>CAVLGL010000082.1:13579258-14196758 GCA_963668995.1 Parnassius mnemosyne
CTATTATTGGCTGTTATTATTAAGAATAAAAAATAAAAAGACAAGCAATTACATTCATCATCATTACAACCCATCATAAGTCCACTGTTGAACATAGGTCTCCCCCAAAGAGATGCCACAAAGCACGGTCCTGAGCTACCTACATCCATCGACTGCCTGCAAGTCTTACCAGGTCGTCACTCCGTCTAGTAGGCGGCCGCTCGATAACCTTTCTTTCCAATCAGCATGCACATTACTTAATAATAATATTCAATTCTTATTACTATTATTTGTAAGTTACTTAATTTTATTTGAGATACATTATTATATGTTAATTTGTTTAGTTTTGTTTAAGTTAATTTTGTTTTTATATATTATTATTATTTATTATTTACTACAGTTGCCTCTTACGGTCCCCACGAGACAAAATGGAATTTCGGGTCGCCATTACTCCAAACAGCTATTTTACATGTTCATTATTTATTTCAGTCACTTTGTTGATCCGTTTGATGATTGATGGGGGCGACATTCTGTTAAAGACATTCTGTAAAGGCTTTCTTGGATTTTTTAAAACAAAATGCATACAAACATCAATACTGATATTTTTTAAGTATTTACTAGCGTTCCGCCCCGACTTCGCACGGGTGATTTCTGGATCTGGCCAACAGCGCCACCTACCGGGTTCAATTGTGAATCTAAACCATACTAGAATCAACCACATAAAAAATTGTGAGCCGTCGCGGGACGTCTGGCAGATGTGAAACATCGAAATTATTTTGTACTAGTAATAGTCATAAAAGGATAGTTTACATACGACATGATATAAATATGGCATGATGAAAAATAAAATATGAAGGATTTTTTTAAGAAAAAGATCATCAAAGTTTATTTAATAAAAATTTCAAAGAATAACTGTCGATATAAGATGTTTTAATATAAATAAAATGTTTTAATGTTCGTATTAAAAACAAATAGCAATAACATTCTTGCGACACTTGCTATCAGCTGATTTAATTTTGATGTTAAACATGCTCACACTATTCATTAATTATTTAATTAATTATTAATAATTTAAAATTCTAAATTATATTTTCCTAAACCGCTCAGATTAATGAATAAGTGCGCATAATTGCTCCGCATGTTCGTTTGCCCCCTCTCCTATAAAAAAAATCCTTTTTGTATTTATTTCATGTTTCAAATTATAAATATACTTATCATTTATATACATTGACATCAATTGTTTAAAGGAAACAGCTTATGATTGATTCTTGAATAATGTATAAATGATTAAATGTATTTATATTAATTCAATCAACGTCAACCTTAAAAATACGTCGTAGTAAATGTATACAATAAATAAGAATATTCTGGCTATAATTTTTGAAAACATAAATCAACAAATTATTATAAAGATTTCGCAATACTGAATCATATCGTAAGTATGTTATTTATCGCAAACTAAATTTCATTTCATTTCAAAATTAATAGAACACGTAATTGGAAAAATAAAATATCTGAAAATACATTTATTACGGCCTTCACTTAATGAAAGTCTAGTGACAACAACCATAACATATAGGAATACAGCATGTAAATTACAATTATTATTATGCGAAAGATTTAAGTAATGTTACAAAAATTAATTTTAAGAAATACAGAATAGAGCAATTTATATAAAAAAATTAAGATAGTCCAATACTTTACATACAATAGGCGAAAATAATTTTGTAAATTAAATTATTAATTACTAATTAAATAATTAGATAATAGTGTGAGAAATTGCGGATTCAAATTGAGCATTTTGTGAGCAATAATGAGCACTTGTTCATTAATCTAAGCAGTTTAGGAAAAAACAATTTTGTACGTTTAATGATTAATAACTAATTAAATAATTAATAAATTATGTGAGCAATTGCGGACTTGAATTGAGTATATTGAGAATTGAGCGACTATGAGCAATTATTCATTAATCTGAGCGGCTTAGGCTGACACAATTTTGTATTTTAAATTATAAATAACAAATTAATTAATTAATTAATAATGTGAGCAATTGCAGATTTAAATTGAACATTTAGTGAGCAATTTATAGCCCTTATTCATTAATCTGAGCGGTTTAGGCAAAATCAATTTTGTATGATAAATTATTAATAACTAATTTAATAATAAATAAATAGTGTGAGCAATTGCAGATTTGAATTGAGCATTAAGTGAACAATTATGAGCGCATATTCATTAGTCTGATCGGTTCAGAAAAATTATTAATAAATAATTAAATAATAGTGTGAGTAATTGCGGATTTAAATTGAGCATTTCGTGAACAATTACGAGCAGTTATTCATTTAAAAAAAATTTTTCTTGGTTTTAATTATAATAGGCAAAAACAATTCTGTACATTTAATTAGTAACAACTAATTGAGTAATTAATTAATAATGTGAGCAATTGCGGGTTTGAATTGAGCATATAGTGAGCAATTTATAGCACTTATTCATTAATCTGAGCGGTTTAGGCAAAATTAATTTTGTATTTTAATTATTAATAACTAATTAAATAATTAATTAATAGTGTGATCAATTGCGGATTTAAATTGAGCATTTTGTGAGCATTTACAAGAACTTAATCATTTAAACAAAGGTTTATTGATTTTAAGTATGATAGGCAAAAACAATTTTGTATTTTAATTTATTAATAACTAGTTAAATAATAAATTAATAATGTGAGCAATGCAGATTTGAATTGAGCATTTAGTGAGCAATTATGAGCACTCATTTATTAAACTGAGCGGTTTAGGAAAACACAATTTTGTATTTTAAATTATTAATAACTAATAAAATATTTAATTAATAGTGTGAGCAATTACGGATTTAAATTGAGCATTTTGTGAGCAATTATGAGCAGTTATTCATTTAAAAAAAAGTTTATTGTTTTTAATTATAATAGGCAAAAACTATTCTGTACTTTTAATTATTAATAACTAAATAAGTAATTAATTAATAATGTGAGCAATTGCAGGTTTGAATTGAGCATTTAGTAAGCAGTTTATAGCACTTATTCATTAATCTGAGCGGTTCAGGCAAAAAAGATTTTGTATTTTAAATTATTAATAACTAATTAAATAATTAATTAATACTGTGAGCCATTGCAGATTTGAATTGAGCATTTAGTGAGCAATTATGAGCACTCATTCATTAATCTGAGCAGTTTAGGAAAAAACAATTTTGTATTTTAAATTATTAATAACTAATAAAATAATTAATAAATAGTGTGAGCAATTACGGATTTTAATTAAGCATTTAGTGAGAAATTTATAACACTTATTTATTAATCTGAGCGGTTTAGGCAAAAACAATTTTGTATTTTAAATTATTAATAACTAATTTAATAATTAATTAATAGTGTCAGCAATTGCGCATTTCGTGAGCAATTATTCATTTATAAAAAAAATTTGATTTTAAGTATAATAGGCAAAAACAATTTTGTATTTTAAATTATTAATAACTAATTAAATAATAAATTAATAATGTGAGCAATTGCAGATTTGAATTGAGCATTTAGTGAGCAATTATGTGCACCTATTGATTAATCTGAGCGGTCATACTTCCAAGCCAACTTCTTTGTGCTGCTAGTTATATGTGTTTTTATAAGTGGTAGAGCCATGCTGCAGCTATATTAGTGGTATAGTTGTAGCACGAATGAGTCGGCTCCACCAGGGAAGGACCACGCTCTCACAGAAAACTAGCGTAAAATAGCAGGTTAACGCTGCTGTGTTTCGTATGGTGAGTTTAGATAACCGGAGACCCTTTTTACTGGCAAAGAGGCATTCCATCTTAGTCCTCACGGGTGACAACGCATCTGCATCATGAGTCTTTATTGAGGATAGATGTAGATGTCTATGGGTCGCAGTGGCCACTTACCATCAGGTGGACTGTATGCTCGTTTGTCACCCTATCCTATAAAAAACAAAAACATATAAATTTCCTCTTGAATCATTCTGTCTATTGATGAAATCCGCATGATAAACCGTTGTGTAGTTTAAAAGATCTAAGCGTACAGACTGTTGGAAGCGACTTTGTTTTATACTATATAGACATACCTTTTTATCTACATAGGTTATATTCAAGTAACTATGTTTAAGCTATTCTAATAATATGCTTTATCCGAGAAAAATCTCCGAGGCTTTTAGACAAGTTATTAATAAAAATATAACTTATAAAATATGTGTTTTGAAACTGTCTTAAATTCAGAGATTCATTCGTCCATTCATGAAGTTTGTACATACAGTTTCACGACCTTAGAGTTAGGCAGAGGATATTGACTTCCATTTGACACTATCATGTCGGAACACTATCACTTCTTACACGTCTATCTACATACGCATGCTCGGTACTCATCCCACTGCTTCGTCACTATTTCCTCAGTCATTATTTCTACATGTCCAAACCACCGCATCATTTCACAACATCTTCTTGTAAAGCACACTTTTCTCTTACCACACAATTTCTCATCCTATCATTCAGAGTCATCCCTTACATACATCTTAGTGACCGCATCTTTCTACAGCATTATCTCATGACTTTCTGTCACACCTACGAAGTACATGTATTTCCATGCGTTCACTACTATATGTTAAGGAAACTAACACAGTATTAAGGCCTGTAGCACAGTTTAACTAACGCAGGCTTCAGAGCTCAAAAATAACAGTAACTATAATGTTATGTATGTTAAATAAATTTCATTTCATTTCATTTCATTGTAAAATACCATACGTACCTTTTTTGACACATTCTGAACTCCAACAATATAGCAAAGAGCCCCATTTACTCTGTGAATTGCATACACTCTTCGTTCTATATATTATCATGAGATATATAATTAAAATAGGTATATATATCTATACTACAACTTACCTAAGAACACTAAACAAAATATTTTTTCCAACATATTCAATCTACCATTACCGCTTCAGTAACTAATTTAATTACACATTCATTATAGAAACACAAAAGAGAGATTGATCTAATTTCCTTAATAAATTGAATCTGTGGAATACGCAAGGAAAACATATTTTGTCGAACTTTAACCTTACGATGACGTAATATTGATATTGGAAATACATGCTACGAACATGGCACGCAAGTGTGTAAAAACTAAAAACCCGATCCTACAAGTTTCGTTCATCGTGTGTAACTAACAATAAAATAATACAATTTTAAATTAAATTAGAAATATTATTTATCAGACTGCGGAACTTAAAATTCCTAAAAGGAGGACAATTTTATATATATATATTAATATGTATGTGTATGCAAGTCCGTTCCTAACCCGGAACTTCTAAATTAGTCGTCGTATTTCGAAAAATGCGAAAAATACATTCTCATTCGATTTATCATAATTGCGCTTGATAAGGTCGGCAGCGTCGTCATTAAATAAATATGGGGCGCATGAATAACAGATGGATTGATACCGATATTTGTCAATATTATCTTATTTTAATATATTCCTCAAGTAATATTATAATATCAATATCGAAATACGAGTATTACGTAACACAACATTAGGGGAATAAGTTAATGACAAATGAAATGTAAAAATATTGCACTTTGACTTATTATTTCATATTTAAATAACAGAACTCAAAAAGTCGTTATCAAAAACATTCCTCCGGATCAGTAGTATCAATGGGTGTTCCTCAGGGCTCTATTCTCGGCCCATTCTTGTTTTTAGTCTATATTAATAATTTACCTTATCTTGTAGGGGACAATCACGATATAGTATTATTTGCATCTTACCTCTTTAATTTTCAAACTGAAACGACAGTCAATTAATTTTGACAATGTAAATAATGCTGTATCGAAATTAGTACATTGGTTTAACGCCAACAATTTGCACTTAAACGGTAATAAGACAATATGTATTAAATTTACAATACCTTTTTTTTATAGGATAGGGTGACAAACGAGCACACAGTCCACCTGATGGTAAGTGGTTGCTGCGACCCATAGACATCTACATCTATCCTCAATAAAGAATCAAAATGCTGATGCGCTCTCACCCGTGAGGACTAAGATGCAATGTCTCTTTTCCAGTAAAAAGGGTCTCCGGTTCTCTACACTCACCATACGAAACAGCAATGTTATGCTGCTATTTTACGCTGGTATTCTGTGAGAGCGTGGTCCTTTCCCAGTCGAGCCGACCCGTTCGTGGTACAAACTATACTACAAATATAGCTGCGGCATGGCTCTACCACGTAAAAAAGTGCTCTTGAATGGGGAAGAGTTGAGTCTTGCAGATACCACTGTTTTCTTGGTATTACTATTGACGCGAAGCTCCAATGGGTTCCCATATATTTAAATAATCAAGCAGACTTGGTTCAACAGCTTATGCTGTAAGAAAGATTAGAAGTCTCACCATTTTTGAAACAGCTAGATTAGTTAATTCTAGTTATTTTCATAGCGTGATGTCTTATGGAATTTTGCTATGGGATAATGCGACTGACATCGAAGCCATATTTGTTTTGCAAAGTCGAGATCGCCGTACGGGCGATATATAAATTAAACTGTAATGAGTCCTTTAGAGAAAATTTTAAAGAAATAAACATATTATTAACTTTGGCATCGCAATATATTTGTGAAAATGTAATTAATGTATGTACATAAAAACATAAATAGTTTTGATAAGAATAAAGATGTTCACACTTTAAACACTAGGAACAAACATAGGCTTGTAATACCATTTACTAGACTCCACAGAATTAGTAATTCATTTATGGGGCAATGTATACGCTTTTACAACAAAATCCCAGAAAATATACAAAATTTGTCAATAAACAAGTTTAAATGTTTTATTAAAGAAAATTGTACAAAAATATTTATTATAATATCAAAGAATATATAAATGAAAATAAAAAAAAACATGGGAATGAGATGATTGCCACCATGCTGGTTCTACTAAGACAGAGGTATTTTCCGAACCAGTGGTAAATAAAAAAATTACTTTCAATAAGTATTATGTAATAATCTATATTGAATAAAAATCATTCTATTCTAGAATATTAGTTAATACCTAGCAAGCAACCAACCAACCTAATATTTTAATATTAACATTTGTATAAGTTGTTAATATAATAAATATGTGAGAAGTAACAGAGGTGTGAGAGAGTCGTTCCAAATGGAAACCAGTATCATCTGTTATTCCTAAGGTCTTGGTCGTGAATTGTATGTATTGTATAAATTTTTTGACAGTGGTAGAGCCACGCGACAGCTTTTGCTGTCGCACGGATGGGCCGGCTCAAACCGGGGTGGTACCACGACCTCACAGAATACCAGCGTGAAGTAGAGGTTTACCTCTGCGTTTCGCTCAGTGAGTACAGGTGACCGGAGGCCCTTTTTACTGGAAAAGAGGCATTCCACCTTAGTCCTCACGGGTGACAACGCATCTGCATTTTGATTCGCAAACGAGGATAGATGTAGATGTCTATGGGCCACAGCTACCACTTACCATCAGGTGGACTGTGTGCTCGTTTGTCACTCTATCCTATAAAAAAAAATTGTATGTATGTACAAATGTTCGAATGAACCTTTGAACTTAAGACAGCATCAACACAAACATTTTCTAATTTATATTATTACTTTTTTAGAGTAAGGTCGACAAACGGGCACACAGTCCACCTGATGACAAGTTGGTGCAGTAGTCCGGGTTTCCCCGGATTTGTCCTAGTTTCAAAGACCTCCGGGGAGCGTCCGGGCGGGTTTAAAATTGTTTGATTTTTGATTCCGATCCCATAATTTATGTAAATAAAAGCTATTTGTTAGGTATTTCCTAGACTATTTCCTATCTTCCGCCTAGACTAGGTGATGCCCGGGACTTCGTTCCCGTGGAAATTTCTTAAAAACCTTTCTTATTCCCTGCTTACGTTATAGAAAGAACTTCTGCGCCGAATTTCAACTTTCTAAAGTCAAAGTTAAAATTATTCATTCATAAATTTTAATTTCATTACACAGCAATTGTTATTAAGTCATTAACATTTTGTTTTTTAACACTATGTATGTTCACAAAGGTGCAGTGAAGAACAGACAAGAAACTCGAGGTTTGTTCTTTTAAAAACTGATTGTGCAATTTTACTTATTTCTTTTTAACTGATCCTTTCATATAGTTTTGTCATATAATCGTAGCCAATCTACATTTAGATACATATGTAATGCTAGTTTGTTATTATTTCTAGTATTAAGAGTAAAGTCATGCAGGTGACTGTTTGTGATAAATTGATGTAGATTCTGACGAACGTAACATTATGTTAATAAAAATATATTGATGGTAGTGTCGCAATGTTTCTGCTTAAACAATGCTAGGTGTAAGGGTTTGGGGTTGGGCTTTGATGAATCAGTGAGTGATTCCTGCAATTTAATATATTATGAAGAATTTTATTAAAATTCTAAGAAATATAGATATTTTCTATTCCTTATTTATTTAAATGTACTACTAAATGACTTGTTCCTTAGTATAAGTTATTATAACTTTCTGTATTTGATTTAAGATTTAATTTCTTTTAAAACTAGAGTAAATATTGTTAATTGTATGGAAAAATAAAAAGATAAACAAGTTTTCATTTAATTTCATTAACTGAGTAACTAATATTGGGTTTGTTTATCTTTTATTTAATACCAAAGAAGGTTAGAAAATAAAGCAAAATTACAGACTCACTTGTCGTCACAAGAACGATAACGAGTAAATACATTTCACTATTTCATGCAACAAAAAAGGCTAAAAATTAAAGTTTTCTTCTATCAATAAAATAAAATATATTTTAACGAAGATGTACATAAGTGAATGAAAAAATTATTGAAATGTCCGGGGTGAAAGCTCCAAAATCCGGGGAACTTACGCTTCCGGTCCTGGGGGGCAGGTTTTAGAGATGACAGCTCTACCTATAGACATCTACTCGTACATCTAGCCTCGTTTAATCAAAACGTAGATTAGCGTTGTCACATCTGATGGCTAAATTGGAATGCCTCGTTTTAAGAAAAAGGGGGTCTCCGGTTCTCTACACTCACCATGCAAAACACAGCAGCATTAAGCTGCTATTTTACTCTAGTATTCTGTGAGAGTGTGGTCCTTCCCCGGTCAAACCGATCCATTTGTGTTACAACTATAGGTACTATTAATCATCATCATCATCATCATTACAGCCCTTCACAAGTCCACTGCTGAACATAGGCCTCCCCCAAAGAATGCCACAGAGCACGGTCCTGAGCCACCTGCATCCATCGACTTCCTGCATGTCTTACCAGGTCGTCACTCCATCTCGTGGGGGGACGCCCTACACTTCGCCTACCGGTACGAGGCTGCCACTCGAGAACCTTTCTTCCCCATCGGTTGTCGGTTCTTCGAGCTATATGGCCGGCTCACTACCACTTCAGCTTACTAATTCGTTGGGCTATGTCGGTTATTCTGGTTCTACTGCGGATATCCTCATTCCTAACTTTATCACGCAAAGAAACTCCGAGCATAGCCCTCTCCATAGCTCGCTGAGCGACCTTGAGCTTCCTCATACGGCCAGCAGTGAAGGACCACGTCTCAGTTCCGTAAGTCATCACTGGCAACATGCACTGGTTGTACAATTTCGTTTTAAGGTTTTGAGGTATGTCTGACGAGAAGATGTGTCGTAGCTTCCCGAACGCTGCCCAGCCGAGTTGAATCCGTCGATTGACCTCTCGGTCGAAGTTGGACTTACCTAGTCGGACTATTTGTCCCAGGTAAACATATTCGTCAACAACTTCGAGCTTAGTGCTCCCAACAACTACCGGCATAGGTGTGACATGGACATTAAACATGATCTTTGTTTTGTCCATGTTCATCTTAAGACCTATCTGTTGGGAAATACTATTGAGGTCATTGAGCATAGTGCTTAGGCCCTCCAGCGATTCTGCCATAAGGACTATATCGTCGGCAAATCGAAGGTGAGTGATGTACTCGCCATTGATGTTGATACCGTATCCTTTCCAGTCTAGAAGCTTGAAAACGTCCTCGAAACTCAGCGGTGCAGAGTTTCGGGGATATGACGTCACCCTGTCTTACACTTCTCTGCAATTGGATAGGTTTCGTACTCTGGTTCTGTACTCGGATAGCCATCGTAGCCCTACTGTACAAGCACTTCAACACTTCGATATACCGACAGTCAACTTGGTACCGCTGAAGGGACTGCAGCACCGCCCAAATTTCGACGGAATCAAAGGCTTTCTCATAGTCCACATACGCCAGACATAGTGGCAAATTGTACTCTTCGGACTTCTGTACAACTTGCCGAAGGGTATGTATGTGGTCTATGGTGCTAAAGCCCTTTCGGAAACCGGCTTGTTCGGGAGGCTGGAAGTCGTCAAGTCTGCGCGCGAGACGATTCGTAATGACTCTCGAAAACAGCACGTAGACGCGGCTCAGAAGGGAAATAGTCTGTAGTTCTTCAAGAGAGCGTTGTCACCTTTCTTGAAGAACAAGACCACCGCACTTCTGCTCCACGCCTCCGGTGTAATGCCACCATGGAAGACGGAATTAAAGAGCTTCTGAAGGACTTCAAGTACCGGTCTTCCACCCGCTTTCAGAAGCTCCGCTGTAATTCCATCCTCGCCTGGGGCCTTACCGTTTTTAAGGTGCTGGAGAGCCATTCTAATCTCGCTCAGACTGACGTCCGGGATATCTTCGGAATAGTGTCGGATGAGACTCGCTCTTGGATCGTTACTCACACTTGCGTGTAGCTCCAACGATGACGTGTACAGCTGCCCATAGAACCTCTCAATCTCACTCAAAATCTCAGGTGTCCCGAAAACGATGCTGCCACATTCCGTCTTCAGCTTTGACAGTTGGCTCTTTCTGGCAGACAGATTTCTGGCAAAGACTTTGGAGCCTTGGTTCCGCTCTATCGCTTCTTCATACGAGCTGTATTGAAGTTGCGTAAGTCCCGCCGCATGCATTTGGAGATCTGTCTGTTCAGATGCCTGTATGCTGTCAAGTCTGTTGAAGAATGTAGCTTCATCTCCCGTCTAACAGCCATGAGATTAAGAGTGTGATCGGAGAGTTTTTGTGTTCTTCTGCGGCGGGTCTTGCAGAACTTAGCTCCGACCGCATGGACAGTTTCCACGAGCTTGTCATTCATATCGTCCACTTCATTGCAGTCTTCTAGGCACTGAAAACGGTTTTGTAACTCGAGCTGAAAGGTTTCGGGACTTTGGAACAGAGCACGAGGGGGACGGAGCGTTGACTTCATTAGACGAGACCTCTCCAACTTAACGTTTAGGTTCAGTGTGCTTCTAACCATTCGGTGATCACTACCAGTTTTCACCCTCGCGATCACGGAGACATCACTGAACAGTTGTCGTCTGGTTGTCAAAATGAAGTCAATCTCATTTTTTGTCGAACCGTCGGGGCTCGACCAGGTCCACTTCCTGTGGGGCCGCTTCTGGAAGAAAGAGTTCATCATAAAGAGTCCCTCTTTCTCCATGAAGTCGGCCAGCTGCTGGCCCCTTGAGTTCCGTTGCCCTATTCCAAATTTCCCTACTTTCAGCTCACCGTTCTCTCTTGTGCCTAGTTTTGCATTGAAGTCTCCCATTAACACCGTATATTGGGTTTTGGAGGAATGTATGGCTCTAGAGATATCCTCATACATTTCCTCCACCTCCTCATCGGGGTGTGCCGAGGTTGGTGCGTAAACCTGTATGACCTTCAGCGAATACCGTTTGGTGATTCTGAGTATAAGGTACGCAACCCTGGTCGACACACTCCCGATCTTTACAACGTTGTTAACGAGAGACTTGTGGACGATAAATCCGACACCTCCTTGGGACAGATGGTCGCCCTCCCGGTGATAGAGCAAGTTGCCGGATTCGAGGATTACCGTGTCCTCCCCCTCTCTTCGGACTTCGGATAATCCTATAATATGCCAGCGCAACTTGTCTATCTCTTCTTCCAGCTCCACGATCTTCTCGTCAGTCCTCAGGGTGCGTGCGTTGTACGTTGCCAGGTCGAGTCGTCTAAGGTGGCAACCGAACCTCCACCGGAGATTCTTAGCACCCCCTGCCCCACCGTTACCATGGTCGCCACCGTAGCCAGGAATAGCGGGGCCGCCGGGGACTGGGGGCCGTCTGTTTGTTGCTTTAGTCATTGGGGGGTATTTGCCATAGTTGCCACGCTTGGCGAGCGGGTTGGCAACCGCAGTTTTTTTTATTATTATTTTGGCTATTATCAGGAAGATGCTGCTGCCCATCTTCTGCCTGTTTCCCTTTGTCGCCTTTTACGACACCCACGGGAGGATATGGGGTAGTGGATATTCTTGACCGCCACTACACGGCATTTACTATTAATATAGCTGCAGTATGACTCTACCACGTATAACGAGCGAACGAACCAAAGAGCATGTCTACATACACATACGTCGACGTGCTCTTTGGTTAAAGTTAATAATTTAATGTTAATTTGGGCCATCTTCAATATATCACCAACTTAGTCGATACCGAAAATGATTCAAATCTAACCTAATCTAATAATATATAAAAAATCATTTTTTTTTGTTCGTATTTTATGCGGTGCCGTACCGTTCATCAGATTGTGCTAAAATTTGGCAGCTTACTGCTTGCAGCTTGCGCGAAGGTTATAGTCATAGTACAATTAATTAACAGTAGATGGCGCGAGTGTCATTATCTCATACCGAGATATTTATTTGAAAGTCATATTATGTCATGCAATGTCAATGAATGTACTATAAACAATATAACCTTTCCAATAAATTTAAAACGATATTTCCACAAATGATTTTTCTGCGGCATCATAGACCCGTGTACCAGCTAGTTCTTTATAATAAAGTCATATGTCATAATATAAGATCACGTCCGTCTGTCTGTCTGTCAAGACCTTTTTCCCAGGAACTCGTGGAGTTATCAAGCTGAAATTCATATCAAATACTCAAGTCTACAGTCCCTTGGAGCTGTGAAAAAACCAAACTTCTAAACCAACGCAATCAAAAGATACAGCCGCTTATGCCACAAATTTTCGACATTCGCAAGGGAATCATAACCTACAGGGTACTTCCCGTGAACTCAGAATCATAAAATTTGGTATGAAGCAACATATTATAGCACACATAAAGGGAAAATTTCGAAAAGCATAAATTTTTAGTTACATCATATAATAAAACTATTTTTAATAATTTTAAACTTATATACCTACGGATTTCTTAAGAACCCTGTGTGCGCGTGTCCGACTCGCACTTGGCTGGTTTTCAATCTAAAAGCATATATTTCTGGTTCTTCGTTGTTTTAATTTACGTGGTAGTGTCACGTTGCAGCTGTTTTACGTCTGCAGAACGAATGAGTCGTCTCGATCTAGCAAGGACCACGCATTTACTAAATACCAGCGTAAAACTGGTGCTATTTTACGCTGGTATGTAAAACTGCTGCTATTTTGTGAGAGTGTGGTCCTTCCCCGGTAGTGAATCGCTCTACCACGTAAAGAGTTAAATAAGTAAAATGTTGTTTTGAAATAAATATACTACACATACTTACGTGACCGTACCACGGATGTATTGTCTGAGATTATATAATAAAATTTTATATCGTGAGTCACACTTCCTTTCTTAGTATATTTTTTCTGCTACCCGAACATATCATCCGGCGTGCTTAGTAACCCGATGAAATCATTAAATATGGCAAAATAAAAAACATCCTGTCTACAAAAACCGCCACGGCAATATGTTCCCAAGTTTCCAACAAACGCTATGTACACAAAGTCCAATTTCGCGTGCAGTATTTTGCTATGACGTGACGTCAGGTGTGGCTCTATGTACAATATTCTATGATAGCGTTACACAAATATGTAAGTGCTCGATCGATATCGCTTCGCAGAACCACTCTTATCTACCGATAAGTACGTCCGTTAAATTTTATTCCTCTGTAATTGCACCGTGACATAGAATCACTGAAAAAACAACAATATTCAATGACTAGCGACCCGCCCCGGCTTCATCTGGATATGATCTTTAATGTTGTGTTATTTAGGTTCAATACAATCGAAGGCTTTATTTATTTTTCGTTTTTAGTGTTCCGTACTTCAAAAGGAAAAAACGGAACCCTTATAGAATTACTTTGTTGTCCGTCCGTCTGTCTGTCTGTCAAGGCCCTTTTTCTCAGGAACCCGTGGAGGTATCAAGCTGAAATTCATATCATATACTCAAGTCTACTGTCCCTTGGAGTTGTAAAGAGATCAAACTTCTAAGCTAACGCAATCAAAAGATACAGCCGTTTATGCCGCAAATTTTCGACATTCGCAAGGGAATCAAAACCTACAGGGTACTTCCCGTGAACTCAGAATCTTAAAATTTGTTACGAAGCAACGTATTATAGCACAGTTAAAAGAAAAATTGCGAAAAGCATAAATTTTTAGTTACATCATATAATAAAAATATTTTTAATAATTTTAAACTTATATACCTACGGATTTGTTCGGAACCCTCGGTGCGAGAGTCCGACTCGCACTTGGTCGGTTTTTTTTTTTCAAAAAATCATATTCAAGTTTCTCGGATGAAATGTGTGTGTGTGTGTGTGTGTGTGAATATGACCTAGTTCCCCTCTGGTATTGCTCTCTATCTATTGGAAAAGTTTCACCACTATCTGTTCAGCCCATAGATTACCTCCTTAGAGGGTAATCTATGGTTCAGCCATTCCGAAGATTAGCACAGACAAAGAAACAAAAATTTTAAAAAATTTCGTTATATCTTAATAGCATGCAAATAAGCCTTGGAGCTTAATAGAAGCTAGTTATTTCAATATTACAGACATACACTTCAATATTATTTATATGTATAGATAAATGTACAATTTATACGTGTTTGCAGTGTGGTTGCGTATACATACATAAATAAGTTTGTATTATACCATACAAAATATGTAGTTTTGGTATGGGATTGCTTATGGTCTAGTCTCTAAAACTAAACAAGTGATAATATTAAAAATTTTGTACAACTGACACATGAGAAGCACCAGCTTTCAAAAAAAGAATCATTAAAATCGGTTCACCCAGAAAAAGTTATGAGATACATATTTAAAAAAAAATGCAGTCGAATTGAGTACCCCCTCCTTTTTGAATTTTTTTTTTTTGAGTGGATAATATTCCACGGATCCAGAGATAACATATTTTTTTAATAAATAATTTATTTTACTTTCTTAGACTTCATAAATAATATTGAACCACACAGACGGCCCGGGTGTGTGGTTATGTGGGACTCACTATAAAGTGCCTACCCACTAAACACCACCTGTTCGACTGGTTTTGGCCTGTTCGCCTTTTTGCCGTATCGGAAGCGACTCCCCCTTAGGGAAAGGGGGCGCAGGCGGCTAGTAACCGCTGAGAGGCACGCCTAAGGCAAATTGTGAGAAGATTCGGCCTGAGCCGCCAGGAGGCAGTCCAGGTCGGCCGAAAGATTGTTGGGAGGGTCCGAAAGAGAGTTTCTTGGCCTGCGGACTCGATAGCGAGAGGAAAGTAGGGCTGCATAGGAAGCTGCCTCACGAATGAAGTGATTTGGGTGAGAATTTTGAAAAAGTTCTCAGAGACTTATTTTAGAAATTGTTGAATTGTGGGGAGCTCTAACTCTCGGTGGAGGTCGGCGGTACGGACGAACCAGGGTGCATTCGTGGCCCGACGACAAAAAGTGTTTTGAACTATTTGAAGTTCGTTAAGGATTCTAGAATTAACATGAGCAAAATGGGGGCCGCGTATGTCATAACTGGTCGTATACAGACCTTATATATAGGGTTCGCTTGTTTCGGAGAGACATTCTACTGTGTCGACCCAGCATGCTGTTGAGCCTACCTAAGTAAAAGCGCGCGGTGCGGGTTATTTTCTTAACATGGGGCTCGAAAGTGAGCCTCGCGTCAAGGGTGACACCTAAGTATTTGGCGGTATTATGCCAGGGGACAGGGGATAATCTGTGGTCAAACAGCGTTTATTCTATACTCTTTGTATTAGTTATATGTTTTATAATATAATAATGTACAATTGAAAGTGAAATGCAGCTTGCTTAATATACAAGTCTAAAAGTTTAATGAATTACGATCGAATTTCGACCACAAACAAAAAACAAAAGAAAAATATGTAGACAAAACATGTGTCGAGGTAGATCAGGGGCTAATAGCTTGTTGTAAATATCAATAGTACGCGAAATACCCAGGTTCGAACCCTGCTGGCACCAGTTAACAATTTTAAGTGCTGATTTACCACATGCTCTACGGTGAAGGAAAACATTGTAAAAAACCTGCATGTCATAGAAATAAAAATAAATTCGATGACATGTGAAGTACAACAAAATGCATTGGGGCGGCGCGGCGCGGCTGACTTTCCTTAGCCTTAATTACCTTCTCAAAAATGATCCTTTCGTGCCCTTTCCTTCTCGGCCTGTGCCCATTAGTGGGACGTAGCAGGCTGTAACTTTACTTTTACTTTATGTGCACTGCCATTCTTTCTTATATTGTTCTGAAAAAAAAAACGGTTAAATATTGAAGGAAGAAACAGGGGAGCAAGAGATAACAAATTAATCATTTTTTCATAGGTAGGTATAATGAGTCCGAACGGCAGTTATCTCTCTCAGTTGCCTAGCTCGATCATTCGGACACAATACAGCAATAGATCATTAAAAACCTATTCTTCAAACTTGCAGCAGCACAGATATTCTCTTAATAGTTTCTGAATAGCTTCTTAATTTGTAACCGCAGTTAAAATCGGAACGGACGTTAAATTAAGTGATGTGTTACAAATTTTGTGCTTGTAGGTACGTCTTTTTATAATGTTAAATTGACAAACGGTGTAAGAGAACACCTAATGGTATCTTTACTGTTATAGCCGATACGACTTAGGGACCTTCAAGAATAGAGCCTACTCCTTTTTAAAAGGCCGGCAACGCATCTGCAATTCCCCTGGTTCCCCTGGTGTTGCGGTTGTTCATGGGCGGCGGTAGTCACATCAGGTGAACCGCATGCTCGTTTGCCCCCTCTCCTATAAAAAAATAGCCTAAAACGTCTGCTTAACAGTTGAAAAACATCGTGACGAAACCTGCATGTTTTTTTTAAAGTACAAACTTGACAAACGAGCAAACAATCCACCTGATGGGAAGTGGTTACTGTGGCCCATAGACATCTACATCTATCCTCAGTAAAGAATCAAAATGCAGATGCGTTGTCACCCGTGGGGACTAAGATGGAACGCCTCTTTTCCAGTAAAAAGTGTCTCCGGTTCTCTACACTCACCATACGAAACAAAGCAGTGTTAAGCTGCTATTTTACGCTGGTATTCTGTGAGAGCGTGGTCCTTCCCCGGTCGAGCCAATCCATCCGTGCTACAACTATACTACTAATATAGTTACAGCATGGCTCTACCACGTAAAGATGTCTAGAAGCCACATCATTTACTTATCATCTGGACTGTGAGCTCGTTAGTCGTCACCCTTTCTTTGTTTAAAAAAACCATACCGTTTCTCTTGTCCGCGGGTTACTGTAATAGATGTCTTGCTGCATGACAGCATACATAAAATATTATCATTATTGTAAAAAACTATATGCCCTAACACGATACCTTGCGACACTCTCACAAATAATTCAGTCGCGTTCTTATCATATTATCAAAGTGTACTGTATCGCCTACCTTTACGTTGAATTTCGAAATATTGATAAGATACTGCAGGAAACTCGATACGGCAGTTTTAAATAAGCCAGTGATAAAGGGCCAGTGTATCGAACACCTTAGCACAGCCCGCAACTATTCTGTGATTTATTTCGGGCGTGGTTTTATAGGACTTTGGTCCTATTTAGTATTTTTATAGAGTGGATTGTAGTGTGAACTATGGGTTTTAAAAAGTTGTTGTTCGTTTTATTCGTGGTCAGCAGCGCTGGGGCTCAGAATTGTAAGTACATATTTGTTATGTAACACTGACGTTAGTGAAAATTTGATAAGAGAACCGATGATATTGTACTCAATTATTTTAAGGTGTGTTTCGCGTACAACTTTTAAAAAAATATTATTAAAGTTTTTAAAAAATAGCAATATTGATTTTAAAAACAAAAAATAATAATTTCCACGTTATAACTTCAAGACAATATGCATATGGAAATTATTTCATTTATTTTATTTTATTTTAATGTTCTTGAAGTCAGTTGTAAAAATAATATTTTACTCTTTTGAATGAACTAAGGAATATTACAAGTTCAAGCTCACAACTAGAATGTGGTATAAATACTCGTAGTTATATTAAAAACGGTAACGCTGTAACGGTAATTAAATAGTATATCCCTAAATTTTCCACCCTTAGGATAGAAATTTTTTCTTAACATTTATTATTCTTATTTCCTCTGACGTGTGAAGAATTTAGTAAAAGAAGAATCGTAAAAATCGGTTCAGCAATTTCCGAGAAATCGGTGAACATACCTACAAAAAAAACATACGCGTTTAATATTAACTTATCGTTTTTGAAACTCGGTTGAAAAAAAATAATGGAAAAATTGATGAATGCAGTTATCAAATAATAGAGATAATTAAAAGGTCTCGTTTCCAAATTTTGACCACATCATTATTATCAATATAGAAATCACGTCCTTAATTCCTAAAATTAAATTTTAATTTATCAATAAAATAAAGTACCGACTCACTCCAGAAATCGCTACAAACTGTGATCTTAAACGATCGTCTCATGATTTTTGTTATAGACCAATATTATCGTAGTTCCAAGTTACCGTGTAATAGTGGTGTAAAAATATACACTACCCCATGTCATCCCGTGGTGTCGTAAGAGGCGACAGAGGGAAACAAATCAGGAGATAGGCAGCAGCGTCTTCTTAATAACGACTAAAAAAATGCGGTTGCCGATCCGCTTGCCAAGTGTGGCAGCTATGACAATTATCCCTCCTATGAGGCAATCTATGGGGGAGGCCTGGTACTTATAGGTTTGTTTATGGAGAACTTATAACGAGAAATAATGTACCAACTGTGTTACTTACCTAACATGAAGTAAAAAGGGACTAATAGAATATTGTTTTTTTTTTTCGTAAGAGACGACTACGAGATATGGTAATAAAATCTTATAACTTCAGCTAGATGGCGCTAATACAATCTCGTTAACGCGAGGCGTAAAATACCCAGACCGCAACGGGAGCAGCGGCAAAGTGCGAAATGTCTGGTACTGCAACCGTCAAATACCTAGGGGTCACCATTCACAGACCAATGTGTTTTGCGAAGGTCACCGGCAAAACACATTGGTCTGTGAATGGTGACCTTCGCAAAACACATTCGCAATGTCCGCATCCGTGCCAAATTCTTTACTAGTCACCTCCACCCGCTAGTTAACAGCAAGAGCAAACTGTTTTTAAGACACAAGCTCCATCTTTACAAAGCGTGCGTAAGACCTATCATGTCCTACGTAAGACGCAAGTGTAGTTTTCGCGCACGTGGGTCATTGTAACTTGTACAACCTCCAAATCGTCCAAAATAGGTTCATTCAGTATAGTGCAACGTTTCTTTCGTAACGTTGCACTAAAATGAATAATCTCCGCCCGCATTTTCAGCTGAATTCGATGAAGATGTAAAAGCAAAAGGCTAACAGGACTAACATCATCAGAATCCAGCCACTGCGATCGTCAAACCGCCTTGGCGAGAGACCAGAATGCACGGGTTCCCGAAGGAAGGCAAACTAGCTTCACGCTAAATCTGCCGATGTGCTCAGACCTTGCCTTGGCAATGACGCCTTTGAAGGACCTGAAGGCGGAATTATACTTCTTTTTAAGAGCGCTGGTGTTTACATCCCGAGACGTTGATGCGTCAGCCCGGGCCCTGCTTATAGCGTGATGCTATTTTACAGGAGCGACCAAACCATGGTTGGGATCTGCCTCCGATGGGCACCGCAGAGGGTGGAATAAAAAGTTCCATACCCTGAAGTACCATATCTGCAATGGAATCGCGAACAACGCTGGGATCTTCCGGCAAAAGCAAATCCGTCCATAAGGGTAGGATGTAAAAAAAGACCGCATCACGTCCCAATTCGCCGACCTATAGTGCCAAACACAGTGGCAAGCTGCAGATCGCAACTGCGATGGGAGCGTGAGTGGCACCGTACTCTGGATCAGACAATGGTCCGAAGAGCCCAGAGGGGCATCGACGTAGACCTGATATCCGTCCGGATGAGAGGTCAGCAGAAGGTCCAACAGGGAAGGTACATGATCCTCCACATCTGGGATTCGCGTAGGCGAAGTAACCAGTTGTGTTAGACCATATGCCAAGGCAAATTCATAGGCAAATCTACCCGCATGATCGGTTAAACGGGAACCAAGCCATTCAGCGTGGTGGGCGTTAAAATCACCGAGTATCTATCATGATCTCTGCGGATGGGACTTGTTGTAGCACGGAGTCTGCAGCTATTTGGACGTGGTCGATGAGTCGGTCTTTGTGGGCATTACCGCTATGGGACCTGTAGAAGCGTAGACGCGGGGATGGTCGTCGCTGTCGCGCACAGCCATAGGATGGACAGGTCCGTACCTTCAAGACTGCCGAGGTGTCGAAAAAGTAACAGTAACGTTCGTGGTACCATGCTACAGTTCAGCTATATTACGGAAGTAGCATGAATAGGTCGGCTCGGCCGGGGAAGTGGCGTGAAATACCAGCTTAACGCTGCTATTTCACGCCACTTAAGTTGTATTTTATGTAGTGAGTGTAGAGAACCGGAGATATTTTTTATTTAAAACGAGTCATTACACCTTCGTCCTCAGGGATGACAAAACATCTGTATTTTGATTCTCAATCGAGGATAGATGCGGATGTCTATGGGCCACAGTATCCACTTAACATCAAGATGACTGTGCGCTCGTTTGTCACCCTTATTCTAAAAAAAAAAAAGGTTTTTTTCAAATACCGTAATCGATTAATCAATTTAAAGTCGGCCCACTAAATACCTATCAGTCATATAGGTGGGACGCGCGTTTCAAAGTCAAATAAGAAGATAAGATAACGTTGCAGTCTTTTATGTATTTTGTAGTACGTGATGCAAATTATTACTAATGTTTTATTGTCCTTCTACATGTAATGATGACTAGGTTAATATTCTCTTATATCATGCTATAGGTACTTTAAAATTTTAGTAGTAGGTCGATGTTTAACATCAGTACTTTTATGATCGACATCAAAGTAAAATCTACTAAAAGTTGCTATGCCTCTATCTCTCTCTCTCTCTCTCTCTTTTTTTCTAAATAAAAATAGAATGAGACAGGTAGACAGGTAGGTAGATAACAATTAAGTATGTGATAATCAAAGATTATAAGTAAAGCCGAAAGTTAGCAAGCAAATCTTGTATTTATGTTACAACTAGCTAGTACCCGGCGCGTTGCAACCGCAAAAAAATTTATTGCGAAAATATCGTTTTAAATTTGGAAGGGTTGAAGTTGAATGATATGTAACTTTTATATAAATTTGACGGTACTATACGCGCGCCACCTACTGTAATTTTACTATGCCTATAACCTTCGCCGCAAGTGCAAGCAATAAGTTGACAAAGTTTTAGCGCAATCTGATAGTGATAAACGATATGGCAGCGTATAAAATACAAACAAACAAAAATTAATTTTTATTATATTAGATAGTGGCCGATAAGTGGTCGAAATTCGAATGTGATAAATTATATTTTTAAGTATATAATTTTGGCAAGTTGTATTTAAATTTAACTCTACATTAATATACAGATATCTCATATACCTATTCAAAATATAAAATTAACGCTTTTTGCATTAGCATATACCTACTCCACATTTGAGATCAAAAGGCAATATTTAAAAACCTATTTAGTATCTCAGACTCCTTTAAAAATTATAAATTAGTTTTTGTTTTTTTATTATTCATGGTTTTTTATCTTATTATAATAAGTAATAACTACTGCTTGACTACACTCCCACTTGGTATTAAGAGGTGATGGAGCCCTAAATGATAAATCGCAAGTAATCGAACGGAAAAACATACGCCAGCAATTTGCTTCATATTTTTGGAACGAAGTTCATTATCGCACCGTATGAATTTGACGGATGGGCGCTAGGCGAGAAAAAGTGTAAGATTTTTCCTTCACGACTTCCTTTGTATAGTGCGAGCGAGATGGAATAATATCCTTCTCCCGCGCACTTTTTCTTATCTTGTCATGAAAGAAACATTATTTTAAATGACGCTTCATTTTAATAGACGCTAGTAATTCATTTATTTGTATTTGCAAATCAATAATATAATACGTTTAACAATAATAATATGCTACGAAAGGTACTTCGTTCCCACCGAGTGTTCCACGACACTCACGCATATTATACTTGGATGTTTTTTATCTATTTGAATAACATTTAGAGTCTAATTAAGAATAAAAATATTAAATAAAACTAAGAACACCTACTATTTTATAAAGACTAGCGATCCGCCCCGGCTTCGCACGGGTGATTTCTAGATCTCGACAATAGCACCCATCTACTGGGTCCAATTGTAAATATAAACCATCCAGGGACCCACATAAACATACAAAAAAATCTTTGAAATCGTTTGAGCCAATTTCGAGTTTTAGTGAGACTAACAGACTGCAATTGATTTTTATACAATAGAGATATAATTATAATAGAGACGTGTTAGCTAAGTGCTCGCCGTTATTTGCACAGCACGCTTGCAACTCGAGTTTTT
Source organism: Parnassius mnemosyne (assembly GCA_963668995.1). Taxonomy (NCBI): domain Eukaryota; kingdom Metazoa; phylum Arthropoda; class Insecta; order Lepidoptera; family Papilionidae; genus Parnassius; species Parnassius mnemosyne. The sequence goes on from CAVLGL010000082.1 coordinate 13,601,952, forward strand.
TTTTAAATCTTTATTTAAGAGTTTAATCAAAATGCGATTATGTCGCTCTATTTGACATCATTTAGAATTAAATAACATTCAATTTAACAAGCAAACAAAAATGAAAAAAGTACTATCTAATTGACAGATCTGAGGAAAATATTATGTTATAATTATAATTTAGCCAATAATTTTGTTTCATCGGAATGAGGATTGGATAAAATAACTCGAGTTCGATTCCTACTCTCCGGTACTCAGATTCTCGGCGATAAAGGAAAACAAAGTGAGCAAACATGCGTGCATGAAATTAAAAAAATATATATATATATATATATATATATATATATATATTGTTTGGTATAGCACGAATGAGTCAGCTCGACTGTAGAGAAAAACCACGCTCTCACATAATACTAACGTAAAATAGCAGCTTAATGCTGCTCATATTTCGTAAGGTGAATGTAATGAACCGGAGACCCTTTTTACTAGAATTCAATTCAAGTCACAGAACACAATTACTCATTCAAGTCCTTACATTTTGACATCAACAAAGTGACATCGCAACGTAATTTTGATTTTTCATCGGTAAAACAGATGTACATGTTTATGGGCCACTGTATCTATTTACCATCAGGTAGACTGTGCGCTCGTTTGTCACCCTTATTCTATAAAAAAAAACTAATAACTTCCCTGTCTGCGAAAACGACACAATAGTTAAAGAATCGATCTGTCTTTTTCAGTGAAAGTCTGCATCTCCACGGCAAATCCAGTCCTGTGTCAGGGGCTGGACAAGGATGGGAGCCAGGCAGTCTGCGAGCCCGTGGAGTCGAGGTCTGTAACTTCACAAAAACAACTTGGTAGAAGTACGTGGTGGAGCCGTGCTGTAGCTATTATTAGTATAGTTGTAGCACGAATGGGTCGGCTCGACAGGGGAAGAACCACGCTCTTGCAGAATACCAGCGTAAAATAGCAGCTTAACGCTGCTGTGTTTCGTATGGTTAGTGTAGAGAACCGGAGACCCTTTTTACGGGAAATGAGGCATTCTCGTATCTGCATTTTGGTTTGTAATCGAGGATAAATGTAAATGTCTATGGACCGCATCAACCACTTACCATCAGGTGGACTGTGTGCTCGTTTGTCACCCTTATCCTATAAAAAACTATGATATTAAATTACACTTTTTTATACTAGAACAATGTCCTCCTTACCGAATTTCAGCCACGACAGCCAGTCTCAACGGAGACTAGCCATCTGCGCATGACAGAATTGCACTTATATTTCTCTTACTCTCATGATCTCATACTCTTATAGGAAGGCATCAGGCCCTGCCCCTGATGCCTTCAACGGCTGTATGAGCTTTCCGAAACACTGTGATAAACACCGCCGAGTTCCTAACTCACCGGCTGCTACCGATAATTTCTGGACAGAAAACCCCAATAACTTATTTAACCCGACATGGTATTCGAAACCAGGAACTTGTGATCACCAGCGTTTGCAGCGTAGTGTACAGACACTGTGTAGCGTCTTTGTAAAATGTCAATATTTATTAATTCCATCATTCATCACTTAAGTTTCAAACTCAAACAGCAGTCAATTAATGATGTCGATGTAAAAAATGCTCTATCGAAATTAGTACATTGGTTTAACGCCAACAATTTGCTCTTAAACGGCAATAAGACAAAATGTATTAAATTTACAATACCTAATGTAAAACATTCGAAAACCAAATGTGCTCTGTAATGTGCAAATGGGGAGGAGTTGAGTCTTGCGGATACCACTGTTTCTTGGTATTACTATTGACGCGAAACTTCAATGGGGCCCCCATATATCTAAATTAGCAAGCAGACTTAGTTCTGCAGCATATGCTGTAAGAAAGATTAGAAGTCTCACAGATGTTGAGACAGCTAGGTTAGTGTATTTTAGTTACTTTCATAGCGTAATGTCTTATGGAATTTTGCTATGGGGTAATGCGACTGATATTGAAGCTATATTTGTTTTGCAAAAGAGAGCCGTACGGTTGATTTATAACCTAAATTGTAAAGAGTCCCTCAGAGAACAATTTAAAGAAATAAACATATTAACTTTGACACGACAATATATTTATGAAAATGTAATGTATGTACATAAAAACATAAATAGCTTTAATAAGAGTAAGGATATTCATACCTTAAACACTAGGAACAAACATAAACTAGTAAATGCCAGTTACTAGACTCCACAGAATTAGTAATTCATTTATGGGGCAATGTATGCGCTTTTACAACAAAATCCCAGAACATGTTCAAAGTTTGTCAATAAACAAGTTTAAAAGTTTTATTAAAGAAAAACTGTACAAAAAGGGTTTTTATAATATCGAGGAATGCATGAATGAAAATAACCCCTGGGAATAAGGTAATCGCCACCATGCTGGTTCTATGAAAATTCATTTAAAAAAAATTGTATAAACAAAATTATTGTTAAGTGAAATTATGTTTAAAAAAGTCCCGCTGGGTTTCTTGCTGGTTCTTCCCAGGACAGAGGTATTTTCCGAACCGCTGGTAAATAAAAAATTACTTTCAATAAGTATTATGTAATAATCAATATTGAATAAAAATCATCCCATTCTATTCTATTCTATTCTATTCTATCCTCTTAAAAGTACACTGCTGTACTTAGGCCTCCCCACAGAATGGCCGATAAGTGGTCGAAAGAGTTTAGCGAGCAGTGAGGAACCACAATGTTTTATTGAGTCGTTATCATGAAAATGCTGCTGCCCTTCTTCTGTTTTATTCCCCTCTGTAACCCCTTACGGCACCTTAGCGGTGATAGATATGCGGTAGTGAAGACTCGGTGAAATGTCAATTGTCTAATGTTTTTAATATATAAAAAAGCGAACGAGCCTAAACCCCTGTATTCACGGTCCATCTTGTTGTACGTCCCACCAAGGCCATGCACGCTGTACGACGCTAAACGACAGTGCGTAGTCTTGACGTACGTAATTACTGATGTACGTCAAGCCTAATTTTCGCTTAGCGTCGTGTGTCGTGCAAGATCCTAGCGGCGGGATCATGGCGGCATCATGCACGACACCATGACGCTAAACGAAACCAAAGAAACGGCGGGCAAGACTTCTTCACGAGATCTTATTCACGGTCCATCTTACTGTATGTTAGATGGACCGTGAATAAGATCCTTTACAGTAGTCGCATATGATGTGTAACATTTGACAACTCACCTTGGTAATAGGGAACATTAACATTATACCCTGAAAAAAACTATTTGTTTTTTTTTTAATCAAGATTATAAATATTAATTGAATAGTGACAGAAATTAACATAAAATTACAATTTATAAAGCTAAATACTGGAATATTTATGTTAATAATTATTCATTATTACTCATTTAATTTTTTTATCAATGATCTGCACTTTTTTCAGACACTTACTATCAACAGTAAATGCATTTATTAATACAGTTTATACATATAAATTAGTTTATACAACAGCACACTTTACTACCACCGCGCGCGCTCATTGGTCAAATCAAATAGCGCGCGCTTCCCAGCTTCCTGTTACACACTTCCGTCCCATTTTACGAAATCACTCCCGCAGAATGCGGGAAAGCGAGAGGAAAGACATTACACATCAAAGATGAATATTTGTTTGTTTGTTCGTCTTCTACGATTTCCTATGCCATTCATTCTATTACGGGGAAGCTTTACTGAGTGGCTGTTCGTGCGTTCGCAAATGTTATTGGACAAAAAGCAGGCATTGCAATTAGTAGAAGTAGAAGAAAACAACAAGTTTAAATTATATTCTACGCCAAGCAGCAATGCGTGCACTGCAGTGTTACTTTCTGAAGCATAAAGAGAACCAGTATAATGGCAGACTGTGAGGCATTCCATAAGATGGACTAAGGTCCTCAGAGATGGCAACACATCCTTCTTTGTTTAAATTTGGTTGCATGTGTCACTTACCAGTCTCAATCGGTTTAACTGTAAGTTCGATTGTCGCTTTAGTTTTATAATCGCTAAATCTAACTAAAAATAACATGACAATACCACCTTGAAAATATTGTTTGCAGATTCTTATTTCAGAACGTTTTTTTTTTTCAGAGTGGACTGTGCTCTTAAGCTATCCCGTAATGCTGCGGATATTGGCGTGTTCTCAGAAGAAGAGATGATGCTGCTCACACAGCGGCAACCGAATGAGAATAGAATTATCGCCACAATCAGAGATGTGAATAGACCAGGTAAAGAGCAAACATTTCTTATGCGAAAATCTGTCATGATATACTACATACTAAATAATATTAGTTTGAAATAATATTAGTGTCTAAAATAATGTTAGAGCTTAAGGCGACACTTCGAAAACCATTGAAGTTCTATCGCCGGACTGACCCGAGTGAAACATAATTTCTATAAAAACTTCAAAAACGCCGTTATAAGGTCTAAAATTGCGTAGCGCCCGCGCGGATAAGACCGCTTAGAAATCGCCTAGAATCTTAAAATATTTTTAAAAAATTATTGATTTTAGTAATCAAAATAATAAAAAGCAAGTAAATTACGAATATTGATGTTATGAATGTATTTGAGTGGTTGCCAAGGATATATAGACTTAGTAATTTCGTTGTAATTTCAACTGTAGTGATTTTTTAGAGGTGTTTTCGCAAATAATTATGATCGTGTCAAAATTTTACAATCGTGTTTTTGAACAAGCTAATTCAAGATAAAGACATGAATTTACCTATATCAAAATTCCAGTTTCGTTACTTGTGTCATACTCCTATACTATCCCATGAAATAAGGTGCATTTTTTCGCGCTGTCTATATATATCTATAATGTTAGAATTTAAAAAAAATTTAGGGTTTAATATAATGTTTGAGATTAAAATAATTTAAGAGTTTAATATTATGTTAGAATTTAAAATAATATTAGAGCTTAAAATAATATTTATTATTTAAAATATTATTCAAAAAACTTAACAAGCATTAACATACATACATACATACATATAATCACGCCTCTTTCCCGTGGGGGTAGGCAGAGACCAGTTCTTTCCACTTGCTACGATCCTTACATACTTGTTTTGCTTCGTCCACTTTCATTACTCTACTACCACCGCGCGCGCTCATTGGTCAAATCAAATAGCGCGCGCTTCCCAGCTTCCTGTTACACACTTCCGTCCCATTTTACGAAATAGTGGACGAAAGCATTAACGCAATCAAAGGAAACGTACTCGCACATGTCCGGTTATTGAACTATTTATTTTTCAGAACCCTACGCATTCGAAGCAGTCGCCGTAGTAAGAAGCACCCACACCGGAGGCCTGGAAGGTTTACGTGGAGGTAGCTATTGCCATCCAGGTTTTGATGAATCTGAAACACGTTGGTCTCCACGAGTTTTGAAAACTTTTGAACAAGTGGTACGCTTCACATTTTCTTTTTAAATCTGTTTTATTTTATTATCATATGGCATAAGGCCGTGATAGCTCAGGGGTTAAGCGCTCGCTGTAAATTTCACAGTACGCGAGCAACCCGGGTTCGATCCCGCTGGCACCAATAAAATTGTTAATTGCAGTTTTAAGTGCTAACTACCACGTGCTCGGCGGTGAAAGAAAACATCGTGAGGAAATCTGCATGTCTGAGAAATTAGAAAAATAATATATTTCGAAGACATGAAGTTCGCCAACACGCAAAGGGGCAGCGCGGCGGATTTTTCCTTGCCCTGAAACACTTTCAGAAATGAGAGGAGGCCTGTGCCTAAACGCCTCAACAGTGGGACGTATGTAGGCTGTAACTTTAACTTTTATGGCATACTTTAAAATAAATAATTGTATTGTTACATGATTATATTTATTTATTTTAGTATTGTAATAACAATTAATATTTTTCATTAACATGCATTACCTATCTGTATATGTATAAAATATACCACATTTCAGTTTATAATAAAAAAAATAACATGTCTAAATATGCTTCGGTTTCGGTTTCAGCCGAAACTGACACCCAAACCGAAGGTTCGTTTTTGGTTTCGGTTTCGTTTGAAAATCCGGTTTCGGTTGGACACAATATTTAACTATTTGCTTGTAACGAACGTACAGTACTTATATTTGAACCGCACTGGAAGTACAGACTACCTAATTATTATAAACCAATTAGGTATCCATGTATTTTACAATTATTATAGAATATATATATTATATTACAGATAATATAAATATATTCGTATGAATTAAAGTTTCTTTTTTTTTTTATAGGAGAGGGGGCAAACGAGCATGCGGCTCACCTGATGGTAAGTGACTACCGCCGCCCATGAACAACTGCAACACCAGGGGAATCGCAGATGCGTTGCCGGCCTTTTAAAAAGGAGTACGCTCTTTTCTTGAAGGTCCCTAAGTCGTATCGGTCCGGAAAAATCGCTGATGGTAATCGATTCCACAAGGAAGTCGTGCGAAGAAGAAAACATCTTCTAAATCGCACAGTGGTGGACCGCCAATCATCCAGATGGTGTGGATGGTATCGGGAGTTCTGCCGCGATGTGCGTTCGTGAAATTTGGCGGCTGGGATTAATCCGAACAATTCCTCAGAGCACTCCCCATGGTAGATGCGAAAGAAAATGCAAAGGGATGCAACATCTCTTCGCAGTGCCAATGAATCGAGCCGATCGGAAAGGGCTCGGTCGTCGACAATTCGAGCCGCTCTGCGTTGGATGCGGTCAAGTGGAAGAAGCTGGCACTGGGGAGCCCCTGCCCAGAGATGGGAACAGTATTCCATGTGAGGCCGAACTTGCGCCTTGTAAAGTAGCAGGCGGTGTGCCGGCATGAAATACTGTCCCGCTCTGCTGAGCACGCCAAGCTTTTTAGAGGCCAATTTGGCCTTTCCTTCCAAGTGACCACGAAACTGCACGTCACTCGATATGTCGACTCCGAGGATACCGATACTGGCTGAGGCAAGAAAGGGAGTACCTTGAAACTGAGGAGATACGACAAAGGGGTTCTTTTTAGCGGTAAACGCGCAAACTTGTGTCTTCTGAGGATTAAATTGGACTAGATTTAGTCGCCCCCAATCCGAGACTTTGTTCAGCAAAGACTCGACTTCAGACACAAGTTTGTTCCGGTACTCAGCGACGTTTTCCCGAGAAATATTGGCACGGCCGGTGTATAGAGCATCACCAGTGCTGTCATCCGCATAGCAATGAATGTTACCAGTTAGCAACATATCATTGATATGCAGAAGAAACAGCGTTGGTGATAGCACACAGCCTTGTGGAACACCAGCGTTAATAGGCTTGTAGTCAGAGCATGCACCGTCTACAACGACCTTGATGCTCCGATCTACAAGGAAGCTGGTGATCCAATTGCACAATTTTTCGGGAAGCCCATAGGAAGGGAGCTTCGAAAGAAGCGCTTTGTGCCAAACCCGATCGAAGGCCTTCGCAATGTCCAGACTAACGGCCAACGCCTCCCCCTTGGACTCTACTGCCTCCGCCCATCTATGGGTCAGGTAGACCAGAAGATCACCAGCTGATCGACCCCGACGAAAACCTTATTGGCGGTCACTAATCAGCTGGTGATCCTCAAGGTACCGGATGAGCTGGCAGTTAATAATGGATTCCATTATTTTGGAGAACAAGGAGGTGATCGCGATAGGCCTATAGTTGGATGGGTCTGAGCGGTCGCCTTTTTTAGGGATCGGGTGGACAAAAGCTGTCTTCCATGAATTCGGGACTACGCCTTGGGAGTAGGAGTACCGGAAAAGACGCGTTAGGACCGGTGCCAACTCCGGAGCACACGTCCTCAGCACAATTGGGGGGATTCCGTCAGGCCCACTCGACTTCTAGATGTCCAGGGAGAGCAGTGCTTTGCGAACCGAGCGCTGTGAGAACAGCAAATCCGGCATGGAGCACTCACACCGCGGGATGGTCGGCGGTGTATTCCCCCCGTCATCAAGAGTCGAGTTGGACGCAAAAAGGGAGCCTAAAAGGTCGGCTTTGTCTTTTGCGTCATGGGCCAGTGAGTCATCCTCCCTGTGCAGAGATGGTAGTGATGGCTTACAGAAATTCCCTTGGACAGCCTTGGCGAGAGACCAGAATGCACGAGTTCCCGAAGGAAGGCGAACTAGTTTCTCGCCAATTCTGCCTATGTGCTCTGACTTTGCCTTGGCAATAACTCTTTTGAAGGACCTGGAGGCGAAGTTATACTTCTTTTTAAGTGTGCTGGTATTTACATCCCGAGTCGCCGAAGCCGCAGCCCAGGCTTGATAACACTCCTGCTTACTGCGTAATGCAGTCTTACAGGAGCGACCAAACCAAGGCTGAGATCTGCCTCCGATGGGTACCACAGATGATGGAATAAATAGTTCCATTCCCTGTAGCACCACATCAGTGACAGAGTCAGCAACAGCGCTGGGATCATCCGGCGAGAAGCAAACCCGCCCCCATGGGTAGGATGCAAAGAAGGACCGCATTCCGTCCCAATCCGCCGACCTGTAATGCCAAACACGGCGGCAACCTGCAGAACGCAACCGCGAAGGGAGCGTGAGTGGCACCACACTCCGGATCAGACAATGGTCCGAAGAGCCGAGAGGGGCATCGACCGAAACCAGATATCCGTCCGCATGAGAGGTCAGCAGAAGGTCCAACAGGGAAGGTGTATGATCCTCCACATCTGGAATCCGCGTAGGCGAAGTAACTAGTTGTGTCAGACCATATGCCAAGGCAAAGTCATAAACAGATCTCCCCGCATGATCGGTTGAACGTGAACAAAGCCATTCGGCATGGTGGGCGTTAAAATCGCCAAGGATCACGATCTCTGCGGATGGGACCTGTTGTAGCAAGAAATCTGTAGCCATTTTGACGTGGTCGATGAGTCGGTCTGTTTCGGCATTACCGCTATGGGACCTATAGAGGCACCCGTAGACGCGCGGATGGTCGTCGCTGTCTACGCGTAGCCAAAGGATGGACAGGTCCGAACCTTCAAGACTGCCGAGGCGTCGAGAACAGATGTCCTCTCTGACATACACGCAAACTCCAGCCCGAGGCACAAAGGAATGCTCCAATTTGTACCCCGGGTAGGAGAGATACGAAATATCAGCCGGAGAGGAAACCTGCGTCTCGGTCAGAAAGAGCAAGGCCGGCTTCGCCGTCTCGAGATGGTAGTGGACGGCGTTTAGGTTAGAGTGAAGTCCCCTGATGTTGCAGAAATTCACGGATAGCGTGGCAGGGGTCGCCTTGGTGTTCTTGCTCAGTTTGCCCCTAGCAGTAATGCTTTTGAGCGGAATTTTGCCCCCCCCAGAATACGCGGGGCAGCCTGAGCACCCATGCTCAGGATCGGAATAACATGGTCGTGGATGCTCAGCGAGGGATTCTCCAGGGGTGCTGGTACCCTCCTGGGGTAGTTCTTCGTGTAATTCCGCTACCATGTTGATGGGGGGGGGGGGGGGGGGAATTGGGCCTCCGGCCCCCTGTGAGTGACATTTCGCAGCACCAGCCCATAGCCATATTTAACAACAGTACTTCATGCACGACTCGATTTACGCTGTATGTATATGACAGTAGGAGTGATTTTTATGGCATCACCATATGATTTAAAAAAATCGTTAACCCCACACTAGGTTTTTCTCCTGTATCGTGGTGGCAGTTTACAAACATAAATTGCACAAGGACAAACATCCAGACCCGGAACAGTTACTTGCAGGTCATAAAAACACTTGTTCCGTGCGGGATTCGAACCCGCGGCCCTCAGCACTGTAATTGATTGCTAAGCCACTGTACCACGGAGCCGTCAAAATAAAACATACGTTTTATATAGAAATATTCAATTTGTTATAAAAATATGAATTTTTACAGGTGGTCCGGACTGATCGATGCCCGGGCGCAGAGGTGGCCGGCAAGACCGCCGAGGAGCTGGAAGTGGATGCATTGAGCAAATTCTTCTCAAATGCCTGCAGACCTGGACCGTGGAGTGCTAATGCCACAGTCGACGCCAACCTGAGTAAGATTTGAAACCTTGTTTGAAACTAGTAGTGACGGATTCAGGTGGATCTACGACGCCGCCACATAGCAGCCTCATTTTCATTATATAATAAACCATAACGCCTGATTAATTATATTTAGTACTATTATATGACATGTATGGAGACTTCTATACGTGGTAGAGCCACGGTACAGCTATATTAGTAGTAGTAGTATAGTTGTAGCACGAATGGGTCGGCTCGACCGGAGAAGGAACACGCTCTCACAGAATACCAGCGTCAAATAGCAGCTTAACACTGCTGTGTTTCGTATGGTGAGTGTAGAGAACCGAAGACCCTTTTTACTGGAAAAGAGGTATTCTATCTTAGTCGTCACGGGTGACAACGCATCTGCATTTTAATTCGCAAACAAAGATAGATGTAGATGATGTCTATGGGCCACAGCAACCACTTACCATCAGGTGGACTATGTACTCGTTTGTCACCCTATCCTATAAAAAAAGTGCAATGTAAATCTCGCCTGCCAAGGGCAGGCCTTATGTTCAACAGTGAACTTTGGTAAACTGTAATGATGATGGTGATAACGTATTTATTTTAATATTATTATATATTTGGTGTCCTTTATACTGCGTCTATTAACCGTGTAGTGGTGGTGTAACCCACTAGCCCATATCGTGCCGTGGGCGTAGTAAGAGATGACAGAGGGTATCTCAAACGGGAGATGGGCAGAAGCGTCTTCCCGATATCAACACAAAGTAATAAAAATCTGTGGTTGTCGACCCGCCTAACCATGGAAACCATGACAAATGTTCCCCCTATGAAGCAATCTATGGGAGAGGCCTGTACAGCTGTGGACTTTAGTAAGCTGTAATGACGATGAATAACTTTTACCGATCGCATGGTCCAGCACCGGAAACGCATCTTTCAAATGTCTGTTTTATCAACTTTCGATGGTATAATTTGACAATAATGTCAGCTGAATTAATTGCTATAAATGATGCCCTAGTATATGATGGTACAACAGATTTTCAAAAAACAGTCATATTAACTGATAGCAAGAGTGCTCTTCAACATATTGCTCGATGCGCCTCTGGTCTCAGAGGTGTATCGATAGCATACCATATATTAAATGAAATATTTAAACTTCAATGTAACACCGTAATTTAGTATGGCAGTGGGTACCATCACACATCGGTTTACAAGGCAATGAGGAGGCTGACAAACTGGCTAAATTGGCAATTACACAAGGAAGAGAATGTAATATTGATCCAGACTATACAGAAATTTTAATTAAATACAAAGAGAAATGTTATGCACTTTGGAAAGAATATTTTGACAAAAGGTCGCAAGAAAAAGGAATTTGGTACAAAACTATCCAGAGTCAGCCTCCGATAGTGCCTTGGTTCAATCAATGTCTATTGAACAGAAAATCTGTTGTATTAGCAATGCGACTTCGCTCCGGACACATTCCGTGCAACAAGTTTGCTTTCATGATGAAAAAAAAACAATCTCCAAATTGCGAAACATGCAACACAATCGAAGACATACAACACCTACTCGCGGAATGTTCTAAAAACCATCACGAAAGGAAACTACTGGTCGCCAAAACTGACATTAAAATGTACAACATAGGGGAATATCAAAGTATACTCTCTGAACCACTGTCAGATGCTGCCCAAATGGTTTATCATTTATTAAGTAATGTATAAGTAATTAAATATTTTTGTGCTATTTAGTTATAAGGTACAATGGGACTGACATGTTAATAATAACGAAAGTCCCTTAAATAAAAAAGAATAAAAAAAAACTTTCGATGGTAGTTTGTGCAACTATCATGTCTACCTTATCAACTTTCGATGGTAGTTTGTGCAACAACCATGGTTGTCACGGGTAACAGGGAATCAGGGTTCGAGTCCGGAGAAGGAGCTTGAGAAACGGCTACCACATTCAAGGAAGGCAGCGTGCGCGCAAGTTACCCACTCCGGGAACTTGGAGGTAGTGACGAAAAATAACGATACGGAAATCTTACAAGGCCTCGTAATCGAAATGAGTTGATAATGATGATGACATTTGTTTTAATTTTAGGTACTATTAAAATGCGTTCTTACACCCACAGTAGACTCTATCCTTAGACTCGCCATCCGAAAATATTTGTAAATACATTTCTTAAGACGAAGTCCATTTTGTAAAAGATACCTCGTATCAATATCAACTAAGCCAACGTCATTGACCCAGGTAATATAATTTTCAGAAAGTAAATACCCATCGCTCTGCTCACTCTGCGGTGAAAACAATGGTTGTTCAAGATATACCCTCAACATGGGTGTCAATATAGCTGGTGTTTCCAATGACAACCGTCATATTCAGGCCCTAGAGTGTCTGCGCACGAACCAGAACAGCAGTGTGGCTTACGTCGCCTGGCAGCACGTACGTGAATACTTTACGGTGAGTTGTCGATATTTGATGTTTTTTTTTTAATTGTGGCCTCTCAGTATATTTACGAAAGTATAATTTATTGCACAGTAATAATAGTTTTATTAAGATTGTGATATATTTACATTCTGTATATACAAGGAACAAGCAGTCTAATAATACCAGTTACTAGACTCCAATATTTGAGTAATTCATCCTTGAGGCAATGTGGTACCTATTAATTTACGCTTTTAAAACAAAGGCATAGAAAATATACAAGACCAGTCTACATATTAGAAAGTTTAAAACTAATGTAAAACAAAAGCTGTAAAAAATAATTATAACAATTTAAAAAAATATATGACTGGATAATAAGTAATTTATTTAGACTACACTGTAAATTAATATTACAAAAAACCAGCTGGACTTATTACTTGTTCTTCCCAGGGCAGAGATTTTTTCTGATCCAATAGGTAAAAGCACATATTATGACTTTTAATAAACCTAGCAAGCTAACAGCATAGCAAAGTGGCGAAGCAATCAGCTTTGTAGCGGTTTCTAACGGTTGCCGTTGAGCAATCAGTTTCAAAATAGGAGGTTCAGATGCCTGGGTGGTCAGTAATCGATTGCTGAAAACAGAATTTGAAAATTCACAACCGTTCTCGAGATAATCGTGGGACAGACGGACAGACGGACAGACGGACAGACGGACAGACGGACAGACGGACAGACGGACAGATGGACAGACGGACAGACGGACAGACGGACAGACGGACAGACATCTTGAAATCAATAAGTGACTTCGCAAGCTTCGCTACTTAATAAGTGACTTCGCAAGCTTCGCCTCTTAATAAGTGACTTCGCAAGCTTCGCCTCTTAATAAGTGACTTCGCAAGCTTCGCCTCTTAATAAGTGACTTCGCAAGCTTCGCCTCTTAATAAGTGACTTCGCAAGCTTCGCCTCTTAATAAGTGACTTCGCAAGCTTCGCCTCTTAATAAGTGACTTCGCAAGCTTCGCCTCTTAATAAGTGACTTCGCAAGCTTCGCCTCTTAATAAGTGACTTCGCAAGCTTCGCCACTTAATAAGTAGTCCCGACCCGTCCTGTCCCGTCCCTTTCTTTATAGGATAAGGATGACACGAGCACACAGTCCACCTGATGGTAAGTAGTGGCTGTGGCCCATAGACATCTACATCTATCTTCGATTACGAATCAAAATGCAGATGCGTTGTCACCCGTGAGGAAAAAGATGGAATGCCTCGTTTCCATTAAAAAGGGTCTCCGGTTCTCTACACTCACCATACGAAATACAACAGCGTTAAGCTGCTATTTGACGCTGGTATTCTCTGAGAGAGTGGTCCTTCCCCAGTCGTGCCGACCCATTCGTGCTACAACCATAATTACTAAATATTACATAAATACCTACTTATCGTTCCGTTCTGTCTTGTTCTGTCATGTCGCGATCAAGCTTGGCAGTTGGGTTGGCAATCGCAGTTTATTAACTTCCTTCTGAGTAGCATTGAAAGAAAGTTAATGGTTTTAGCTGGCAGTCTGTTAGTCTGTATGCCGACACGATAACTTCCGTTCCACTGGACCGATTGACTTTAAATTTGGTATGCGGATACCTTGAGGTAGTAGCTCGGTCGAGTTTGAATTTGGGTCCTGTAGGTCAAAGGGCACCAGAGATATGGGATTCACGCAGAAGGAAGTTGTTTTTCTTGAATTTACATTCAACTCGTTTATTTTTGGTTGTTATTAGAATGACGTTGTTACCCATTTAAATAATAAGTATTTGGAAAAAATCCACTAACACGTCTGAATCAATGAACAAATTAATAAAATTGTTTGTTTGCAGAGAATTGTATATTTGAATAGTTACTATTGGCAACTGGTACATCTTTCCAAATATTTTCTGCCTCAATCCTAACAATGCAAATGTTGAGTGTTTGATGATTAATTAAATGTTGTATGACTATTGTGTACGCCGCACTGGAGCCGCGCTGCCGATTAATTGTTCCGAAACCCTCTTAGAAATAAGAGGAGTATTGTATATAGGCCGTAACGTTAATGTATATTTTATCTTTCAGATCCGCAACCCTCAGCATGCAGGAGAGTACTCTCTTCTCTGCGAAAACGGCTCGGTGCAAGCTCTCACAGCTGACGTCCTCACCTCTCTCTCATCCCCTTGCGCATTTGTTAGACAGCCGTGGAGTGCTATCGTCGCTTCCACGTAAGTTTCATAATATGAACACTCCAGAATAAGGAGTCAATGTATCTGCTAACTTCTTATTGGCTGCAGTACGAATAGGTCGACTTGACCGGGGAAGAAACACGCTCGCTCAGAAGTTTGTCATTCATTAGTGGAACGAAGTTCCTTATCGCACGGTACGAATTTGGCGGAGGGTGGCTAGGCGAATAAAAGTATAAGATTTTTCAGTCACGACCAAGGGGGTCTATAGTGCGAGCGAGATGGAATAATATCCATCTCCCTCGCACTTTTTCTTATCTTGCCATGAAAGAAATATTATTTTAAATGACGCTTGATTTTAATAGACGATAGTAATTCATTTATTTGTATTTGTTAATCAATAATATAATATGTTTATCAATAATAATATACTACGAAAGGAACTTCGTTACAACCGAGTGTTCCACGACACTCACGCATATTTTTTTTTTAGAATAAGGGTGATAAACGAGCTCACAATCCACCTGATGGTAAACGCGTGCTGTGGCAGATAGACATCTACATCTATTCTCAATTAAGAATAAAAATGCAAAAGCGGTTTCACCCGTGAGGACGAAAATGGAACGCCTTGTTACCAGTAAAAAAGATCTCCATTCTGTAACTCACCATACAAAATACAGCATTAGTCTGTTGTTCCGCGCTGGTATTCTGCGAGTGCATAATCCTACACTGGTCGAACCGAGTCATACGTACTGCATCTATATATGTATATATTATGGCTGCATCGTAGCTCTACCACGTAGAATTCCATTTACTGTGTATCAAAATTCCACTGCTGAAGACAGGCCTTCCTCTGACATTGTATGGGGGGGGGGGGACATATGCCATGATTGGTTAGTTTTTTTTTTAGTTTTTATCAGGAAAATGCTACTGCCCGTCATCTTTTTCCGTTTCCTTTTAACTCCTCTTACGACACACGGGATAATATGGGGTTGTGAATTCTCCTACGTCGGCCCGACACGACTAAAATTTAGAACACCAGAGTTTTATATGATATAATGCCGCTATATTTCGTATAGTAACCATGAGATCGGGAGACCTTTCTTACTGTAAACGAGATATTTGCCTTGTGACTGTGTAGGAAATGTAACCTATCAATCACTTCCTGTCACAATTTTCCATCTAAACACAATAGTTATTGGCTAAACGTGGTTCGAGTAGCTCGTTACTCCTTAGGTTCTATCTACTCTGCAGGCATCTTACATACTCTAGGATTTTCTCCTGCATTGTGGAGACAGTTTGAAATTTATGCACAAGGACAAACATCCAGACCCGGAACAATTATTTGTAGGCCATACAACACATACATACTTGTTACGTGTGGGATTCGAACTCGCAGCCCCCAGCGCTGCAACTCTTTGTTAAGCCACTGCGCCACGAAGCCGTCAAATTTATTCTACATTACAGGCAAAAAGCTACTCGTATATATGTAGAGCCATGCTGCAGCTATATTAATAATATAGTTGTAGCACGAATGTATCGGCTCGACCGGGGAAGGACCACGCTCTCACAGAATACCAGCGTAAAATAGCAGCTTAATGCTGCTGTGTTTCGTATGGTGAGTGTAGAGAACCGGAGACCCTTTTTACTGGAATAAAGGCATTCTATCTTAGTCCTCACGGCTGACAACGCATCTGCATTTTAATTCGCAAACGAAGACAGATGTAGGTGTCTATGGGCCATAGCAACCACTTACCATCAGGTGGACTGTGTCCTCGTTTGTCACACTTATTCTATAAAAAAAAATATGTACGGATTTTTTAACAGTAGGTATAACGGACTATATCAACCCACTCAAATTTTAAACTTTTGATAAATAGCTCATGCATATTTTTTAGGACTATATTGTAGAAGCGTATACAATTTACCCACGAAGGCATTACTGGCTCTTTGGAGTTGAGTTACCACAAGAAATGAAGAAAAATAAACTGAATAAAATACTTACGATTTGAATTAAATAGCGTTTATGGTTGAACCCACAGAGATGTTTTAGTGCTGGTGATGAAGTTGTTTTTCATAAAAATGACGTCAAAAACGTAATTATAATCCAACGGATTGTATGTGGTTACTGTAGTCCATGGACACCTGTAACTATCTTCAAACAAAGAAGGCAACAGTTGTGTCTCTGAGGACTAAGATGGAATGCCTCACAGGCTGTAGTACTACTGGCTCTCTACGGGGTTATTTTGCAATATACGCCTAAATTTTCAGAGAAGGTTCATAATAAGTAATAAGGCGAATGGTGAAAAACGTTGTTAATTGAATAGCACATATAAGAGCGCGAGTACGGGTATTTGTTGCCCATAAATCACATTCAACTTGAGATAATTTCAAACAAAAGTAGAAGCCCTATTTACTCGTATTTTCAAAGACTGCAATAACTGTATATTATTTATATATTTGAACTTAAATATAAAATGCCGATACTCTTTAAAAAAAATAACCCTGTAAAGCCTTTAGACCGTAAACACAGCAGTACAAGGACTCTGTATTTTCCAGAGCCTCAGCACAAGCAGCACAGACAAGTCTTCGAAGCTGGTGGCCGAACGGTGTGAATCCCGGTGGCAACACCTGGCAGTCGATCTTGTTTAGTGGCATCGTTGGCGGAAATAATGCACTCATAAACTTCGAGGATACACTACCATCGCCTGCGAATTACACAGCTCAAAGTAAGTTAAGCCAGTTAGAAATAGAAATGGACACAATGCATACTTCATTGTCTAGTTTTAACTATTTAATCCGTAAATATTTCACAAAAAAATTTATCATAATATATAAATAAAAATTAAACATAAAAAATCAATAAACTATTGGTAAATCCAATTGAGCATGCCTTCACATTAAAAAAATACGTATAGCATGATAATACGGATTTTTTTTTAAAGTAGCTTAAATACACACAAGTTTTCACTAATAACCTTATTATACTTACAATTTTCCGATAATTTTATGTCAAACTTCAATTTGATTTTGAGTTGAACAAGTTTGGAAAATCCAAAGTGCACGACTCATAATGCTCATATGATCATCATATCATCATTCATGTCACTCCAAAAAGTCCAAAGCGCCCTCCACATTCGCGCCGTGAACATCTGTGAAAGCCGCGAACCGCGAATGTGGATGTCTATCGCGCCCGTTCACGGGCTTCGCGCCTTTTCACGCCTTGTTCCCCGTTCAGTGTCGTTATTTTACGCCCGCGTCAAAGGGTTTATGAGGCCCAAACCTCCCGCGGACGCAAGCGCATCCACACTCGCGCGTGAATTCAGTAACGCACGAGATTCGATGTCGTGAGGTTGTGCTTATTTGTATATTTGTTTACGGAGGACGGTGCGTCAAAATGAGCGTCAGTTGGACGAACGAGCAAGAACTCATGTTGATCGAGTGTTATCATGCCGAACCCATTTTATGGGATGCTATGCGTGAATTCACGCCGTGAATCACACAGGAGTCTGGAGCCCGCCCAAGACGTATTCAAGTATAAATATTATATCCTACTTACTTTTAGTACGAACTACTATTATTTATTCTGTGCTTTTAAAATATTGTAATAAAATGATCTGTCATTATTATTATAATCAAGTATTTAAGAAATTTGGTTATTCGAATATTGTGTATTTATTTGTACAGCGATCTTTTTGAGCCGCTGCAAACAACCGATACAGTATCCACTCACAACGGCAGTTGACGCCGAACTTGGCCGAACTAAGCGAGGAGGCACAGGCAGTATCTATTTACTGAAATAAATTCTAACACAAGGCTACCAAATCAACGAAAATTTCGCCATTTTGGAGCCGAAAATAATTAATTATAGCTAAACAAAACAAAATTACACTGCCATTTACATTCAGTCGCTTTGCACATGATAGATGAAGAGATTAAAAAATAGATTGAGTTAAACAATTGAATATTTTCAAAAGTTAGAGTGTTGACAAGCCTTGCGGACTTGATAAATCCACACCATAAGCTACTAAAACCTCTTTTTTATGTAAAAAATAGCAATTATTAAAAAAACATTAATAAGTTCAACAATCATTTATCTTTCTGACAATGTGCTTTTTATATCATTTATATGTATAATATGATTCCTAGATACGATTTCATGCGACAAAACGTTGGAATCTTGATTTTTAGGCGCTAGTAGAACATACCTATGCGCTTTGCGCTCGGCATGCAAAAGTAGATTTATATAATACTAGCTGATACCCGTGACTTCGTCCGCGTTTCTTGATATATTAACAAAGTTTTCGTATGTGCGAAGGAAAAAACATCAAAAACATCGCATAATCGAAGTGAACGGCGGAGCTCTTCTCCGGGTTCACATCGATGCGCCATTTTTTGAACCAAGCTCCTGGGTCATCAACTGACTTTTGGATCTTGTTCCGTATGGAAGGTAGCGAGATACCTTTACAGTATAGGGCAGTGTCATCTGCGAAGAGGGAGAGCTGAACACCTTTCGACGGGATGGGAATGTCGTTGGTGAACAAAATATACAGGAGAGGAGCAAGTACTGAGCCCTGAGGGACAGCTTTGATGGGGCGTTGGGAAGATATATATATAGATAAGAGGCCACGAGACGTACTAGACGATTGGGAAGACCTATTTTATATAATTTGTAGATAAGGCCTTCATGCCAGACTCTATCAAATGCTTCGGCTATGTCGAAAAAGACCGCGATGGTCTTATGACGACGAGGATAAAAACCGCTGAGGATATATTCCACAATACGGTGAACTTGTTGAGGACAAGAGTGTTTCACTCGGAAACCAAATTGATGGGGGATGACAAGAGAGTCACCGTCTGTGGGAAACAGATGGAGCCTCATGCGAGTAAGAATGACTCTTTCGAAGAGCTTGCCCATGGCCTTGAG
This sequence comes from Parnassius mnemosyne, assembly GCA_963668995.1. Classification (NCBI taxonomy): domain Eukaryota; kingdom Metazoa; phylum Arthropoda; class Insecta; order Lepidoptera; family Papilionidae; genus Parnassius; species Parnassius mnemosyne. The sequence continues at coordinate 13,621,409 of CAVLGL010000082.1, forward strand.
GACGCTAATGGGACGATGACTGGAGGGGAGGTTGAGAGGCTTTCCTGGCTTGGGGATACCAATCACAGTTGCCTCTTTCCACCTAGTGGGAAAATAACTAAGGTTGAAGCAGGCGTTGAAGATAATAGTTAAAAGGGTTAACACCTGCTCAGGAAAGTGTTTAAGGGCTTGGTTGGAGATGCCATCCGCGCCCGGGGCCTTTTTGTGCTTTGTCTTTTGATGAGGGATGAAATCTCATCATTGGACACAGCGATAGGTTCGGAGGCTGTAGGGGGTGAGTTCCGGCGGCGGACCTCATCCTCCACTGCCTGGACGTGTGAGGGGTCGACGGGTTGAGAGCTAGGAGAGCATTGAGCGGCAATGCTGCCTGCAAAGCACTCAGCCTTTTCCTCGTCCTCAAAGGCTACCGTACCGTCGGGACGGGAGAGAGGGGGAGTGTGGATGATAGCGTCTATGCGGAGGGCTCTTGCCATCCGATAGTACGCTGTATGAGAGGGAGACATATTCTCCATGAGTTTATTCTTTTCGAGGTCTCGAAATTCGGAGAGATTGATTGAAGACGATTGGCCGTGCGCCTATATTCAGGCGTGGGATATTTTGCTGCTCTCCGGAAAGCAGCTTTCTTGGCTTTTAACAGGTTGCTAATATGTAGGGGAAGCCCACTGTTATTAGCAACCGGGACTACCCTTTCATTCTCCTTAAGGGATGTTTTAATAAGGGTGGAGAGTGAATCGACTGCGGTGTCGATTTTTTCGGGACTGTCTAAGTCTGATGATAGGGACATGGGAGAGTCCTTTGAGTCCAGAGCTTTCGCTAGGGACTCCTTGAAGCCCTTCCAATTTGTGAAGGTTTTAGTAGAGGGTGTTGAGGGGGGTGGCTGATGGCCAAGTATGAGGGAGACCGGTCGGTGGTCGGATCCTAGATCGTATAGTGTCTCGATTGCCCTGAGGTTGAGGGAAACACTTTTAAATAGTGCAAAATCTAGCACGTCTGGAGCGTAGTCGGTGACATTGGGATAGTGAGTAGCACCGAGGGGACTGTGAACAGTAAGGTCAAGAGACTGCGTGATATCAAGCAGTATCCTGCCACTATGGGAGGTAGTACGGCATGTCCATTCAGTATGCTTGGAGTTAAAATCTCCAAACATAATGACTGGTTACCTAAAGATAAAATAGCCTCAAAATCTCTTTTGAGGGGAAGGGTTCCAGAAGGGATGTAACAGGAGGCTATGAGATGATGATGTTGTGCGTACCGTCGCGCCTGTAGCAGACGTTGTACATAGGCCCGCGCCCCGCGCCCCGTCGGTCCGTTCAGTCCGTTCAGCCCGGTCGACAGCTAGCACGATAGCAAAGTTAAAACAAATTGAGTATTATACCGCGGAGGAACTAGCTGCAATTAGAAGGAAGCAATTGCAAATCGAAGAAGATCTTATCAAGAAGAATTACGCTAGGGACGTCGCTCAACTGCAAGAAGAAACGGATAGGGATAGTTCAAACGAAGACGATTTAGTGGACAATAGGATACGCGTTGATAGGTGGTTAGAGAACGTGAAGACTGTGCGTGGGGAGCCGCCCTACCGCCCGTCGCAGCCCGCGCCCCGCATCGAGATAGAGCAGGTCCCACCGAGTAGGGGAACCGGGTACGACCACGCTGAAGATGCCCAGGGGAGGTCGGTTGCGAATGATGTTCGTAGATTACCGTCGCCGTGTTACAAGGATGTAGGTGTACATAGGTCGCCAGCGCCACAGCGTAGGCTAGAGGGAAATAGGGATAGAGATAGGTCGCTCACCCCGCGAGGGAAAGATAGGGGTCTAGAATGACTAGCCGAAGCCTTAGAAGGCATGATAAGACTTAGACCAGCCGCGAAGCAGACACAGGAGTTGCCTATTTTCAACGGCTCGGCCGCGGAATAGTTATCGTTTAAAGCCGCGATGAGGGAGTCCACGCGTCTGTATGGATTCACCAGTACGGAAAATATGGCAAGGTTAAGGAACTGTTTACGTGGTGAGGCTAGGGAGGTAGTATTGGCGCTGTTGTTAACCGCGAAGGATCCAGCAGACATTATGCGGACACTGGAGCAGTGTTTCGGCCGCCCGGAAGTGATTATTGATCGTGCGTTAGATCATTTAAAACGCCTTCCGCGCCCTGGTCAAACCGCCCAGGAATTAAATTGGTTCGCTATTAAGTTGCAAAATATAGTGTGTATTATGCAAAACGTCGACGGCAAAGGATATTTACAAAATCCAATGCTAACTAGGTAGGTTACGAGTAAGCTTAGTCCTCACTTACGGTCGCGTTGGTGCGATTATGCGGAGCACTACGGAAGTGCGGACGAACCGGTCTTGTCACACTATCCCGGTTTATGATGAGAGAGGCTGACCGTGCGTTAAGTCACGCCTATACGTCCGTAACGCCGACTAAAGAATCGCCCGTAAGACGAGAAGCGCCACCGTCGAAAAGGATAGTGTTGACACGCCGCGTAGAGGATAGGGCCCGCGACGTAAAGACGTTCACCGCCCAGAAGGACACCGGTAGTGCCTCATGTATGTGTTGTGGGGGTGAACACCCAATCGCCAAATGTAGGAAGCTGGCGCAAATGGGTTTGGACGACCGGTGGAAGTGGGTAAGGGAAGATGGGGTGTGTTTTAGGTATTTAAGCAGCAAACACCGACGCCTACGTTGTAAAGCTAGGAAGTGCGGCGTCGACGGCTGCAACGCCCCCCACCGCGCCCTCCTTCACGCCCGCAAGGCCAGCACGCCTGAAGCGTCGGTAAAACCGGATGAAACCGTGCTCGTCGCGTCGAATGTTAATAGTAGTGCGTCCGTGTTATTGAAAGTGTGCCCTATTACCGTGCGCGGACCGCGTGGTAAGGAAGTTCATACGTACGCGCTACTTGACGAAGGCTCTACCATATCGTTAATCGACAACGACTTAGCTCGCGAGTTAGGAGCGGAAGGACCGGTAAAGCCGCTCAATATTAGAGGCGTAAATAATAGTCAACGCGAGACCAATAGTAGGTTAGTTAATATAGGGATACGTGGCAAGACGCGCAGTGAGATGTATAATGTAAGCTCGCGAACAATAACAGATTTAAAGATAGGCTCGCAGTCTGTGAATAGGGAGTGCGTACGGTTGAAGCACTTACGCGACTTACCGAGTTCGGTATGTTACGACGACGCGAAGCCGAGATTATTATTAGGAGCTGACAACTGGCATTTAATAATCACCCGTAGTTTAAGAATAGGACGTCGAAGGCAGTCCATAGATGCACGTACGTAGCTAGGGTGGGTAATTCAGGGAACCGTGCCGCGGTTAACGTGTAGGGAAGACGGCGAGACCGTATCACACGTAGCAAGCACTGGCGGACGGCCAGATAGGGACATCCGAACGTTTGCCAGTCAGGACGAGGAGCTAAAGGAACTCCTCAAACGGCAGTATGAGATAGATTCTATAGGTATCTCGCTAAAGAGTAGGCCGATACGGGAAGAGGAGCGCGCTGTCGACATATTCCAGCGCACCGTCAAGAAGGTCGGTCAAGTTGGACTGCCATGGAAGGACGACAACGTGCGGATGCCACCCAGCTATGAAATGGCAGCTCGAAGACTACGGACGATTGAAAGGAAAATGGACCAGTCGCCGGAGCTTTGGGACGCCTACACAGCCCAGATAGACAACCTCCTGGCGAAAGGATACGCCGAGGGGACGGAGAGAGAGCTGGTACCTGCCACACTTCGCAGTACGGAACCCGAACAAGCCGGGGAAGACGAGAGTAGTGTTCGACGCGGCAGCGAGAGCCTCCGGTAGATGTCTTAATGATTATTTACTCGACGGCCCCGACTTATTACAGAACTTACCGGGCATACTGTTTAGGTTTAGAGAGAATGAGATAGCCGTGTCCGCGGATATTAGGGAAATGTTCTTGCGTGTGAAAATCGACCGTCGCGACCAACCCGCGCAATTGTTTCTCTGGCGAGGAAACGAGCGACACAGCCCACCGCGGGAGTACGTTATGACGTCAATGATTTTCGGCGCGAGAACCTCGCCGTTTCGGCATCGGCATTAGGCGTGGGTGGCCACGGGTAATATACTCCGACAATGGCACAAATTTTCATGGGGCAAATACTGAACTGCAACGGGCGATGGAAGAGTGGGCACCGCAGCTGAAGGACTACGCACTGACTCGGCGAACAGAATGAAAATTCATCGCACCGGGCGCGCCTAACCAGGGAGGCGCATGAGAGCGTCTCGTGCGGTCAGTGAAGACCGCACTCGAAGCCACTCTACATCAGAAGAGCCCACAGGAGGAGACGTTAGCGACGCTCCTGACAGAAGCAGAAAATACAGTTAACTCTCGTATACTGAGTATACGAGATGTATACGATACGAGTGTATATATATCGAATTGTATCGAATAGTGTCGAATTGTAATTTATCTAATATATGTAATATCTGGGACTTTTTTGTAAAAGCGTAAACATTGCCCCATAAAGGAATAACTGACTCTTTGGAGTCGAGTAACCGGTGTTGCTAGCTGGCTACCAAAAACTAACGTATTAATTTTGTTTGTGACATAAAATACCAACGTATTTCGTACAGACCAGTCCAACCAAAAAAAAGGAGTCACACTTAAATATCTTTAATAATTTATGTGGGTCATTGTAAAGATTTAAAGGATTAATTAAAGAGACCACACGACACAATCAGACGGAAACGGGAGACATTTTATTGATTAAGCACGGCACAGAGTATGTAAAATGTTAGAGACAGACAATTACTATTATAGTTTGTGGTCATATACCACAAACTATAATAGCTAATCTTTACTTCTTTACTAACAAAATAATTATTTTTTTCAGTTCGCACCATAACAAGCATAGACGCAGTGGCCTCCTGCCTACCAGCACGTCGTTGGTGCACCGTCTCCGACAATGAGCAAACGAAATGCCTCTGGCTCCGTTCTGCCGCCTACACCCTCGGAATCGAACCGACGATCTCCTGCCAACAGAGGACCAACACCTTCGAATGCCTGCAAGACATAAAGGACGAACGCGCCGATTTCATTGCAACCCCCTCAAACTACGGATACATTTCTAGACAGTGAGTTATTTTTGGAACGAAGTTCTTTATCGGACAGTACGGGTTTGGCGGATGGGAGCTAGGCGACAAAAAGTGTAAGATTTTTTCGTCACTACTAATAATATCCATCTCCCTCGCACTTTCTCTTATCTTGCCATGAAAGAAATAATATTTTATTTCAAATGACGCTTCATTTTAATAGACGCTAGTAATTCATTTATTTGTTTTTGTTAATCAATAATATAATACCTACGTTTATCAATAATAATACACTACGCAAGGAACTTCGTTCCAACCGAGTGTTCCACGACTGAAATGAAAATGAAATGTCATGTTCACATATCTTCGAATATTTTATTTTAACTTCTCATACATGCAGGTTTCCTCACGGTGTTTTCCTTCACCGCCGAGCACGTGGTAAATCAGCTCCTATACACTACAAATAACAATATCATCGGTGTCGGTGGGGATCGAACTGATTCTGTGAAACTTACAGTGAGCGCCTACCTTAGCTACCACGGCTTGAATAAAAAAAAGAAAAATATGAAGAACTCAGAAAATTAAACAAGGGAGGTGGGCGGGAGCATCTTCCATAAAACCCAGAGTCGGATTGAGCCATTTTGAGATATCTCTTTTTAATGGCCCTAGAAGCGCACTGCTTAATATGAGTCTCCTTGTATTGGATTTGCTTCTACGTCACATTTCCATGGCATTCATAGTGCCTCTTACGGCACCCACAGGAAGAAATGATGTGATAGATTATCTAACGCTACAAACCACATGGCAATTATTTTAAATAACTTATTATATTTTATACTAGCGACTCACCCTGACTGCGCCGGGACAGGATCTATTAAGGGCACGTTACTTAGAATTAAGATAATTATCGACTTTTATTTTATCAATTTTTCGATATCCACAAATTTTATTTTCATGTAAAATATAATCTAGATCGAGGCGTGGTAGCTCAGATGGTTAGGGCTCGCTGTAATTTTCACAGTACGCGATCAACTCGTGTTCGATCGCCGCCGGCGCCAATGAAATTGTTAGTTGCAATTTTAAGTGCTGATTTACCACGTGCTCGGCGGTGAAAGAAAACATTGTGAGGAAACTTGCCTGTCTGACAAATAAGAAACAAAATATTTCTAAGACAAGTTCGCCAACACGCGTTGGGGCAGCGCGACGGACATTTCCTTGCCCTACAACCCTCTCAGAAGTGAGAGGAGGCCTGTGCCCAGCAGTGGGACGTATATAGGCTGAACTTTCACTTTTTAACTTTATAACCTACATCCCTCCTATTGCTGTATATCTGTTCGTGTAATTCGTTAGAATCGGTTTAGTCAGTCCTAAGTTCAGCCCGGACAGACAGAAATATTTTTAAAAGTATATTAGAATAGAAGAAGAAATAATAGATAGATATATATTTTAAAGTACGGTTAGTCGTGCTTTACGAGTAATGGCATACAAATAATCCCACTAAAAGACAGTCATTTTGATATTGCAGGCGGACACAACAATTTTATTTACATATATTTTTTATTTATTTATTCTTCATTTCAAAGTTGAATGTAAAAGTATAAATAAAATAGCATCCATAAACTCAAAAGGTTTGTAAATAATGCTATCATCTACATCGATATTTCCAGGTTTGCTAAATAGAAATAGTATATATACGTAATATTACATTGTGCTGCAAATAGTTTAAAAATCGTGCTAAAAATGATTTTATAGAATATAAATATGGGTATAGGTATATAAGGATATAAAAATTATTTTCAACTTTTATAAGTTTTATTGCTATTCAAAATTTAAAGGCGCTTTCATATTTTTGTTAACCATTAATAGACAAAGGACAAATGTACCATACATCCTATATCGATTTTATAGTTTGTGTAATCATTTTTTTTCCCTGTAGTTTACGACACTACCTGTTAAAATAATAGAGTGCTAAATTTAAAACACGTAAATAATATATTTTAAAAGTCTGGAATACGAGTACAATTTAATTTATTATTCAAAATTAAATGAAACGCTCATGAGGCGCGCACATTTGGATTTTCCAAATTATTTTGTAACCTATTCCATACTAATGTTTTTAGGTAATTAAATAACTAGATACTTGGCAAGTAGTAAGTATGTATACCTAGATAAGATATAAAGTCCGCTGCTGAACATACAACACCCCATAGATTGCCCAATTGAAAAAGTATTTGCCACAGGCGTCACATTGCGTCACAGATGCTGCTGCCAACTTCTTGTTTCATTTCCCTCTGTAGTCTCTTACATTTTTTTAAATATAATAAGGGTGACAAACGAGCACACAGTCCACCTGATGGTAAATAGTTACTGTGACCCATAGACATCTATCAATCAATCAAAATGGAGATACATTGTCACCTCTGAGGACTAAGATAGAATGCCTCGTTTCCAGTAAAAGGGGTCTCCGGTTCTCTACACTCACCTTACGAAACACAGTAGCGTTAAGCTGCTATTTTACGCTGGTATTCTATGAGAGCGTGGTCCTTCCCTGGACGAGTCGACCCATTCGTGCTACAACTATATTACTGATATAGTTGCAGCATGGCTCTACATCTATAAATCAAACGTCTACAGCGTGATACGGTGTAGTGGATCCTCTTACGCGCTTATATAAATATATTGCAAATAATATCTTATTAATCCAGGAACTACAAACTCAGCGCTCTGAAGCTGGTGCAGAACACACGCAGCAACCCTACTGCATTCTCTCGTGTTGCAGCACTCATCAAGGACTCGTCGCAAAACGAAATCTCAAGATTCGAGAATTTGAGGGGAAAGAAGGCGTGCTTCCCTGAATTCAGTGGCATCGGTGAATTCCAAAACATTTATTTATATACTTGTGTGGAGTAGGGATTTTCATACTTGTGTAGTAAATATATTAACTGGCCTGGCAGACGTTGTACTATACTTTACGGTAGATGGCACGATGAAATCTACAGCGAATATTTATAACTCGACAACATCGCCACCTATCCGGCCTAGAACTAGAAAAAACCTCTGGCAGAGGTTAGTTAAGTCTTAGTTCTGGGAATTTTGCTGGTTGGAACTGTAAGAACCCACAAAATATATAATAACTGACACGCGCATCAGTAAAGCGCGGTCGTTGACAATACCTTACTCCTGAGCCAATGCAGAATTAATAAAACCACACATCATAATTAGCAAATAAAAATTTATTTCAATTTAATTTAATTTTTCTACCGACTTCAAAAAGGAGACGGTGCTCAATTCGACTGTATGTTTTTTTTTTATGCGTTACCTCATAACTTTTTACTGGATGAACTGAATTCGATGATTATTTTTTTCATTTGAAAACTGGTGCTTTACATGTGGTCCCATATAGGTGTGACCAATAGTTTTTGAGTTATTCTTGATAATTTATATAGAAGTCGGTTGTACAAAATGTTTAATTATTATGATATAATATTCTAAACTAAAGTTATTTCTATACGTCTAAATATTGATTTCTAATAACGCAATGGACGGAGACCACGGGGATTTTTTTACCCCCGACAAAAACAGAGCGGTGTTATAAGTTTGTAGTATGTTTCTGCGTGTATGTGTGCCTGTCTGTACGTCATAGCTCCTGAACGGATGGACCGATTTTGAATCAGTTCATTTCCTTTGAGAGGTGACTTTATCGAAAGTGTTCTTAGCTATATTACAAGAAAATCAGTTCAGCCGTTTGAAGGTTACCAACTATTTTTGTTTCGGGGGTTTTAAAATGTTTAATTTATGTTGCATATTGTTCGACTGTCTGAATTCACCTTTTTCTTGTCACCAGCATACATGGCGTTCGTGAAAACCGCACACGAGCGAGGTGTTATCAGTGCGTCCGAGTGCGACTACGCCCGCGCTGTGGGCGAATTCTTTAACGGAACCTGTGCGCCTGGCGCCCTCGACGCTTCTCACTCACTTACCAAGGCCTCTGTGAGTTGTACATTCTGTTCTATAGCATAGATTGTGTACATTTTTTTTGTAGGCCATACAAATACTTGTTCTATGTGGGATTCGAACCCGCGGCCCCCAGCGCAACAACTGATTGCTAAGCCACACACACACGCGCGCACGCACGCACACACACACACACACACACACACACACACACACACACACACACACACACACAAACACACACACACACACACACACACACACACACACACAAACATACACACACACACACACACACACACACACACACACACACACACACACACACACACACAAACATACACAAACACACACACACACATACACAAACACACGCACACGCACACGCACACGAACACGCACACGCACACGCACACGAACACGCACACTCACACGCACACGCACACGCATAAAATAATATACAAAACTATAGAAGACTTAGAGTTAGACGATTTTATACTTGTGCAGTGTAGTGTTCGAAATATTTTAACAATTATCATTTATCAATTTTTAGGATTCCGTATCTCAGAAGGAAAAAACGGAACCCTTAGGATCACTTTGTTGTCCGTCTGTCTGTCTGTCAAGACCCTTTTTCCCAGGAACGCGTGGAGGTATCAAGCTGAAATTCATATCAAATACTCAAGTCTACTGTCCCTTAGAGCTGTTAAATCAAAACCTACATGGTACTTCCCGTGAACTCAGAATCTTGAAATTTGGTACGAAGAAACGTTTTATAGCACAGATAAAGGAAAAATTACGAAAAGCATAAATTTTTAGTTACATCATATAATAACACTATTTTTAATAATTTTAAACTTATATACCTACGGATTTGTTCGTAACCCTGTGTGCGCGTGTCCGACTCGCACTTTGCCGGTTTTTTAAAGATTTTACTGGCAATTTTCTTTAAATTTCCCAAAATGACACCCCTTAAAAATTGCTGCCCGGGGCTATGGCATATGCTAGTACAAAGTACACATGCTACACATTATGCCAATACACTGCTATTTCCCAATAGCAAAATTAATAAATAAATATATTTTATTTATTTGTGATTGTATTACAGAGTTTCGATGCGACTACCCTATGCTCGGTGTGCAAGCCCGCCGTCACTGTTGTTGGCAACTTCTCGGACTGTGAGTACACATGTACACATCTATACAAATAAATAAAATCGAAGTGTTTGTTTGTAATGTCAAAATAACAGCTTCTTATTTTTTTTTTTGTGCATATGAAAGTATAAACGGTACTTATAACAAAAAAACAATTTTTTTACATTTTTGTCTGTCTGTCTGTTTGTTCTGGCTAATCTCCGAAACGGCTGGACAGATTTTGACGGGACTTTCACTGACAGATAGCTGATTTTATAAGGATTAACTAGTGCTGCTTTTATTCTAGAAAAATAATTTTGGTTCCGCGCAAAAAATGTAAACCCATGAAATCCAATTGTAATGAATTTCACGCGGGCGATGTCGCGGGGAACAGCTAGTTATAAATAATATAAAGCAAAATCAACCCACAAATATGTCTTTTTATTTTCGGATTTATTAGTTTAAAAAGAATTTAACGATAAAAAGATAATTTAGTAAGTGTAATTTTAAACTATTAATTCTCTTAAATCATTGAATACCCCAAATAATACGCGACTATAATTTTTTGCGCGGAACCCTAATTCTTTTTCTAAAATTAAAGTAGCCTAAGTTAATACTTGTGACATTGACAAGTGGCGTCGCCCTGGTGATAGAAAAAGTCGAGGATGACTGACAACAACTCAGTTTTTTTTTTATAAAAACGTAGGTAATGGCACTGAAATTACCGGAATCTTAAGGTAATAGTTCCGTCAAGATCGGACGGCCTACTCGAAGTGCGCCATCTTTAGATTTGAAACGATAATATTATATAAATATTATATATTATACTATTACAATTCTGAACAGAACCTTTTGAGTTTTGAGTAGGCTAAACAATAACGAAAGCTCGCGAATACAGAAGCAGACCTACATTAAATATACCAATCCCTATTTCTTACTCATAGGCGTGAAATATTCTCTTCAAATTTAAATATTTCGAATTCACCTTCGATGAAAAGTCGGTTCGCAGTCGGCGAAGATATAGTGTTAAGGCGGCTACTGACCTGCCTGCCGCAGGGGCAATCTAGGGAGCACAGCGATCGGAGCAATATTGAAGGCCGCAGGGCCGACTTAAAAAATTGCCCCCGCTTGCCTACACACATCAAAATTAAGGAGGCAATTAAGGGTCATCCCCACTCCTACGCCCTAGATTGCCCTTGCGGCAGGCAGGTCAGTAGCCACATTAACGTACAATAAAACTACAGTCAGGTTAAGAACCGCGTCCTTTTTTAAAGTTAAGGTTAAGTCAAGTTTATTCTGTGGTCAAGGATAAGAACATGCTCATTTTATTTCAGTTACATGCGCTTGGGACTATTCGAACACTTACTTCGGCAACAACGGCTCACTTGCGTGCTTGGCTGATCCCCAAACCGACGTAGCCTTCGTCGAGATGCAGAACATTGACGGTAAGTATTATTCGATTAGAGTTCGACTGAGACGGGCGATGTTAAGAATAATTAAACATAATGAAATGTTATACCTTGTAGTGGCGGAGTAAGAATATCCACTACTCCATATCTTGAAATTATTTAAAAAACGCTACCCCCACACTAGGATTTTCTCCTGTATCGTGGAGGCAGTTTACAAACACAAATTGCACAAGGACAAACATCCAGACCCGGAACAATTATTTGTAGGCCATACAAGTACTTGTTCCGTGCGGGATTCGAACCCGCGGCCCCCAGCGCAGCAACCCATTTCTAAGCCACTGCGCCACGGAGCCGTCAATCATCCTATGGGTATATCATCCTATGGGTGTTTTAAGAGGCAACAGACGGAAACAAATTAGAAGATGAACAGCAGCGTCTTCCTAACGATTAAAAATAAAAAACTGCGGTTACCAACCTGTTTGCCAAGCGTGGCAATTATGGCGAATATTCCCCCAACGAAGCAATCTATGGGGGAGGCCTATATCCGGCAGTGGACTTTACTAGGCTGTTATAGTAACGGTAATGAAATGGTGCCGTCCGACGATGGCCTAGAAGAATCCATCGCCCCGTTTTAGAATAAAATTAAATAAAAAAGAATAGAATAGAATGTTTTTTATTCAATATATATTATTATATAATACTTATTGAAAGTCATTTTATAATTTTTTTGTCCCATGAGTTAGTCGACTGGGAAACGCTAGAAAGATCTAATGGCTTCCGGTAGATGGCGTTATCACTATTTCGTTTAGGCCAGACGCAAAATATCCAAATCAGCAACAGGCGACAGTGTTAAGCTATATTCATATCGTAGTTTTTCAGACGCCAGCTCTATTGTGGTAGGTTTTGGAACCTCTTATTTTCAGTATACAGTTGGACGCTTTTTCAACTTTCGCACCTTATAAGATGGTCCTCCTTCTACTCTACACTCCGTAGGTGCAAGATATCTAATACTGAAATTGTCGATTCTCCATCCACCTGCCAAGCGTTGCGATAATAATATGTAATAAAAATATATAAAAAATAATAAATAAAACTAATAGATGATGTGAAGAATCGACGCTCCGAGAAGTCTGCAGTCTGTGAACACGTACACTATCAACCCCCCCCCCCCCCTGACCCCCCGTCACTACATCAGATTTGATAGAGCACAAATCCTCGTTAAAGAACACAAGGATGACTCGCGAGGCTATTGAATTACCATCTACGTCGGATCCTGTAATTAACAAAATTAAACCCCAACTCAAACCTACAACTGCAAGACTTCAAGATACTACGTAAATCGGACCAAAAATTGATAAATTTAATCTAAAGGTAGCCGTGGTTAACTATGACATCGGAACGTTGAACACCTCAGTCCTCCCCCCCCCCCCCCCTTCCCATGACCATGGATGCTGTTAAGTGGTCGAAACGTCGGAAGTGTAACATAAGTTAATATACGCGATAAAATCCGTAAAATCTAGTTTTATTTAAATGTGTAGTGTTCGCGTATACTTAAGAAATCATATAGTAAATCTTCTTTGCAAAGGGGGAGCCCATCAATACATAATATGTACTACGCACTAGATTTCGCATTCCGAACATTGACTATGTTCAACTGAACTGTACTGCAATCCGTACACTTAACTAAATACTGCGTAAATTGAAGATTTGTGAATTCCATATGATAATTATTTATAAATATGTTTGTTTAGATTAAAATAAGAGTATTTTATATTAAATTCTTATATTTATTTTATATAAATTTCTTATCTTATTTTAAATTAAAGTCTTCGCGCATACGTGACTACTATTTCCCGCGCATGCGCGAAGACAGAGTAGCGCACAATTTTTGTTTAGAATAGCTTCTCTACTACGTAGTACATATAACACAATGGGAGAGACCCATTGTGACAAACGATAACACCATTCTTATGGTAAGGGGATGCTGTGGTCCATAAACACCTATGCCTATCCTCGATTAACAATCCAAATTCAGATGTTTTGTCGAGCCTGAGGACTAAGATGGAATGCCTCGTTTCCAGTAAAAATGGTCTTCCTTTCTGACGCAACACGCAAAACACAACAACATTATGCTGATATTTTACGTTCGTATTCTGTGATAACGTGTTAATTTTCTCAGTAGAGATTACTCAGTTGTGTTGAGTGCAGCTTGGCTCTACCACATACAATGAGACGATTTTTAAATATTCTCTTTAATTACACCTGGTAAGCTTATAGTGTTTGTGTTAGGAGCGGTTCACGACAGTCGTCGAATAGTGGATTTGAACCCACGAACTTTTTTTATTTCGCGGTCCGCGCCCTGCCATTACGCCACTGTTGCTAATTAATCCTAACATATCTGATAAATGGTAAACCAACGAAGCATCACGGCATATCTTACGCAGGTGCATAAGACATGCCGTGATACCGATGTAGAATTTTAGTGAAGTAAATATCAAATTTTCTTTTCAGCTCTCTTCAAATCTCTCGGTCTCCAGTCCTCACAGTACCGAGCGCTTTGCCGAAACAACAGCTTGGCGGTGAACACTGGCACAGATATCGACCAAGGCTGTCTACTCGCTTACGTAGTCGACTCGGAAGTGCTAACCAGAAGGTAAATTTTTTTTTCAACAGATAAAAGATTAAATAAATAATTGTTAATTCCAATTGGGCATGCCTTAAGCGCATTAAAAAAATTACGTATAACATGATTATACGGAATTTTTTAAAGTAGTTTAAATACATTTCGACGGCACTATCAACTTCAACACCCTCGAAACCCATGAAAATGACACCCATGATGAAAAAATTGATACCTATTGCAGCCGCCACCTGGAATTTACATTTCGACAGCACTATTGGCTTCAACACCCGCAAAAACCATGAGAATGACACCCATGATGAAAAAATTGATATCCATTGCAGCCGCCATCTTGGATTTACATTTCGACAGCACTATCGGCTTCAACACCCTCGAAAACCATGAAAATGACACCCCATGCTGAAAAAAATTATACCTATTGCAGCCGCCACCTTGGATTTCCATTTCGACAGCACTATCGGCTTCAGCACCCTCGAAAACCATGAAAATTACACCCATGATGAAAAAATTGATACTACTTACTTTTAGTTCGTACTACTATTATTTATTCTGTGCTTTTAAAATATTGTAATAAAAATGATCTGTCATTATTATTATAATCAAGTATTTAAGAAATTTGGTTATTCGAATATTGTGTATTTGTTCAGCGATCTTTTTGAGCCGCTGCAAACAATCGAAACAATGTTCACTTACGACGGCGACTGACGGCGAACTGAGTGACGCAGTCTATACTATTTAGTAATAATTTTTCATACAAGGCTGCTGAATACACCGAAATATTCGCCATTTCGCAGCCGAAAAAAATTTATTATAACTAAACTAAACAAAATTAAACTGCCATTTACATTCAATGGCTTCCCACATGATAGATGAAGTGTTTTAATAATATATTGAGCAAAATAAAACAAGCCTTAATAAATCCACACCATAAGCCACTAAAACCCCTTTTTTTATTTAAAAATAGCAATTAATCGATTTAAAAAAGATATTAATAAGTTCAACAATCATTTATCTTTCTGACAATGTGCTTTTTATATCACTTATATGTACAATACGATTGCTAGATACGATTTTATACGACAAACGTTGGAATCTTAATTTTTAGGCCCTAGTAGAACATACCCACGCGCTTTAGCGCTTACGGCATGCAAATGTTACATTCTGTATAAGTCACACTGCTATACCAAAAAAAGTTCATCGTGATAGTAGAGGCTGTATTAATTTATTTTAGTATTATAATATAATATTATTTTCCTACATAGCGGAGATTGGCCATAGTTACCACACTTGGCAAGCGGGTTGGCCACCGCATCAATATATCGCCTTTATTTGGCGATCTAAGGGGGACGTCTATGTTCAGCAGCGGACTTTTATAAGCTGTAATGGATGGATTCTTCTATAGCTTATGTTTCTTTACCTTAAATATTAAATCACTCCTGCTAATACTGATAAAGTTTCTACAAAGACTGTAGACACTAAATGACATTACTCCCGCTAAGACTGACACAGTTCTTACACATTAATAATGGACCCAGCCAAGTAATCGCGGGAGTTATAAAAAAAGTTAAGTTACAGCATATACGCCACACAGTTAGTGTACAGTAGTAAACAGGACTTTTCCGTTTCTGAGAGAGTTAGATACTTTAGTTCTGGACTTAAGCTTACACGGTTTTTAATCACCAATACTAACTTACTTTTATTTGTTACAGAAATGATCCACTCCAGAATAGCCTTAGCGTACTTCTAGAGACACTAGACGAATACTTTGGCTACAACGCTGCGACGGGTACACAACTCATCAATTTAGAAATGTATTCTCCCTTCGATGGAAGAAGCGACTTACTGTTCAAAGACACAGCAATTGGTCTATCAGAGCCATCTAGCGATTCGGCTAACGAAGCAGTGCGCAACTATATTGAATTATTTAAGCATTTAGATGCCTGCACAAGTTTAGCGCCACCAGCACCTGCATTGGCATCACGTAATTTCTATTCGTTTTTCACTCTGTTCATACTGACACTTTTAACCCGTGTTGCAATCTATTAAGTTGAATTTATTTTTTAACGAAATGTCACTTTTTAGCGGGAAGATAATATTTTCTTTGTAATAAAACTAGAAAGGGCAACCATAAATAAGATTTTCAAATAAACTGTGGTAAGTATATGACACTAAATTTTTATAGTCGTAATTATCTATTAATTAATCCTATTACAAAAGCCAAAAACGATGTTCATTAATTTTGACATAGGTACTGTAATTAAATTGAGCGTAGCGCACGTGGATTATTTTGTAAAATCATGAATAAATTTTTACATCATATAAGATAATTTAACTTGATTGTGCCACTTTTAGTAGTGTCACTGAAGTTGATCGGAAATTCTAAAGGTATTTTCGTTTTGGCAACTCGTAAAAAGTATTTCAATAAACATAAACTACATTTTGTATTTTATTACATAGGTACGTAGGTTAAGTACATTACTTTCATGTAATTTATTAATAATTCATAAAATGTGTGCCAATTTTTTTAAGTATGTACCAGTGTGTATTTAAATTTGTTTTTACGATTTTCAAATAAAGATATTTTTTTAATATATTTTATTATCGAGACACTCGGGTGCCTTTTGACGATAGTTTAATATATTCTCATAAGACAACCGAGTGAGTTTTTGTTATACTCAATTCCTTAAGTTTTTAATTTTGTGCACTAAAATCAATTTGTGGCGTGCGAAGAGATAACACTGGTATATTAACAGTGGTAGAGCCACGCGGCAGCTTTTGCTGTCGCACGGATGGGCCGGCTCGAACCGGGGTGGTACCACGACCTCACAGAAAACCAGCGTGAAGTAGAGGTTTACCTCTGCGTTTCGCTTGGTGAGTGCAGGTGGCCGGAGGCCATTTTTACTGGAGATGAGGCATTCCATCTTAGTCCTCACGGGTGACAACGCATCTACATTTTGATTTGTAATAGAGGATAGATGTAGATGTCTATGGGCCACAGCAACCACTTACCATCAGGTGGACTGTGAGCTCGTTTGTCACCCTTATCCTATAAAAAAAAAAAAAAAAAGAAGATAAGTAATGCCTCGTTTCCAGTAAAAAGGGTCTCCGGTTCTCTACACTCACCACACAAAACACAGTAGCGTTAAGCTGCTATTTGACGCTGGTTTTCTGTGAGAGCGTGGTCCTTCCCCGGTCGAGCCGACCCATTCGTGCTACAACCATAATATAGCTGTAGCATGGCTGTTCGCGCAAAACACTTTCAAGGATTGACGCGAGAGGGCGCTCGGCGCGGTGCATTCATACCGGTTTGAAATTGGGCCGAGCGTGGCAAGTGGCGCGCGGGTCGCAAGCGCGTCAGTCGTCCATAATCGGTGCTGACGTGAGCACGCGGTCCATTCTGTTAGGGAACTCGGAATAATTCGGCGCGGCCAGTAAATATACGGTCTATCATTGTGACGCGCATTCCTACTGGAGAGCTTCCCGGGACTTATTGTGTCTGACTCAAAACCTGCATAAGTGCATTCGGCAATATTAGATAGTGCTGCCTCTGATATTCTAGAATTAACTATTGCTACGCGAAACGGTAGTGACCTTTGACCCTTTAAACTCCGTGTGCGTTTGTGCGGTAACCATTGTACCCGGCGATAGTTAGTGGCTTCTGTAAGTTAGTAAATCGTACGATAGAGTTAATTGACTGGCAACGTGACGAAAGAAGAAAGTGACTGTGGACTACCTCGAAAGGCGCCCTCAAGTTGGAGCGGTGTCGACGCTCGGGCTGCTGCCGACGGCCAAGGTCTAGGTTCAATCACCATCAGTCACACCCAGATACACACCACATCACCATTCCTTCCCTTGCACTACACAACCACATGCGACCTGACCGACTCCGGAGGGACCAGTCGCCTTGGATAGGTAAGTAAGCTTCATCCAAATTCCTTCCGGTCGACTGGCCGTAGTATAACGCTCCCCCATATATTTTAATGTAATTAGGAATTTCCACGTGGCCACATTGGGGCCCGACCTACGTCTGTTCGGGAAATCTTCAGCTCATGGGCCCCTGAAGATTGGATCCTTTAAGGGAGCAGCCGTAGGCCGTAACAAGCTGGTAGCAGAGCGTGGTTCCGGGTTCGATTCCCCGGTCGATCCCGACCATAGTGCTAGATAAACATTAAACAATTTTGGTGGCAGGGAGCGTTGGTGTGATTGGTTTAATTTGTATCTACAATCACGCCCGTCCGTAATACGTAAAAATATTTTTTTGTACGTAATAATAGAATTATTTTCCTTTGTTCTTTGTTGCTTGCCTTTTTTTGGTTAGTGGGTAGATTTGAAAAGCCGCGCCCTAGGTTGCGCAAGCGGGAGTTTTTCTAGAGATATACGTCATGTAGGTAGATGGTTATTTTTACGTAATCGGTTAATTATCGTTGTCGGATAGTTGTAGTGGATTACTTATCGAAGGGTCGATTTCCGAGCTAGGCATTTTTTGTTGATCGACTGTGATGTGTATCTTCGTTTATACTGTAATTTGTATTTGAACTAAAGAGTAGTAATTGTATTTGCGCAATTTGAATTTAACTTGATTTGATCGCACTAGTATTTGTTATTTGTTAATTTGATTTGTGTCTTTTCTTAGTGCTAACTTGTATTTGGTTGATACGTAGTAATTCGTATTTGTGTAATTTCTATTCAACGCGATTTGATAGGAACTGCATTTATTAACTGTTAATTTTTTGTTGTATTTTTTATTTGTTATCTTTGTAAACTGTGCTCAAGCCGCGTCGTAATTTGCATTTAATAGTGATGACATCGCCCAAGCTACTGATCCGTTGTTTGCGGACTGAGCTACGCTGGGCCACAAGCGCCCATGCTTTGATAGGTCGACCGGATAGGGTCCATAACTTGATGAAGCGGTTCGAGCAGGTGGATGCTCGAAGGGCCGTAGTGGAGGAGGCTTACGCTGAGCTCGAGGATTCGGATGTGGAGAAGGGAGTCCTGGACTCCTGCTTCGCGGACTATGAGCAGTTCTTGTGGCTCACGGAAGAGTTGATCGAGGCTGAAGGCAGGTATGCCGAGGAGGCGCGTGAAGCTCGGATGAGTGACCTATCCGAGTCCTCTCTGAAGCAGCTTCAGCCGGAGCTGTTGGGACGACTCCCAACTCTGGACCTGCCAAAGTTCTCCGGGGTCCATTCCGAATGGCTGACCTTCGTTGGTCTTTTCGACAGCCTAGTGGACGCCCGGAGTGACCTGACCCCGAGCCAAAAGATGGCGTACCTCCTGGCATCACTGGAGGGGGAGGCCCTGGGCGTCGTCGGCCACTTGAGATTGTCGGACGACGCCAATCACACTGCTCGGGACCTCCTAGCCAGAAGATACGCCAACGTCCGGCGAATTGCTGACGAACATGTTAAGCAGCTTCTAAGCCTCCCGCTGCTTAGTGACCGGGCCAGACTGCGTCCGGACCTGTTGGATCCAGTCTTGGTGGCCTGTAATACGTTGAGGCGGCTGGGTTTACCAGTGGGCGAATAGGCTTTTTTGTTGCTCCGCATCGTGCTGTCCCGTCTACCTCTCGACCTTCGAATCCATTTTGAGGAGAGGTACGGCGGGGACGAGGCCTCCTATATTCCGCCCTTCTATGACCTGCTGCGGTTTTTGGAGGAGCAGTGCCGGCAGATAGAGAGCGCGGCGGGCACCGTTGACGACTTACGAGCCGTGCCCAGTGAGAGGCTGAATCCTCCAGGCAAGTCGTCGTCAACCCCCCCCCCCCCCTGCTCCTGTTGTCGAGCATCTGATCATCGGGTAACGTCGTGCCCGAAATTATTAGGTAAGCCGGTTCCAGCGAGGCGAACTATCGCCAAGGAGCGCCGCTGGTGCTGCTCATGTTTGGGAGGACACCTCCAGCGAGACTGTCCGCATCGGCGGCCCTGTCTGCATTGCCAGAGCAATCATCATGCCGTTTTGTGCCTGAGTGCGAACGGCGTCTCCTCTCGGGGCTCTGCCAGGCCCTCGACCGCCACGGGCGGGGGCGCTCAGTCACGCCCTCTGCCGGGCGACTCTCGGCGCCCGCCGGCCAGCCATCAGGCCCCTAAGTTTGAAAGGGGTCCCTCCCCCGACCAGTCGGGGGGTAATTCCCCCAGAGGCGGGGGTGTCATCACCCCCCCTAAGCGTGTGGAGAGGAACTTCACGGCCACTCATCGGTCCGCTGGACCCTTCTCACTCCCGTTAGCTGAGTGGCCGCGACTGGTGTACCACTGTTCCCCATTTGATGGAGGCGGCCCTGGCTAGCTGCCGCCTTAGCTCCCACCACGGCCACCTCCACTGAGCCTTAGGCCGTCAACGGTCCACTTGTCAAAGTGTTCTGTTGCCGGCGGCCTCAGTGAGGGCGTACAACACGAGTGGCGACTGTTAGCGATCTCGGGTTCACGCCATGTGGCCTCCCCTTGGTGGTGGGAAGATTAGGGCCCCTCTGGAGCGTTGAATCACGCTGTCAAGGGGTATTAGATTTGGTTTGGTCGAGCACTTAGTCAAAAAATACTTGAATTAAAATTAAAAATTGCTTTGGGCTTTCCGCGAAATTTTCCTATTTGTAGCGGTTTAAATTAAAATAATTGAATTTAATCTACTTCTTTAAATGCTACTGCATGTGTTTTGTACATATATTTAATCACTGTATTTGATTGTTGCGTCTGTTTGCTGAAAGGAAATTGAATGGCGCGCTATTTGAAAAATTATGTACATATACATAGATAGTGTTTAATCATTTTGCTTTACGAAGAAGTAGGGCTGTCCCTTACGTTATTGTTTTGTTTAATTTGCAAGTTGATCTATGCGCATCGGTGATTAATTTGGTTGAATTAATTCTGTAGTTGAACATTGATGCTTTTGAAAAATTAGTTGAAATATGAGCATAGGACTACTTGCCTAACAGGCTAGCTAGTTTTGGAGATTATCAGATTGAAATCAGCTGCCCCACTATTTTAGTAAATGATAATATGGTGGGTGGCCTGGCTAGGCCTACATGTTGAAAATTCATACTAGGGACTATCTGTGCGTTTCGTTCGGCTCTTCACAGACGACGTTCATGTGGAATTTGTGGGTGCTCTCTGCACTGAAGCTTAGGAGGCCGCTCGGGGCCGATTCGTGTCGCGTCGCTGTTTGCAGAGCTGATCCGGTCGGATTGCGGAACTAATCATAGGGGCACCGATAGGTGTTTGAAAGAGGTCGTCGGACTTCTGTCCAGTACAGGACTTGTTAAAGTGCTGCGATGCCCAGGAGGGTATCCAGTGGAGGCTGACCCGCCGGCTTGCCACATTAGGACTATTTTTTGAGGCGCTGGTTAGGGTTGCAAGATCTGATGGGGTGCCTAAGGTGGCCTAGTTTGGTTGTAGATTCGGTCTTGCAACTTGCCTTCGCGACCTTGTCCCGCTGGCCGGTTTGCTCGCGGACCTAAATCCTTATGTCCGGGACGGGGGTTTGTTCGCGCAAAACACTTTCAAGGATTGACGCGAGAGGGCGCTCGGCGCGGTGCATTCATACCGGTTTGAAATTAGGCCGAGCGTGGCAAGTGGCGCGCGGGTCGCAAGCGCGTCAGTCGTCCATAATCGGTGCTGACGTGAGCACGCGGTCCATTCTGTTAGGGAACTCGGAATAATTCGGCGCGGCCAGTAAATATACGGTCTATCATTGTGACGCGCATTCCTACTGGAGAGCTTCCCGGGACTTATTGTGTCTGACTCAAAACCTGCATAAGTGCATTCGGCAATATTAGATAGTGCTGCCTCTGATATTCTAGAATTAACTATTGCTACGCGAAACGGTAGTGACCTTTGACCCTTTAAACTCCGTGTGCGTTTGTGCGGTAACCATTGTACCCGGCGATAGTTAGTGGCTTCTGTAAGTTAGTAAATCGTACGATAGAGTTAATTGACTGGCAACGTGACGAAAGAAGAAAGTGACTGTGGACTACCTCGAAAGGCGCCCTCAAGTTGGAGCGGTGTCGACGCTCGGGCTGCTGCCGACGGCCAAGGTCTAGGTTCAATCACCATCAGTCACACCCAGATACACACCACATCACCATTCCTTCCCTTGCACTACACAACCACATGCGACCTGACCGACTCCGGAGGGACCAGTCGCCTTGGATAGGTAAGTAAGCTTCATCCAAATTCCTTCCGGTCGACTGGCCGTAGTATAACGCTCCCCCATATATTTTAATGTAATTAGGAATTTCCACGTGGCCACATTGGGGCCCGACCTACGTCTGTTCGGGAAATCTTCAGCTCATGGGCCCCTGAAGATTGGATCCTTTAAGGGAGCAGCCGTAGGCCGTAACAATGGCTCTACCACGTATACCCTTAGTTGTAAGAAACTGCAACCATAAAATGGCGACGAAACGGCCATTAACTCGACGAAAACGCAATTCTATTCCATGTTGGATAAGTTTCGTCCTTTAAGCCGTCTTCAAACCATTTGCAACGGCGACCGTTTTTTGCAAATGTTTTCGCCGTCGAAAAAACGGTGGCGTTTCGTCCGTCAAAAATTCTACAACGACACACCACCACACCAGTAGTTCTCACCGCCCAGAACATCGAACGATACGAGTTAGCCGTTAGAGCCGGGGTCATCTCCGTCTACTGTACACTGTCGTAGGAGTCATCGTTATGCAAGTAACGATGCAGTGTAAAATAAATTCAACCCTTTTACAGCCTTACAGGCCGCGAGCCCTGTAGCCATTAAAGCCGCAAAAGGCTAAAAGCATTAACATCATAGAAGAGACAGACTAAGTTCAACTTTCATCGCGAGCCGTGAGGTTAACCGGCGAAGCCAATTCGGCTGGACAGCGTTTGGGAAATTGCTACAATTCTTGTCACCTACGCCTCAATACTTAAACGCAAGGAGACATGTGGATCTGAGACGTGGTCTCTCACTGCTGGCCGTATGGGCGACTATTATAAGTATTTGTTATTTAAATCTACATACAAAACCTGAAACAAACACATCAGAGGCTAATAGCAGCTAAAACTTAGTATTTAGTATTACAGTCCACGGTTCTGAGCCACCTGCATCCATCAACTTCCTACATCTCTTACCAGATCGATACTTCATTTAATGGGAGGCCACCCTACACTTTGTATATATTTTTTGTAGAATAAGGGTGATAGCAAGCACACAATCCATCTGCTGGTAAGTGGATGCTGTGGCCTAACATCTATTATATATATCTATCCTCGATTAAGAATCCAAATGTATATGCCTTGCCACCCCTGAGGGCTAAGATAGAACGCCTCGATACCAGTGAAAAGGATATTCGATTCTCCACACCCATCACACGAAACACAGCAACAATTGCTATTGTATTTGTACGCTGATATTCTGAGTTGAAAAATATGTGGTTCCCTGGTTTTTTTTCCTGGATTACACTCGTGACGAGTAAGGTGGAACGCCTCCCTTCCCGTAAAACGGGTCTCCGGTTCTCTACACTCACCATACGAAACAGCAGCGTTAAGCTGCTATTTTACGCTGGTATTCTGTGAGTACGTGGCCCTTCCCCGGTCGAACCGACCCATTCGTGCTGCAACCATAACATAGCTGCAGTGTGGCTCTACCAACTACTACTAACTACTACCACATGGAAACACACTGTAATGTGCTAGGTATGTATACTTTAAGATAAACATTAGAATACGAACTTTAATGATTTCCATTCCAATGAGATCCACGATTTTTCCTGTATCGCAATCATAGTGAAAAACATAATAACAAAATGTCATATTGCCAAAACCTTCATGTGCAATAACGCACATACTGCATTGTTTTAGACGGGTCTGAACTCTGAACCAGTTAAGTGCACTTTTTGATTTAAAAAAATTCTATATAATCCCCTTAAATAACTAATATTTGTGGTATATTACCGTGTCAGTTACAGCGCTAAGGCCTGCGGGTCCAAATCCCGCACGGAACAAATATTTTTATGGTCTACAAATAACTGTTCCGGGTCTAGATATATGTAAACTGTCCACACAATACATGAAAAATCTTAGTATGAAGGTAACGTTACATAAAAAAAGAGAAAGACGAAATACAAATTGGCCGCACCATCATGAGTATAGCACGCATGAACCAGTCAGTCAGTTGCCATAACGTAGGTATATCTTGTTGCAAACCTCTTACGATCATTTGGCAAACCCTTACCCCACCTTGAGTGTCGTCGGTTGCCTTCTGCAAAACTTTACACATAAATGCTTTTTGACAAGGCTCTCAGAAATTATCCCCCTAGGCAAGTCAAACTTTGACCAAGCGGTCAACAGACGGATTGAACTCGAATGTGTTGTCCAATAAACCTTAAAAATCTCAAAACAAGTGAACGTGCTGTCAGCGATCACCTAGCAGACCAGCGGAGTTAATTTGCGTAACAGAATCCGTATCGAAGATATCCGCAGCAGAACCAGCGTAACCAGCTAGGTAAATCATACAAGATGTTGATGTATTTAGGTGGCTCAAGACCGTGACTGTCATTAGGGGAGGCCTATGTTCAGCAGTGGACTAGTGCTGGGTTGTAATGGAAATTCAGTAATTGAAAATATTTATTTATTTATTTATATTATCTTTATCCGTCCTAGACGGGGTGGATAGTCGGAATTCCCTTTTTGATTGTTGTTCCGCCTTTCCACCCCAAATACAGTTCAACAGAAAATATATTCACACTTTAATATATTATTAATTTTTAATAACCACAAACTTAAACAAAAATCATGTTACGTGTTGCATTTAAACCAAATTCACCTTCCTCGATTTAAATAATAATAACAAAGATGTTTTATGCTGGGGCCACAGTAACGAGAAACGTCAATGCCCAAAAACGCAACAATTATTGCCTTAACTTTAACGCGATAAACTGAGTGGCCACACTTGGATCGGTCAACGTCATTTCAATTTCAATGCCGTTGAACGGCGTTAAAGTAAACTGACCATTTATTTATTAACTCAAAACGGGACATGGGTTTATTTATACTCCCCAGTTAGCAGGTTAACAATAAAAAAAATATTATGTTATTTATTTAAAAACTGTAACTTTATACTATTAGTGTTCACTATAATTATAATCACATTAATTACAATTATTTTTATTTTAACAAATTGTGAAAAATAAAAATTAATCACCAGTTCACCAGCATCATTAAAGCAAAGTTCCTCAGACAAATTTGCTTTAATAAAGTTACATACCTAGTCGGACTATTTGTCCCAGGTAAACATATTCGTCAACAACTTCGAGCTTAGTGCTCCCAACAACTACCGGCATAGGTGTGACATGGACGTTAAACATGATTTTTGTTTTGTCCATGTTCATCTTAAGACCTATTCATTGAGAGACACTATTGAGGTCATTGAACATAGTGCTTAGGTCCTCCAGCGATTTTGCCATAAGGACTATATCGTCGGCAAATCGAAGGTGAGTGATGTACTCGCCATTGATGTTAATACCGCATCCTTTCCAGTCCAGTAGCTTGAAAACGTCTTCCAATGCAGCGGTGAAGAGTTTCGGGGATATAACGTCACCCTGTCTTACACCTCTCTGCAGTTGGATAGGTTTCGTACTCTGATTCTGTACTTGGATAGCCATCGTAGCTCTATTGTACTCACTTCAGCACTTCGATATACCGACAGTCCACTTGGTACCGCTGAAGGGATTGCAGCACCGCCCAAATTTCGACGACGGTTTTGTAACTCGAGCTGAAAGGTTTCGGGACTTTGGAACAGAGCACGAGGGGGACGGAGCGTTGACTTCATTAAACGAGACCTCTCCAACTTAACGTTTAGGTTCAATGTGCCTCTAACCATTCGGTGATCGCCACCAGTTTTCACCCTCGCGATCACAGTTGAAGACAGTGCAGTCTGACGAACAGACAGAACAGTTGTCGTCTGGTCGTCATAATGCAGTCAATCTCATTTTTTGTCGAACCGTCGGGGCTCGACCAGGTCCACATCCTGTGGGGCCGCTTCTGGAAGAAAGAGTTCATCATAAAGAGTCCCTCTTTCTCCATGAAGTCGGCCAGCTGCTGGCCCCTTGGGTTCCGTTGCCCTATTCTAATTGTCCCTACTTTCAGCTCACCGTTCTCTCTTGTGCCTAGTTTTGCATTGAAGTCCCCCATTAACACCGTATCGTGGGATTTGGAGGAATTCATGGCTCTAGAGATATCCTCATACATTTCCGCCACCTCCTCATCGGGATGTGCCGAGGTTGGTGCGTAAACCTTTATGACCTTCAGCGAATACTGTTTGTTGATTCTGAGTATAAGGTGCGTACCTTACTACCCTCGTCGACACACTCTCAATCTTTACAACGTTGTTAACGAGAGTCTTGTGGATGATAAATCCGACACCTCCTTGGGACAGATGGTCGTCCTCCCGGTAATATAGCAAGTTGCCGGATTCGAAGATTACCGTGTCCTCCCCCTCTCTTCGGATCTCGGATAATCCTATAATATGCCAGCGTAACTTGTCTATCTCTTCTTCCAGGTCCACGATCTTCTCGTCAGTCCTCAGGGTGCGTGCGTTGTATGTTGCCAGGTCGAGTCGTTTTAGGTGGCAACCGAACCTCCACCCCCTGCCCCGCCGTTACCATGGTCGCCACCGTAGCCAGGAATAGCACGGCCGCCGGGGACTGGGGGACTCTTTGTTGCTCTAATCATTGGCGGGTATTTGCCATAGTTGCCACGCTTGGCGAGCGGGTTGGCAACCGCAGTTTTTTTATTGTAGATTTGCTGTTATCAGGAAGATGCTGCTGCCCATCTCCTACCTGTTTCTCTTTGTCGCCTTTTAGGAAATCCGCGGGAAGATATGGGGTAGTGGATATTCTTAAGCGCCACTACACGGCAATATAAACATACTGAATAAAATCCTGCAATCACATGGTTCTGCTCCACATCACTTTGTGGCATTTTAAGCCACTGTGCTCTTTGTGCTACTAGTGCTAAAGCAACTTGTTTGCATACAAGTGATATTGTTGGCTGACTCATTCCACTTAGATCTCCTACGTCATCTTGTATCTGTTGAGAATAAAAGTAATTGAATTAGAAATTAAAAAACACTAAGAAACACTATTGATAATGGGAGATGTTAATGTAAATGAAGGTAAAAACCTATAAAATTGATAATAGGTACATAGTAATTATCTCTCCACGGGCCCATGTTCTTATGGCAGTCAAAACTTTCAGATGGGGTGGTATAAACCCACCTCTTGAATCACCGGCCAAATCATTTTTCACCAAGTCAATAAGGAAAACGGCAGTACCGCGAGAAAATCTGTATTTAATTTTAAATTCGGCTTCTTGAAGTTCTTCCAGTGGATTCTTACGAATTTTATAAAATTTTATACGTCTCATTAATGGAATCTGAGTAACCACTTCATTAATTTCATCTATAACTCTCATATCATCAATGAAATAATCTCTATCCATCTTGAGGTTGTTGACAATGAACTAAAGTAACAAATATTAATGGAAATAACGAAATACGAACTTAGGCAGCTACAACGTGCGTAAAGTTTTACAAAATGTCAAAATACGCGCCTATTCTTACTCCGTCGTTAAACTATTATTCCGAGAGTAGATTCGGATTAGTTTACTCCCTCCTTACTCTATGTTTATTAATACTGAAACTAGTTATTTTAAACTTTAAACTAGGAGTGAAGTTAATTTTGCTCAAGTTTATGTTTATTAATAAAGCTGTAAATTTGGCCAAATTAAAATTGGAAACAGATTCAAAGGAAGGGACCGTACTTGCCTCGGCGTCCCTGAGGCTCCCTAAGTAGTCAAAGCATTCCAGAGGCGACCAGAATCCATAAGCTTACCGCAAGATGTTTTCCTCACAAAAGCCCACAGTTTAACACCTCCCCTTTTGCATGTCTCATATGGAGGATATTTTCCATAGTTGCCACGTTAGACAGGCTGACAACCGCAGATTTTTATTATCATTTGTTATCAGGACTATGCTGCTGCCCATTTCTGTTTCAGTTTCGCTCTGTCGCCTCTTACCACACCCGTAGGAGATGCTAAGGGGATATTCTTAAACACCATCTCGTCATTATTAATAATTCTATTAAAGAAAATAACCAATACAGTTTGAAACAAATATTTATTTAATACAGTATTTATAAAATATGCATCTTTATCCTAAGGCAATTAATAAGTTACATTAACCAAGTGCATATGTAAACAGTTATAGGAAATACGATACACAACTCTCCCACGTTCCCCCGCACTCCCTATCAATCCACTTAGTATAAAATAACGCTAAGTACATTCTTAACCTAAATCAATTTACATCTTAAAGTACAGTATGTTTTAAATTGTACCACCGAGAAACAAATTGCTATATTCCAAATTTAATATGCTGACTATACACATCACTACAACAAAATATAGTCAAGTATGGTTCGCAAAAAAAATTATATAACCAATTGTCCAAGCTTCCATCCAATACAAGAGTACAATTCCCAAATATTCGCCCAAAGCTTTCATTGTAATATAAACAACACATCAACATTGGATTTATATTGCATGCCTTAAGCAAAAGCGCAAGGTATGTTCTACTATCGCCTAAAAATTAAGATTCCAACGTTTTTAAAAACTAAAAGGCACATTAAATATGACATTTTGACTCAAATGCATAAAGAATAATTTCATGATTACCATTTTCTCCGTTCTAATTACAATTTCCTTGAGATTTTGATATACTCGCAAATTAATAACGTATATTTATTTCATATTAGTTAAAAAAAAAAGCAATTCACTTGTTTTAATAAAATGTAGAAGCAGGCAAGTTAGGTGTTAGTCCAAAATATAAGGATTCGTTTGCATGAAGCATTTTCCCCTTGAGCTTTTCTTTAGTGGCTGTTACAAAAATGGAACTACACGAATATATTTAAAAAAAAACCCAAGACATTTCAGGCTTACAAATGTAAGCTAGGCAATTTATATATTTCGTAGTATATACGGAACTAAAATCTACCTGTGCCCAACTCTGTGAGTTTGTTCATCAACGATCATTTTAATAATAATAATTAAGATCCACCAAGAGAAACAGTAACTTAAATTGGCTATGTAATGTTGGTAAACATGTATAACATACATATATAAATAAACTGTAGTCTATCACCCAGAAGACTTCCATTTGACAGAGTTTTGGCGGGAACTTGACCGGCGGCGGTTTGCAACTCCTGTATTATCGTTTAAATAAGAGTTTAAAGTACATTTTGATATGTAAACGTGTTGCGATTTTGTGTATTAAGTGTCTGCGTATGTGAACCATCAGTGAAAACGGTGAAACAAGTGCTCTGATGGTGATGTGATTCTCAAAATAAAGTGTCTGGTTGTTTAGGCGCTTTGAGATACCATCGCCAACTATCAGCTGTCTGCTGGCTCAAGTTGCCGTCAATAGCTCCTAAGGGCTACACAATGTGACGCATCAACATATTGTGAAGCAGTATACTATGAAGGATAATTATACATTGTAACTTCAGGCTGAGAAGAGCTAGAACCCAGAGCCGTAAAGCCACTTATAAAAAAAGAAAACCTTCCATTTGACAGGATCCTGATACACCTCTCTCAATTGTTTTACATCCATATAATTACCCCCAAAATACACGCTTGTAAGTTAAGCCAATTTGGTCGATAAACTTCTGTCCCTTGCCAACTCTGAAACACACTTCTGCAACAAAGATTTACTTTGTCACTTTTCCTTGTTCATCATTCCACCAAATCAAAAAATCAAATTATTTTCTTAATCTTGGTTACATCTTCTATAACAGACATTTATCTTATTGTGCAATTTCTCACCCTATCATTCAGTGTCGCTCCTTTTACTTTCATGCTTCTCCTGTCACACCCAACTTACCTTCTATGTATTAAGTTATAATTATTCTATTTCGCGATAAAGGTTTTGCCTTGATTGTAGTAGTGACGTGTACAGACAGGCGGCTCGCTGACATTATACAGATTGTGACTGAGCGCTCTCGAGGCCTACGCACACTAACACAATGTGTATGTTTACGGCTAATACAACCAAAGCCAAACCTTCATCATGAAACAGAATAACAATAGAACGTAACATAGCATTATGTACTGCCTGCCATACACGCCTTTTTTACTCAATCTGACTTCCCACAATAGATAAAGAGACAACACAATTAATACATATATAACGGAACATATAGTAAAAGCAAATATATTATCCATTTTTAACATATAGACAAAATCTACGAGACTTGTACTAGCCTCTTCAGTTTATAATCAATTGAAATAATATTTACAAGTTTATTTAAGGATGCAACTTAAGTCTGTACAATCTTAAGATAGTAAACATTTTTGGACTTTACTCCTTAAGAATCGATGTTCATATAATATATCTCGCGGTACACAAATTAGATAGGGGCAGCGAGATCGAGTGTTAACAAAAACTGAACCGAAGTCGTCAACGTCAACACATTCGTGCATCTCACACTGAACGTAAGTATAGTAATAGTGACATGTACTTTATTCTACAGGTAATTTTATCCAACGAATTGGTTGATTTCACTCTCAAGGTGACATTGTTACGTAAAATAAACGCTAGATGGCCTAAACTCGATTAATTTGAATATGAATAAACTCTAAGCAGTAAACTCTAGTCGCGCGTCAGAACTAACACATACCATTCTTTTTCGATTTCTTAATGGCGATATTGATGCATCCGCCAATGTCAGTAAGAACATGTTCAAAAGTTGAACAGCTCAGCAAACAATAATACTATCCCCGTGTACAATAAAATGTTGCGATAATACAACATCTTTTTTTTTTAATTTAAATTAATTTTATAATTCTGATAATTAATAAAAATAATTTTCGGGTTTAATTTAAAGTTTTAATAACAAAAGCTATTAAAACTTTATGTTAAAACCGAGCTAGCAATAATCCAAAGCAATCAACTGCACATGATATACGGGTTAAAGTGGAAATCATCAGCATCCCTTTAAATTAAGACCATTCAGTAACAAAGTATGTTTTTTACGTGGTAGAGCCATGCTGCAGCTATATTAGTAGTAGGTATAGTTGTAGCACGAAAGGCTCGGCTCCGCCGGGGAAGGACCACGCTCTCACAGAATACCAACGTAAAATATCAGCTTAACGCTGCTGTGTTTCGTATGGTAAGTGTAGAGAACCGGAGACCCCTTTTACCGGAAACTAGACATTACATCTTAGTCCTCACGGGTGAAAACGCATCTGCATTTTGATTTATAATCGGGAAAAGATGTAGATGTCTATGGGCCGCAGCAACCACTTACCATCAGGTGGACTGTGTGCTCGTTTGTCACCCTTAGCCTATAAAAAAAAACCAAAATAATGCAAAACTAAGTTTTAATATTGTTAGGAAAACTTTAAAATCATATTAGTAATTCAATAAGAGAAAAGTGTCAAAGAAACACGAAACCATAATAAAAAACATAATAAGCATGTATATAAGGTAGTGAATGCGAACAACACTATCATTTATGATTAAAACACCACATCTTGATGTTTTAATCACGTGACCTTTTTTTCTCGTTGCAATTAAAAAAAGTTTTATTGTTTATAAGTAATTAAAGCCGTGGTAGCTAGCTCAGGGGCTAACGCTTGCAGTAAATTCACAGTACGCGATCAACCCGCGTTCGATCCCCGCCGGAACCAATGTACTTGTTGATTGCAATTTTAAATGCTGATTTACCACGTGCTCTGCGGTGAAGAAAAACATTGTGAGGAAACCGGCATGGCTGAGAAATAAGAAAAAAATATATTTTCGAAGCCATGTGAAGTTCGCCAGCACGCGTTGGGGCATTGGGGCATTGGGGTAGCTCGGCAGATATTTCCTTGCCCTAAAACCCTCTCAGATATGAGGCCTGTGTAACTTTAACTTTTTAACTTCAAGTTATTACAAATCTTTTGTTTGTCTAATCTTTATACTGTTGCAATTTAATACAAAAAACACCAAATTGAAAATCCTAGAAGCACCCAAACAACAGCAAAGTTACGATTGTCCATTAGAGTCGGAAATTGAAAACGATACATGCACCAAAACTGTACCCAAAGTGAGACATTTTTTAAACCATACCAAAAAAAACGGGACCGGCTTAAGCCCTGTTATTTGCCCATATATAATAATATTGCAATAAGAACTAATAAAGTAAGCCGTCAAACACCACATATATAAGTAGCGGCACGAAAGTATAGCGGTGACCGTCATTGCGCATAAGTCGAAAATAGGGTAACATGCGGTAGTAAGCGGGTCGCAGAGCGGGCGTGCGTATCGTTCGCACGCGCTGATTGGCTCGTGCGTATCGTTCGCAGGTGCTAATCGGCTCGTGCGTATCGTTCGCAGGTAGATTGCGGGCAACCGCATCTATTTTTTTTCTTATTATTGCATGCTGCTGCCATTTCCTGTTTCAGTTACATCTGTCACCTCTTACGATCACCACGGGTTGATATGGGACTTTCTCTTACACCATTTCTACACAACTAGAAATCTGTCACATACTTTAGTTTATATAAACATTGTACAAAATTCCCATACTGTAATGATAGGTCCGATTCACTAAACTTCTTCATTATTCCACTTTTAACTTCAGTACTACACAAAAAATGCACAGTGAGTTTGTCAATTTACACTACGCAATTACTTCAATACTGTCCCCTTTTGTGGCCAGTTTCCTCACTGATGTAGTGCATGGTGCGGGGTAAGGACGGCCCCTCCTGGAGGGAGGACCGAGGTTATAACAGGGGCGGCGCCCCCCACTCCACCGACGCTGCCAACGCCCCCACCACAGAATATAACCTGCAAAGAAATTACATATTATAAAAAGAAGTATATTAAAAAAAATATGTTGTCAATCAATCACAATTATACAGCCCATCATAAGTCCACTGTGGTGAACCACCCCCATCCATTGACTACATCCGTATTTCATCAAGTTGTCACTCAAACTAGTGGAAGGTCGCACAACATTGTGTTTTCCAGTAAAAATTCATAAACCTTTTTTCTCAACGGTTGTCGGTTCTTTGAGCTATATGGCTGGCCCATTGCCACTACATGTTACTGATTTGCTGGGCTATGTCAGATCAATCTCCATACGAAATATCAAATTTAGAGTATGTTACGATACACACTATGACCACTGTAAGGTGTGACGCCAATTCAGTATACTGTGAAGCCGTTCCTTCTTAGTTTAGTTTTTTTTTTCGCAGTCCAGTATACAGTCATCCCCATTTATCGACACTGTTTTCAAATGAAAATATTTATCATGTACACGTTTTCTGTTCAACAAGAAAACATATTATATATGAATGTTGTTGCGTTTAAAACTTAATATCAGAGTTTATTTGAATAACAATATTAGTTAATAGTAATAACAATTCTTCGTGGCCGCTGTTAAATATCCAGGCGCTGTTATGTTTCTTGATCACGTGATCAAAGTACTGAGAGCACCTTACTTCGAAAGCGCAGTGCTCACAGTACAAAAATGGCGGCGATTTATGACGTTATATATATTAGCTCTAGAGTACTGCGACAATATACTGGCAGTCCATAACGGAATGAATTTTTCATCAGTGAGAGCACTGAGCAGTGCTCGCAGTGTATATCGGAACACGACCGTCACGACGAGTGAGACAAGTACAAGCTCACCTGTGAAACTGGGGTCGCTGGTTGTCCAGGCGTCGCCAGTACGTATTGTTGCTGTCTCACGCCACCAACCTGGAAAAGGTAATGTATATTTAAATTTGAAAGATTTAATCATTTGTAATAATAACCTAAGATTTTAAGCAGGGCTCGGAAACCGGTTGAAATTCTAAACCGGTTTCGGCCATTGACCCCAAAACCGGTTTTTGTGGAATACCGGTTTTCATAAATTTCGGTTTAGGGAGTAAGAATTAACCGGTTAAAACCAAGTTTTGTAATGTCCCCTTCTCCTTTACCCCGCTTGCACCCATCTTTGTACGGCTGCCCCTGTTTAATTCCCAAGGTTTTTAGACACATGCACGATATATTCATTGCATCAACGCGACTACCTTGTGACGTACTCACTCATATTTTTTTATCTTTCAGCAACGATCGTATTATAAATAACAGATGTAAGTTCTGTTTCAATTAATTATGCGTTATCTTCACTTTAAAATTAAGTTTCGATATCAAGTTTAATTTAACGTTATATATTTAAATTGACTTTAATTATATTTAACGTTTTCTATTAAAATTACGCTATGCATCTTTATTTCAATGTCATTAGTTTTAGTAATATATCGCAATAAATGATGAACTTTCTTCATCATTCATCATCATTACAGCCCTTCACAAGTCCACTGCTGAACATAGGCCTCCCCCAAAGAATGCCACAAAGCACGGTCCTGAGCCACCTGCATCCATCGACTTCCTGCATGTCTTACCAGGTCGTCACTCCATCTCGTGGGGGGACGCCCTACACTTCGCCTACCGGTACGAGGCTGCCACTCGAGAACCTTTCTTCCCCATCGGTTGTCGGTTCTTCGAGCTATATGGCCGGCCCACTGCCACTTCAGCTTACTAATCCGTTGGGCTATGTCGGTTACTCTGGTTCTACTGCGGATATCCTCATTCCTAAGTTTATCACGCAGAGAAACTCCGAGCATAGCCCTCTCCATAGCTCGCTGAGCGACCTTGAGCTTCCTCATCCGGCCAGCAGTGAAGGACCACGTCTCAGTTCCGTAAGTCATCACTGGCAACACGCACTGGTTGTACAATTTCGTTTTAAGGTTTTAAGGTATGTCTGACGAGAAGATGTGTCGTAGCTTCCCGAACGCTGCCCAGCCGAGTTGAATCCGTCGATTGACCTCTCGGTCGAAGTTGGACTTACCTAGTCGGACTATTTGTCCCAGGTAAACATACTCGTCAACAACTTCGAGCTTAGTGCTCCCAACAACTACCGGCATAGGTGTGACATGGACATTAAACATGATCTTTGTTTTGTCCATGTTCATCTTAAGACCTATCCGTTGGGAAACACTATTGAGGTCATTGAGCATAGTGCTTAGGTCCTCCAGCGATTCTGCCATAAGGACTATATCGTCGGCAAATCGAAGGTGAGTGATGTACTCGCCATTGATGTTGATACCGTATCCTTTCCAGTCCAGAAGCTTGAAAACGTCTTCCAATGCAGCGGTGAAGAGTTTCGGGGATATGACGTCACCCTGTCTTACACCTCTCTGCAATTGGATAGGTTTCGTACTCTGGTTCTGTACTCGGATAGCCATCGTAGCCCTACTGTACAAGCACTTCAACACTTCGATATACCGGCAGTCAACTTGGCACCGCTGAAGGGACTGCAGCACCGCCCAAATTTCGACGGAATCAAAGGCTTTCTCATAGTCCACATACGCCAGACATAGTGGCAAATTGTACTCTTCGGACTTCTGTACAATTTGCCGAAGGGTATGTATGTGGTCTATGGTGCTAAAGCCCTTTCGGAAACCGGCTTGTTCGGGAGGCTGGAAGTCGTCAAGTCTGCGCGCGAGACGATTCGTAATGACTCTCGAAAACAGCACGTAGACGCGGCTCAGAAGGGAAATCGGTCTGTAGTTCTTCAAGAGAGCGCTGTCACCTTTCTTGAAGAACAAGACCACCGCACCTCTGCTCCACGCCTCCGGTGTAATGCCACCATGGAGGACGGAATTAAAGAGCTTCTGAAGGACTTCAAGTACCGGTCTTCCACCCGCTTTCAGAAGCTCCGCTGTAATTCCATCCTCGCCTGGGGCCTTACCGTTTTTAAGGTGCTGGAGAGCCATTCTAATCTCGCTCAGACTGACATCCGGGATATCTTCGGAATAGTGTCGGATGAGACTCGCTCTTGGATCGTTACTCACACTTGCGTGTGGCTGTGGAACTTTCTTAACAGAACACAATATTTTTAAAAGATTATGAAATTATATGTTACAGATTTTTGTTCTATTTAAGACTAAAGTGAGGCAGATTACCAGATTTTTTTTAAAATTCAGAAGCTCGTAATTACGACCAACCTCTATCTCCGTCTTTGCAAAATTAATAATGACCACTTCTGAGGTGTAAAGTTTAACTAGAAGACATGTCTAAACACGATAAAAAATTATTTGTTATGTTCAGAGAATTCTAACAAAAGAAATTACCATTTTTCACATCTTATTAATGAGGAAGTGGAGCAAATCTTATCATGGTGTGTACGTACAAGATGGTACTAAAAATATTAGCTTTTCTAAATAAAGTGCAAGGTAACCACATAGACGAAATTAAATTAACTGATACTGAAATTAAGAAAGAAAAATAATTTGAATCTAACAAATTATTTTGATTAAATTCGGCTGCTGTCTATACTTTGCTGCCGACTGTAACCAAATACATACACTAAAAAATCCTGTCTTTTATTTAAAGTAATTATTAATAACTCCCAATTAACTAGATCATCAGTATAAATCACACTGTTATCTACGATCATGTATTGAATTATAAAAGATAATTATTAAAAGTGCAGCCAAGTTTTCTGACGCCTCAAGATCAAAATAATATAGTAATCACTTTCGATTTTTTTACAAACTTTCATACTTTAAGAATACAAAACTATTCAAATAAATAAAATTGAATATATTAAATAAATAAAATTGAAGTGTCTGTACGTAACGTCAAAATAACAGATTTTTACTAAATACATATCATGAAAGTATATAGTTTTGTCTGTCTGTATGTGGTTACTAGCGCGACTGTGAATCATGATTTGGTCCTGGGTTTAAATCGTGTCCCAGGTCGTGCCAAGTACCGTTATTGGATTAATTTGGGTATAATTAGTGTTCTAGAAACCACCCTAATAGTCGTATTCAGCCCTCAATCAAGCACTTAGATTTTTGGGTCGTCTCGTCGTACGTTTTCTTATAGAAAAGGGGGCAAACGAGCATGCGGGTCACGTGATGGTAAGTGACTACTACCACCCATGAACAACCGCAACACCAGGGGAATTGCAGGTGCGTTGCCAGCCTTTAAGAAAGGAGTGAGCTCTTTTCTTGAAGATCCCTAAGTCGTATCGGTCCGGAAAAATCGCCGGTGGTTAACAATTTCACAGAGAAGTTGTATGAGGAAAAAAACTCCTAGTAAAACACACAGTGGTGGCCCGACAAACATCCAGATGGTGAGGATGGTATCGTGAGTTTTGACGCGATGTGCGTTCGTGAAATTTGGCGGCTGGAATTAAACCAAACAATTCCTCAGAGCACTCCCCGTGGTAAATTCGATAGAAAATGCAAAGGGATGCAACATCCCTACGCA
Source organism: Parnassius mnemosyne (assembly GCA_963668995.1). NCBI lineage: Eukaryota > Metazoa > Arthropoda > Insecta > Lepidoptera > Papilionidae > Parnassius > Parnassius mnemosyne. The sequence goes on from CAVLGL010000082.1 coordinate 13,658,924, forward strand.
GTGCCAGTCAATCGAGCCGATCAGAAAGAATTCGGACGTCGACGACTCGAACCGCCCTGCGCTGGATGCGGTCAAGTGGAAGGAGCTGACACTGGCGTGCCCCGGCCGAGAAATAAGAGGCCGAATTTGCGCTTTGTAAAGTTGCAAGCGATGTGGCGACATGAAATACTAATACTCTGCTGAGCACGCCAAGCTTTTTATAGACCAATTTGGCATTCCCTTCCAAGTGACCCCAAAACTGCACACTGTTCGATATGTCGACGCCGAGGATTCCGATGCTAGCTGAGGCAGCCTTAAAACTGAGGAGATACGACAAAGGGGTTCTTTTATGCGGTATACGTGCAAATTTGTGTCTTCTGGGGATTTAACTGGACTAGAGTTAGCCGCCCTCAATCGGAGACTTTGTTCAGCAAAGAATCGACATAAGACACAAGTTTGTGGCGGGTGGATGGAAAAGGGGAGATCTCCCGCCGGGCAAGGTGTTCTGCCCGGGGAGCGGCCAACGCTCCGATTGGTAGTTCGGAGCTATTCTATATATGCTGCTTTAATTTCGGAACTTTGATAGCGCGATTTAGGCTTCGATGTGTTTCGCTTGTGGCGCGACGACAGCGCCGCCACATCACCCCCCTGCTCAGACCGGAGGTCGATAGTACAGTCCGATTGCCGGTACGTCCTTAATGCCGGTGGGGAATGCATGCTGTGTGCGTAAGGGCAAGTGACGCCGGTGCGAATGATATGCCGGTGTGTAATGCATGCCGTACTACGCACTTGCAAGTGATGCCGGTGAGAACGATGAGCCGGAGCAAGTGCCAGGGATTGCCTTGTAGTTTGCGGTGAGTCGAGAAGAAGGCAAGTAATCTGCGAGAGTGCCGTGAAGCAGAGGCGAGCAGTAAGGCTCAGAGCCGTGCCGAACACTGTAACGCAGAGATTAGCTTGAAGGAACAGGAAGCATTATTATTCCAATGCTGCGATGAACCTTTGTAAAGCTAGATGATTGGTAGAATGTGAAGACTGCAGACAATATCTGCTCGGGAGCGAATGAATGGGGTACTTAAGGATGATGAAGGTTTGAAGGTGTAATTTCCGAAGGTTATTGGTTGCGTGTTCAGATCACGTCGGGGTCACCACTGTGGCGGGTGGATGGAAAAGGGGAGATCTCCCGCCGGGCAAGGTGTTCTGCCCGGGGAGCGGCCAACGCTCCGATTGGTAGTTCGGAGCTATTCTATATATGCTGCTTTAATTTCGGAACTTTGATAGCGCGATTTAGGCTTCGATGTGTTTCGCTTGTGGCGCGACGACAGCGCCGCCACAAGTTTATTCCGGTAGCGCCATGGTAGCTCAGATGGTTAGCGCTCGCTGTAAGTCTCACAGTACGTGAGAAACTCGGGATCGATCCCCGCCGGCACCAATGAAATTGTTAATTGCAATTTTAAGTGCCGATTTACCACGTGCTTGGCGGTGAAGGAAAACATCCTGAGGAAACCTGCATGTCTGAGAAATAAAAAAAATATATCTCGAAGACATGTAAAGTTCGCCAACAAGCATTGGGGCAGCGCGGCGGACATTTACTTGCCTTAAAACCCTCTCAGGAATAAGAGGAGGCTTGTGCCCAGCAGTGGGACGTATAAAGGCTGCAACTTTATTTTACTTTACTTTTGTTCCGGTACTCGGAGACGTTTCCCGAGAAATATTGGCACGGCCGGTGTATATTCCATCACCAGTGCTGTCGTTGTTACAAGTTTAGAAACAGCGTTAGTGATAGGACGCAGCCTTGTGGTACACCAGCGTCAATAGGCTTGTAATCAGAGCATGCATCGTCTACTACAACCTTGATGCTCCGATCAGCAAGGAAACTGGTGATCCAATTGCACAATTTCTCGGGAAGCCTATAGGAAGAATTCGAAAGAAGCGCTATGTGCCAAACCCGATCGAAGGCCTTCGCAATGTCCAAACTAACGGCCAATGCCTACCCCTTGGACTCTACTACCTCCGCCCATCTATGAGTTAGATAGACCAGAAGATCACCAACTGATCAACCCCGACGAAAACTGTTTATAATGGATCCCATTATTTTGGAGAACAAGGAGGTGATGGCGATAGGCCTGTAGTTTAACGGGTCTGAGCGGTCGCCTTTTTTAGGGATCGGGTGAACCAAAGCTGTCATCCATGAATTTGGGATAACGCCTTAGAAGTAGAAGTACCGGAGGAGACGCGTTAAAACAGGTGCCAACATCGGAGCACACGTCTTCAGCACAATGCAGGGAACCGAGCGCTGTGTAAGCCGCACATCTGGCATGGAGCACTCAAACCGCGGGATGGTCGGCGGTGTATTCCTCCGTCATCGAGAGTCGAGTTGGACGCAAAAAGAGAGATTAACAGATCGGCTTTTTCCCTTACGGCATGGACTCAGTGAGTCGCCCTCTCTTTGCAAAGATGGCTGACAGAAGTTCCCTTAGACAGCCTTAGCAAGAGACCAGAATGCACGGGTTACCGAAGGAAGGCGTACTAGCCTCTCACCAACTCCGCCAAAGTGCTCTGACCTTGCGTTGGCAATGAATTTTGAAGAACCTGGAGGCGGAATTATACTTCTTTTGAAGAGCGCTGGTGTTTACATCTCGATACATCAACGTCTCGGAATGTAAAGATGTCGTCAGCCCAGTGCTGGTTCATTCTTGATTATAGTGTGATGTTATTTTACATGAGCGACCAAACTATGGCTGGAATCTGCCTCTGATGGGCACCACAGAAGATGGAATAAAAAGTTCCATATCCTCAAGTACCACATCAGCGACAGAATCAGCAACATTGCTGGGATTGTCCAGCGAGAAGCAAATTCGCCCTCAAGGGTAAAATGCAAAAAAAAGACCGCATCCTTTCCCAATCGGCCGATCTATAGTGCCAAACACGGCGGCTGCCTGCAGAATGCAACCGCGAAGATAGTGTGAGTGACATCACCCTCCGGACAAGACAATGGCTCTAGGAGCCTTGAGGGGTGTCAACGGAAACCTGATATCCGTCCGGATAAGAGGTCAGCAGAAGTTCCAACAGGGAAGGCGCATGATCCTCCACATCTGGAATCCACGTAGGCAAAGTAACCAGCTGTGCAACCATATGCCAAGGCAAAGTCATAAACAAATTTCCCCACATGATCGGTTAAATGTGAACCGAGCCATTCAGCGTGATGGTCGTTAAAATCGCCAAGGATCACGATCTCTGCGGATACCCCCACTCCCCTCCCCCGTATACCAGAATACGCGGGGCAGCTTGAGCACGCATGCTCAGGAACAGTAGGGTAGCTTAAGCGTGGGTGCTAAGCGAAGGATTCTCCGTCACCAAGATTCTGGTACCCTCCTGGGGTAGTTTTTTATTTGATTCCGCTACCATACTTTAAGGGCGCGGGGGGGGGGGGGGGAATTGGGCCTCCAACTACCTACACTTACCAAGTGAAACGCAGAAGTAAACTTCTACTTCACGCTAGTATTCTGTGAGGTCGTGATACTACCCTGCTTCGTGCTGGCCCATCCATGCGATAGCAAAAGCTGCCGCGTGCCTCTATCACTGTTAAAACGTAAATATGGAATAAATTCTAATTACTTTTTTCTGCCCATCATAAATAAACAACCGATACACAAGAATAAATTATTTCTTCATTATGAGAAGTCCAGTCTTAACGAATAAACCAAACGCCAAACTCCCACTACACACCCTGATGGCGACTAAAACAATGTATCGCTTAAAGGCAGATAATTCGTGTGCCCGCATGAGGCGATGCCGCATAAGCACTTCGCAACGTGAATCTACCTGTCCTATTCATAACTGCCTTTACGTTTTACGGAATTAACCGGTTAATTTGGGTGTCGAAACCGTTAAGCAACCGGTAACCTTTATCGTTTAGGTTTAATAAAAACCGGTTAATTTTTTAACCGGTAATTGAAGGAGCGATAAATTTACCGGTAATTAATCGAAATTAAACGCTCTTTTTAAACCGGTTCCGAGCCCTGATTTTAAGTGTGATGATGCTGGGAACTGTGATCAAGTAACCTCTATGTTACGGACGGCTCTGCCCCGCGCATCCCGCACCCCGCACCCCGCACACCGCCGGACGTCCCGTGACGCCGGTGATGCCTGCGACGCCGCGTGGGAACACAGCACCGGTGAAACCCCCGCCGCGCAAAACAAACAAGGGCATCCGGCCGCGCCAATTCATTCGATTCGCAAGCGGCAGTGAAGACAGAAGACTCAAGAAAAAGAAGAAATCTCGTTCTAGTGTTCCCTCAGCTTAATTACTCTAGAATTAATTAATGCCGCTATAATTTTGTATATAGTGAAATAAATAATTGTTAAATTGGCCCACCTTTCTTTATACAGTCCCTTCAGTTCTCATTCAAGTCGATTCAGTAGTTATCGAAATAAATCTCTCCTCAAGAGACATACCTAGTAAAGTTAGTTATACAGTCTACTTGCTCTCTACACACTAGCTCTTTAAAAACTGTTAGGAATACTCACAGTATGTATTTGCTGAGGCTGCGCTTGAATGGTCTGACGATGCTGGCCATCCTCAACCACCACTTGCTCCATGAAAGTGCCCGTACTAGCTGTCAATGTTTGAATAACCAAAAGCTATAAACTGTTCATTAAATATCATATGAGACACCCACAGAACTTAACCGAATCCGATATAAAAGTTTCGGATAACTTCAGATAGGAACGGAGTCTGAATGAGACTTTATGTTATAGTCAGATTTTAGTTTTCATTCTTCAATATGCAATGACTTAGAAGACTGATTGATGTGATATAATAGTCCCTAGAAAGCTATTCAAGAATATACTAGAAAAAAAAATTAATAGCGTTGTTTTTGATTATAATAATTTTGTTATAGCATTTTTAGGTAGATAACTTTAAAATATGTAGGTAGCTATAATAATTACTTAAGTAAACGGCTGATTATAATACTAAAATGACAACCTAGAAATAAAGCCAAATGATTACCTTCTTATTTGTATTTTACTTTTCCTCATAAATATAATACGATCCGAAACTAAGGGATAATCCGAAATAATTTTATATTCGTAACTAACGATATAGTATTATTCCCATATCCGTATCCGTATATAGATCCGTAATGTCATATCTACGAAGTTACTGTCAATTTAATGTCAACAAAGTTAGCGAATAAGCCTGCAGTTATACGACAGCTTAGAATGCCCGCCTGTGTAGAAACAGAATGAACGAGAGTACGAAAGCTTTCATACAAGCACGCACACTGGCGCGGTATTCATTGGAACGAAATTCCATAACGGACGGTACGAATTTGGCGGATGGAAGCTAGGCCAGGAAAAGTGTAACGGTATGTGTACACCAAAACCGATTTTGTCGGCCGATGGCGGACAGAACTACCCGGGCGAGTAACTCGGACGTGTATGTGCTTACACTGCAACAGTGTACCACTTGTGCCGACATTGGACGTTGCCGGTATTCTGTAGTTGATTGTGTTACTAAACAGAGTGAAGACACGTTTTTAAAATGGAGGAATTCGAAGAAATGTATCTTTTAGAAAATTCATATCGCAAATTAATTTAAAATTTAAAAAAAGTTGCTCCATTTTTTATGTCGGAACCGCTATATCTATTTCCGATGCAACTTCAGCCCATAACCGTTTCGAAACATCTCGAGAATTGTAATTTTTGAATGTTTATCCTACAGGGTTGGTCTATTATAAACACAACTAATTAATTTTTCAATATCCATAGTCATTTAGGTAGATAACAATACTGACAGAAACAACAGAATAAAGACAGAATGATTAAATTAAACTAGGTATAAAGACGCTCAACTTGCACTGTAGACGCCGGCAGTCTGGCGAGAAATCCCAACAAGTTCGGACTCGACAGTTGATCGGCCGATTTCATGCGTCATCGACGTCGGTCGTGGTTGTGCACGCACTCTCTTTCCTTTACAAGTGTTTGATTCGATCGTCCGAGTTCGGCCGTCATCGCCCGTGCAAACTTCGGCAGATGACGGATTAGGTGTATGCGAACCCTAATGCCTCATCCACATGCTTGGCAAACAACGGTGAACAGCAATCACCAAACAGCAATCACGAACGTGTTTGTTTGTATGTGATTGCCAGTGATCTGCGTTGGTGTCGGTTTTTATCCACCGATCAAAGGGTGCTCGACAAACGTGTTTGCTATTATTACTATACTCTACGTCAATGTTACCAATCCGAAATTTGCCGCGGAGGTAAATATGATTTCAGAAGTTGAGTTTCCTATTAGACTATTGGGTAACAAATATTTCACCTCTTTTTATAAGGAGCCCCGTGTGAAAGCAGGATCATTGATCATTAATTCCCAAAATAAAATCCGATAAAATTATATAAGATTAGTACCTATATCCTATGTATCGATAAGTTTAGTATATCTTGATTTAATTGTTTTTAGACTTTCGTAGTTACACAACAAGGAACCCTTATAGTTTCGCCATGTCCGTCCGCAGTTTTGCTCAGACCCTAGGTGCTACAAATCTGTAATTTGGCACAGTTATAAATATTAATCACGCCTAGAACACTGTGAAATAATATCTTAAAAACATTTTTATTTTGGGTACTTCCCATACGAGTAAATGGAGGATGATTTTTTTACGTGTCTATTCTATCATGTGGGGTATCGTTGGATAGGTCTTTCAAAAACATTGGTCCGTTTGTGAAATATTTAGCTTTAAAGTGGTATTTTTCATTAGAGTTATGTCCCCCCTTTCTACCAACTTAACCGATGTTTATCGAAATGTGAAAAATATACTCAATAGTAAGTTTATATAATGCAGTTAAAAGGAAAACTATCACAGCTAAGTAGAATCAAGAAGTTAACGAGTAATAGTTGACCAACTTATAAAATACACTTGGATTAGTAAAAATTTCTTTACATTTTCATAGAAAAGACCTAAAACTAGCTGCATTAATAACTTTGTAATGTTATTGTAAGCTGTTAAAAATAAACATTTTATGAAGAAAACGGCGCATATGCATTACTACTAATAGTTTTGGCGAAGCGCTTTAAAATAGTATATCATTTTCATTCCATAAAAAATGAAAACAATTGTGCGTTTTGAAAATATTGCTATTAAAGTGTATAAGGCGCTTCGAATAAAGAGATAATCTATGTTAAAAGTAAATAGATTCAATATAATGTCAAACGAAAGTTCGGGGTTCGATTCCCCGGTCAAGCATTAATTTCATAAAAGTTTGTTTTTAGATTAATTTAGAGTAATATGTTACATAATAATCAGCTATGCAATACGAATAAAAGCGTTCAAACCAAACTTATTTCAACCTGAAGACAATTTATAGCAGTGATAATTCATTTGAGATTCTATGGTAAATAAATTCTTTAATACAATAACCTTGAGAGCAATTCATATTGCAATATTTTTAAATAAAAATAGGTCAACCCAAAATTAATCGCTGCCACAAGCTCGTCATCCGTCATGTTTGCCTATCCGGAATATACTAGCACGTTCGCCAAGCGTGTCGCCTACGATCGACCTTCGGTACGAGGCTGCCACTCGAGAACCTTTCTTCCCCATCGGTTGTCGGTTTTTCGAGCTATATGGCCGGCCCACTGCCACTTCAGCTTACTCATCCGTTGGGCTATGTCGGTTACTCTGGTTCTACTGCGGACAATATCCTCATTTCTAAGTTTATCACGCAGAGAAACTCCGAGCATAGCCCTCTCCATAGCTCGCTGAGCGACCTTGAGCTTCCTCATACGGCCAGCTGTGAAGGACCACGTCTCAGTTCCGTAAGTCATCACTGGCAACGCGCACTGGTTGTACAATTTCGTTTTAAGGTTTTGAGGTATGTCTGACGAGAAAATGTGTCGTAGCTTCCCGAACTCTGCCCAGCCGAGCTGAATCCGTCGATTGACCTCTCGGTCGAAGTTGGACTTACCTAGTCGGACTATTTGTCCCAGGTAAACATACTCGTCAACAACTTCGAGCTTAGTGCTCCCAACAACTACCGGCATAGGTGTGACATGGACATTAAACATAATTTCATTTTAATAGACGCTAGTAATTAATTTATTTGTATTTGTTAATCAATAATATAATACGTTTATCAATAATAATTTACTACGAAAGAAACTTCGTTCCAACCAAGTGTTCCATGACACTCACGCACGTTTTTATTTATTTTTATAATTTGCATGCCATAAGAAATATATTATACATCAAGCGACGCCCTGTAGGAGCATAGCAATAAACAAACATATTCAGTACTGCTGCCGCGCGGATCGCGTTATTTCTCTGTGTGCTACTGTAGATAAAGCCGCGCTTGTGTACGTGCATTGTGTACCCTCGTATGAAGCTTTCGTACTCTCGTATTTTTGTATTTCCCCGAGGCAAATAAATATCTGCACTTAGAGAGAAGTTCATAAATGAGTTTTTTTCTTTCAGCCACAATTCCAACTATTACTAATGTAGCTTTTTTCTCATAAAGTAATGATTTATGTAGCGGAGTACACCACCTTTCACAATTAATGACTATTCATCATTCTTGGCGGATTGTCTGTGCGACCAAATCGCAATGATAAGGAAACCGTACTTACCAGTGGTATTGGTTGTAGTTGTAGTGGTGCCAGTGTTGGTATCGCAGCCAAATAAACAATATTGCACCGTCCAGCGGGGCTCGAAAGGTATGTGCGTTTTCACCTGTAAGCACATAGAATTCATGTGTATGTTGTACGTATATTCTTAACATTCAGTGAAGATATCGTGTAGTGGCGGTGGAAGAATATCCCACTGCCCCATATAGTGCTTTGGGTGTCGTGAGAGGTGAAAGAGGAAAATGGCAAAGTTCCCCTTATCAGGCAACTTATGGAAGAGGCCTATGTTCAGCAATGGACTTTTATAGCTGTAATGGATGCACGGACACTCTAATGTTTACGAGGGCTGCACTAAAAGTATCGGGAATGGAATATTTCCACTGTTCCTGTCATATTAAATTTTTCTTAATTGAAAAGTCCTTGGTTTTAAAAATCGAATACCATTTATTTATTTAAAAAAAGATTCTCGGTCTTGTCACAAGGTTTTGTCAAACTTGTTTAGTCGTTGAGAAAATGGAATTGACTCGAGAAAATTCAAGAGCGATGATTTATTATGACTTTCGAAGTGGTTTAACACAAAAACAGTGTGTTGACCGGATGATTACTTCATTTGGTGATGAAGCCCCATCCAAAACCACAATTTATCCCTGGTTTGCTGAATTTCAACGTGGACGTGTCAAGCTCAGTGATGATCCCCGTCAAGGTCGTCCAAAAACTGCAGTCACCCAAGAAAACGTTGATGCTGTGCGTAAGCTGATTGAGGAAGATCGACATGTGACATACTGCGAAATTCAGGCAACTTTAGACATTGGCATGAGTCAAATACAAATAATCTTGCATGAACAATTAGGTGTAAAAAAGTTGTTTTCCCGATAGATACCGCATTCGATCTGTGTGGAGCAAAACGCGGCTCGCGTTATTTGGTGCGTCAGAACTCTCGAAAGATTCCACGCAGGATCCTCAAATGCTGTATACAACATCGTTTTAGGTGACGAATCCTGGATATACGCGTACGAACCCGAAACATAAACCAGTCACGAGTTTGGGTGTTCGAAAATGAGTTAAAGCCAACAAAAATTGATCGTTCACGGAGTGTTGCAAAAAAAATGGTGGCCACGTTTGTCTCCAAAACCGGCCATGTTACGACTATTCCTCTTGAGGGACAAAGAACGGTTAATGCAGAATGGTATGCTAGCATTTGTTTGCCACAGGTCGTTTCTCAACTCCGTAAAGAGAACTGCAACCGCCGCATCATCCTCCATCACGACAATGTGAGTTCTCACACCGCACACAGAACAAAAGAGTTTTTAGAGCAAGAAAACATAGAATTAATGGACCATCCGCCGTACAGCCCCGACCTAAGCCCTAATAATTTCTATACTTTCCTAAAATAAAGAATAAATTGCGTGGACAGAGATTTTCATCACCTGAAGAAGCTGTTGACGCCTACAAAACGGCCATTTTGGAGACCCCAACTTCCGAATGGAATGGTTGCTTCAATGATTGGTTCCATCGTATGGAAAAATGTGTCAAATTTCGCGGAGAATACTTCGAAAAGCAATAAATACATTTTTAAATAGTAATGTTGTGTCACTTCCTTGATTCCCGATATTTTCAGTGCCGCCCTCGTATATCTAAATCAGTCGAAACATCTATGTTATAATACAGTGTAATAAAGAAAGCAGTCAGACCGAAATTATGTTTCTTAAAAGACAGCGAGTCTCAAGAAAAATATGATAAGCCTCGGCAGTCTAGTGGTTGTAGTAGTGTGACTGCTGATCATGAGGACCCGGGTTCGAATCCCGGGTCGGGCCAAATTCAGTTATTGAGCTTTTCCATCAACAAATTCTCAGTAGCTGCCCGGAGTTGGGATGTCTCACCCCCGTGCCTCGGAAAGCACGTAAAGCCGTTGGTCCTGCGCCTGATCTCTCGCCGGTCGTGTCGGTTTACCGTCCCATCGGACTATTAGAGTGAGGCAATAGAGAGTGCAGCTGTGCTTGCGCATACACTTGGGCAGTATAATCCTGTCCTGCGCCGATGGCCAGTCTTCGTTGGGGCTGGCCGCCATGACCGAAATTCGTCCTGGAGGACATATTTTGTTAGTAGTACTTCTAGCGTAATAGAGATGTAAGAGAATCCACTTGAGAAACTAAATCAGGAGATGTCCACCAGCATCTCACTGATAACAATTCAACATAATAATAGACTGCGGTCGTCAAACCGTCCGCCAAGCATGGCAATTATAGCAAATTAATTTCCATATTTGGTCATTACAAGAAAATATATTTTAGAGAACCGGTGACCCTTTTATACCGGTTTTGAGGCATTCCATCTTAGTTCTTAGTTACATAATGTATAAATAGACCTACCTTTAACTCCGTGGTAAGCATAAGTATGTGCCGGCATGGAAGACGGAAAACTTTGCTGAATAGGCAAGAACACTCCTGCGTGGACGTGCCGTATTTACATATCGCAGCGCTGCTATGCCTTCTGAAAGTACGGTTGTTATTAGTTTACTAGGTGGACCCCTTTTTTTCCCTTTTATAGGATAAGGGTGACAAACGAGCACACAGTCCACCTGATGGTAAGTGGTTGCTCTGGCCCATATATGTCTACATCTATCTTCGATTACGAATCAAAATGAAGATGCGTTGTCACCTGTGAGGACTAAGATGTAATGCTCACCATACGAAACACAGTAGCGTTAAGCTGCTATTTTACGCTGGTATTCTGTGAGTGTAGTACTTCACAATTATACCACGTACTAATATAGCTGAGGCAGATGTAAAAGTCAACAGTAAGCATCTACCTGGGCATCAGTCCGGGCAGGTTTTCTGTCATTCCACCATCAATCGATCCAAAGATCGACGATCGATCAATTGGTGCGGTAACACCCTAAAAGCAACCTCACATGTTTTTTTACATATTATAATGTCAATTAGCGATGAAGAATTATTCAAAGCCTCCTCTACACTACTCGCGAAGTAAATCAAAGTTGGACGAGGTGAATAGTGTAGAGAGGTACTTCGATTCGCTTCGTGCCACCTCGCTTCGCCTCGGGCGACTTCCGATCGCTGTCGGTTTTTGCGCCAGAGTCACAGGACTTCGCGAAGTAGCCCAAATTACACGAAACGTCTCACTACACTACTCGGCTTACGCCAGTTATGATTATTTATTTTTATATATAAATATTAAATATATAGCTTTCTACATAATTATTTATTTAGTTAACGCATTGACGTCGTACTGTTCACACAATTAGGTATCGATAGCAGCTGCCTCTTTAACGTTATTCATGTTAAGGATGCGGGAGACTCAAGACGACTGAGTTCTTCGCGAAGTAGCACGAGTGTGTGGTCACGTTCTTCGGACTGCGATCGACTTCGACGAGCACTTCGTCAAAGTTACTTCGCGAGTAGTGTAGAGGAGGCATAATCATCATCATTACAGCCCTTTACAAGTCCACTGCTGAACATAGGCCTCCCCCAAAGAATGCCACAAAGCACGGTCCTGAGCCACCTGCATCCATCGACTTCCTGCATGTCTTACCAGGTCGTCACTCCATCTCGTGGGGGGACGCCCTACACTTCGCCTACCGGTACGAGGCTGCCACTCGAGAACCTTTCTTCCTCATCGGTTGTCGGTTCTTCGAGCTATATGGCCGGCCCACTGCCACTTCAGCTTACTAATCCGTTGGGCTATGCCGGTTACTCTGGTTCTACTGCAGATAATATCCTCATTTCTAAGTTTATCACGCAGAGAAACTCCGAGCATAGCCCTCTCCATAGCTCGCTGAGCGACCTTGAGCTTCCTCATACGGCCAGCTGTGAAGGACCACGTCTCAGTTCCGTAAGTCATCACTGGCGACGCGCACTGGTTGTACAATTTCGTTTTAAGGTTTTGAGGTATGTCTGACGAGAAAATGTGTCGTAGCTTCCCGAACTCTGCCCAGCCGAGTTGAATCCGTCGATTGACCTCTCGCTCGAAGTTGGACTTACCTAGTCGGACTATTTGTCCCAGGTAAACATACTCGTCAACAACTTCGAGCTTAGTGCTCCCAACAACTACCGGCATAGGTGTGACATGGACATTGAACATGATCTTTGTTTTGTCCATGTTCATCTTAAGACCTATCCGTTGGGAAACACTATCGAGGTCATTGAGCATAGTGCTTAGGTCCTCCAGCGATTCTGCCATAAGGACTATATCGTCGGCAAATCGAAGGTGAGTGATGTACTCGCCATTGATGTTGATACCGTATCCTTTCCAGTCCAGAAGCTTGAAAACGTCTTCCAATGCAGCGGTGAAGAGTTTCGGGGATATGACGTCACCCTGTCTTACACCTCTCTGCAATTGGATAGGTTTCGTACTCTGGTTCTGTACTCGGATAGCCATCGTAGCCCTACTGTACAAGCACTTCAACACTTCGATATACCGACAGTCAACTTGGCACCGCTGAAGGGACTGCAGCACCGCCCAAATTTCGACGGAATCAAAGGCTTTCTCATAGTCCACATACGCCAGACATAGTGGCAAATTGTACTCTTCGGACTTCTGTACAATTTGCCGAATAATAATTACAATAATTTTGAATTTCAGAATATGGAATTCTTGATCAACATTCCAAATTTTTTCGCTGCATAATTTAAAACGCGAAAGAAAGGTGGCAGCCTCGCACTGGTAAGCCAAGTGTTAGGCGTCCTCCACTAGATGACGTGACGACCTGGTAAGAGATGCAGGAAATTAATGGATGCAGGTGGCTAAGATACGTGATAGAGCCATGCTGCAGCTATATTATGGTAGTAGTACGAATGGCTCGGCTCGACCGGCGTACTATCACGCTTTCACAGAATACCAGCGTAAAATAGCAGCTTAATTCTGCTGTTCGTATGGTGAGAAGAGAATAGGAGGCCTTTTTTACTGGAAACGAGATACTCCATCTTAGTCGTCAGCGGTGACAACGCATTAAATCTTTAATCGAGGATAAATGTAGATGTCTATGTAGGCCACAACATCCACTTACCATTAGGTGTACTGTGTGCTAGTTCGTCACACTTATTCTATAAAAAAAACGCATGAGGCATTCCTTAGGGGCGGCCTATGTTCAGCAGTGAACTTGTGATGGGCTGTAATAATGATGTTTGTCTGTCGTTCCGGGTGGATTTAGTAATTGATTTGAAACTAACTTTCCGATGAGTTGGAAACTTAAAATTGTGAATGTAGCTCAAATTCGGATGACAATACAAAAATATGTTACAAAAAACGCTATTTTTAATGTCACTTATTTTTTAAGTAAGTACAGTAAGTGAATGCTGTGGATCATAGACTTTTACATATTTGATTTAGAAACTATTTGTATGTGGTAGAGCCATGCTGCAACTATATTAATTGTATAGTTGTAGCAGGAATGGGTCGGCTCGAACGGGGAAGGACCACGCTCTCACAGAATACGAGCGTAAAATAGCAGCTTAATGCTGCTGTATTTCGTATGGTGAGTGTAGAGAACTGGATACCTATCTTAGTCCTCACGGCTGACAACCTATCTGCATTTTGATTTGCAGTCGAGGATATAGATGTCTATGGGCCATAGCGTCCACTTACCATCGTTTGGACTGTGTGATCGCTTGTCACCCTTATCCCATAAAATAAAAACTAAAACTAATCAAATTTGTATATCTTCTTTAGAAAAGCTTTGAAACTGACCTGCTGGTGCGATCGTCCAAACAGCGCTGCGCAAGTTTCGTTTGATGGCTCATGAGGTTGTAAGCGTACTGTGTGATGGTATCCGTTGGGGACTGCTTCAGTGTTTCCATATCCTGTAAAATAAGGGTAATTTAGGGAAGTTTCGCTGACAGCAAACGACAAACAGAAACTGCGAGAACATGACGCCAGCAAGAATGTTAATGCTGATTAAATTACAGTTCAGTTTGCTTTTTGGGGTTCTGTACCCGAAGGGTGACTAACGGGACCCTATTACTAATCCTCCGCCGTCCATCCGTCTGTCAGCGGGCTGTATCTCTTGATCCGTAATAGGTAGACAATTGAAATTTTCACAGAATGTTTATTTCCGTTGCCGCTATAACAACAAATAATGAAAATAAATTAAAAATAAAAGAGGGCTCCCCTACCAGAAATGAGTTTTACAATAGTACGGAACCCTTCATGTGCGAGCCCAACACGCCTTTGTCCGGTTATTTAATGAATTTATGATTGTTATCCACTCAACCGTCCACCCCGCACGAGTGATTCTCGCCTCATCTGTCCGCGCATTAAACGTCACTATTTTTTTACGACCGCGCGAGACTGTCTCAACTAAAACGATTATTACTGAAAAACAACTACAGCTACATTCTAATAAAAAATATTCTCAAGAGACTTAAAGAATACAAAATTTTATTTTGTTTTAAGAAAATTAGTCAATATAAAAATAAAGGCTGAAAATAAAGCTTAAAAATGGGAATTAAAAAAAAAAACGTATTTTTTTTATTTCGAGTTTTACGAGAATTATAATTATTTCTTTTTATTTATTTTTTTATATTAACTGAAGACAATCATTTTATATTATAATTGTACATGATATTACCTTTTAAATGACACCAATATCAATAATATCTTATATACTCAATATATATAAGTATATAATGTTTACCCAATATAAATTTGAATAAATAAGTAAATAAATAAATAATAATAAGTCTTAATAATTTCTAGACACATCTCAACGGATATTTCGTTTATATTTAGCATTCATTTAACACAAAAAACTGATTAGAATACATTTTAACCAACATATAATCAATAAACGATGATCGCGTATAGTGATTAAAATTTCGAGCTAAATTATTATATGTAAACTGTTTTGAATTGTCGTAATGATACATATTTCCTATTACAAATAACGTATGAAAACAGAAAATTTATCACATTTTTGATCGAATTTCTCACACTTTAACAGTCCACAAACAAAAATGCCGCAATTTAATTTTACCTTTCTTTTTCTAAATATTTTGATACTATTATGCAGATAAAATTCACTCTTACAGATGACAAATTTATAATAGCATCATCTATAATTTTTTACTGTTTTAATAACAGCTATCTTTTGCACTGTACACGTTTAAACCGAAAGATGTCGTTTGATGACTATAGTCACCATGTACAGGTGAGGCAATAATTTTTTTGGGGACTGTAGTCACCGTGGACAGTTGAGTTGTTATATGAATTTGTTTTTAAATAATGATATTCCCATATTACTGTACTAGCTGGCACGACAGACATTGTTCTGCCCTTACTGGTTGGTAGTGTGATGAGTTTCATTTTCACACACACACACTTTTTTATAGATTTATTATACATATAGCTAAATCCTCTTTGCTACTAATACAATCATCAGCAGCCATAATAATGACAATAAACTTAAAAAAAGGAAAACTATACCCTTTTTTTACTCTTCCGTAATAGGATAAAAAGCGACCTATATATTTTATACACGGTTATTTACTGCTTACATACAAAATTTCATGGAAAATTGTGTTTTTAGTGGTTTTTGCGTTAATCGTGAACAAACAATTTTCTTACAGATTTATTATATGATGAATGAATATAGATTTGATTACGAGGATAACAGGAAAGAATAATCATGTATAATCTTATGCCCCCACTGTAGCATAAGACATTCCACTATCCCATATTATCCCATAGCAACTGTATAAAGTATTAGGACAATTTTATTGCTTAAGATAAATGGCTATAACCACCTCATTTATTTACATCAGAGGTAAATACTAGAAATGGGCCGAATATTCTTTTCATATTCAGTATTCGACATATTCGGCAGTTGTATCGAATATTCGCATTTGGTCGAATATTCAGCTAAACAACCGAATGGTCGGCAAGGTAGTTCATTGTATTGAGATGTATGTGACTGAGCATGATTAACAAATGCAACATTTTACATAGTTGTGTTTTCATATCTAATACATAAAAATTTATTTTTGGTTCATCAGGTTGCAGTAAAACTTTGTCAACTTATTGCTTACACTTGCGCGAAGGTTATAGGCACAGTATAATTAACTTACAGTAGGTGGCGCGCGTATCGCAACACCAAATTTGTTTGAAAGTTATATATCATTCAACTTCAATTAATGTATTCATCATTCATCATCATTACAGCCCTTCACAAGTCCACTGCTGAACATAGGCCTCCCCCAAAGAATGCCACAAAGCACGGTCCTGAGCCACCTGCATCCATCGACTTCCTGCATGTCTTACCAGGTCGTCACTCCATCTCAATGTATTATCATTCCTAAATTAAACAATATAACTGTTCCAAATTTAAAAACGATATTTCCACAATTATTTTTTCTGCGGCAGCAACGTGTCGCGTACCAGCTAATTATATATAATTTACTGTGTACCTTTATGCTTATAGGACACTAGTTTTATACCAAGAACAGTAGTAACTTGATTAAACAGTTCATTGTAGAACTCTTTATAATCACGTCTTCATGGTAGGGAATGAAGCATAATATTTATTATCAGTATTTATTGTAATAAAGAGTTATTATTTCTAGTTTCTACTTAGGCTCAATTTAGGAAGCGTCAAATTCGCCACTTCGCGCCAATTCTTGCGACTGAGCCATAACGCTATAATATGCACCATTCAGTTATTTAGTCTAAATGTTCTATTTGATAAGAATGGTTGATTGGATATTATTTTCATGTTGCTTATTTGACGAATATCAGAAAAAGGAAAATAAATATTTGGGTTCATGATTTATGGAAGAAATGAAGACGTCACTCTTCGCGCCACTTCCAGCAGATTCCACAGACTGCGCCGACGATAGCTGCGGAATTCTCGAGAATGCACGAGAATTGACGCGCGACTTCTTTTTTTTTTGCTCATATCTATTTAGTCTGCATGTTACACAATTAACATAAATTTCATTTTACTATGTACAACTTCGTTACATCCGACATTATTCCGATGATATCCCGGACGTCAGTCTGAGCGAGATTAGAATGGCTCTCCAGCACCTTAAAAACGGCAAGGCCCCAGGCGAGGATGGAATTACAGCGGAGCTTCTGAAAGCGGGTGGAAAACCGGTACTTGAAGTCCTTCAGAAGCTCTTTAATTCCGTCCTACATGGTGGCATTACACCGGAGGCGTGGAGCAGAAATGCGGTGGTCTTGTTCTTCAAGAAAGGCGACAACGCTCTCTTGAAGAACTACAGACCGATTTCCCTTCTGAGCCACGTCTACGTGCTGTTTTCGAGAGTCATTACGAATCGTCTCGCGCGCAGACTTGACGACCTCCAGCCTCCCGAACAAGCCGGTTTCCGAAAAGGCTTTAGCACCATAGACCACATACATACCCTTCGGCAAATTGTACAGAAGTCCGAGGAGTACAATTTGCCACTATGTCTGGCGTATGTGGACTATGAGAAAGCCTCTGATTCCGTCGAAATTTGGGCGGTGCTGCAGTCCCTTCAGCGATGCCAAGTTGACTGTCGGTATATCGAAGTGTTGAAGTCCTTGTACAGTAGGGCTACGATGGCTATCCGAGTACAGAACCAGAGTACGAAACCTATCCAATTGCAGAGAGGTGTAAGACAGGGTGACGTCATATCCCCGAAACTCTTTACCGCTGCATTGGAAGATGTTTTCAAGCTTCTGGACTGGAAAGGATACGGTAACAACATCAATGGCGAGTACATCACTCACCTTCGATTTGCCGACGATATAGTCCTTATGGCAGAATCGCTGGAGGACCTAAGCACTATGCTCAATGACCTCAATAGTGTTTCCCAACGGATAGGTCTTAAGATGAACATGGACAAAACAAAGATCATGTTTAATGTCCATGTCACACCTATGCCGGTATTTGTTGGGAACACTAAGCTCGAAGTTGTTGACGAGTATGTTTACCTGGGACAAATAGTCCGACTAGGTAAGTCCAACTTCGACCGAGAGGTCAATCGACGGATTCAACTCGGTTGGGCAGCGTTCGGGAAATTACGGCACATTTTCTCGTCAGGTATACCTCAAAACTTGAAAACGAGACTGTACACCCAGTGCGTGTTGCCAGTGATGACATACGGAACTGAGACGTGGTCCTTCACTGCTGGCCGGATGAGGAAGCTCAAGGTCGCTCAGCGAGCTATGGAGAGGGCTATGCTCGGAGTTTCTCTGCGTGATAAACTCAGAAATGAGGATATCCGCAGTAGAACTAGAGTGACCGACATAGCCCAACGGATTAGTAAGCTGAAGTGGCAATGGGCCGGCCATATAGCTCGAAGAATCGACAACCGATGGGGAAGAAAGGTTCTCGAGTGACAGCCTCGTACCGGCAGGCGAAGTGTAGGGCGTCCCCCCACTAGATGGAGTGACGACCTGGTAAGATATGCAGGAAGTCGATGGATGCAGGTGGCTCAGGACCGTGCTTTGTGGCATTCTTTGGGGGAGGCCTATGTTCAGCAGTGGACTTGTGAAGGGCTGTAATGATGATGATGATGATGAACTTCGTTACAAAAATTCACTTCCATTCCGTTCCGCGGTAATGGAAATTGAGCCTTAGCGTAGTGACAGAAGATAAAAATTATTTATTGAAAACTATAATTGTCTTATAAACTTTACACGTAACAACATAGACCTACTACTAAAGAGACTGCGGGTCTTGAACAAAATTCAAGAAAAATGTGTCCAGAGTTAACCTATATAAGCATACGTACATGTATAGAAATATAAAAAAAAAACTAAAACATCATAATTCAAACCATATCGTCATTACAAAACTGCTCAATTTTCCTTGCGACAATTTATCATCCTATTTAACTTCGACCAGAGGTCGCATTATTTTGACTAACGAGCATACAGTCTACCTGATGGTAAGTGATTGCTGTGACCCATAGACATCTACATCTATCCTCAGTAAAGAATCAAAATGGAGATGCGTTGTCACCCGTGAGGACTAAGATGGAATGCCCCGTTTCCAGTAAAAAGCGTCTCCGGTTCTCTACACTCACCATACGGAACACAGCAGCATTAAGCTGCTATTTTACGCTAGTATTTTTGAAGAGTGTGGTCCTTCCCCAGTCGAGCCGACCCATTCATGCTACAACTATACTAATAATATAGCTGCAGCATGGCTTTACCACGTAATAAAAAAGAAAGAGTTCCAAAATGCACTATTGAGCGCGGACCCAAGGTCCATTTAGTAGTAGGTCAATACGTAGAACAAAAACAGATCTGAACTCTTTAGATATGGTAATCAATCATGCCGAATATACGGTTCGGTAAATATTGCCGGCGGAACATTCGTATTCGGTGCATCCCTAGTAAATTCGCTGACTGAAGGGTGGGCAGCAGCGTTAAAGATGCGAGACCCTAGTACTGCAATCGTCTTTAAGCCTGCCAAGCGATCAAGGAAAATTCACCTTATAATGGGAGCAGTCCATTTCTAGCGGTGACTTATAAGGAGCTGCTGAAGAAAGAAAAGGAGATTAAAGACACATACCCTAAGTCGACTGATGGCGAAATTCCTCCTCTCATCCTCCAACTGATTGGCGACATTGAAGAACAACGAGACAAACTCATCGGGCTGCATCTGATTGCGAACCATCGTCTGGAACTTCGTCACCAGCTTCTCCAAGCCCTGGAATTGACAAAGACAAGTTTATTAGGTAATCAAAATAAAATTTTTGGAAACATTAAATAAAATCCAATTTTAAAATACCGTGTAAACAATTTAAAAATGAAACTTAAGGAACCAAGTGTTTTCTTTTGTTATAAAGTTACATAAGGATTGAAAAAAGAGGGTGTATGGGCACCAATAAACCTTCTTTATTTGTATAATTAGGAGTAAGTCAATTGTTTTAAAAATATTTGACATTACTTGCTAAGCCAATGGGTTGTGTTTGTGTTCCCGTAATATATATAAAAAAAATAATTTACTTTTTTAGAATATTCTAATTACAAAATACGTAAAGCCATATAATCACGAAGAAATTATAAAACCCTAGTAGCCAACGAATTATATTCATGTCATTTTACAATGTCAAAATTTGTGTATTTTTAAGAATGACATGGTCTAGACCTCAGATCATATAAACATAGAAGTTCTTGTGTTTTTAGTTACCGCAATTAATGGGGCTTGGAAAATACCAGTTGGGTATTTTCTCGTTGATGGTGTTACAGGGGAACAGCGGTCGAATCTTGTCATACAATGTTTACAATTACTAGAAGATACAGGCATTCAAGTAACCTCGATGACTTTCGACGGCTGTCCAGCCAATATCACCATGGCTAAGAAACTGATGTACTTTGAAGTTGAAAATTTAAAATCTTATTTTGAACACCCCGTTACTCGTCAACCTGTACATATTTTTCTCGATCCATGCCACATGCTGAAGTTGTTGAGAAATGCTTTCGAAGCATATGGGTACTTTATGGATGCTTCAAATAGGGACATAAAATGGAGTCACTTGAAAAACCTGTATGACATTCAGGATAAAGAAAAACTGCACTTAGCAAACAAAGTACGAAAAAGTCACATCTATTTCAAGAACCAAAAAATGAAAGTTCGCTTGGCGTCGCAATTATTTAGCAACAGTGTTGCAGATGCCCTGAATTTTTGTTGTGAACTTCAATTGGCTGGTTTTCATGATAATCGTCAACAACTTGTTCGATGTGTTAAATTCAAGACATATGGCCCAACTCCATTATAAAAAACCAATTTACCAAGGCAACAAAGACAAGGTATTTAAATATATAAAATTGAAGGATAAAGGCGGTCTTATATTTCCATCCAATGACTTAATAATCATATGTAAACGGATGGAAGTAATAATAAAAACTTATATGCTTTCATCTGATAACACAAAAATTACATCAAAAAATATTAGACAGGAGCTCATGTCAAAATCCTTATCGCATTTTATAGGTATGAATCTTTTTGAAAAAATAAATTTTCACCAATACAATCAGTCCATTTAATATTACTTATAAAAGCCGTTATGCAAAAATATATAAACGTAAGATTACATTATTTAACTAAGAACGCAACACCTAAATTGTCTAAGCGCCAAGTTTTAAATAAATATTTACATTTTACTGGTCAATAAAAAAAGTTGTGTTTTTATTTTATTTTTACTTTAATTAAAAAAATAATAAATAAAAAATTAATTATAATTTACTTATTCATATTTTGTTTTTACTACATATTGTTTATTTTTATTATAATATTTTCTGGACATATCGTTTTTTATTTATTTTATTTTCAGGACCCCAAAAAACCTTTAGTACAATTATAAATAGAAGAATCGATAACTTTCCGATTTAGTCAATCACTAGCGTGTAAGTAAAATAAATGTTTTGCACAGCAGAATGATAGCGACAAATGTTTTTGTGTGAATAAGTTTTGTACGGTGCATGGTAAATGCACGCTGCGTATGATGAGATAAGGTTTATAATTGGTTTTGTAGATCGTTCTGATTTATTAAATGCGTGTGTGTGCGCTACTGCGTATCTATTCATTTTACTGAACTGCATGTGTAGTAGTTGGCGAGTGGCGGGGACAAACTGGCGACAACAGGTTCCGAATTCCGATACATTTTAACTACCGGGCATATCTCCTGTTGTTTCTATGATCTGAGGTCTAGACTCAATCATTGACATTGTTAAGTTTGATAATAAGCTTGGGATTGCCTCTGAATACCAAAGGTGATTAACAAGACCTTACTTATAGATAAAAACACAATACCTTATGCAATATATTTGTATAATTATCCGCCTCCAGCCAGGAGTCCAGCTTGCTGACCGCTCCACCTGGTCGAGTCAGCAGCTCCCACAGCCTCAAGGTGCCAGCACCAGTGCCGATAATGCCCCGCTTCAATACCTGCAAATAAATCAGTAGTCCATCTTCAGATGATTCCATATGGGTATTATTATAAACCACATTATGTTAATTCAATAGTCACCATACCAGACTATTTCACGAACTAGCTGATACCCGGTGTTGCTTGATATATTAATAAAGTTTTCGTATGTGCGAAGGAAAAAACATCAAAAAGATCACAAGCAAAAATATACTTTGCTTACAATTTTTTTTTTTGTAAACAATGTTACTTAAGGGGGAAGCTCCAATACCCCCGCCATACATTTTTGTTTTGACATTTACGTTAAACGCAGACATTAGTTGTTTAAAACTAATCATTTTATCACTTTTCTACACTGAAATGTGCCCGCGATTGATCTTATTAAGAAATAACTTACAGTATTTATTAAGAAAAACAATAGTGAAATCTCGGAAAATTTTGACACTTCTTTAGTAGTGTGAGTGAATTTTGACAACTTGACAAGCAAAAGCGCCAAAACATAGTTTAAACATTGGCACGCTACATGGCGTGCAGACGATATTGTTGTCCAACAAATACCATTATTCGTAGGTAGATATTATGCAACGATGCCGTACTTCCTAACCTTGAACTAGATGTACGAAAAAAAAGCGATACCAAACTTCCTCGTCTTGTTTGACTGTAATAAAATTTAAACATTCTAAAGTAATTCTCGATCGTCAAGGGATAATCCGCGCGGAATTTCTTGTGATTTATATTATATTTTTGTATGATTTTCATTGATTCAATTTGCTAGTCCGTGCATGCTTTGCTTTCTAGTATGTATTTGATTCCAATATAATACAATATATTGCAATTTATTGTAGGTATAGTAATTAATTATTCAAAACACGCAATTTTGTTTTGGGTGGTATTAGAAACGTAAGTTGGCCCGTGATTTCAAATCTCGTTACTTACTAATTACCTACGTTATACGTGTCGCTGTTGAGTACAAGACTACAACAAAGTCAGTGTTTTGTTTGAATATTTTTTTCAACAATAAATATATAAATCGGTAAGCCACCAAAGTAGTCACAAAATTAATTATACAAACATTTGCAAAATAAAATATTAAAAATTGGTAAATCCAATTGGGTATGCCTTAAGCGCATTAAAAAAATTACTTATAACATGATTATACGGATTTTTTTTATTTTATTTTATTAGGGATAACAACAGCCTTCATTCTGTGATACATAATTCTTATATAATATGTCTTTACATAAGGCCAATAACAGTCATCCACTTTTCACAATTTAGCACGATTCAGAAGTAAGAAAAGAAAAGTAACAAAAACTTTGATCAAAAACAATACTAAGTTTGCCATGGCTGATCTAGGAACATATTTATGCTTCAATAATATATATATATATCTATATATATATATATATATATATATATATATATATATATATATATATATATATGTGTGTGTACATACACACATACACATGTAGACATACATCTCTACATAACCCTAATATAATCATATTTTAATTAAATGCTTATGTATACATAAACATAAACATAAACACTCACGCCTGTCACCCAGAGGGGTAGGCAGAGACTATAGACTTCCATTTGGCACGATCCTGACACACCTCTCTCGCTTCCTCCACATCCATATACCTACGCATACACGCTCGTCGGTTAAAGGTACTCTTGATTTGGCCAATTTTTAATATATCGCCAATTTGGTCGATAAACTTTCGCCTAGGGCGACCCTTCCCGACTATGCCGTTCACCTCTGCAACATAAATTTGCTTTGTCACTCTTTCCTCATTCATTCTTTCTACATGGCCAAACCACCGAAGCATTCCTTTCTTAATCCTGGTCACAATATCATCTTGCAAACCACACTCTTCTCTTATTAAACAATTTCTCACTCTGTCATTCAGCTTCATCCCTAACATACTCCTTAATGACCGCATTTCTACAGCATTTATTCTACTCTCATGCTTCTTCTGCCACACCCAACTTTCACTACCATACATTAAAGTAGATACTAACACAGCATTGTGAATTGCCATACGTGCCTTCTGGACACATTCTGACTTTTCACAATAGAGTGTAGAGCCCCATTCACTCTATTTCCTGCATTCACTCGTCGTTCTATATCCTTATCAAATCTACCATCCCTGCTAAACACACATCCCAAATATACAAACTCATCTACTTGCTCTACCAACTCCCCTTCTATTCTTATTTCACATATCGTTTTACTTTCTTCTCTTTCAAAAACCATAACTTTCGTCTTACTTGCGTTCACTTTCATTCCCTTTTCTTTTAATGTCCTGTTCATTAATGTAACCATCATTTGCAACTCGGCTGCCGACGACGCAAGTATGACTTGATCATCGGCGTACAAAAGGCATTTGACGGTTAACTCACCCATTCTTAACCCGCATTCTTCTACTTTCAAATTTTCCAAACAACTGTCCATAAATAGGTTGAACAACCACGGGGAAGCCACACAGCCCTGTCTGACACCTTTATGGATGTCAAACCAGTCCGAGTAGGCCCCGTTGATCCTGACACAAGCACTAGAGTCCCTATATAGAGACTTCAATGCCTGTATCAGACCAGCGCTCAACCCAAATGAGTTCAGTGTTTGCCATAACACATCCCTGTCCACTCTGTCATAAGCCTTCTCCAAGTCCATGAACGCACAAAAAACTTTTTGGTTTTTGGCCAAAAACTTCTCGGCGATCATGCGCATGGAAAAGACCTGATCCGTACATCCCATCCCCTTTCTAAATCCCGCTTGCACATCCCAAATTTTTCCGTCACTTTCTTTCATAACTCTTTCAATTAGTACCTTAGCATACAGTTTTCCCACAATGCTAAGAAGGCTGATACCACGGTAGTTTTTAGTCCTGCTGTGATCCTTTTCCCTTATATATTGGGACTATCACGGCTTTGCACCAGTCTCCCGGTACCCGCTTAAGTTCCCAACATAAATTAAACAAGGTGTACAGCAGGTCTGCCACCACTCCTTCTCCAGCCCTTAGCATTTCGAGAGATACTCTATCATAACCGGCTGCCTTACCTGCTTTCATACTTTTCATTGCTTTCATTATTTCATCTATACTTATATCTCTATCTATTTCCTCTTCTTTCGGAATTTCTATTTCATTTAATTAATACAAATTAAAAAAATGTATACATATAGGTACATATATATACAAACATAAAAATAAATAAATATACATACAATATACCCATGTACACACTTTCATTCACACATTATATA
Organism: Parnassius mnemosyne; assembly: GCA_963668995.1. Taxonomy (NCBI): domain Eukaryota; kingdom Metazoa; phylum Arthropoda; class Insecta; order Lepidoptera; family Papilionidae; genus Parnassius; species Parnassius mnemosyne. The sequence continues at coordinate 13,684,673 of CAVLGL010000082.1, forward strand.
AAATTCTTTTTGTGCCAATTAGCGAATTTGACATCTAAATTGAGATGCTACTACGGATTTATAAAAATAAGAATGCTACCAACATAAACAATAAGGATTAATTGTCTACTCCTGTCAAAGCATTTAGTTTAAATGTATTTTTTGAATGGATAAATGGGTCAATATGAGAGAATTTACTGTTAAAAATTTTAATCATTCTGGTGAGGACACTATTCTTGCCATAATTAGTATGATGTAAGGGAACACTGAATAAAGGTGTATGTCTAGTCCTACGTCGGGGCACATTAAAGGAGATCTGTGAAAGCAGAACAGGGCAATCAAGTTGAGCGCGTAAAATACGAGGGTGGATTAAAAAGTACTCGGCCTAACACAGATCCATTCAATTTTAAAATCAAATCTACCCACATTATTTAGTTCAGTTCAGACTAGTTCATTGTGTGAAGTTCGAAACGTGTGCGATAATTAGTTGTGATTTTATAAATTTATTAACAAAGTAATCGGACATAATTTCCGCGAATGGAGCAAATCGAGCAGCGTGCCGTCATTAAGTACCTCCATAAGAAGGGGCTATCATCAAAAGCCATCCATGATGACATGGTCAGTACATTAGGCGATTGTGCTCTGTCATATTCATCCGTCAAAAAATGGATAGCAGAATTTAAGCGTGGTAGAGAGAGTGTGAAAGATGAACCCCGCTCTGGAAGGCCTTCGACGTCAACTACTGACGAAAATATTAAAAAAGTACTTGATTTAATAATGGGAGACCGCAGATTAAAAATTAGAGAGATAGCCGAGATTATAGGCATCTCTTATGAACGAACTCAAAACATCATTGTCAACGAGTTGGGTTTCCACAAGGTGTCTGCGAGGTGGGTTCCGCGACTGCTTTCAGTTGAACAAAAAAGGACGCGATTGACTATTTCACGCGACTGTTTGGAGTTATTTGAAGCCGATGCAGATGATTTTTTGAATCGTTTTGTTACTATGGATGAAACATGGGTTCATTACTGTACACCGGAAACAAAACAACAATCAAAACAGTGGAGAAGACCTGGTTCACCACCCCCTAAAAAGGCTAAGTCGATTTTGCCGGCAAAAAAGGTGATGTCTTCAGTATCCTGGGACTGTGATGTTGAAAGGTGTGATTATGATTGATTAGCTTGAAAGGGGTCAGAATATAAACTCTGATTACTACTGCACCTTACTACGTCGTTTACGAGAGGAAATAAAAGAAAAACGTCGAGGAATGCTCAGAAGAAAAGTCCTGTTTCATCAAGATAACGCCCGTGTTCACACGTCAGTACAGTCAATGGCTGAAATTCACAACTGTGGTTTTGAACTGTTACCGCATCCGCCGTATTCACCTGATCTGGCACCATCAGACTTCTTTCTGTTCCCTAACCTAAAAAAGCACTTGGGAGGTCAAAGATTTTCGACAAACGACGAGGTCAAAGCAGCTGTAGACGCATATTTTGACTCTAAGGAAGAATCATTTTTTTTCAACGGTCTAAATGCTTGGAAGGGGAGGTGGCAAAAATGTATTGAACTTGATGGTGATTATGTAGAAAAATAAAAATATAACTGATTTAGTATGTGTTTATTTTCTTGGTTAGGCCGAGTACTTTTCAATCCACCCTCGTATCAAACAAAAAACCCATGTCTAACATCTCACGGCGTTCTTCTAACGTAAGAAGATTAAATTTACGACAATTATCACTGTAAGACATCAATGTATGCGTGGTGGCGTCGCACCTAAAATTTAGAGATTTTAAAATTTTTTTCTGAATACGCTCTAAGCGCGCTTTGTAAACTTCGTATAAAGGCGACCATACCGGACTAGCGTACTCCAATATGCTTCTCACGTATGCAAAATATAACGTTTTTAATGCTAAAGTACTTTTAAACGGTTGACAGGTTCTTAGAACAAATCCAAGCATCCGGTAAGCTCTATCTGCTATATTATCATAATGCATATTAAGGAGCATCTTGGAGTCAAAACAAACGCCGAGATCACGTACATCATTGACTCGTGTTAATACTTGATTATTAAAGTTATAAGAAAAATAATTGGATTTTTCTTGCGCGTAAAGCTTATAATCTGACATTTTTTAATATTGACATAGATCTTATTTTGTTGATAAAAAGAAGACAAGTTATCCAAGTCATATTGTAACAATCTACAATCTTCAACAGAACGAACTGCCCGGTATATTTTTTTTATCATCCGCATATAATAGGTTATTAGAATGAGAAAAACAATTGTAAAGTAGTGCAAATACATTTCGAGAGCACTATCGGCTTCAACACCCTCGAAAACAATGAAAATGACACCCATGATGAAAAAATTGGTACATCATTCAGCCGCCATCTTGCATTTACATTTCGACAGCACTATCGGCTTCAACACCCTCGAAAACCATGAAAATGACACCTTTGATGAAAAAATTTATACCTATTGCAGCCGCCACCTTGGATTTACATTTCGATAGCACTCTCGGCTTCAACACCCTCGAAAACCATGAAAATGACACCTATGATGAAAAATTGATACCTATTACGGCCGCCATCTTGGATTTACATTTCGACAACCCTATCGCTTTCAACACCCTCGAAAACCATGAAAATGTCACCCATGACAAAAAAATTGATACTACTTACTTTTAGTACGTACTACTATTAATTATTCTGTGCTTTTAAAATATAGTAATAAAAAAAATCTCTCATTATTATTATAATCAAGTATTTAAGAAATTTGGTAATTCGAATATTGTGTATTTGCACAGCGATCTTTTTGAGCCGCTGCATACAACCTAAACAAAATCCACTCACGACGGCGGCTTCCGCCTATTTACAGAAATAATTTACATACAAGGCTACCAAATCAACGAAAATGTCGCTATTTTGGAGCCGAAAAAAATTAATTATAGCTAAACAAAACAAAATTACACTGCCAATTACATTCAGTGGCTTCCCACATGATAGATGAAGAGATTAAAAAATTGATTGAGTTAAACAACTGATATTTTCAAAAGTTATCGTGTTTACAAGCCTTGGGGCCATAATAAATCCACACCATAAGCCATTAAAACCCCTTTTTTTAACTAAAAATAGCAACTAATCAATTTAAAAAAAATATTAATAAGTTCAACAATCATTTATCTTTCTAACAATGTGCTTTTTATATCATTTATATGTATAATACTGTGCTTTTTATATATTTATATTTATAGATACGATTTCATTCGATAAAACGTTGGAATCTTAATTTTTAGGCGATAGTAGAACGGCTCTACACGTTGGTCAACATACTGGCGAATGTCTTGGCCAACAACGATGGCCATCGTGTAGAGCGGGTGTTTAAGCTACGTTGATATGTATTGGAACGATGGCCCACAAATTGGCGCGCGATCCGTGTGGTGTCGGTTTTTTGCAAAAGATCAAAAGGTTGTGGCAGACTATTGGCCGTCGCGTCCACACGTTGGGCGCACGTTCAGTTTGCTACGAGCTCCCAGAGTAATCGCATGCACCTGATTTAAATTTTATATGCACGCATCGTAACTAGTGTCTACGTAATGGCAGTAACAATGACCAATGGAAAAACTTTTCGCTTTATAGAGCCCCACTTTTTTTATAGAATAAGTGTGACAAACGAGCACGCAGTCCACCTGATGGTAAGTGGTTGCTGTGGCCCATAGACATCTAAATCTATCTTCGTTTGCGGATTAAAATGCAGATGCGTTGTCAGCCGTGACGACTAAGATAGAATGCCTCTTTTTCCAGTAAAATGGGTCTCCGGTTTTCTACACTCACCATACGAAACAAAGCAGCATTAAGCTGCTATTTTACGGTGGTCTTCTGTGAGAGCGTGGTCGTTCCCCGGTCGAGCCGACCCATTCGTGCTACAACTATATTATTAATATAGCTGCAGCATGGCTCTACCACGTATGAAATCTTCTTTTAAAAAAACGTTACTAGGATTTTCTCCTGTATCGTGGAGGCAGTTTACAAACATAAATTGCATAAGGACAATGCAATCCAGACCCGGAGCAATTATTTGCAGGCCATTTAAATACTTGTTCCGTGCGGGATTCGAACCCGCGGCCCCCAGCGCAGCAACTCATTGCTAAGGCAATATGCCACGGAGCCGTCAAGAAATAAAATATCTTTTTTTCCATTTCTTTTTGATCACCCTTTTCTTATACACATTCACATAGTAGTAGTATATATATAGTAGTATGCTGTTAATAAATAAACCGCAGCAGCCGTTAGCGCATCAATAATCATTTTAATAAATTCGTCCGCACATTGGCCTGAACCAAAGCAAACTGAACGTCCTTCCAACGTGTGGACGCGATCACAAATTCTCGGCCAATAACTCTGCAAACACATTCGCCGCTATATTGGCCAACGTGAAGAGCCGCCATAAGGCATGCAATATAGTTTTGCAGGATTACGTAAAAATACCTATTACGTATTTTGCAAACAGTTTCAGACAGACACATATTATTATTCACGTCACTTTTATACTATTGTTACAAATTAAAATGCGGAGGCGATCACTACGTAATGATCAGTTTGACAGTTGACAGTCGAAAAAAAACTTTAAGTTTAATCAATTAAATAGGTATAATCTATAGTATATATGGGCAACATCCGGCCCGCTGTAAGATATGATCCGGCCCGCTGTAAGATATGATCCGGCCCGCGAGACATTTTGAAAAAACTCAATTAAAAAAATATTACGTTATAGTACGGCCGCTGAGTTATTACCGATTTGACAGTTTATTCTTAAATTAATCGATATAACCTTGCACGAGCGACACATTTGCCGAATGATTTAGAATACCTCTTTAATATAAAACTTTATGTCAAAATGTCAGAATCAAGTAATTTTCCAATAAACTCTGTTTCAAAACTTAAAATAGTTTGTAAATAATATGAAAACATTTATTTTTTGTTCTTTGGCGCGCTTGTACAAAGTTACATCGTGCGTCTAGTTTTCATAGTGATGTACTTGATAGTATTCGGTCCGAATTCATTGGAATAGATATGATATTTATTTTATTTGGATATTTTTATTTTACTTATTCCTTCGAGCAACTAGACTATAATGCTACCATTTTTTTGCGTCTCCTAATTGCACTGTGTTGCCAGTATCTCTATGATTTTTAAGATTTATGTGTGATCCAAAGACAGAAATACTGTTTTCTATGATTTAAAAATAAATACAATTAAAATGATTATGTATAATTTTTAACATTCATAATATATAAAACAACATTTAATAAATATAATTTTCTCCCTCAATTAAGCAATGTTATAGGTGTATTTTTTTAAGTAATTGGCGATACTATTCTGGCAACACCCTTACCACCGCTATTTTAATCTGTTTAGTCGTCTTCCGTACTCTCGTGCGCACAGACTACGTTCTCTTGTGTAACCGTTGTTTTTTGACTCGGCTTTCTCCTGTTTATCGTTGCGCTTTATTGGACTAATTTTGTTTGTGTTTGGTAATTTTGTTGAAAATGCCGAAACGAGGAAAAACATTGAATAGTCAATGTAGTGAGCTTGTACTAAAGCTACAGGATTACTTTGAGCGTGAGTCACAAAATGGCGGCCCTTTGATTCCTGTCACTCAAGTGAAAGATCGGGTTCCACAAGCTCTTGGAATTGGTGCAAAAACACTATATAATATAAATAAAGAAAAATTTGGTGCTTCTGGAAGTGAAGATAATGTTTTACGCACTCCTAAGAAATAACGAAGACAAAAGCCCGTGACAGGTGTTGATGTTTTTGATGCAGATGCAATAAGAAACCACATATATGGTTATTATACTAGGAACGAGTTTCCAACTAGACGTTTGCTTTTGGTCTCTTTAAAAGAAGCTGGCTTGTTTAAAGGCGGTAAAACGGCGTTGTCAAAACTATTGCACGAAATTGGGTTTGAATATAAAAAAAACGAATAAAAGGAAAATATTAATGGAAAGATTTGATTTAATAATTAAAAGGAGCGAGTTTTTAAGAGAAGCCAGAAAAATCGAGTCTTGGGACAACGTCGTTTTTGTTGACGAAACATGGTTAAATGCGAACCACACTGTGTTACGCTCTTGGACTGACGAAACAAAAGCATCAACCTCAAAGGTTCCAATTGGAAAAGGATCGCGACTGATAATTTGTCACGCCGGTTCTGCTGGAAGTGGTTTCTTTGAAAATGGACTGCTGGCTTTCGCGTCAAAAAGTACTTCCGATTACCACGAGGAGATGGATACAGACACTTTTACGAATTGGTTCGAAAATCAATTATTACCCAGCCTGCCAGAGCCTTCTATCATAATATTGGACAACGCTTCATATCACTCGAAACAAGTGAACAAAGCGCCTACTCAGGCCGACAAGAAAGCTGATCTCGTAGCATAGCTACACCAAAATGGAATTGAAACTACTGCCGAAATGCTAAAGTCTGACTTAGTAAAGTTGGTACGCGAAAATAAAACATCAAGAGTCCGTTATGAAGTAGATGAGATAGATAGAGAATGAAATTGTCATACAAGTGACTGATAGCGATGACAGCTCTGGCGAATCTGGTTCAGAGTCTGAATAATTGTTTTAATAAATGATAGGTAGTCATTTATTAAAACATCTTGTACCTACTCTATTCGTTAAAATGTGTAACAGTGTTTACAAATTTGTTTTATTTTGATATGTCCTCGACCAATTATCTACGCCCATCAAGGATACTCCACCTAATAAAGAACCTGTGTCTTTAACTATTATTGTTTTGATTTTATTTAATTACACACTATACTAGAATATTTAAAAACAAACTGTTCCCAAATGATATTAGGGTTACTGGTTCAGTCACTTCACTAGTATTGTCAATTCGTCATGTGTCAAATCGGTAATAACTCAGCGGCCGGACTATAGGTACTTATACTCATGGGAGTGACAGTGAGGCGGCAAATATCAAATTATTTGAGGTTTGCCGCCTCACGAGCGACAAATCAAAAGATTTATTGCTTCTCAATTATTCTAAACTAGTTTATTCCAGATTATTCCTTCATTTTGCCTATATAAGCGGGTGGATGGCCCGAACGTTAGTTCAGTTCTATTTGAGCTACCGAGGTGATAACTTGGACAAGCGATATCCTAGCGAACTTGCTTTGTGATTTTATGTGCATCTTGAGCGGTTACTAACTATAGCTTGTTATTAAGTTTATAGAACGAAAAGTAAACAAAAATGATGTCTGGTGGAAAGAAATGAAAAGTAGATACAGTGGGTCGCCAGTTTCAAGAAAAATGGACTGAAGAATTTTTTTTTATCTTGCACAATGGTAAGCCTATTTGTTTGCTGTGTAATGAATCCATTTCAGTAATGAAAGAATTAAATATAAAGAGGCATTACTCAACTAAGCATGCTACGCTGCACTCACTGACAGGACAATTAAGAACAGAAAAAATCCAGAAGTTTACCACAAATTTGGAAAAACAGCAACAAATGTGTCATAAACAAAGAACACAACTTGATAATGTTGTGAAAGCTAGTTTTATACTTAGCTCAAAATTGGCAAAGGCATTAAAACCATTTGCCGAAGGAGAATTTATCAAGGAGTGTATGTTAGAAGTTTGCGGTATTTTGTGTCCTGAAAAGAAAAAAGAATTTGAAAAAATTAGTTTGTTAAGACGAACTGTTGTTCGACGTATAGAAATGATGGCTAATAATATAAAAACAATGTTGACTGACCATATGACTGGTTTTGAATCATTTTCCATAGCACTAGACGAGAGTACCGATTTGTCTGACACAGCTCAACTGGCTATATTTAGTCGAGGTGTTGATAAGGAGTTCCCTGTTACTGAGGAATTGCTTGCTTTACAGCCGCTAAAAGGAACCACTACAGGAGAGGATATTTTTATTGAAGTTCAAAAGGTATTCACAAGATTTGGCTTGCCACGGTCAAAATTATTGCACTGATGGTGCACCTTCTATGGTCGGCTTATCTAAAGGTTTCATCGGAATTTTGAATGAAAAAGCAACATAATTAAATGTACAAAAAGATGATTTGATAGTCTTTCATTGCATTATCCACCAACAGAACTTGTGTTCTAAGTCCATTAGACTCCAGAATGCTCTGAATGTGGTAGTAAAAACTATCAACTTTATTCGATCCTGAGGGCTTAACCATCGTCAGTTTAAGGCGTTTTTGGATGAAATATCAGCTGAATATAACGACGTAACATATTATTGTGAAGTCAGATGCCTGAGCAAAATAAAAATGTTGAAACGGTTTTACCTTTATGAAAATAAAAGATAAACCACTATCTGAATTAAGTGACCCAAAATGGATATGTAACTTGGCATTTCTGGTCGACCTTATAGGCTATTTGAATGATTTCAATTTAACACATCAAAAACAAGGACAGTTAGTAAATGATTTGTACAGCCATTTGAAGCGTTTCAGATCAAACTACGCTTGTGGAAGTCACAGATGCTGTCTGGTAACAGTTACCATTTCAACACGCACTCTGCGTATGAAAATATTGCTTATGCTCAATATACTGAAGAACTCAAGTTACTGCCGGAACAATTTTCGAACAGATTTAGCGACTTCAAAAACATAGAAGACTGTTTCAGTTTATTTGCTACTCCTACAAAATATAATGTACAAAATGCTCCAATACGCTTACAAATGGAGTTGATCGAGATTCAAGAAAACTCACTCCTAAAATCCAAATTTGAAGACAGAGTTGTGCGATTTCTACAAAAATACCTAGAAGAAGACAATTTTCCGCAGCTTAGATAATTCGCAAGAAGATTGATTTGTGCGTTGGCAGTACTTATAAATGCGAACAGTTCGTTTCATTGATGAAAGTTAATAAATCAACGCATCATACAAGACTGACTGACGATAATTTGGAAAATTCTTTACGTCTTTGTATCAGTGCAATTAATCCAAATATCGATGGGTTAGTATCCCAAATTCAATCTCAAGTGTCTCATTGATTTCGGTGTATTTAACTTTCGTAGTTTGTAACAATTGCAAATTTAAAGATTGTTATTTTAATAAATTGTACATTGTCGTATTATTTCATCTCTAATATCTATCGCAAAAAATATTATCACTACTTTAAAATGCACTAAGTACTTTTAAACGCAGCCCGCGAACATATTTGCACGCTAAAGTTTGGCGCTCAACATGTCAAAGGTTGCCCATACCTGATCTATAGAAATAAATAAAATTGAAGCATCTGTTTGTAACGTCAAAATAACAGCTATTTACTAAATGCATATGAAAGTGCATATGGTATAACAAAACCACAATTTCTAAAAATTTTGTCGGTCTGTCTGTTTGTTCCGGCCAATCTCCGAAATAGCTGGACTGATTTTGAGACTTTCACTGGCTGATGGCAGCTGATGTTATAAGAAGTAACTTAGACTACTTTTATTTTAGAATAAGAATTAGGGTTCCGTGCAAAAAAAATTAAAACCCTAAATTACACATGGGCGAAGTCTCGGGGAACATCTAGTCACAACATATAATATTTAATGTAACGAATTAATAATTTAATACCTGCAATATCTAGGTGTTTTGTTATACGATAAGTAAGGCCTTGCCTGAAATAAATAGTCGTTTAACCAAGGTTCTAATGAGACTGAACAAGCCGCATATCAGGATAGTAAGAAGTGCTATCTGTAGCGGGTGGAAGGAAAAGGGGAGATCTCCCGCCGGGCAAGGTGTTCTGCCCGGGGAGCGGCCAACGCTCCGATTGGTAGTTCGGAGCTATTCTATATATGCTGCTATAATTTCGGAACTTTGATAGCGCGGTTTAGGCTACGATGTGTTTCGCTTGTGGCGCGACGACAGCGCCGCCACACTATCACAGGACACGGTAACTTTAACAAACATTTATTTACCATAGGTGTTATGTAGTCCCCTGTGCAGGGCATGTATGGGGGAGGAAGAAACGGCGGCCCACGTGTTGCTGAAGTGTCCGAAAATGCAAATGATTTTTGTTTTACTAAAAGCTTTTGTACTTGTTTTGATCATTAATTTCAATAGTGTACGTATTCGCGACGGCCTAACAACTTTAAGAAACAAAGTGATGAAAGAATATTGTTTTGTAAAAGTCAAATTACCAACGACATCGAGTAAATAGTTTGTTAATATAGTTTTACAGCATGTTTATAACTCTTAATATGTTTTTATTGAATGTCGTTTTGATAATAGTTAATATAAACAACTTTTATTGTATAAGAAAAAATAGACCAATCACAGGGCGTCGTATCGTAGAACTTTCTAGAAGTTTTAATTAACTGCGTAATAGTTAATACTGAAAATAATTTATGTTCCGAAAGAGTTATAAATATGATATTGAATTAGCATAAGGTATATAGATTAAGGAAGTGAAGGTATATTTTGTACAATTAAACGCATTTCCTATTTATAGAAAAATTAAAGAATTAATGTACCCAAATATTAAGAAAATTTGGGAAATTTCGTTTAATAACTTTTTTAAATGTTAATATATTGAGTAACCTTTATGATGTACTAATAAAGGACCAAAAGCAGATTTGATGATGTATAGCATGTTAATATAGAAATTAGTCTTGTATGTAAAATATTGCAATTTATGCCAATTGTAAAGTGAAAATTTTATGCAATAAAGAGGCAAAACGGACAATGGCAAGCGGCTCACTATAAAGTATAGCTGAAGTCTACCTTATGGGCTCGGGACCCAGTAACGTTGTAGTAGGAATAACTACCAGCCAGTAAGAAGCAGTAGTATCCGGTAGCAGCTGAAGTGACTAGCAGCAGTATATAGTGAATAGTGAGTGTTAGCTAGCCGAAAAAAGTGGTAACTGAAATTCGCATAGAGAACCGGAGACGCTTTTTACTGGCAAAGACGCATTCCATCTTAGTCCTCACGGGTGACAACGCATCTGCATCTTGAGTCTTTATTGAGGATAGATGTAGATGTCTATGGGTCACAGTAACCACTTACCATCAGGTGGACTGTGTGCTCGTGTGTCACCCGATCCTATAAAAAAAAAAAGAGAACAAAGTCAATTTCATTTTTGTATTTGCCTCCTGGTGATACCCATCTCCATTTCTTTGAACCTTTCTTTTTAAATATGCTGTTTAGAATATAGAGGTTGTTTTCGAAAGACATATTAATGAGTCTTTCTCCATTTTCGCTTCGTCGAGTTCCATATGTAAAAGGTCCGAGAACACACCTTTCTTCTGGCAAGCTTTCATCTGTCTGGCCGTTGAAATCTCCCATCACTATTAAGTTTTTGAGCGTATGTCTCTCTATAGTACTGTTTAGATTCTCATAGAATTCTTCATTTGTCTTTTTGTCTGCTTGTTCAGTTGGAGAGTAAGCTTGCACAACAGACCACATGTCTTCGTAATTGGGTAATTTTATATTTAGCACTGCTAAACGGTCCGAAATTCTTATGAACTCATCAACATATTGTATCATGTGCTTTTTGAGCTTCTTCTTCGCCTAAGTTATATAGAAGGTAGGCCTCATATTCTTGTATGTTTTCTCCAGCTCGTCTTACTTCACTCAGACCCATAATGTCCCATTTGATATCATTTAGTGCATTATTTAGTTCTGTTAGACTCTCATCCGACTTTAGGGTTAGAACAGTAAGTGCTGCAATTTGGATACTTTCTTTAATGGGGGGATTACATTTTTCTATGTTGCTAATGTTGTTGTTTTTCTTGTTGTCTTCTAGTGTATGTATGTTTGGTTTTTTGTAGGTTGGTGAGTGGTGGTCTAATTCGCCACGGGGACCAGCCGGGTTGGGGAATGTTAATTTGGCTTTGGTGGTATTCGTTGTTTTACTGTTATTATTTCGGCTACCGCCTATTTCTAGTTTTTTAATGTCTCCTCTATATTCGGATTTGATAGGCGTCGCATTCTTTCTGCTGGGTTGATTCCCGAGATTTTAGCAGGTTGGTATTACTAGGGTTCTTCAGGAGCTTTGCTGAAGTTGTCTGGGGGAGTAGAAGGTGGGGTGGATTGAACTCTCTTCCTCTTTTCAGATTCCATTTTGTCTCCTATAATTAGTTTGCCATTCGTTATTATTGCATGCTCTGGCTTCCTTCATTTTTGGGATAATAGCTTTTCTTTCTTCCAGTTCCTCTTTAGACAGATCTTCTGTTACGTAAACTCCTTCTGGGAATTGTTTCTTCTTTTTCAAGATTTCGTTTCATTTCCAAGTTAGGGTACATGAAATTTTTATAGGTCTTATCTTGCCTTCCGTCTTTTTCCCAACTCTGTATATGCTGCTGAGTTCCCATTTATCCCAGTCTTGTTTCTATTCTTCCACTTGTTCTGTTGTGCAGGGAACGTTTAACGAACGTAGTTCTATTACAGTATTCATTAATTCTAGATTGTTATTTTCAGTTTCTTCAACCCTATGCAGTAAGACATTATTTTTCCTCGTTTCAAGTTCCAGGTATTTTACTTTCGATCTTAGTAGCAAAATCTCAGACTTCAAAGCTTCGTTTTCCTTTTTTATTGGTAACAGTTGCTCTTTAATAGTTTTGCTGATAGTCTCGGTTATGGTTTGGGTTTGTTTATCATTTTGTTTTTCAATCTCTTCCTTTAGAGTGGCCATTAGCATTTTTGATTGTTCGTCCATACTTGGTACCGATTTTCTACCAAATTGGTAGGTTTGGCTTGATCTGGCAACATTTGTGGGTTTTGACAGTAGTTGGACTTCCAATTTTTGTCTATGGTATTTAATAACTTCAAAATAATTTTGCAACTTTCGATGGTTATTTCACTGTACTTAGCACTTCCCACGAAAGGATTATGAGTTTAAATTTATCAACACTGTTTGTTCGCTATTTTTAGTGCAGTTTTATTCCGATCGGTCACTTTTGTACTATTGTTACAAATTAAAATGCGGAGGCGATCACTACGTAATGTTCAGTTTGACAGTTGACAGCCGAAAAAAAACTTTAAGTTTACTCAATTAAATAGGTATAATATATAGTATATATGGGCAACATCCGGCCCGCTGTAAGATATGATCCGGCCCGCGAGACATTTTGAAAAAACTCAATTAAAAAAATATTACATTAGGTACTTATACTCACGGGAGTGACAGTGAGGCGGCAAATATCAAATTATTTGAGGTTTGCCGCCTCACGAGCGACTAATCGAAAGATTTATTGCTTCTAATATCTATTATATCTATCATAAATAATAGATATAATATCTATTATATCTATTATAAATAATAGATATAATATCTATTATATTTATTGCTTCTAATCTATTAATTATTCTAAACTAGTTTATTCCAGATTATTCCTTCATTTTATCTATATAAGCGGGTGGATGGCCCGAACGTTAGTTCAGTTCTATTTGAGCTACCGAGGTGATAACTTGGACAAGCGATATCCTAGCGAACTTGCTTTGTGATTTTATGTGCATCTTGAGCGGTTACTAACTATAGCTTGTTATTAAGTTTATAGAACGAAAAGTAAACAAAAATGATGTCTGGTGGAAAGAAATGAAAAGTAGATACAGAGGGTCGCCAGTTTCAAGAAAAATGGACTGAAGAATTTTTTTATCTTGCACAATGGTAAGCCTATTTGTTTGCTGTGTAATGAATCCATTTCAGTAATGAAAGAATTAAATATAAAGAGGCATTACTCAACTAAGCATGCTACGCTGCACTCACTGACAGGACAATTAAGAACAGAAAAAATCCAGAAGTTTACCACAAATTTGGAAAAACAGCAACAAATGTGTCATAAACAAAGAACACAACTTGATAATGTTGTGAAAGCTAGTTTTATACTTAGCTCAAAATTGGCAAAGGCATTAAAACCATTTGCCGAAGGAGAATTTATCAAGGAGTGTATGTTAGAAGTTTGCGGTATTTTGTGTCCTGAAAAGAAAAAAGAATTTGAAAAAATTAGTTTGTTAAGACGAACTGTTGTTCGACGTATAGAAATGATGGCTAATAATATAAAAACAATGTTGACTGACCATATGACTGGTTTTGAATCATTTTCCATAGCACTAGACGAGAGTACCGATTTGTCTGACACAGCTCAACTGGCTATATTTAGTCGAGGTGTTGATAAGGAGTTCCCTGTTACTGAGGAATTGCTTGCTTTACAGCCGCTAAAAGGAACCACTACAGGAGAGGATATTTTTATTGAAGTTCAAAAGGTATTCACAAGATTTGGCTTGCCACGGTCAAAATTATTGCACTGATGGTGCACCTTCTATGGTCGGCTTATCTAAAGGTTTCATCGGAATTTTGAATGAAAAAGCAACATAATTAAATGTACAAAAAGATGATTTGATAGTCTTTCATTGCATTATCCACCAACAGAACTTGTGTTCTAAGTCCATTAGACTCCAGAATGCTCTGAATGTGGTAGTAAAAACTATCAACTTTATTCGATCCTGAGGGCTTAACCATCGTCAGTTTAAGGCGTTTTTGGATGAAATATCAGCTGAATATAACGACGTAACATATTATTGTGAAGTCAGATGCCTGAGCAAAATAAAAATGTTGAAACGGTTTTACCTTTATGAAAATAAAAGATAAACCACTATCTGAATTAAGTGACCCAAAATGGATATGTAACTTGGCATTTCTGGTCGACCTTATAGGCTATTTGAATGATTTCAATTTAACACATCAAAAACAAGGACAGTTAGTAAATGATTTGTACAGCCATTTGAAGCGTTTCAGATCAAACTACGCTTGTGGAAGTCACAGATGCTGTCTGGTAACAGTTACCATTTCAACACGCACTCTGCGTATGAAAATATTGCTTATGCTCAATATACTGAAGAACTCAAGTTACTGCCGGAACAATTTTCGAACAGATTTAGCGACTTCAAAAACATAGAAGACTGTTTCAGTTTATTTGCTACTCCTACAAAATATAATGTACAAAATGCTCCAATACGCTTACAAATGGAGTTGATCGAGATTCAAGAAAACTCACTCCTAAAATCCAAATTTGAAGACAGAGTTGTGCGATTTCTACAAAAATACCTAGAAGAAGACAATTTTCCGCAGCTTAGATAATTCGCAAGAAGATTGATTTGTGCGTTGGCAGTACTTATAAATGCGAACAGTTCGTTTCATTGATGAAAGTTAATAAATCAACGCATCATACAAGACTGACTGACGATAATTTGGAAAATTCTTTACGTCTTTGTATCAGTGCAATTAATCCAAATATCGATGGGTTAGTATCCCAAATTCAATCTCAAGTGTCTCATTGATTTCGGTGTATTTAACTTTCGTAGTTTGTAACAATTGCAAATTTAAAGATTGTTATTTTAATAAATTGTACATTGTCGTATTATTTCATCTCTAATATCTATCGCAAAAAATATTATCACTACTTTAAAATGCACTAAGTACTTTTAAACGCAGCCCGCGAACATATTTGCACGCTAAAGTTTGGCGCTCAACATGTCAAAGGTTGCCCATACCTGATCTATAGAAATAAATAAAATTGAAGCATCTGTTTGTAACGTCAAAATAACAGCTATTTACTAAATGCATATGAAAGTGCATATGGTATAACAAAACCACAATTTCTAAAAATTTTGTCGGTCTGTCTGTTTGTTCCGGCCAATCTCCGAAATAGCTGGACTGATTTTGAGACTTTCACTGGCTGATGGCAGCTGATGTTATAAGAAGTAACTTAGACTACTTTTATTTTAGAATAAGAATTAGGGTTCCGTGCAAAAAAAATTAAAACCCTAAATTACACATGGGCGAAGTCTCGGGGAACATCTAGTCACAACATATAATATTTAATGTAACGAATTAATAATTTAATACCTGCAATATCTAGGTGTTTTGTTATACGATAAGTAAGGCCTTGCCTGAAATAAATAGTCGTTTAACCAAGGTTCTAATGAGACTGAACAAGCCGCATATCAGGATAGTAAGAAGTGCTATCTGTAGCGGGTGGAAGGAAAAGGGGAGATCTCCCGCCGGGCAAGGTGTTCTGCCCGGGGAGCGGCCAACGCTCCGATTGGTAGTTCGGAGCTATTCTATATATGCTGCTATAATTTCGGAACTTTGATAGCGCGGTTTAGGCTACGATGTGTTTCGCTTGTGGCGCGACGACAGCGCCGCCACACTATCACAGGACACGGTAACTTTAACAAACATTTATTTACCATAGGTGTTATGTAGTCCCCTGTGCAGGGCATGTATGGGGGAGGAAGAAACGGCGGCCCACGTGTTGCTGAAGTGTCCGAAAATGCAAATGATTTTTGTTTTACTAAAAGCTTTTGTACTTGTTTTGATCATTAATTTCAATAGTGTACGTATTCGCGACGGCCTAACAACTTTAAGAAACAAAGTGATGAAAGAATATTGTTTTGTAAAAGTCAAATTACCAACGACATCGAGTAAATAGTTTGTTAATATAGTTTTACAGCATGTTTATAACTCTTAATATGTTTTTATTGAATGTCGTTTTGATAATAGTTAATATAAACAACTTTTATTGTATAAGAAAAAATAGACCAATCACAGGGCGTCGTATCGTAGAACTTTCTAGAAGTTTTAATTAACTGCGTAATAGTTAATACTGAAAATAATTTATGTTCCGAAAGAGTTATAAATATGATATTGAATTAGCATAAGGTATATAGATTAAGGAAGTGAAGGTATATTTTGTACAATTAAACGCATTTCCTATTTATAGAAAAATTAAAGAATTAATGTACCCAAATATTAAGAAAATTTGGGAAATTTCGTTTAATAACTTTTTTAAATGTTAATATATTGAGTAACCTTTATGATGTACTAATAAAGGACCAAAAGCAGATTTGATGATGTATAGCATGTTAATATAGAAATTAGTCTTGTATGTAAAATATTGCAATTTATGCCAATTGTAAAGTGAAAATTTTATGCAATAAAGAGGCAAAACGGACAATGGCAAGCGGCTCACTATAAAGTATAGCTGAAGTCTACCTTATGGGCTCGGGACCCAGTAACGTTGTAGTAGGAATAACTACCAGCCAGTAAGAAGCAGTAGTATCCGGTAGCAGCTGAAGTGACTAGCAGCAGTATATAGTGAATAGTGAGTGTTAGCTAGCCGAAAAAAGTGGTAACTGAAATTCGCATAGAGAACCGGAGACGCTTTTTACTGGCAAAGACGCATTCCATCTTAGTCCTCACGGGTGACAACGCATCTGCATCTTGAGTCTTTATTGAGGATAGATGTAGATGTCTATGGGTCACAGTAACCACTTACCATCAGGTGGACTGTGTGCTCGTGTGTCACCCGATCCTATAAAAAAAAAAAGAGAACAAAGTCAATTTCATTTTTGTATTTGCCTCCTGGTGATACCCATCTCCATTTCTTTGAACCTTTCTTTTTAAATATGCTGTTTAGAATATAGAGGTTGTTTTCGAAAGACATATTAATGAGTCTTTCTCCATTTTCGCTTCGTCGAGTTCCATATGTAAAAGGTCCGAGAACACACCTTTCTTCTGGCAAGCTTTCATCTGTCTGGCCGTTGAAATCTCCCATCACTATTAAGTTTTTGAGCGTATGTCTCTCTATAGTACTGTTTAGATTCTCATAGAATTCTTCATTTGTCTTTTTGTCTGCTTGTTCAGTTGGAGAGTAAGCTTGCACAACAGACCACATGTCTTCGTAATTGGGTAATTTTATATTTAGCACTGCTAAACGGTCCGAAATTCTTATGAACTCATCAACATATTGTATCATGTGCTTTTTGAGCTTCTTCTTCGCCTAAGTTATATAGAAGGTAGTCCTCATATTCTTGTATGTTTTCTCCAGCTCGTCTTACTTCACTCAGACCCATAATGTCCCATTTGATATCATTTAGTGCATTATTTAGTTCTGTTAGACTCTCATCCGACTTTAGGGTTAGAACAGTAAGTGCTGCAATTTGGATACTTTCTTTAATGGGGGGATTACATTTTTCTATGTTGCTAATGTTGTTGTTTTTCTTGTTGTCTTCTAGTGTATGTATGTTTGGTTTTTTGTAGGTTGGTGAGTGGTGGTCTAATTCGCCACGGGGACCAGCCGGGTTGGGGAATGTTAATTTGGCTTTGGTGGTATTCGTTGTTTTACTGTTATTATTTCGGCTACCGCCTATTTCTAGTTTTTTAATGTCTCCTCTATATTCGGATTTGATAGGCGTCGCATTCTTTCTGCTGGGTTGATTCCCGAGATTTTAGCAGGTTGGTATTACTAGGGTTCTTCAGGAGCTTTGCTGAAGTTGTCTGGGGGAGTAGAAGGTGGGGTGGATTGAACTCTCTTCATCTTTTCAGATTCCATTTTGTCTCCTATAATTAGTTTGCCATTCGTTATTATTGCATGCTCTGGCTTCCTTCATTTTTGGGATAATAGCTTTTCTTTCTTCCAGTTCCTCTTTAGACAGATCTTCTGTTACGTAAACTCCTTCTGGGAATTGTTTCTTCTTTTTCAAGATTTCGTTTCATTTCCAAGTTAGGGTACATGAAATTTTTATAGGTCTTATCTTGCCTTCCGTCTTTTTCCCAACTCTGTATATGCTGCTGAGTTCCCATTTATCCCAGTCTTGTTTCTATTCTTCCACTTGTTCTGTTGTGCAGGGAACGTTTAACGAACGTAGTTCTATTACAGTATTCATTAATTCTAGATTGTTATTTTCAGTTTCTTCAACCCTATGCAGTAAGACATTATTTTTCCTCGTTTCAAGTTCCAGGTATTTTACTTTCGATCTTAGTAGCAAAATCTCAGACTTCAAAGCTTCGTTTTCCTTTTTTATTGGTAACAGTTGCTCTTTAATAGTTTTGCTGATAGTCTCGGTTATGGTTTGGGTTTGTTTATCATTTTGTTTTTCAATCTCTTCCTTTAGAGTGGCCATTAGCATTTTTGATTGTTCGTCCATACTTGGTACCGATTTTCTACCAAATTGGTAGGTTTGGCTTGATCTGGCAACATTTGTGGGTTTTGACAGTAGTTGGACTTCCAATTTTTGTCTATGGTATTTAATAACTTCAAAATAATTTTGCAACTTTCGATGGTTATTTCACTGTACTTAGCACTTCCCACGAAAGGATTATGAGTTTAAATTTATCAACACTGTTTGTTCGCTATTTTTAGTGCAGTTTTATTCCGATCGGTCACTTTTGTACTATTGTTACAAATTAAAATGCGGAGGCGATCACTACGTAATGTTCAGTTTGACAGTTGACAGCCGAAAAAAAACTTTAAGTTTACTCAATTAAATAGGTATAATATATAGTATATATGGGCAACATCCGGCCCGCTGTAAGATATGATCCGGCCCGCGAGACATTTTGAAAAAACTCAATTAAAAAAATATTACATTAGGTACTTATACTCACGGGAGTGACAGTGAGGCGGCAAATATCAAATTATTTGAGGTTTGCCGCCTCACGAGCGACTAATCGAAAGATTTATTGCTTCTAATATCTATTATATCTATCATAAATAATAGATATAATATCTATTATATCTATTATAAATAATAGATATAATATCTATTATATTTATTGCTTCTAATCTATTAATTATTCTAAACTAGTTTATTCCAGATTATTCCTTCATTTTATCTATATAAGCGGGTGGATGGCCCGAACGTTAGTTCAGTTCTATTTGAGCTACCGAGGTGATAACTTGGACAAGCGATATCCTAGCGAACTTGCTTTGTGATTTTATGTGCATCTTGAGCGGTTACTAACTATAGCTTGTTATTAAGTTTATAGAACGAAAAGTAAACAAAAATGATGTCTGGTGGAAAGAAATGAAAAGTAGATACAGAGGGTCGCCAGTTTCAAGAAAAATGGACTGAAGAATTTTTTTATCTTGCACAATGGTAAGCCTATTTGTTTGCTGTGTAATGAATCCATTTCAGTAATGAAAGAATTAAATATAAAGAGGCATTACTCAACTAAGCATGCTACGCTGCACTCACTGACAGGACAATTAAGAACAGAAAAAATCCAGAAGTTTACCACAAATTTGGAAAAACAGCAACAAATGTGTCATAAACAAAGAACACAACTTGATAATGTTGTGAAAGCTAGTTTTATACTTAGCTCAAAATTGGCAAAGGCATTAAAACCATTTGCCGAAGGAGAATTTATCAAGGAGTGTATGTTAGAAGTTTGCGGTATTTTGTGTCCTGAAAAGAAAAAAGAATTTGAAAAAATTAGTTTGTTAAGACGAACTGTTGTTCGACGTATAGAAATGATGGCTAATAATATAAAAACAATGTTGACTGACCATATGACTGGTTTTGAATCATTTTCCATAGCATTAGACGAGAGTACCGATTTGTCTGACACAGCTCAACTGGCTATATTTAGTCGAGGTGTTGATAAGGAGTTCCCTGTTACTGAGGAATTGCTTGCTTTACAGCCGCTAAAACGAACCACTACAGGAGAGGATATTTTTATTGAAGTTCAAAAGGTATTCACAAGATTTGGCTTGCCACGGTCAAAATTATTGCACTGATGGTGCACCTTCTATGGTCGGCTTATCTAAAGGTTTCATCGGAATTTTGAATGAAAAAGCAACATAATTAAATGTACAAAAAGATGATTTGATAGTCTTTCATTGCATTATCCACCAACAGAACTTGTGTTCTAAGTCCATTAGACTCCAGAATGCTCTGAATGTGGTAGTAAAAACTATCAACTTTATTCGATCCTGAGGGCTTAACCATCGTCAGTTTAAGGCGTTTTTGGATGAAATATCAGCTGAATATAACGACGTAACATATTATTGTGAAGTCAGATGCCTGAGCAAAATAAAAATGTTGAAACGGTTTTACCTTTATGAAAATAAAAGATAAACCACTATCTGAATTAAGTGACCCAAAATGGATATGTAACTTGGCATTTCTGGTCGACCTTATAGGCTATTTGAATGATTTCAATTTAACACATCAAAAACAAGGACAGTTAGTAAATGATTTGTACAGCCATTTGAAGCGTTTCAGATCAAACTACGCTTGTGGAAGTCACAGATGCTGTCTGGTAACAGTTACCATTTCAACACGCACTCTGCGTATGAAAATATTGCTTATGCTCAATATACTGAAGAACTCAAGTTACTGCCGGAACAATTTTCGAATAGATTTAGCGACTTCAAAAACATAGAAGACTGTTTCAGTTTATTTGCTACTCCTACAAAATATAATGTACAAAATGCTCCAATACGCTTACAAATGGAGTTGATCAAGATTCAAGAAAACTCACTCCTAAAATCCAAATTTGAAGACGTAATGTTGTGCGATTTCTACAAAAAATACCTAGAAGAAGACAATTTTCTGCAGCTTAGATAATTCGCAAGAAGATTGATTTGTGCGTTTGGCAGTACTTA
Organism: Parnassius mnemosyne; assembly: GCA_963668995.1. Classification (NCBI taxonomy): domain Eukaryota; kingdom Metazoa; phylum Arthropoda; class Insecta; order Lepidoptera; family Papilionidae; genus Parnassius; species Parnassius mnemosyne. Next base: position 13,706,059 of record CAVLGL010000082.1, read on the forward strand.
TAAATGCGAACAGTTATTTTCATTGATGAAAGTTAATAAATCAACGCATCGTACAAGACTGACTGCCGATAATTTGGAAAATTCTTTACGTCTTTGTATCAGTGGAATTAATCCAAATATCGATGGGTTAGTATCCCAAATTCAATCTCAAGTGTCTCATTGATTTCGGTGTATTTAACTTTCGTAGTTTGTAACAATTGCAAATTTAAAGATTGTTATTTTAATAAATTGTACATTGTCATATTATTTCATCTCTAATATCTATCGCAAAAAATATTATCACTACTTTAAAATGCACTAAGTACTTTTAAACGCAGCCCGCGAACATATTTGCACGCTAAAGTTTGGCGCTCAACATGTCAAAGGTTGCCCATACCTGATCTATAGAAATAAATAAAATTGAAGCATCTGTTTGTAACGTCAAAATAACAGCTATTTACTAAATGCATATGAAAGTGCATATGGTATAACAAAACCACAATTTCTAAAAATTTTGTCGGTCTGTCTGTTTTTTCCGGCCAATCTCCGAAATAGCTGGACTGATTTTGATGAGACTTTCACTGACTGATGGCAGCTGATGTTATAAGAAGTAACTTAGACTACTTTTATTTTAGAATAAGAATTAGGGTTCTGTGCAAAAAAAAATTAAAACCCTAAATTACACACGGACGAAGTCTCGGGAACATCTAGTCACAACATATAATATTTAATGTAACGAATTAATAATTTAATACCTGCAATATCTAGGTGTTTTGTTATAGAATAAGTAAGGCCTTGCCTGAAATAAATAGTCGTTTAAACAAGGTTCTAATGAGACTGAACAAGCCGCAGATCAGGATAGTAAGAAGTGCTATCACAGGATACGGTAACTTTAACAAACATTTATTTACCATAGGTGTTACGGACAGTCACCTGTGCAGGGCAAGTATGGGGGAGGAAGAAACGGCAGCCCACGTGTTGCTGAAGTGTCCGAAAGTGGCTGTATACAGGGCTAAACATCTCGGCACGCCGGGATCTTTCCCCGAAGTTGTTTGTAACATCAAAGGACTGTTGAAATTCTTCAGGGAGATTTCATGGCTCGAATAAATACATTATATATTACTGTCCACACGCAAAATAGACGCTTAGACGTGGAGTTGCGGAAAACAGCTCATTTAAACAATTCAATTCAATATAGCAACTATATTAGTAGTATAGTTGTAGCACGATTTGCTCAGCTCGACTGGGGAAGAACCACGCTCTCACAGAATAGCAGTGTAAAATAGCAGCTTAACACTGATATGTTTCATATGGTGAGTGTAGAAAACCGGAGACCCTTTTTAATGGAAAAGAGGCATTCCATCTTAGTCCTCACGGCTGACAACGCAACTGCATTTTAATTCGCAAATGGAGATAGATGTAGATGTCTATGGGTCACAGCAACCACTTACCATCAGGTGGACTGTGTGCTCGTTTGTCACCCTTATCCTATAAATAAAATGGGCTACAGAAACCACTTAACATCAGGTAGACTAAGTTTGTTTGTCACTTGAATTGTTAAAAAATTAATGTAATTAATGTAATTGTAAAAAAATTATTAGTAGGTAAATTTTAGGAGGAAGATGAACTCTAAGTTTGAACAATAGCTGAGTACACTTTTCATAAACTTTGACTAATTACACTCAGAACCACAAAACACCAACAAAATCCCCGGCACTTCAACCAACCTGCAGCTGTGCTGGAGTATGGTCTCCCCGCAGTAGTGCCAGCGCATATGTCTTGCAGCGGGCAGCCACGTCATCAAGTGCGAGAGAAGCCAGGGCCGCGGCCGCGGAGTCCTCGCGCCGCGCCGTCTCTACGCACAGCCTGGCCGCCGCACAGGACGCCTGCCACACGGAACAGGTTATATGTGCCCCAGGGAAAGCTGCACGCACCTCCTGGAAAAAATATATAATTCTATTTTATTTCTAGTAATGAGGAGCCCGTTGAAGTGTCTGCTTCTTCTTTCTGAACAATGGGTCAAACAATGTACTCAGTAATTATATCAGTCATCATCATCATCATTACAGCCCTTCACAAGTCCACTGCTGAACATAGGCCTCCCCCAAGGAATGCCACAAAGCACGGTCCTGAGCTACCTGCATCCATCGACTTCCTGCACATCTCACCAGGTCGTCACTCCATCTAGTGGGGGGACGCCCAACACTTCGCCTGCCGGTACGAGGCTACCACTCGAGAACCTTTTTTCCCCATCGGTTGTCGGTTCTTCGAGCTATATGGCCGGCCCATTGCCACTTCAGCTTACTAATCCGTTGGGCTATGTCGGCCACTCTGGTTCTACTGCAGATATCCTCATTTCTGAGTTTATCACGCAGAGAAACTCCGAGCATAGCCCTCTCCATAGCTCGTTGAGCGACATTGAGCTTCCTCATCCGGCCAGCAGTGAAGGACCACGTCTCAGTTCCGTATGTCATCACTGGCAACACGCACTGGTTGTACAGTCTCGTTTTCAAGTTTTGAGGTATACCTGACGAGACGAAGATGTGTCATAATTTCACGAACTTCTTCACGCTGCCCAGTCGACTTGTATCCGTCGATTGACCTCTCGGTCGAAGTTGGACTTACCTAGTCGGGACTATTTGTCCCAGGTAAACATACTCGTCAACAACTTCGAGCTTAGTGCTCCCAACAACTACCGGCATAGGTGTGACATGGACATTAAACATGATCTTTGTTTTGTCCATGTTCATCTTAAGACCTATCCGTTAGGAAACACTATTGAGGTCATTGAGCATAGTGCTTAGGTCCTCCAGCGATTCTGCCAAAATGACTATATCGTCGGCAAATCGAAGGTGAGTGATGTACTCGCCATTGATGTTGATACCATATCCTTTCCAGTCCAGAAGCTTGAAAACGTCTTCCAATGCAGCGGTGAAGAGTTTCGGGGATATGACGTCACCCTGTCTTACACCTCTCTGCAATTGGATAGGTTTCGTACTCTGGTTCTATACTCGGATAGCCATCGTAGCTCTGCTGTACAAGCACTTCAGCACTTCGATATACCGACAGTCAACTTGGCACCGCTGAAAGGACTGCAGCACCGCCCAAATTTCGACGGAATCAAAGGCTTTCTCATAGTCCACATACGCCAGACATAGTGGCAAATTGTACTCCTCTGACTTCTGTACAATTTGCCGAAGGGTATGTATGTGGTCTATGGTGCTAAAGCCTTTTCGGAAACCGGCTTGTTCGGGAGGCTGGCACATGCGTTGTATGTTGCCAGGTCGAGTCGTCGTAGGTGGCAACCGAACCTCCACCGGAGATTCTTAGCACCCCATTATATCAGTGGGTTACGCTAATTTTAAGCAGGTTTTTTGTCCGCAATATTTTATCCCCCTCTCAACTATTGAAATTAATACACAATCGTCCAACATTCAAATAACGTTATTTTAAAATTCTTTTATACTCCCTATCTGAGCCCAGAGCTAAATATAACAGTAAGTGAGCAGCCCGGATTCTATCTCCACTAGCACTGATGGAATTGTTAATTGCAAATTTAAGTGCTGATTTACCATGTGCTAGGCAGTGAAGGAAAACACCGTGAGGACAAGAACATACAAATTTTGAAGATATGTGAAATCCGCAAACAAGCATTGGAACAGCGCAGCCCACTGCTGAATATAGGCCTCCCCCAAGGAATACCACAAAGCACGGTCCTGAGCCACCTGCATCCATCGACTTCCTGCATGTCTCCTACACTTCCTACACTTTGCCTACCGGTACGAGGCTGCCACTTGCCACTCGAGAACCTTTCTTCCTCATCGGTTGTCGGTTCTTCGAGCTATATGGCTGGCCCACTACCACTTCAGCTTACTAATCCGTTGGGCTATGTCGGTTACTTGAGCTTGCTCATACGGCCAACAGTGAAAGACCAAGTCCCAGATCCGTAAGTCATCACTGGCAGCATGCACTGGTTGTACAATTTCGTTTTTAGGGATTGAGGTATGTCTAACGAAAAGATGTGTCGTAGTTTACCGAACGCTGCCCAGCCGAGTTGAATCCGTCGATTTTATCTCTCGGTCGAAGTTGGACTTACCTAGTCAGACTATTTGTCCCAGGTAAACATATTCGTCAACAACTTCGAGCTTAGTGCTCCCAACATCTACCGGCATAGGTGTGGCATGGACATTAAACATGATCTTTGTTTTGTCCATGTTCACCGTAAGACCTATCTGTTGGGAAACACTATTGAGGTCATTGAGCATAGTGCTTAGGTCCTCCATCGATTCTGCCATAAGGACTATACCGTCGGCAAATCGAAGGTGAGTAATGTACTCGCCATTGATGTTAATACCGTATCCTTTCCAGTCCAGTAGCTTGAAAACGGCACCGCTGAAGGGACTGCAGCACCGCCCAAATTTCGACGAAATCAAAGGCTTTCTCATAGTCCACATACGCAAGGCAAAGTGGCAGATTATACTCCTCTGTCTTCTGTACAATCTGCCGCAGGGTATGTGTATGGTCAATGGTACTAAAGCCTTTTCGAAAACCGGCTTGTTCGGGAGGCTGGAAGTCGTCAAGTCTGCGTGCGAGACGATTCGTAATGACTCACGAAAACAGCACGTAGACGCAGCTCGGAAGGGAAATCGGTCTGTAGTTCTTCAAGAGTTTTCAATAAATTGTGGACGTCTGAAAGAAACACTTACGGTTCCAGAGTTCTAAAGGCGATGTTGTTGACAAAGATAACAATAAAAAAACTTGAGCAGAATTTTATTCTTATTTAAAATCATCACCAACTTTATTAAATCAAATTTAATCCACTGACAAATGTAATTAATAATTAAAAAAAATATGTTGCATTTAATAATTACCGTCTATACCGAATATAATTTTATATTGAACACTAATTGTGTAAAGTTATAGTTTTTAGAGTATAAATAAACCCATGTCCTGTTTTGAGTTAAAAAATAAATGGTCAGTTTAGTCTTTTTAGTTAAATTTAGTTTTAAAAATTTTTAGATAGTAAAAAGTAGGTATATTAGTACCTACTTAGATACTTTTTACCGAATTATAAGTATAGAACACCTTATGTACTCAATTATTTTTTGAAAAAGAAGAAAAAACATGCAATAAATAATATACTATATTTTAGCAAAAAACTATAACTTAGTAATACTAATTATAACTTAGAACATAAATGAAAAACTCATAACTGACTTTATGGCCCGACCCAGGATTCGAACCCGGGACCTCATGATCAGCAGTCGCACTACTACAACCACTAGACCAACGAGGCAGTACTATACCTAATAAGATATTGTGGTTGGGTGATAATATTGAATTAGCCTTTTATAGTGTAAATTATAATATTTGTCGAAATTTTAATTATGGATTCGAACCTTACATGCTAATGGTGCTTAATTTTTTTATTTGCATTTACTTCAAATAAAATACACGCAAAAAGCTTCATCGCGCAGTAAAAAACACAACAAATATATGTATAAGTAATACGAAAAATTATACCCAAAACAAACCTACCTATACCTTACCAACCTATAAATAACCTAATAAATAATAATATCGACTGATAAGATGACGTGAGCGTGTGCGCTGGCAGACGCTCTAACGACACGGGTCCCACGTGTAAGAGCTCAGGGCTCACTGACTCCAGCAAGCCCGTGGGCAGTAAATACGCCCAGATTTTAAAATAATTTCTTAATAAAATCAAATTTTGGTCTTTTGAAAAAAAATTTACTATAGAAATGTTCATTAATAAATTGCCTATCCATTGGTGTAAATCGCAAAATAAAATAATACTTACTTTACGAGTATATGCATGTTATCAATAATAATTTCACATTTATGCGGTTTCGTTGTAAGGAGATTATATTAATATTTATCCCTTTAAAAAAAATTGGATATAGCTTTTATGGAATCAAGATTATGTAGAAATATAATGTGTTTTTTATTTGTTGTTATATTTTAAATAAAAAGTAGATAGCTCCTAAAAACCGCACAAATTACGATTAGCGCGACATTTTGCTCAACCTGCGCCTTAACGAGAGACTTGTGGACGATAAATTCGACACCTCCTTGGGACAGATGGTCGCTCTCCCGGTGATAGAACAAGTTGCCGGATTCGAGGATTACCGTGTGCTCCCCCTCTCTTCGGACCTCGGATAATCCTATAATATGCCAGCGTAATTTGTCTATCTCTTCTTCCAGCTCCACGATCTTCTCGTCAGTCCTCAGGGTGCGTGCGTTGTATGATGCCAGGTCGAGTCGTCTTAGGTGGCAACCGAACGTCCACCGGAGATTCTTAGCCCCCCCTGCCCCGCCGTTACCATGGTCGCCACCGTAGCCAAGAATAGCGGGGCCGCCGGGGACTGGGGGCCGTCTCTTTGTTACATTCATAGGGGGGTATTTGTCATAGTTGCCACGCTTGGAGAGCGGGTTGGCAACCGCAGTTTTTTAATTGTAATTTTGCTGTTATCAGGAAGATGCTGCTGTCCATCTCCTGCCTGTTTCCCTTTGTCGCCTTTTACGACACCCACGGGAAAATATGGGGTAGTGGATATCCTTAACCGCCACTACACGGCTATGTATCTTATGACTATTTATGTATCTTTACGAATCTTCATCAGCTGTATTATCATGATATACATATTATAGTGTTAACGTAGTGATTATATTCTCTTTGGTGTTATTGTCGTTGCATTGGTCAACTCTACTGTGGAAGGACCACACTGGCACAAAAAGCCAGCATTAAATAGCAGTATGAGGCTGCTGCGTTTTATATGACTTTTTAAATTAATTACTGACTTAATTCTTCCTCTCTATTTTAACACCGGATCACCAGAGAGATGGCTAGCTCCGCCCCTCAGTTGTCGACGCATTGGAATCAAACTGTTAATAAATATTAATCACCTGTTCACTCTTAGTGGGATCACACACTACACATCGCACTTGTCGCCATGCCGGATTGCAGGACTTGAAGGTATCCAGCAGCCACGTGAGATCCTCACCAATCAGCGTTGATATGCCTGATGACGAAACAAAACATGAAAATTAAAATGCCTAGTTAAGTAGCCCAGCTAGTTTTTTTTTATTCAATGAGATAGCAATTCAATGAGGGCGAATCTACGACTTTTTCTGTCACCAGGGCGGCGCCACTTTACAGTGAGGTAAAATATTTGACAGATTTCAAAGTGTGTACGATAATTTCTTAAAAAATGTAAATTTTAAGGTTTCTTTCCGTATCATTAGTTATATTTTATATTAATTAGATTAGAAATGAATAATCCAAACTATAAATATAACTAAAAGTAGAAAAATTAATAAAACGATATATAAAGTGCATAAACCTAAAAATCAAACCACTGACACATTGTATTATATATTAATATAATACTCTCGATAATGAAAAACTATTATTTAAAACTAATTTCTCAATTAACTGACATTATGTAACAAAAAATATTACTTTAGTCACAACTAGCGACATCTGGTGAGTGGAAGAATATTATTAGCCCTCATTGCCATGTGGTGGTAAAAAGTAAAGTAAAGTACAGCCTTTTGCTACAAAATTTTGAGTGGTGTTGCAAGGAAGTGTCCGCCGCGCTTCACCACAGCGTGTTGGCTATCTTCCAAATATATTTTTCAATTTCTCAGACAAGCATTTTCCTCGCGATGTTTTCCTTCACCGCCGAGCAAGTGGTAGCTCAGGGGCTTAACGCTCGCTGTAAATTTAAAGTTCGCGGTCCGCAATCTGGGTTCTAGCCTCGCCGGTACCAAGGAAGTGTCGCCCAATTTAGTCCCGTGGCTGTCGAAAGAGGCGACTATGGAAAATTCTAGAAAAATTTTATGGCCCGCCCAAATAGATGGCGGTATAACAAAAATATTAAACATAAAATACCCAGACGTAGCGTCAGAGGTTCCTAGACGTCATGCCAATGCCAATGTCCAGCCGCCTGTCAAGCATGACGCTTCAGGTAAATCCACCATTCAACGGGAAAGGCCCATGTTATGCAATAACACTATTATTTAAAAAAATCAACTGAGGATTAAAATTATAGCGCGAATCGTATCACTTGTTTGTTAAGTTCAAGCAAATTCGGACAGTTTTAATAGGCTCTGCTAGAAAACATCCCAATCTCGTGAATGTCGCGTAACAGGCGACAGACGGAACATGAATCAGGAGATGGGCAGCAGCATCTCCCCGATAACAGCTGAATAAAAAAAATAGCATGGCAACTTATATCACCCCCCCCCCCCCCTCCTATCAAACAATTATAATGAATACAAAAATATGATTGTTATTTAAAATACCTTCATGTTTTCTTTACTACAATTTGCTAAAAATTTAAAGTTATTAAAATCTGGCAACACCATTTACGAGATGGTATCATTGAACTCATTGCATGTATTGCCATATAGGTTTCCCCAATTAATTTAATTTGATATTTGTAATTTATTTCATTTATCCTCTAAAAAAAAGTATTGCATGAACAGAACCATATCACAATACCTACAAGAACCGGACAGTTTTTTTTTATATATTGTTTATGCTTTAATAACATCTCTATACAATGAAGAAATAAGGTGATAAAATGATAAAATCTACCATGTCGAATGAGACATTATAGTATTGCAAATCACATACCAGCACTAACTATGACAGACTTCCCATTTCCATCCTCGGCAAGGAACAGAGTGACATTGTGCTTGATTCTGGATGTACCAGAGCCGTTCACAGTCGACATACTGCTAATGAACTCTATACCTATAAAAATAAAAGGAATATATTTAGTTTGATTTGTAGGGAACCGGAGATGCTTTTTACTGGAAACAAGGCATTCGATCTTAGTCCTCACGGGTGACAACACATATGCATTTTGATTCGTAATCGAGAATAGATCTAGATGTCTATGGGCCACAGCAACCACTTACCATCAGGTGGACTGTGCGCTTGTTTGATACCCTTATCCTATAAAAAAAACATGCGTGAGGGTCATGGAACACTTGGTTAGAACAACGTTCCTTTCGTAGTATATTATTATTGATAAATATATTATTGATTAACAAATACAAATAAATGAATTACTACGACGGCTCCGTGGCGCAGTGGCTTAGCAATCAGTTGTTGCGCTGGGGGCCGCGGGTTCGAATCCCGCACGGAACAAGTATTTGTATGGCCTACAAATAATTGTTCCGGGTCTGGATGTTTGTCCTTGTTCAATTTATGTTTGTAAACTGCCTCCACGACTCAGGAGAAAAACCTAGTGTGGGGGTAAAGTATTAAAAAAAAAAGGAAAAGAAAGAAAAGAATTACTAGCGTCTGTTAAAATGAAGCGTCATTTAAAATAAAATAATATTTATGTCATGGCAAGATAAGGAAAAGTACGAGGGAGATGGATATTATTATATCTTGCTTCCTTGTAGCCTCCAAGGCCGTCTACACTACGTCACCTTGCCCCCATCCGCCAAATCCGTACCGTCGGATAAAGAACATCGTCCCAAAAAGATTTAAAGTGATTATTGTTTAATTTTTTTTTATAAAACTTAAGTGACGAAGAAACTTAAAGTACACCTGATGGTGTGTGGCTACTGCATCCCATGGACACCTAAGCCAAATTCAAACAAAAAAGGCTACAGATCCATTTAAACCTCTGAGGACTAAGATGGAATGCCACATAGCCTGTAACCATACTGTTACACCTTTCAGACAGGAACACAGCAAGCACTACTATTTGGCGTCACAAATAGGTAAAAGGGTGGTAGACAGACTTCTAGACAAATAATTAAAAATTTTGTACAACCAACTTCTATGTAAATTATTAAGAATAACTCAAAAACTATTAGTCACACCTTGATCAAATTTATATGCGACCACATGTGAAGCAGCAGCTTTCAAATAAAAAAAGAATCATCGAAATCGGTTCACCCAGAAAAAAGTTGAGGTAACACACATTAAAAAAAAACAAAGTCGAATTGAGTACCTCCTCCTGTTTGAAGTCGGTAGAAAAGGAGCCTTAAAAGTAAATAAATTCTATTCTTATTGCGAAATACAGCTGCACCTTGGCTCTACCTCATATAAATTTAAATTCAATTGAGTCTCTGCCTTGCTTGAAAAGACTACACCACTTATAAATCATCATTTTCCAGGGCAAAAGTCCCTGTTAACAAATGACCTCCATGCCGTAATATGTGGCGTTTTTCCTTGCTTAGTGAGGGACTTAACAGTTCGCGAACAAAGTGTTAGCCCTAACAAATAAGTTCTAAATATTTAACATTTATTTATAAGGTTAAACTCACCTGTTTCTATGCAGAGAAATTGAGGAACTGCATTGAACGCAAGCTGCATACTGGGGGTAGTTAGATATACGCACTGGATGCACCCGGATAGTGAGTACAACAGTTTCACACCGGCATCTGTAATTGAACAAGTACAATAGGCATAAATACATGTATAATTACCATAATGACTACCTCGTTGGTCTAGTGATTGTAGTAGTACCACTGTTGATCATGAGGTCCCAGGTTCGATATCCGGGTCGAGCCAAAAAACAAAAGTTATTGAGTTTTTCTATCAAGAAATTCCCAGTAAGTGACCGGAGTCAGGAACTTTGAGGTGTCTCACCCCCATGCCTCGGAAAGCATGTAAAGCCATTGGTACTGTGCTTGATTTCTCTCTGGTCATTTCGGTTTACCATCTCATCGGACTATGAGAGTGAGGGAATAGAGAGTGCACCTGTGCTTTCGCGTACACTTGGGCACTATAATCGACAGGATTGAGGCTGGCCGCCGTGACTGAAATTCGGTCTGGAGGACATTACTATTTGCCATAGTTGCCATGCTTGGCAGCCGCAGTTTTTATATCTAAGTTATTATTAAGAAGACACTGCTGCAATTCTCCTGGTTTGCTTCCCTCTTCAGCGCCCACGACAAGATAAAGGGTAGTGGATATTCTTACACCACAATAACACGGTCAAACTATATAAAGTTACCCAATGTGTTCTTTTAAATAATTTAGACAAAGAAACAAACTTGCAAGCCACCAATAACTGGGCATGGTAGCCCATGGATGTCTGCAGTCTGAGTCAGTCCGAGTCTTGTTCCAAATAAATGCGGCTGCACACATCGCGAAAACATACTTGCGAGAATACTTTGTCTTAAACCTATGCCGAATTTACATGGCGACATAAGTTCGGAATTGCTTCGACGCGATGTTCTATCGTGATAGCAAACGTCACTTGAAAACGACAGATGACTTGGTTGCTCTGTATTTATGGCAAACGGCAAAAACGACATTGGTCTCTCTCAAATTAATAAAATGTGCAGGTGTCATAGTGAATCATCATTACAGCCCTTCACAAGTCCACTGCTGAACACACCCTACCCCCAGGAGTGCCACAAACCATGGTCCTGAGCCACCTGCATCCATCGACTTCCTGCATGTCTTACCAGGTCGTCACTCCATCTAGTGGGGGGACGCCCTACACTTCGTCCGCCAGTACGAGGCCGCCACTCGAGAACCTTTTTTCCCTTCGGTTGTCGGTTCTTCGAGCTATATGGCTTGCCCATTGCCACTTCAGCTTACTAATCCGTTGGGCTATATTGGTCACTCTGGTTCTACTGCGGATATCCTCATTTCAAAGTTTATCACGCAGAGAAACTCCGAGCATAGCCGTCTCCATAGCTCGCTGAGCGACCTTGAGCTTCTTTACAGCAGCCAGCAGTGAAGGACCACGTCTCAGATCCGTAAGTCATCACTGGCAACACGCACTGGTTGTACAGTTTCGTTTTCAGATTTTGAGGTATGTCTGACGAGAAGATGTGTCGTAGTTTCCCGAACGCTGCCCAGCCGAGTTGAATCCGTCGATTGATCTCTCGGTCGAAGTTGGACTTACCTAGTCGGACTATTTGTCCCAGGTAAACATACTCGTCAACAACTTCGAGCTTAGTGTTCCCAACAACTACCGGCATAGGTGTGACATGGACGTTAAACATGATTTTTGTTTTGTCCATGTTCATCTTAAGACCTATCCGTTGGGAGACACTATTGAGGTCATTGAGCATAGTGCTTAGGTCTTCCATCGATTCTGCCTAAAGGACTATATCGTCGGCAAATCGAAGGTGAGTGATGTACTGCCATTGATGTTAATACCGTATCCTTTCCTGTCCAGAAACTTGAAAACGTCTTCCAATGCAGCGGTGAAGTTTCATAGAGGGATATAACGTCACCCTGTCTTACACCTCTCTGCAATTGAATAGGTTTCGTACTCTGGTTCTGTACTTGGATAGCCATCTTAGCACTACTGTACAAACACTTCAGCACTTCGATATACCGATAGTCAACTTGGCAAGATTTTTCTCTTCACAACAGGTAAACTTAATGCTAAGTATTACAAAATTGCCAGACTGGTACCTGATGTAGGTAAAAAAACCTGTATTACAGTCAATGCCCTTACTAATTAATGCAAGCAAAACGCAATTGCAAACACTATCAGCATAAAGCCTTTTCTCTATTGGACATATTGTTAAACGCTAGTGCTCTAGTACCTAGTTTTCCTTTGGAAATTCACCTCAAATGTTTGACTGACGCGGATTGACCTAGACTGTTCCATATTTCTCTTATTAGGTATAAAAGCTTGCACAGGCAATTAGAGAATTAATTATTTGTATTTAATTAGCGACTACAAGCAATCAACTTATGACATCTATTTTTATAGGATAACGGTGACAAACGAGCACACAGTCCACCTGATGGTAAGTGGTAGCTGCGGCCCATAGACATCTACATCTATCCTCTGTTACAAATCAAAATGCAGATGCGTTGTCTCCCGTGAGAACTAAGATGGAATGCCTCATTTCCAGTAAAAAGGGCCTCCGGCCACCTGCACTCACCAAGCGAAACGCAGAGGTAAACCTCTACTTCACACTGGTATTCTGTGAGGTCGTGGTACCACCCCGGTTCGAGCCGGCCCATCCGTGCGACAGCCAAAGCTGCCGCGTGGCTCTACCACTGTTATAATAGATCTGCAATTATTTAGCAACTTTTGGACAATGTGGTTGTACACTTGCAGTGTGTATGGATGAATACATCAATTTCTCATCCTAATCGGCATTTTTGCAGCAAAATAGAGTGATGGATTCTCTACATTGTCACAACAAGGAATTGCATTGTGTTCATGTATTTACAAATATCTTACCATAATTCAACTGCAATTTTCTCACAACAAAGTCATACTTCTGGTTCAGCCAACGAACTGCACCGGGACCTGTTGCCACCAACTGAGCCTCCGTTGATATCACCTCATTCTCTGTAGACCTATAAATCCAACACAATAGCAAAAATAAATATGACATTTATATTTGATATAAATGGGCTGCCTGTATGCTCAATGAACCAATAAGAGAAGTAAAGCTTTTGAGTGGCAGCTTTGTACCACTAAATAGAGTGAAGAGCTGACCACCACCACATGAAGTGACATCCTAGTAAGACATGTAGTTAGTTGATGGATGCAGGTGGCTCTGAACCACGTTTAGTAGAATACTTTGGGGGATATGTTCAGCAGTAGACTTATGAAGTATTGTGATGATGATAATGATTTCCCAGTTTAGTTTCTTTGCAGTGTTTTCTTTCACAAATAATAAACTATCTGAGCATGTTGTGGCGGTGTAAGAATATCCACTATCCCATATTGACTCGTAGGTGTCAGAAGAGGTGACAAAGGGAAACAAACTAACAATAGACAGTAGTGTCTTCCTAAAACAACTATAAAACCGGCAAAGTGCGAGTCGGACTTGCGCACCGAGGGTTCCGAACAAATCTGTAGGTATATAAGTTGAAAATTATTAAGAATATTTTTATTATATGATGTAACTAAAAATGTATGCTTTTCGCAATTTTTCCTTTATCTGTGCTATAAAACATTGCTTCGTACCAAATTTCAAGATTCTGAGTTCACGGGAAGTACCCTTTAGGTTTTGATTCCCTTGGAAATGTTGAAAATTTACTGCATAAATGGCTGTATCTTTTGATTGCGTTGGCTTAGAAGTTTGATTTTTTCAGCTCTAAGGGACAGTAGACTTAAGTATTTAATATGAATTTCAGCTTGATACCTCCACGCGTTCCTGAGAAAAAGGGTCTTGACAGATAACGGACAACAAAGTGATCCTATAAGGGTTCCGTTTTTTGGAACCCTAAAAATTAAAATAATGTGGTTCTTATCTATCCCCCTTATAAGGCAAACTATGGGGAAGGCCTATGTTCAGCAGTAACTAGTGATAATACCTCAAAACAATAAAACTGTCTGCCAAGCATAGCAACTATGACCAACATGGGGATATTTGCATATGAGACAATCTATGGAGGCCTCTGTTCAACAGTGGACTTTACAAAGGCTATAGTGTATGGAGTGTACTAACCATCACTTGAAATGTACTGTGTTCTATTTTTCTTTTATGTCTGAGTGGGAGTGTATACGCTCTGCATTGACCGATCCATATGCTCAATGTGAAGAGTGAGAGTAAATCTGTCGTATTTTTTATATAACTGAAGTGACAAACAAACATACAGTCAGCCTTATGTTAAGTGCCTACTGCAGTTGATGAACACCAAACATAGCAGGCAACAAATTTGTTGTCACCTCAAGGCAAGATGTGACAGACCAAGACACTCAGACAAGATAGACATTTACAGAATTAGTCTGTATATAGACTAATTCTGTAAATGTCTATCTCATAGGCCATAGAAAAAATAAATAAATTATAAAATGGATATAATTGACAAAATTACCTCTCATTAGTATCCCCTGGATTCTCAATGATGGCCACCTCATACTCTTGCCCTTCCACTTGAGCATTGCTACTTAATTCATACTGTTGATATGTGCTAGTTTGCTCCTCAACTGGTTGCTATAAGTCATATTTACAATGATACTTTTAAAAAGAAAAAATATAAATAGCTAAAAAGTAATAAGGTTGGACATGAGTCCACACAAGTAGTAAAATTAAAAATGTTGTACAATCAACTTAAATATAAATAAAATAAGAACATCAAGTTAAATATGCACTATTAAGAATAACTCAAAAACTTCTAGTGAGATCTTGATCTATGGGAACACATGAGAAGCACCAGCTTCCAAATAAAAAAAGAATCATCAAAATTGGTTCACCTTGAAAAAACTTCTGAGGTAACACACGTAAAAAAAAGTAGTTGTATTGAGTATCTCCTCCTTTTTTTGACGTCAGTTGAAAAAAAGTTTATAAATTTCAAAAAAGAAGAGGGTTACAATTCAACAATATGTTTTTTTATGTATGTTGTCGTTGAAGGTTCATAAATACATATAGAGGAAACACTTACTTTAGAAAAATTTTTGCAATTAATTTTTACTTAGAATTTTACTTACAATGTGCAACTTTTTAGATTTAAACTTTAATCTAAAAAAAATTATGTAATTATGTTAATTTACATCCACATATGATATCTAATACAATATAATAGTTTTGTGTATTAACAATTACATCATCAAAACAAAATACAAAAAATTAGCGACAGCATTTTGTATGATCAATGTGACAAGTGTTAAATATTGAAACAAAGGCAAACCAAATATTGATAAAACATTATTTGTAGTGTCAAATCAATAAATAAATCAATGTTGATAAAATACTTAAGTAATAAATTATAATTTTAAATGTTATATTAACCATTTTTATTTCATCCTAGCTGGTACCAAACTGCCGCAGAAGAAATAATTGTGGAAATATTGTTTTGAATTTAGAAGAGTTATATTGATTAATTAGGAATGATAATACATTCATTGAAATGAATAATCTATAACTTTCAAATTTTGTCGATATAATATGCACACCACCTACTGCAAGATAGTTGTATTATACCTATAACCTTCGTGTAAGTGCAAGCAATAAGATGACAAAGTATTTACTGCAATTTGATGAATGGTATGGCAGCTTATAAAATATGAACAAACAAACATTAATTTTTATATATTAAATTACACTAATTTACACAATTACTTGACCAGTGTCAGTGAGCCAGTAGACCAGTTGACACAAATGCAGGAGGAGGCAGACAGATTATATGATAGATTAAATGTAATTCCAATTGAGAATTTTTTTTAAATTACCATTAGATCAGAAAAAATCTCTGGAAAGAATGAAGCACGAAAAGCAAGAACCCAGTGTGACATTTTTTTTAAAGTAAATTATAACTGCTGGGCACAGGTCTCCTTGATATATAGATTGTAACTTTAACTTTTTAAATTATACAATATGAAAGGTTGTACAATCTAATCTATGCACAAAATTTATTTTATAAACAGCTTGGAAGCAACCACCTCATAATTGATAAGTCAAGATAAGACAAATGAACCACAACTTTCATTTGTTGGTGACATTATTTACAAATATGGGTCTGTCATTGAAATGAGATGAATGACTTATGAAGTCTAATGATTTGAATGGAATCATACTTAGCTGCACAATTTAGAAAGCTCCTCCTTTATTTAAGTCACTTAAAATATGTTAGCACCTATGAAGTAATATCATAGAAGTAGGTTGAGGCTCTTTGGCCACCCTAAAGCCACGAAAATTTAATTCCTTCACATGGGGATTGGGCTCTAAACCTTACACCTACTTTTGTTCTAGCTTTCACACAAAGGCATGCTAAGAAATGCTTACCACATTAATAAATAATGTTTTTTTTTCTTAAATACTAAAGATTCTCTCCCCCACTCAAAATCGATTGTAGGATTTGACCATTCTCTCCCCTCTTCACCACTCATTCTTATTATAAATCAACATAAATAAATTTTACTTACACTACTGACTTCAGTAGTATTCTGAACGAAAGTACCGGTCTCTTCATCGGGTTCTCCTTTGACGTCATAAATAGTCTCTGCCATAACGATCCTACCCGAAGAGTCCATTGTCCACATACCGCCAAACGCAAAATTTGAAGGATTCCCACTCTGTTCATATAAGATGACCGTGTTTGGCCCTAATTGAACAGGTTCTCCTTTCATATTTACAAATACCGGCTGCTCGAAATTGCCTTCCACCAACTGACCCGTATGAACGATTTGTTGACCCTGCTCTGCAGGTACCTCCACCACTTGATTCACAACCTCAACTTTGTCCTTTTCTTCTTCAACTTTTCTATTCACCATGATTTTTTTCTTTTCACTCTCAACAGGATCGTCACTTTTCCGCTTAATAACAGTCCTCTTTTTATTTTTCTTGTCCATTTTTGCTCTTTAAAACAACTTATTGGGTTAATACACACGTGAAATGCTTTTAACCGCGTCCTTTGTGTATTTTTGAGCGATTAAGGACACATTAACAAAATCGCCTCGCCCAGTACAAAACATGGTATTTAAAACATACGTTGAAACAACTTAAAATTATGAAGAAACTAACAGTTTTACAGAAGGCACCTTAAACCCAAAACGTAAACATAAATTTCTGTATTCATAACAATAAAATGAGAAAATTTGGTGCGAAAAGGACAACTCACAAAGACGCCATTGCTAATCGCGAAATAATCTCTTGTCTCTTTTTAATTAACGATTTCTCTTTCCCATACACTCCATCTTCTTCTTAATAATAACTGGCTTTACGGCTCTGGGATCTAGCCTTTCTGAGCCTGAAGTTACAATATATTATATTATCCTTCATAGTATACTGCTTCACAATATGTTGATGCGTCACATTGTGCAGCCCTTGGGAGATTTTGATGGTAACTTGAGCGAGCATACAGCTGACGGTTGGCGATGGTATCTCAAGGCGCCTAAGCAGACAGACACCTTATTTTGAGAATCACATCACCACCAGAGCACTTGTTTCACAGTTTCCACTAATAGTTCACATGTGCAGACACTTAATGCACAAAATCGCACCACTTTTACATATCAAAGTCCACTTCAAACCATTATTTAAACAATTAATACAGGAGCAGCAAACTGCCGCCGGTCAAGTTCCCACCATAACTCACATACACTCCAAATGCCGTATCTTTGTTACGGCGTGCAGCTGCCTATCTAATAGTAGGATCCTCCCGGGCCCATGGTAGGAAGAACCTACAGGCAGATGCAGGTCGGGCCTTTAAGGCCAAAGTGGAAGGTCTCTAATTAAAATAAACAATAAGGGGGAAAGACCGGTAAGGGAAAGGCACTTACCTGCTTCTGGAGCGGAGACGGTTCACCAGGATCTGCCCGGCTGATGGAAGTGTAGTGAATATATGTGTGCTTTTTATGAAGCTGTGTGTAAGTGGCCTGGGCTAGATGACACAATACTGTCCTGGAGAAGGTATCCGCTGGTAGCCCCGGAACGATTCCCCTCTTGAGGCACTCTTTCCGTTTTGTCACGTAATGGTTACAGCCAAACGTAGAACTTCAAAGGAAAATCACTATCGGAGTTGCACAACTAATTTGACAGAAATTAATAAGTCCTAAAGAACAACGCGTGTCCTCGTAGACGCAACGATTTACGCGGGTTTATACTTTCGTAACAAAAATAGGCGCTAATCACTAAACGTCAGTATAAATCGCATAAAACTTTACAATGCTTGTCGAGAAATCCGGCCGATACCGCCGTGGAATGCGACCGGGTGGGGGGCGGGTGACCTTGCTATCGATGCTACGAACGCACGTTAAAAGATTTACGTTTCAAATGTATAATATTTTTGCCTAAACAAACCCCCGGCCCCGGACATAAGGAATTATGTCCGCGAGTAGATTGGCAAACGGGACAAGGTCGCGACGGCACGTTGCAAGACCGAATCTCCGACCAAAACCTCGGCCACTCTAGGCACCCCATCCGCTCCATACGACAACTTAACAATGCGCCCACGGCGCCAATACAAAGATAGAGCGTTGGGTTCTTTAACCAACACGAGGTCTCCCACCCGAGGAGGTTCTGTCTTGTCAGACCACTTAATGCGCTGCTGCAAAAGATGTAGGTACTCCAGAGACCATCGGTGCCAAAAGCTCTGAGTCATCTGTTGCAGCAGGGCAAACTTGCTCAGCCGCGAAGCGTTCGTTTCCCTGAAGCGGTACTCGGGCAGAGCATTAAGCGGCTGGCCAATCAGGAAGTGGCCTGGGGTTAGAACCTCCAAATCATTCGGGTCGGATGAGAGGGGACAGAGGGGCCGAGAGTTGAGTACAGCCTCAATTTTACAGAATACAGTGGCGAGCTCCTCAAATGTCAAAATAGTTTCACCAATAACGCGACGGAGATGCGCTTTTGCCACTTTAACCACCGCCTCGAAAATACCGCCGCAGTGGGGACACGCTGGAGGGTCAAATTTCCACTGGATGCCCCTTTTTAACATAGCATTGCCTAAATAAGTCCGGTGGCTAGACAGAAATTCGACGACCTCTTTTAGATACCTATCCGTGCCCTTATAATTCGTTCCGCAATCCGATCGGATCAAGTCCGGCAAACCGCGCCGCGATACGAAACGGCCAAGCGTAGCAAAAGAAGGCTTCCGTGCTGAGGGCGCTTACAAGTTCCAAGTGAACGGCTTTAGTGGAGAGGCACACGAAGACGCAAAGATAGGCCTTATGCGAACGCGCGTTACGAAGGTTAGAGGACTTGATGAGGAAGGGGCCAGCAAAGTCGGTTCCAACTCCAGCGAATGGTCGGATGGCCCTGACGCGGTCTGGCGGCAAGTCACCCATGAGAAGCTGTGATATGGTGGCCTTCAGTTTATAAAAGGATATGCACTTAAAGATGACGTTCCGAATGGTGCGTCGGCCAGCCAAAATCCAAAACTCCCGCTGCAAAATAGCCGAAAGAGCGTTACACCCAGCGTGGGCATTCTTAACCTACCAGCAACCGGACAAGGGCGCCGTCCTTAGGGAGCAGCAACGGGTGTCGAGCCCCGTACGGCAGTTGAGAAATTTTCAAACGTCCGCCAACGCGCAGCATCCCAGCATCGTCCAGAAAGAGGTTCAGGCGGGCCAGGGCGCCCTTGATAACGGAGCCACGCTTCAAGATTTCAATGACGGACTCAAAATGCTCCGTTTAGACCATACGGGTCCAATGCATCAAAGCTTCACGACGCTCGCTAGGGGACGAAACGCAATCAGAGAGTCGGTTGGACGGGTCTCTCGGATTGCGGACAAAGCGGCGCAACCAAGCAGTAACTCCTAAGAGCTTATCAAGAGAGCTGTACCGTTCCAGAAGAGAGAGATCCCGAGTGGGCTTATCCTTGCCCACTCCTACTCGGGCTCGTAGGCCCGGCAACTCGGTAGTTTCGGAGTAATTACCTGGGGGCCAGAATGACTGAGACTCAGATAACCAACCGGGTGCCCACCACAGTGGGTGGTCAACCAGCGAGGGGGCCTCACAGCCGCGAGAAGCGCAGTCTGCGGGATTCAACTCCCCTGGGACATGTCTCCAGTTGAGAGAAGTCTCAGAACTCTGAATTTGAGACACACGGTTCGCCACAAAGACCTCAAGATTGTGAGGTGCAGCTCGGAGCCAACAAAGTACTATCTCACTGTCCGACCATGCGTAGACGCCCATAATATCGATTACAGGCTTCAAGGACGACTGAACGTGGTTGAGGAGTCGCGTGAGAAGAGCGGCACCGGACAGTTCCAATTTAGGGATAGTTAAGCGGGACCTAATGGGAGCAACCTTGCTTTTAGCGAGTACGAGATGGACGGCAGTATGACCAGAGGAACTCACTATACGACAGCAGTATAGCCCTTCTCAGAGGCGTCGCAAAACTCATGTGGGGTAGCCCTGCATTTCCCGGGGGGGAGGAAGCACCTTGGCATGGAAACCCGGTTGATGTCCGGAAGGGAGGAGAGCATGGACAGCCACTCTCGCAAGAGGACTCCGCTAATAGGCTCGTCCCAACCCAACCCGGATATCCAGAGCTTTTGAAGAAAGCACTTAGCCAAAAAGATGACCGGGGTGATTCATCCATTAGGGTCGAAGGTGCGGGCTACCGTAGACAGCACGGAGCGTTTGGTCCATGCTTTGGGCGGTGAGTCAAGTTTCACTCTATACGTGAAGGTGTCCTGAACAGGCTGATATTGAATGCCCAGCACAGTCAACAAATTAGGATTCTCAGGGTGCTCGAACAGATGAGGGTCTTGTTGAGCCTCTCCTGGGAGGTCCTTCAAAATATGAGGGGAGTTCGAAAACCACTTGCGCAACTCATAGCCTCCGGACTTCAGGATGGCAATTAATTCGTCTCGAAAGACAAGAGCCTCCTCGACGGTGGAAGCGCCCGTACAAATGTCGTCCATGTAGACCGAAGTCTTCAAAATAGAAGCTCCCCGAGCGTATCTCAGGAGCTCTCTCAGCGAGTTCAAGGAGGGTTCGCATGGCGATATACGGGCTGGACCGGAGTCCGTATGTGGTGGTGTTCAATTCAAACACCTGTATAGAATCGCTGGGCTTCTCGCGCCACAATATCAGCTGATATCGACGGTCATCACGATGGACCACTGATTGGCTACAAAAACCACTTGGTGTCGACGGAATTGGGTCAAGATGTTGGATATGTCCTTGATCAGTTTAGGACCCGAGTGAAGACACTGGTTCAGAGACACACCATTTGATGTGGGGGCGGAACTGTCAAAAACTACCCGAATCTTACTCTCAGGGGTCCTCAAGACCACATGGTGAGGGAGGAAGTAGTGCTCCTGTGAACGCCATTCGAAGTTGGACGGTGACATGTGACCCAGCTCTTGATACTCGCGCATGAACTCGACATATTTGGTGCGAAAGGCTGTGTCGCGCCGCATGCGGTGCTCCATGGAAAGCAACCTCTTCTCGGCTAGTGCACGAGATTGGCCCAAAGAAGGACGTGAGTCCAGAAAGGGTAAGCGAGTGACGAAACGACCGTCGACCCGACGGCCGGTATTGTTCTGGAAGAACAACTCGCACTCACGGTCCAGAGGGATGAATCGCGCCGCCTGTGGTGGTTCCTCAATTTCCCAGAACTGCTGGACGGCGTCCGAAAGGCACACGACCACAACGGAGAGCGGGTCGGCCGTCGGAGAGGGAGGAGACCACATAACCGGTCCAAAGAAGCTGTGCCCAAATATCGTGGCATTGGCTGACAGGCCATCGGGCTGTAGAGCTCGTATCTCACCTAACAAGATGACCCCCAGCGTGTCGGCCCCCAGTAACAAATCTATAGGCCCAGGTTGGGCCCACCGAGGGTCTGCCGGTCTCAAAGCCGATGCACAGCGAACCGCGCTATCATTTACACGAACGTTAGGGAGAAACCCTACAATGTCATCGAGGACATTTACCTTGACTAAAATGCGAAGGTGTTCGCTGGCAGGGCTGAACACCAACTCCGCTTGTCCCCTAGGAACAGGAGGCTCGGCACCTCCGATACCTACCATCGGACGTGATTCAGAGCTCCAGGAGAGCCCCACTCTTCCGACCAACCAAGTGGAGGCCACACTATGTTGGGAACCCGAATCTAATAGAGCTCGAACCGTTAAGCGGTCGCCGCTCGGGTTGTACACCTTCACTGAGGCGGTCGGCAATAGAACAGTTTGACAGGTGGACTGCTGACGGCCCAAAGGCTCAGTGGAGGCGGCCATGGCGGGAGCTAGGGCGGCAGCCTCCTATCTGGAACTGCCTCTGTCGGACCGGCACCCGAACCGGGGGCCCCGAGAGCGGCAATCCGACGGCGTCCCGATGACCCTTGACTGGAATTCCCCGAACGGGCCGGCCTGGGGAAATTTGGGGATCATCGGCTCCGAGGCCCGGAGCCGATACGCGGTCTCCGGCACCCGGTAATACCGGCACCGACCAAAGGGGGACGGGCGGCGTTCCAGTCGCGGCCACTCAGCCAACGGGGGTGAGAACGGTCTAGCTGACCGCTGAGTGGCTGCGAATCCACTCTCAACCCGCTGAGGGGGGGTGAAGACCCCCCCGCCCCTGGGGGAACGACTCCCCGGCCGGTCGGGGGAGAGACTCCCCTCAGAACGAGGGGCGCTGTGGTCAACCGGCGAGCGCCGAGCGTCGCCCGACAGGGGGCGTGGCTGAGCGCCCCCGCCCGTGGGAGTCGGGGGGCTGGCAGGGCCCGGAGAGGACGCGCCGCGCGCACCCAGGCACAACATGATGTGGTGGTTGCCCTGGCAGTGCGTGCAGGGCCGCTGGTGCTGGCAGACTTGTTGAAAATGCCTCTCCAGGCATGAGTAGCACCAGCGGCGCTCCCTGGCGATGGTTCGCCTCGTCGGAGCAGGCTTGCGCAACAACTTAGGGCACGACGCCGCCCGGTGGTCGGATGCTCGACAATAGGAGCAGGGAGGCGCCTCCCGGGCCGCTAGGCCACTATAGGAGGGTAGGAGGGGGGAAGCGTCCTCCCGCGGGGGCTCCGCTCGGCCTCAGGGGGGTGGGCGACGCCTTGGCCGTCTGATTCCGCCTCTTCCTGGGCACCACTCGAGCGGCGGCCGGGGGGCCCTCGACGGCGCCTGCTGCGTTCTCTAACTGCCAAACTAAATGCATAGCTTGCTACATATATATTTATCTATGACTAAATGTACCAGAGACGTCCGTCTGAACGCGTAGTGTTTCTATTTATCTATGGTTTCTATATAGTTTGTGGGTTCACTCAACAACCACAGAGTACATTGTATATACATGAAACAACAATCATGAATTCATGAACCCTCTCGTTGGAGAGTAATATATTTCTTGTACGAACCTATTTAAAATGTATTACCAAGTATTATAAATTCGTTCCGAGTTCGAGTACCTAGATAATATCTACTTTTTAACCAATCTGGACAAGTCTAAAACTAGGTTGAAGACAAATTATCATTACTAATGAGTTTTCAAGGATAAATTACAGTTATTGTGTAATATAGAAGCGAAATCACTTACTTTAATGCTCGTACTAAATACGTTGTCTATTTTAGTTCAAGTGGTGTTCATAGTGTTTATGTCATTGCTTTCTATGAATATAATTCGACATTTTACTGGCTATCGCAAAATGATGGTTTTAGCGCCCGCGCTTTTTGTAAATCACGGTGGTGGCCCGATGCCACTTCTTGGTGACAAAGAACACGCTGGTCTGACTATTTTCTTACGGGATGAAGTGAAAAAACATGTCAATATTAAAGAATTAAAAGCAATCATTTTAATTACTGCGCATTGGGAAGAAAATAAAGTGACTATTTCATCAGGTAAGCATCACAACTTGTATTTTGATTACTATGGATTCCCACCAGAATCTTATAAGTACAAGTATGATGCACCGGGTGATCCAGAACTAGCTGAACACATTAAAAAGAGCTTGGACAAGGCTGGCATAGAGTCTAGACTTGACTCCAAAAGAGGTTGGGATCATGGAGTATTTGTTCCAATGATGCTTATTAATCCTGAAGCAGATATACCAATAATTCAAATATCGGTTTTAAGCAATCAAGATCCTGAGCAGCACTACAAACTTGGGCAAGCCTTATATGAGTTCCGAAAGGAGGGTATTGCCATATTTGGATCTGGTATGTCTTATCACAACATGAGAGAGTTTATGTATAGCAGACATCAAAATACAGTTGTTAATAAAGAATTTGATGATTTCTTAAATGAAGTTTGTACATCTGAGAGTGAAGAGAAAAGACGAAAAGGTCTTATATCTTGGAGACAGCAGCGAGGAGCATCTGATGCCCATCCTCCGCGTGCTGCTGAACACTTCATGCCATTGATAGTTGTAGCTGGAGCAGGAGGCTCAGCACCTGGTAAAAGGATATTCAACTGGGATATGAGTGGTACATTCCGTTTAAGTGCATTTATTTGGAAAGATAAATAAGAAATGAATGGATTTTAAGCAAATTTATAGACAGTTTAAAACCAAAATACACAAATGCAAGGAATGCTTATATATTTATTACTTCCCAAGTGTGTGGCCATGCGGGTTACTGGCAGGTGCTAATGTAAACAATATTTTATTTTTATTTTTGTATGCCAGCTATATACAAAACTTATATAGATGGAATTATTACGAATTAAGCTATTAAAAATTTAATTCTATATTGTTGCTTATTATTGAATAATCTTACTGTTTATTGGTTTGCTATATCTTTCTTTCAGACAAGTGATATGTTCATTGTTCATAGTTTTATATTTATAGTAAAAAATAAATGGATAACTTAAGCTTAACTTTTGGGATAAAGGAAAAAATAAATGTATACTCTTTGACACACACTCTGTTGAGGGACCATTACATACTATTTTATTACAAAAATGGTTTAATGTGTTGTAACTATTAATACTAATTAAGTGTATTATTTTCTAAGGCTTGCATATTTTTGAGTGATATTGTTAATATAATATTAATTTAAATATATTATTGGTTGCAATACTTGTCTTGTTATATCTTACTTTCTTTCTTTCTTGTTAAGTTCTCAACTGTTTATATTTTATATGTATGTTCAGCCAGGGTGAGGGGATTAAGTCGTATTTCACGTGTTTTTTAATGGGAAAGAACTGAGCCCTGTTGAATCCACTGTTTTTCTTGGTGTCACTCTCGACGCAAAGCCCTATGGGCCCCCATATGTCCAAACTAGCAAGCAGACTAAGTTCTGCAGCCTATGCTGTAAAAAAGATTAGAGGTCTCACTAGTGTCGAGACAGCTAGATTAGTTTATTTCAGTTATTTCCATAGCATAATGTCTTATGGTATTTTGCTATGGGGAAATGCGGCTGATTCAGAAACTATTTTTGTTTTACAGAAGAGGGCCATTAGAGCTATTTACAACCTAAAACCGAGACAGTCTCTTAGAGATAAATTTAAAGAAATAAATATATTAACTTTGCTGGTTCTTCCCAGAACAGAGGTTTTTTTTTCAAACCAGTGGTAAAGTAAAAAATGACTTTCAATAAGAATTACACATGTGATCTATATTGAATAAAAAATTATTCTATTCTATTCCATTCTATTCTATCACGTCGGAGTCACCATATTTGATGGAAAGGTCCATAATAAAAATAAAGTCACATCACCGATGTTCAATAATCTATTACTACACATATGGTACAACATAAGGTGTGAACGTTAACTTAAATAATTATAAAATTACTCTAATTATAAAAAGGTTGTGGAACATGTGAACTACACACTAAAATAATAATGTTCTCCAGATCGAATTTCGGTTACGGCGGCCAGCCTCAATGGAGACTAGCCAGCCTCAGCGCAGAATGGCATTATAATGCCCAAGTGTATGCGCAACCACAGATGCACTTTCTATTCCCTCACTCTCAGGCGCAAGATCAACGGCTTTACGTGCTTTCCGAGGCACGGGGGTGAGACACCGCCAACTTCCTAACTTCGGGCGAGAATGTCTTGATGGAAAAAATAACTGATTTTTTTGGCCCGACTCGGGATTCGAACCCGGGACATCATGATCAGCAGTCGCACTACTACAACCACTAGACCAACGAGGCAGTCACACACTAAAATAAGTCTTGTCGCAAATAAGACTAGTCGCAAGAGTTCAGGAGCAAGAGAGTTAGAGCTGGACTCGGATGCGGAAACCTTATCTTCTGGGTTGTTAGTTATTTTCTATAGGCATTAACAATACAAATTAAAAAAATTGTACAACCGATTTCAATATAAAGAAAATAATTTACTGTTGATTTTTTAAAACCGCTCGACAGATTTCGATAAAATTTAAATGGGACCACCCGGGACATACCCTTAGAAACAAAAAAAGAATTGTCTGCCGATTTCCAAAAAGGAGACGGTACTCAATTCGACTATATGTTTTTTTTTAATTTTATGTGTGTTACCTCATAACTTTTTACTGGGAGAACCGATTTCGATGATTCTTTTTCTGCCGACTTCCACAAAGGAGACGGTACTCAATTCGACAGTATGTTTTTTCTGCCGACTTCCAAAAAGTAGACGGTACTCAATTTGACTGTATGTTTTTTTTAATAATGTGTTACCTCATAACTTTTTACTGGGTGAACCGATTTTGATGATTCTTTTTTTATTTGAATGCTGGGAATTTGGTCAAGGCCAGACCACTAGTTTTTGACTTATTCTTAATAACTTATATTGAAGTCGGCTGTAGAACATTTTTAATTTTAAATTATTTTTATGTGTGTTACCTCATAACTTTTTACTGGGTGAACCGATTTCGATGTTTCTTTTTTTATTTGAAAGCTGTCACTTCTCGTGTGGTCCCATTTGAATTTGATCATGGTCAGACCAACAGTTTTGGAGTTATTCTTAATAACTTATATTGAACTCAGCAGTACAAAATTTTTAATTTTTAATTATCTACATCGGTTCAGGTGTCTTCGGGTAATAGGTGAACATACATAGAAAAAAAAAACATACAGTCGATTGAGTATCGTCTCCTTTTTGGAAGTCGGCAGAAAAAAGATTCCGACGAATTAAGAATTTCCTCCATTTTGAAGTCGGTGGATAAACTAAAACCCCACAATATTATCACCATGAAATAACAATGTTGTGTTTGTTGTTACGAGGGTGGATTGAAAAGTACTCGGCCTAACCAAGAAAATAAACAAATACTAAATCAGTTATATTTTTATTTTTCTACATAATCACCATCAAGTTCAATACACTTTTGCCACCTCCCCTTCCAAGCATTTAGACCGTTGAAAAAAAATGATTCTTCCTTAGAGTCAAAATATGCGTCTACTGCTGCTTTGACCTCGTCGTTTGTCGAAAATCTTTGACCTCCCAAGTGTTTTTTTAGGTTAGGGAACAGAAAGAAGTCTGATGGTGCCAGATCAGGTGAATACGGCGGATGCGGTAACAGTTCAAAGCCACAGTTGTGAATTTTAGCCATTGATTGTACTGACGTGTGAACACGGGCGTTATCTTGATGAAACAGGACTTTTCTTCTGAGCATTCCTCGACGTTTTTCTTTTATTTCCTCTCGTAAACGGCGTAGTAAGGTGCAGTAGTAATCAGAGTTTATATTCTGACCCCTTACAAGATAATCAATCATAATCACACCTTTCGAGTCCCAGAATACTGAAGCCATCACCTTATTTGCCGACAAAATCGACTTAGCCTTTTTAGGGGGTGGTGAACCAGGTCTTCTCCACTGTTTTGATTGTTGTTTTGTTTCCGGTGTACAGTAATGAACCCATGTTTCGTCCATAGTAACAAAACGATTTAAAAAATCATCTGCATCGGCTTCAAATAACTCCAAACAGTCGCGTGAAATAGTAAATCGCGTCCTTTTTTGTTCAACTGAAAGCAGTCGCGGAACCCACCTCGCAGACACCTTGTGGAAACCCAACTCGTTGACAATGATGTTTTGAGTTCGTTCATAAGAGATGCCTATAATCTCGGCTATCTCTCTAATTTTTAATCTGCGGTCTCCCATTATTAAATCAAGTACTTTTTTAATATTTTCGTCAGTAGTTGACGTCGAAGGCCTTCCAGAGCGGGGTTCATCTTTCACACTCTCTCTACCATGCTTAAATTCTGCTATCCATTTTTTGACGGATGAATATGACAGAGCACAATCGCCTAATGTACTGACCATGTCATCATGTATGGCTTTTGATGATAGCCCCTTCTTATGGAGGTACTTAATGACGGCACGCTGCTCGATTTGCTCCATTCGCGGAAATTATGTCCGATTACTTTGTTAATAAATTTATAAAATCACAACTAATTATCGCACGCGTTTCGAACTTCACACAATGAACTAGTCTGAACTGAACTAAATAATGTGGGTAGATTTGATTTTTAGAATTGAATGGATCTGTGTTAGGCCGAGTACTTTTCAATCCACCCTCGTACTATCGTCAAACGATCTCTATTTAATGATTTCGTCAAGCAAAATTATTATATGGTTAACAAGCAGTGTTAAATTTCATAAAATGTGAAAAATGTTACATGAAATAGTGGACTAATTACGGATATGATCGATTTTACGATTTGGCCACGACATAACTATATGAACATTGAGAGTTTTGCAAGAATCGCTAGCAGACCAGTTTTAATCAGTTTATTGAATAGTCCAAGATCCCAGGACCACCATACGTCACTTATTTTCTGACGAACGAAATATGTATGATTGAGTAGTGTTAGTATGTACTATGATCGCATGCCTACCTGATACCTTGGCCTTTAGTCTAGGGGATGGTTGAACCCCTTGGATCGGTCTGCCTTCTTGTAAAAGGTTTTAAAATAGCGGTCTAGCTAATATATATATAAAAATGAATGTAAGTGAAATTGAGTAATTTTTTTGCGAGATTTAAAGCGTCTGCAAAGCGATAATGTCGACGGAAAGTGTCTGGGAGTATTGATGACTGATTTTTGACGATATTATATCTAATGGGTCCTATACGTCATCGGCCATGATGGACGAATACTAGCGATCACGATCGTGTGAAGGGTATGATCGCCTATAATTGCCCGTGATCGGTGACGAGCGTAATGGCTGCTGTGTCGGTTTTTTGGACAATCGTCAAAGGAAGATCTAGTTTAGTTTTAATTTTATTAATTACAGGAGCCCAAGCAGGTGGTAATACCCAGCCTCCCTCTCTATTGGCTGCCAAAATTAATAATTAAAAAAGCTGAAGGTACTCCGGGTTAACTCTGACATCGGGACGTCAATCACCTCAGTCCCCCGTGACCATGGCTACTGGCAGAATTCTATCAAGAGAAGCCATAATTTAAAAGAAAAAGAAGAAGGCCATGGGTGCTGTAAAGCACCCGAAACGTCGGGAATTAATGAAAATAAATCAATTAAACGCGATAGAATCAGTAAAAGTAGTTTTATTCAATTTGTAGTATTCGCGTAAATACGAGAAATCCTAAACTTGAACTTTTGATTATCTACGTGCTTAAACAATAAGTAAAGTACCTAAAGATAAAGTATAAAAACGAATAATAGATAATAGGAATTATCATTAACAATGTTGTTAATGATCTTTTGAAGTTTTTACATAACATACATACATAAACACTCACGCCAGTCACCCAGAGGGGTAGGCAGAGACTATAGACTTCCATTTGGCACGATCCTGACACACCTCATTCGCTTCATCCACATCCATATACCTACCTAGTCATACACGCTCGTCGGTTAAAGGTACTCTTGATTTGGCCCATTTTCAATATATCGCCAATTTGGTCGATAAACTTTCGCCTAGGGCGTCACTTCCCGACACTGCCGTTCACCTCTGCAACATAAATTTGCTTTGTCACTCTTTTCTCATTCATTCTTTCTACATGACCAAACCACCGAAGTATTCCTTTCTTAATCACACTCTTCTCTTATCACACAATTTCTCACTCTGTCATTCGGATTCAGCCCTAACATACTCCTTATTGAACGCATTTCTACAGCATTTATTCTATTCTCGTACTTCTTCTGCCACACCCAACTTTCACTACCATACATTAAAGTAGGGACTTGCACAGCATTGTCGATTGCCATACGTGCCTTTTTGGACACATTCTGACTTCTCAATATAGGGCGTAGAGCCCCATTCACTCTATTTCCTGCGTTTTATATTATTTATTTTCAATATATTATATAATTAGTATATCAAAGCTTAAGATAAGCTCCTTAGTGTAGTTATAAGCAAGCTATGTTTGTTTATACTATGTCTATAAGATAATATTACCTTTGATGCGATAGTCAGTATCAGTAGTCACCGCACCGTAGTTGTCATTTAAATAAAAGAACGAAATCACTTTATTTCATGCTCGTACATAATACGTTGTCTATTTTAGTTCAAGTGGTGTTCATAGTGTTTACAACATTGCTTTCTATGAATTTAATTCGACATATTACTGACTATCGCAAAATCATGGTTTTAGCACCCGCGCTTTTTATAAATCACGGTGGAGGACCGATGCCACTTCTTGGTGACAAGATACACGCAGATCTCACTACTTTTTTACGAGACGAAGTGAAAAATCACGTTACTTTAAAAGAACTGAAAGCAATCATTTTAGTTACAGTGCATTGGGAAGAGAATAAAGTGACTATTTCATCAGGTAAGCATCACAACTTATATTTTGATTACTATGGTTTTCCACCAGAATCTTATAAGTACAAGTATGATGCACCCGGTGATCCAGAACTGGCTGAACGCATAAAAAAGTGCTTGGACAAGGCTGGCATAGAATCGAGACTCGACTCAAAAAGAGGTTGGGATCATGGAGTATTTGTTCCAATGATGCTTATTAATCCTGAAGCAGATATACCAATAATTCAAATATCGGTTTTAAGCAATCAAGATCCTGAGCAGCACTACAAACTTGGACAAGCGTTGTATGAGTTCCGGAAGGAGGGTATTGCTGTATTTGGATCTGGTATGTCTTATCACAACATGAGAGAGGCTATGAATAGTAGAAATCTTAAGAAAGTTGTTAATAAAGAATTTGATGATTTCTTAAATGAAGTTTGTACAGCTGAGAGTGAAGAGAAAAGAAGAAAAGGTCTTATATCTTGGAGAGAGCAGCGAGGAGCATCTCAAGCCCATCCTCCGCGTGCTGCTGAACATTTAATGCCATTGATAGTTGTAGCTGGAGCGGGACGCTCAGCACCTGGCAAAAGGATATTCAACTGGGATATGGGTGGTACATTCCGAGTAAGTGGATTCATTTGGAAAGATGAATGATGGAAAATATGTTAGTTGGATTTAGGCAATTTTATACAAGTTTTAAACTAAGATTCATACATTTTATAATTAAAAAGGTATTAAAGATGATGCATCTATAATTTTATTAATACGATGTAAGAACTTTACTATAATGCCTTATTATGTTTATTAAAAAAGGTTTTTACTACATTATTGTTACTTTTCACTATAAATTATACTAATTAGAATAAAGTTTATTGTTTTCCATATTACTTTTATAAAAGTAATTTGTTGATTGTTCATATAGTTTCATAATTAAAAATAAATAAAAGTTTATCTTTTAGGATAAAGGAAAAAAAAACATAATATGTAACTCTTTGACATATAAGTAATAATATTAATATGTATATTATTTTTTGTTACTACAAGGGATAGGTTTTAACTTAAGTATCAAGACTTAGTATTCTATACGTGGCAGAGCCATGCTGCAGCTATATTAGTAGGACAGTTGTAGCACGAATGGGTCGGCTCGACCGGGGAAGTACCGCGTTCTCACAGAATACCAGCGTAAAATAGCAGCTTAACACTGTTGTGTTTCGTATGGGTAGTATAGAGAATCGGAGACCCATTTTACTGGAAAAGAGGCATTCCACCTTAGTCCTTACGGGTAACGACGCATCTGCATTTTGATTCTTTATTGAGGATAAATGTAGACGTCTATGGGTCACAGCAACCACTTACCCTCAAGTGGAATGTGTGCTCGTTTGTCATCCTATCCTATAAAAAAATTATTTATTCTGTGGTATTAGTGATGGAATGATACGACTATTACCATACCATTTTTTTATAGGAGAGGGGGCAAACGAGCATGCGGCTCACCAGATGGTAAGTGAATACCGCCGCCCATGAACAACCGCAACACCAGGGGAATTGCAGATGCGTTGCCGGCCTTTTAAAAATGAGTAGGCTCTTTTCTTGAAGGTCCCTAAGTCGTATTGGTCCGGAAAAATCGCTGATGGTAATCGATTCCACAAAGAAGTCGTGCGAGGAAGAAAACTTCTTCTAAATCGCACAGTGGTGGATAGCCTATCATTCAAATGGTGCGGATGGTATCGGGAGTTCTGCCGCGATTTGCGTTCGTGAAATTTGGCGGCTGGGATTAATGCGAACAATTCCTCAGAGCACTCCCCGTGGTAGATGCGAAAGAAAATGCAAAGGGATGCAACATCTCTTCGCAGTGACAATGAATCGAGCCGATCGGAAAGTACTCGGTCGTCGACGATTCGAACAGCTTTGCGCTGGATGCGGTCAAGTGGAAGGAGCTGGCACTAGGGAACCCCTGCCCAGAGATGGGAACAATATTCCATGTGAGGCCGAACCTGCGCCTTGTAAAGTTGCAGGCGGTGTGCCGGCATGAAATACTGTCCCGCTCTGCTGAGCACGCCAAGCTTTTTAGAGGCCAATTTGGTCTTCTCTTCCAAGTGACCACGAAACTTCACGTCACTCGATATGTCGACTCCAAGGATTCCGATACTGGCTGAGGCAAGAAGGGTAGTGCCTTGAAACTGAGGAGATACGACAAAGGGGTTCATTTTAGCGGTAAACGCGCTAACTTGTGTCTTCTGAGGATTAAACTGGACTAAATTTAGTCGCCCCCAATCCGACACTTTGTTCAGCAAAGACTTCAGATACAAGTTTGTTCCGGTACTCAGTGACGTTTTCCCGAGAAATACGAGCACGGCCTAATATAAATGACAAATAAATACATCATCATTATGATTATTAATAACGATGCAAATGTGCTTTATTATTTGATATTTATTGTTAATATAATATGATTATAAATTGAAGGTTTGTTGCAATATACTTGTATTGTTTTACTTATTCTTAACCGACTTCAAAAAAATGTGTTACAACTTTGTCTGCATAATCTTTATATATAAAAATTTCGTGTCACATTGTTTGTCCGCGATGGACTACTAAACTACTGAACTGATTTCAATGAAATTTTGCACACTGTGTGCAGTTTGGTCCAATTTGAGAGACAGGATAGCTTTTATCCCGATAAGTGACCCTCAATATTTTTATTACGAATTTAAGGATTCTTTATAGGGCAAAAGGTCGTCTGAGAGGGCAGAACAACGTCTGCCTGGCGAGCTAATACTTATATATTTTAATGTATGTTCATGCTTAATTTATTTGTTTATAAACTGATTAATGATAAGTAATCGCGTCAGAGCGCGCGATGACTTATCATTAATCTACGAGGATAAGTATATTTTATACGTGGTAGAGCCACACTGCAGCTATATTAGTATAGTACCTATAGTTAAATACAATATTATTTTGATTTAGTACACTAAAGTTTAGGCTTCACATGTTTAAAAACAAGAATTGTAACATTTATTTTACGTGGTAGAGCCATGCTGCAGCTATATAATTAGTATAGTTGTAGCACGAATGGGTCGGCTTAAGTGGGGAAGGACCACGCTCTCACATTTACCGAATACCAGCGTAAAATAGCAGCTTAACACTGCTGTGTTCCGTATAGTGAGCGTAGAGAACCGGATACCCTTTTTACTGGAGACGAGGCATTCCATCTTAGTCCTCACGGGGGATAATGTATCTGATTTTTGATTCTTTATTGAGAATAAATGTAGATGTCTATGGGTCACAGCAACCATTTACCATCAGGTGGAATGTGTGCTCGTTTATCACCCTATCCTATAAAAAAAAAGATGTCCATCCCTAAAGGTGGGAAAATAAGGGATAGATATTCTAATGTAGGTAACTGTTTAGATGACATTGTAGCTGTTTCTTACTTTGAACTTGCGATATTGCTACCACACAATATTTATAAGTCACGGTAAAAATTACATTTTATTCGAGACGTACTAGTGAAAAGTTAGAAGTGTTCGTACGAGAAAACGTCTCGCAGCACCGCGGTTCTCCTTACGGTTAAGCTTTGGTTAGAGGGGTAAGTGGCGATAGTGCCGCCACCTAAGGATCTCCTAAGTGTGTGTTGGTTGCGGATTATACAGTGGTCCCAATCAATCGCCGGTACGACATACTCCGCTAACTGTCGAGTCCGCATACTCCGCGAGGCGTCGAGGTCACCGGCCCTTAGGCAGATTCTTCAGGATACCGATACTGGCTGAGGCAAGAAGGGGAGTGCCTTAAAACTGAGGAGATACGACAAAGGGGTTCTTTTTAGCGGTAAACGCGCAAACTTGTGTCTTCTGAGGATTAAACTGGACTAGATTTAGTCGCCCCCAATCCGAGACTTTGTTCAGCAAAGACTCGACTTCAGACACAAGTTTGATCCGGTACTCGGCGACGTTTTCCCGAGAAATATTGGCACGGCCGGTGTATTTCCCCCGTCATCAAGAGTCGAGTTGGACGCAAAAAGGGAGCCTAAAAGGTCAGCTTTGTCTTTTGCGTCTTGGGCCAGTGAGTCGTCCTCCCTGTGCAGAGATGGTAGTGTGATGGCTTACAGAAATTGCCTTAGACAGCCATGGCGAGAGACCAGAATGCACGGGTTCCGAAAGGGAGGCGAACTAGTTTCTCGCCAATTCTGCCTATGTGCTCTGACTTTGCCCTGGCAATAACTCTTTTGAAGGACCTAGAGGCAAAGTTATACTACTTTTTAAGTGTGCTGGTGTTTACATCCCGAGTCGCCGAAGCCGCAGCCCAGGCTTGATAACACTCCTGCTTACTGCGTAATGCAGTCTTACAGGAGCGACCAAACCAAGGCTGAGATCTGCCTCCGATGGGTACCACAGATGATGGAATAAATAGTTCCATTCCCTGTAGCACCACATCAGTGACAGAGTCAGCAACAGCGCTGGGATCATCCGGCGAGAAGCAAACCCGCCCCCATGGGTAGGATGCAAAGAAAGACCGCATTCCGTCCCAATCCGCCGACCTGTAATGCCAAACACGGCGGCAACCTGCAGAACGCAACCGCTAAGGGAGCGTGAGTGGCACCACACTCCGGATCAGACAATGGTCCGAAGAACCGAGAGGGGCATCGACGGAAACCTGATATCCGTCCGGATGAGAGGTCAGCAGAAAGTCCTACAGGGAAGGTGTATGATCCTCCACATCTGGAATCCGCGTAGGCGAAGTAACCAGTTGTGTCAGACCATATGCCAAGGCAAAGTCATAAACAGATCTCCCCACAGGATCGGTGAAACGTGAACCGAGCCATTCGGCATGGTGGGCGTTAAAATCGCCAAGGATCACGATCTCTGCGGATGGGACCTGTTGTAGCAAGGAATCTGTAGCTATTTGGACGTGGTCGATGAGTCTGTCTGTTTCGGCATTACCGCTATGGGACCTATAGAGGCACCCGTAGACACGCGGATGGTCGTCCCTGTCTACGCGTAGCCAAAGGATGGACAGGTCCGAACCTTCAAGACTGCCGAGGCGTCGAGAACAGATGTCCTCTCTGACATACACGCAAACTCCAGCCCGAGGCACAAAGGAGTGCTCCAATTTGTACCCCGGGTAGGAGAGATAAGAAATATCAGCCGGAGAGGAAACCTGCGTCTCGGTCAGAAAGAGCAAGGCCGGCTTCAATTCATTCATGGGGCAATGTATACGCTTTTACAACAAAGTCCCAGAAAATATGCAGACCTTTTCTATCAAAAGGTTTAAATTATTTATTAAGCAAAAATTGTCTAGTAAGGGTTATTATACTACTAAAGAGTACATGACTGATAATAACCCCCGGGAATGAGGTGATCGCTACCATGCTGTTTCTAAACGTTTTCATACTTATAAGTTGGGCTGAAAAGTTCGTATCGTTTTATAGAAA
The DNA here is from genome assembly GCA_963668995.1 of Parnassius mnemosyne. Classification (NCBI taxonomy): domain Eukaryota; kingdom Metazoa; phylum Arthropoda; class Insecta; order Lepidoptera; family Papilionidae; genus Parnassius; species Parnassius mnemosyne. Next base: position 13,742,452 of record CAVLGL010000082.1, read on the forward strand.
AACATTTGTTTGGCAAAGTTCGATTTTATTATTCAACATAGTTGCCATCGAGGGCGATACGCTGATTATAGCGATGTTTCAACTTTTCAATACCATTTTCTGCCGACTTCCAAAATGGAGCCGGTACTCAATTCGACTGTATGTTTTTTTTTTTTTTCGTTTTTTTTTTATGTGTGTTACCTCAGAACTTTTTTCTGGGTGAACCGATTTCGATGATTCTTTTTTTATTTGAAAGCTGGTACTTCTCGTGTGGTCCCATATGAATTTGATCAAGGTCAGACCAATAGTTTTTAAGTTATTCTTAAATAACTTATATTGAAGTCGGCTGTACAAAATTTTTAATTTTAAATTATTGTAGTACGATTTGTGTTTAGCCTCAAAATATGCCTCTGTTTCGGCGATTACTTCCTCATCGGCTTTAAATTTCTTTCCAGCGAGCGTTCTTTTGAGATCTGAGAACAGGAAAAGTCGCTGGGGGCCAAATCTGGAGAATACGGGGGATGTGGAAGCCATTCGAAGCCCAATTCATGCAATTTTGCCATCGTTTTCATCGATTTGTGACACGGCGCATTGTCTTGATTGAACAACACTTTCTTCCTCTTCAAATGGGGCCCCTTTTTCGCATTTCGTCCTTCAAACGCTCCAATAACGCTGTATAATTGTCACTGTTGATGGTTTGCAATGATGGATTGCAACAAAATGTTTTAAATGATGAGCTATTTCGTTGCAATGTGAATCAGATGATCATCACACTTGGGTATCATTTCAATACATAACAAGAAATTGCAACCGTGACAGTTAATGCAAAACATACAACCCGAATATTGAGACATTTTCAAAAGGTTTACAGCCAGCTGCGTCGCAATCATCGTTAACTTCTAAACAAAAAATCTGACCAAGTGCGTGTAGGGCCGCGCACAATGTAGAGGTAGGGTTGCGTAGTTGCCCGTCACAATACTTGGGCTTCCTTGACAATGAGCATAATAAATGAGTTCGCGGTTTGACCGCTATAACGACTAAAAATGGTTCAAAATAGGAAGATCGTAACTGAAGGATTTATTTTCAAATCAGCCTTATGGGGAGTGGTATCAAAAAAGATTAAAAAAACTTTACAATTTTGATAATAATATCCTATCTATGCCACAAATGAAAAAGTAAAGCCAATAGTAATAATGCATATAAGTAGTTTTCTTCATAAAATGTTTATTTTTAACATTTTACAATAACATTACAAAGTTATTAATGCAGCCAGTTTTAGGTCATCTTCTATGGAGTTGTAACGAAATTTTTTTTACTAATCCAAGTGCATTTTATAAGTTGGTCGACTATTACACTGTTTTATAGGATAGGGTGACAAACGAGCACACAGTCCACCTGATGGTAAGTGGTTGCTGTGGCCCATAGACATCTACATCTATCCTCACATAATCACAATGCAAGTGAGGACTAAGATGGAATGCCGCTTTTCCAGTAAAAAGGGCGTAGAAGTATTAGGCTTAGAACCGCAGTAGGCGCACGCAAAGTGAAGCCATTTCAAGTTAGCCTTTAAAGGCTAAGTACGAATTTTGGCGCGTTAGTACTCGAGTCCACGTAGTCGTATACACAGCTTGCCCAATTTTTAAAAAAAATGACGTACTGTACTGTGAAAGGGTGTCACAACTCATCACATAATCACGAAAAAAATGTAAAAATCTCATTTCACGGGTAAGAACTGCCTAGAATCTTATATTTTTGTAAAAAACATTCATCAAAACAAAATAATAAATAATAAATTTGACAGACGCCAATATAATGAAAATGTTGCAAAGCATAGTAAAAATATTTTACCCCATCTTTTCTTATTAATATTGTTGGCGACGAGCCCGAAAATAATATTTCAATTTATTAGTTTCCCACTTACAAACAGCTTCTAAAGATTAATCATCAAGTGATAGTTATTCTATTTAGTAAGCGCTTAGTAAAATTTTAAAGTAATTTCGATTTAATGTTCAAAGGTCCCGGGTTCGATCTCCGGTCGGAACGATCACAGGCCGCTTCTGCACACATTCATTGTGCTGTTGCTTCAACTTTGAACGGAATTTCGAATGACACTATCACTCTATGTGTAATTACTCTAAGTAAAAAGGGTCTCCGATTCTCTACACTCACAATAACACAACAGTTTTAAGCTACTATTTTACGCTGGTATTCTGTGAGAGCGTGGTCCTTCCCCGGTCGAGCCGACCCATTTGTGCTATAACTATACTACTAATATAGCTGCAGCATAGCTCTACCACGTATAAGAACACCTTACTTTCTTAACTTTTCTTTTTGACTTCGTTATAATATGTACTACTATTCTGTATACTTTTCACATATTATCCAAAAGCAGTTTTTAAAAACTTTTAGTAAAAGCTTTACCAACTAAACATGGTAAAGGGGGGACACATGACTCTAATTAAAAATACCACTTTAAAGCTAAATATTTCGCAAACGGACCCCTGAATCGAAAATATGCTGAAGTAGAAAGAAACGTAAAAGTCCTTAAAATACCCCTAAACCTAAATATTAAAAGCCCCTAAAGAATCCCAATTCACTTATTCATCCCCTAAATTTAGGCGGTACGCCCCCAAACCCCTAAGTTCAGAACCCCCTGGGTAAAGATGAGACGTATTTACGCTACCAGGTTTTTAAACCAGGTATTCACTTCAAAGTACGGCGCCCTGGTACGAGCAAAAAATACTTGCAAGTATGAAAATACTTGCATAGGAAAATCATCCATATCTCAATAGTAGTAAGGAACTCAATCGTATTTGTTAACGAAAAGTACTTAGTACTTCAAAGTATTTTTTTTTATTTATACGACTTTGCTCCTTATTCATAGTAGGATAACATGGAATACGGGTGAAATTCCTATGCAATTATTTTCAAATTTTGACACCACGGCTGGACACGTCCCTCGCGTCGCAATGAGACGTATTTACGCTACCAGGTTTTAACTTTAAAGTACGGCGCCCTTTTACGACCAAAAAATACTTGCAAGTATGAGGAGAATACTTGCATAGGAAAATGATCCATATCTCAATAGTAATAAGAAACTCAATCGTATTTGTGAATTAAAAATACTTTGAACTTGAAAGTATTTTTTTTATTTATACGAATTTGCTCCTTAGTCATAATAGCCTAACATGGAAAGCGGGTCGAATTCCTATGCAAGTATTCTTCCTTATATATTACTATACTCTTTGCAAGTATTTTCAAAGTGACACCGCGGCTGGACACGTCGCGTAAGTAGCTAGTAAGTAATAAGAATTATGTTTATATTCGGGGAAGTGAAAGTTTTGTTTCGATTTCTTGTAAATTCAATTATTATTGTGAACTGATTACGTAACCTACTCACCCTGACCTAATTTTTAAATAGTTATTTCGCGTGTATATTGAATTTAGAGACAGTTTTAAAACTTTTATTTATTAAAGCCGAAAAGTAGGAAAGAAAGATTTCATTTCGTTACCAAAAAAAATTTAAAAAGGTACAGTATAAATTTTGGCCCGAATCAAATTAGGCATTCATATATATATTGACATTAACAAATACTTTCCAGTATTTATAAAACCTGGTTTTCCTGGTATTTTTCCATACTCGTACTTAGAAGCCCTGGTATGAAATTTTGCGAGTATGTCTCATCTCTACCCCTAGGAGTTTTAGGTTACAAAAGATAAAGCTAGACTTGCGATTTGATTGACGAAATTACTTCATCAACAAATCGTAAGCCGACAAAAATTTTATTATATTATTATACTAATATAAGGAATTAAATATAAACATATAACTTGTAGTATTTGTGAAGGCGCTCTTATAGCGCGTTCTTAAAAACTAATAGCGACATCTATCAAAAAACTTAAGAAATATTTGCACAATTCATTTCTTTTACTTTTCAGCTGAAGCTGAAGAAGATTAGAGAGTAGTATTCCTATAAGATGTAGTTCTATTTTACTAGGTATAAATATTTAACTAGACTAGACAATTATGATAATAATATGAAAAACAAGTAAGTACCTTTTTAATTCAACTGAGAACTTACCCTAAAGGTTTTCTCTACTAGATTTCTCCTACGCGATCACTAAGATAATTTTGGTGTCTAGTCGTCATTATGAAGCAATCTAATTTTTCGTCGAAGAGTCGGGACTAAACCAGGTCAATTTTCTGTGGGTACGCTTTTGGAAGAAAGAGTTCCTCCTTCTTCTTGAAATCATTTCAAGTAAACTGCTATATATCAATCTCTTCCATGTCCTCTATCTCATCAACTGTTGTGGTCTGAAAGAAGATGTAGTGACAAAAATTGAGAAAGGTATGCTGAGATAGTTTGGCTATGTCGAGAGAATGATGGAAGAACGATTGACGAAAAAAGTGTATAAGGGGTAGACCTAGGCGGACGTTTCTGGATCAAATCAGTAACGTCTTGAAAAAAAGCCAGCTCAAAGTACCCTAAACCGAAGAGCATGTATGAAGGGAATAATGAAAGTGGACGAAGCGAAACAAGTATGTAAGGATCGTAGCAAGTGGAAAGAAGTGGTCTCTGCCTACCCCTACGGGAAAGAGGCGTGATTATATGTATGTATGTATGTATTTATATTGAAGTCGGTTGTACAACATTTTTAATTTTAAATTATCAGCAGTGGAGTTTTAAAGGAAATTAAATAAAAAAGTGTGTGTGTACTTTGTACGCACGTAGGAAGTTATATTTCTTTAGCGTAACAGAACAAAAAACTTCCCACTGAAGTTGTCGCTTTTAGGTGACAGTATGCGCGCGCATCGTAACAACTTCATGGTTTCGTTTTCAGGTGACGGTATGCGCGCGCATCGTTAAAATTCACTCTCCTTTTTCCCAAACGCCCGAAAAAAAGTATAACTTCAAAAAATTTGAAATTACGACACATCTACACAAACAGTGCGTGTTGCCAGTGATGACTTATGGATCTGAGACGTAGTCCTTCACTGCTGGCCGTATGATGATGATAATAATAATTAATTATAATAACAATAAGTAACCCAAATTAAGGTGTAACGCCCAGGGTGGCCCGCGAATTACGGTTTTTGCAATTTGCAGGTCAGTGTCAGCTTGTATGTTTAACAAAATATGATTCGCGACCGTAATGAGTATATATTTTTTGAATTATAATCATTATAATTCTAATTGTATGGCTATTTCAAGAAAAACTCGTACAAATGGATTATAGGAACTTAGTATTAGTGATTTTAATGGTAATAATTCTGTAAATAAACCCATACTCGTTACGGTCTCGAATCATATTGTGCCGGACGGGCGTAACTCTCCGGAGTAAATGTTGTCGAAGATACTCCGCGAGCCGCTCACGTCCTACACCTATAGGTTCTGGAGGATACTTTCACTACCGCCTTTGTGTATGCTGTTGGAGAACTGTGGACTGAGGTTCAGAATTAAAAATGCACGATTTATAAATTAAAATAGCAATGGAGTGGCCAGCGGTTCGACTGATTAATTAGTTGTGAAATATTATAACTTATTTATTTATTGAACACTGTTGTTCACTGTATATTTTCACAACACAGATTTAATTAAAACACACGGTAATATTAAAATTTCTATTGGTTTTTAAAATTTCTATTCGTTTTTTCAAAATATCTGTTGGTATTATCAAATTTCTATTGGCAGTAACAAATTCCTATTGGTATTTTCTAATATATCTATTGGTAATTTCGAATATCTATTGGAAGTAACAAATTTCTATTGGTAGTATCAAAAATATCTATTGGTAGTAGCTGGTTTTTTAACACTACTGACTAGCAGCTATTAATCAACTAAAATTAGTTGAATTTGACACTTTTGTAACTGCGAATATCAGTTACCACTTTTTCCGTCTAGCTAACACTTTTCACTATATATAACGGCGAAATTTCCGTTACCACTTTTTTCAGTTAGCCAACACTTTTTCACTATGTGTAACTGCGAATTTTCAGTTACCTCTATTTTTGGCTAGCTGACACTATTTTACTATATGCAACTGAGAATTTTCAGTTGCCACTTTTTTCCACTATGTGTAACTGCGATTTTTCAGTTATGACCTTTTTCGGCTAGCTAAACTTTTCCTATTTATCTATAACTTTTCACTGTGTTCTGCAACTAGTCACTTCAGCTACTACCGGATACTACTGCTTGTTACTGGTAGTTCTTCCTACTACAACGTTACTGTGTTTTGCCCCCATAAGGTAGACTTCGGCTATACTGTATAGAGAGCCGCTTGCCAATTTCCGGTTTTGCCCTTTTATTATCAAACATTTTCATTATGTTATTTGCACAAATCGCAATATTTTCTATATAATGCTAATTTTTACACTAACATGCTATACACTATTAAACAGTCATTTTGGTCCTTTATCATTATGTGATAAGGGTTACTTAATATATTTACATTTAAAAAAGTTATTAAACAAAATGTACTAATTTTTTGTAACAAATGTGCACATTAAATCTTTAATTTTACTATATTTATCAAATGCGTTTATTTACATAAATTATCTATTTACTATTGCAATCTATACACCATATGCTAACTAAATATCATATTTACGATTCTTTCAGAACACAAAAATATTCTTATTATTTTCATATAAACTATTGCGCAGTTAATTAAACTTCTAGAAAGTTCCACGATGTGGTGCGCTGTGATTGGTCGAAATTTTTATTTAATGTTTAAAGTCGTTTATATCAACTTATTATTAAAACGATATTTTATACAAACATACTAAGAGTTGTAAACATACTGTAAAACTATATTAATACAAAATTCGCTCCATTTTGTTATTAATTTCACTTTTTTAAAACAATTTAATATTCTTTCATCACTTTTTGCTTAAAGTCTTTAAACCGTCGCGAACATCTCTCCCGCCGTACAGCGTCGCGAAGATTTCATCGTAGTGGCGCTGCATCCATTTCGGTGAGCGACGTTGCTTCTACTTCGGCAGCGGCACGAGTTTCCTGGTTGGCCTCTTGATTAGGCCGTTCGCGGTTCGTACCTCCACAGTGCGGATCTGTCCGTCCGCACCGGGGAATACTGCTTCAATTCTTCCTCGTGGCCAGGTGTTACGAGGTAACTGGCCGTCGGCTATGAGGACTGGATCGCCCACCTGGAGATCGGGGCCTCGACCATGGGCCTCCCGCCGGTTTTGGAGTTCCGGTAGATACTCTCGCACCCAACGCTGCCAGAACATGTTAGCGAGTATCTGGGAGCGTCGCCAGTGCCGTTTACTATTTATATCTTTTTCATTGAATACCCCAGGTGTCGGCAGTCTTGCTGATCCTCCCAATAGGAAGTGATTTGGAGTGATGGACTCGTAATCGTTGCTGTCCACGGAGATGTGAGTTAATGGTCTACTATTTACTGTATACTCCACCTCGCAGTGCAGCGTGGCTAAGACCTCTTCATGTGGATGTCTTTCGTGAAGCACGGTGTATAGTGCCGTCTTCACGCATCGTACGAGACGTTCCCATACCCCTCCCATGAAAGGCGCGGAGGGGGTTATAAAATGCCACACTATGCCTCGTCGGCTGGCTTCTTCCTGAAAAGCCTCCCGAGTTCCTTATCTGCGCCGTGCATGTTGGTGCCGTTATCTGAATGAATTTCGGTGGGGCACCCTCGGCGCGCTGCAAATATTCTCAAAGCTAATATTGCGGAGTCTGCGCTGAGATTTGCAACAATTTCTAAATGGACAGCTCTGGATGTGAGGCAGGTGAAGAGAGCCACGTATCTTTTCTGATGTTGCCGTCCTACTGTGACGGAGAGTGGCCCAAAATAGTCCAGACCGGTGAAAGTGAACGGTCTCTGGTGATGAGCGAGACGTGTGCCAGGATGATCACCGGTGGCGATGGTTGCGCCTTTCTGATGCGACATGGTACGCATTGGCTCACTATTCGTTTCGTTGTGGGTCTAAGTCTTATAACCCAGTAATGTTGTCGAACCTCGTTAATTGTAGGTTCGGTTCCGCAATGATGTAGGCTACGATGCGTCCAGTCTATGTACAATTGGGTGATGTAATGATCACCATCCAATATAGCCGGACCTTTCATATCTTTCGAGACTCCCTTCGCGGCGGCTATGCGACTTCGCAGCGCGATGATCCCGTCTTTTAATTCTATCTGGAGCGGTCTCAGGCGGTTATCATGGGCGACCTTTTTATCGTTACGGAGATCGTCTATTTCTTGGCTGAAGGAGTCCCCTTGTATGACACGTATTAGGATCTTTTCGGCCTCTCTGTTGAATTCGGCCTCGAGTGTGATGTGCCTTTTGACATCTGCGGTCTTTCTTAGACTGGAGGACTGTGTGCGGTGTTGCGGACCATTTCTCAATTTCCTCCAGTCGGGATCTTTTTCTTCATTCCTTCTAGTCCTTTTGTAGAAGGTTCTGTCTGTTGTTTTACAGCAGAGTGTAATAAACTGAAGCACTCTGGCCGTCGCTCGCAACAAGCGTTCCCATTTCGAAAACTTTGCTGGATTTGGGATGGCTTCTCTTATTACCCGAGCTCTATGTGATTCTGTAATGGTGAGGCATTTTTCCTCACCGGTCGTTTCGGAGGACGTGGGTCTTTCGGTCGGCCATGCTGACGGTTCTTTGTAAAGAAACGATGGGCCGTTGTACCACTCATGATTCAAGTCGAAATTAGGTGGTACGTCCCTCGTAGCGGTGTCAGCTATGTTCAATTTGGTAGGTACCCAGCGCCAGTCATCTACTTTACAATTGTCCTCGATTGCTGCTATTCGGTGTGCAACAAAAGGTTTATAAGTTCTGGACCCCTTTTGTATCCATGTGAGGACAGTCTTGCTGTCAGTCCAATATGTGACAGCTTCGGGCTTTACGCGATGCTCCTAGATGACGGCGGCAGCTACACGACTTCCCATCACGGCGGCTTGTAACTCAAGGCGAGGTATGGATGTTACTTTGAGTGGAGCTACCTTCGCCTTGGCCATGACGAGGCTTACGTGTACCTTCCCATCAGGTGTTATTGCCCTCCAGTAGAGTTCCGTTGCGTAGGCGCTCTCACTGGCATCGGTAAACACGTGGACTTGTAGTGAACGTGCGTCGCTGAATCCCGGGTAGCATCTTGGGATGCTCACCAATTTAAGTCGTTCCAGGTGTTGGATCCATGCGGACCACTGTTCAGTTAGGTCTTCGTCCAACTCCTGGTCCCAGTCTGTTCCTCGTCTCCATGCTTCCTGCAGTATTTGCTTTGCTCGAATTGTAACTGAGGAGGCGAGGCCGAGCGGGTCATACAGCGACATCACTATTTTGAGTGCTTCCCTCTTGGTTGGTTTTTTATGGAGCACATTGATCGGAAGTCGAGCGAGCTTTAGATTGAAGCTCAGCTGATCGGTACTCGGTTTCCAGATTAGTCCGAGTATTTTCTCTTCGTTTCCCTTGTTGCTCAGGTCAACTGACTCAGTTGCCTCGTGGTCAGGTTCCAATTCCCTTACAATTTCGGGCGCGTTGGAAACCCATTTTCTTAAGAAGAAGTGCGCGTTTTTGTGTATATCGCGTACTTCCTTTGATATTCTCATCGCATCTTCTACTGACTGGAAACTGTCGAGATAGTCATCCATATAATGATTTTGGATGATAGCTTCTACGGCTTCTGGGTATATTTCAACATATTTTTTAGCATTCCAGTTCTTTGCGAATATGGCTGTGCAGGGTGAACTAGCTGCACCGAAAATAATTGACGTCATTCTGTATTCTTGTGGTGCCTCATTACGTCGATTCCCTCTCCAGAGATTACTTAACGCATCTCTGTCTTCGGGTCTAACTTTGACCTGCATAAACATTTCGGCTATGTCCGCCGAGACAGCGACATTATGGCGACGGAAACGCATCATGACCCCTGGTAGCGACTGCAGTAGGTCTGGACCCGTGAGCAGGAAGTCGTTCAATGCCACCCCCTTTGTTTTGGCTGCGGCATCATGCACTATTCGGAACTTTTCTGGCTTCATCGGGTTGTGAACGTCAAAATGGGGTAGGTACCATGTCCTTCCTGGTGTATTGGTTTTTGGTGCTATCTCGGCGTATCCCTTTTGTACTAGGGAGTTCATATGTTCATTATATTTCTGTTTTAGATTTTCGTCTCGATCTAATTTTTTCTCGATTGAAACGAGCCTTTTTATGGCTGTTTCATAATTGCCAGGCATTTCGGCATCTTTCTTTTTCCAGGGAAGCGCCGTTTCTATGTGCCCGTCTTCCAACTGACGGGTGCTGTTATTTAGTATGTCTTCAGCTTTCTTCTCTGGATCGGAGTCTGGTTTTCTCGGATTGATTACGAGAGACTCCAGCGCGAAATAGTCCCGGAGTTGATCATTTATGGACTCCTCGCTCGTGTGCAGCTCATTGGCCGCGTGGACGCGCTGATACGGGGCTTTAGTGTGTGCCCCGTGTAGCACCCATCCTAATTCTGTGAGCGAGGCGATTGGTTGGTGCGGCGGACCTCTGCGAATTTTAGTGGCTATCAGGAGTCTCCAATTATCTTGTCCTATTAAGATCTTTGGGTTGCCGGAGTCATATATTAATTGCTCCTTCAGGTCTTTTAAATGCGAATGAATTTGCAACTGTTTCCTGAGGTTCTATTTGGGTGACCTCCGTTTTCTCCTTTTTATAATGGTGGAGAAGTCTATTGTGTGTCGCGGTGCATCCTTTTATTCCACACTTCGTGGTTTTACATTGGTGTGTTTGGTTTTTGTATCGCAAACACCGGAAACATAAATTATATTGTTTTGCGAGTTCCCATCTTTTGTCGGTATCCGCTTCTTTAAATTTGTTACAGTCGGATCCGTAGTGGCCTTCCTTTTGGCACACTCTGCAATTCGGAGACGGCTTAGTGGTAGCCGTGTGTGTCCTATGTACTGGACGATTGCTTTGCGCTTCGTTTATAATTTCAGGAGGCGCAAATGCACTACAGTAGCGAGCTTGTTCGGTGATAAACTCGCTGAAGGAACCGAGGTCTGGCCTAGAGTCGTATTTTTCGGTATAAACTTTATACCACTGTGCCCGTATAGAATTGGACAATTTGTCTGTGAGGTGTCGTAGCAGCTCTGCGTTGATGAGATAATGGTCTCGTTTGAGTGCCCGTAGAGTGACGACGCTTCCCCTCACTTTGCTTGCGAATGTGCAAATATCTCTAGGCGCTTCTGTGCAGCGTGGCAATCCTCGTAACTTCTCGGTTTCAGCTTGTGCAATTGAGTCTGGACGCCCAAATTGTAGCTCCAGTTCTCGCATGATCTCATCTGGCTTAGCATGCCCGATGAGTTCCGAACTAACTGTCTCCAAGGCTCTTCCCTGTAGACTTCTTCGTAGTCTTGCCGTATTTTCGATATTGTTGAAGTAGCCTCGGGTTGTTTCATAAATGGCACGGAACGATAGCCATTCGGTATGTGCTCCGCTAAAGCACGGCAGTGTCATTATAGCTTTCGACGCTGCGAAAGTATGCGACGATGCACTCTCTGGTTTTGGTTTGTCAGCGAGTGCGGCTATAGCGGATGTGAGCTCCGATATAAATGGTCGGAGCCCTCTGTCTTCATTTATGACAGATGCCTGGTTAGGCTTCGTTGGCAGGGGATTCTTCGTTACATCTGCCGGATAGGGATCCTGGTAGGTGAGCTCTGATACAGCTGGTAGGAGCTCCCTGTCTTCATCAACCTTCGAGCCCTGGCTAATTTTTAGTGGCACAGGATTCTTGGGTACTTCTTCCGGATCGTGGTCCTGGTAGGTGGGCTCTGATACGATTGGTAGGAGCCCCCTGTCTTCAACAACCTTCGAACCATGGTTTGTGAGCTTCTTCTGCGGCTCACTGAGGTCGACAACCTCCGGGGGTGGCCTTGTGACGGTTTTGTTTAGTGGGGCCTCCCCTCCGGTGGCGACGCCATGAGTTGGCTTTTGCTTGGCTACGGTATTTTCGAGCCAAGATCGGACGTACTCGCTTTTAGAGTGACCATCTTCATCATAGTCGTCCGAATCATCTTCTTCCTCAGCCATTTGCAAGGAAATTTGTGCGAGTTCCAATTTAATTCTCAGCACTTCTTCACGAGCCTTCAAAACTTTTTTATTGGGCCGAATAGTCCTCTTTGACTTTATACTTTTATCTTGGTGGCCCCTGGGTGGCTCTTCGGTGCGGGAGTCTTCCCGGACTGTTGGCGGTGATGAACATCGGATGTCATCGTTGCCCTCTATATGTTTCATCCGCTTCGGTGTACCGGTTGTAGCGGCCGGCACGGGCAGGAGTACCCCCCCATCGCAGGGGCAAGGTGGCGCCTCAGCGCCCTCTGTGGTCGATGGTGAGCGTCTCCTTCCAGACCGACGGTCCACGCCATGGCTCCCTTTCCTTGAGAACGATTGATCGGCATCTTGATTTTGAAAATTCTGTTGACTTTAATACGGTAGTGTCTATGTATCCGGTTCCGAAATACAAACGGATGAGGGATTCAGCTCGTACGACCAGCTAATGCTGGACTCGGCTCGAAGTATAACCGGAAGGATTCAGCTCGTACGACCAGCTAATGCTGGACTCGGCTCGATGTATAAACGGAAGTATCCGGCTCGAAGGACCAACAAATGTGCCGGACGGGCGTAACTCTCCGGAGTAAATGTTGACGAAGATACTCCGCGAGCCGCTCACGTCCTACACCTATAGGTTCTGGAGGATACTTTCACTACCGCCTTTGTGTATGCTGTTGGAGAACTGTGGACTGAGGTTCAGAATTAAAAATGCACGATTTATAAATTAAAATAGCAAGGGAGTGGCCAACGGTTCGACTAATTAATTAGTTGCGAAATATTATAACTATTTATTTATTGAACACTGTTGTTCAACTATGATTGTTCACTATATATTTCAAAACACAGATTTAATTAAACACACAGTAATATTAAAATTTGTATTGGTTTTTAAAATTTCTATTCGTATTTTCAAAATATCTGTTGGTAATATCAAATTTCTATTGGCAGTAACAAGTTTCTATTGGTATTTTCTACTATATCTATTGGTAATTTTGAATATCTATTGGAAGTAACAAATTTCTATTGGTAGTATCAAAAATATCTATTGGTAGTAGCTGGTTTTCTAACACTACTGACTAGCAGCTATTAATCAACTAAATTAGTTGAATTTAACACTTTTGTAACTGCGAATATCAGTTACCACTTTTTCCGTCTAGCTAACACTTTTCACTATATGTAACGGCGAAATTTCCGTTACCACTTTTTTCAGCTAGCCAACACTTTTTCACTATATGTAACTGCGAATTTTCAGTTACCACTATTTTTGGCTAGCTGACACTATTTTACTATATGCAACTGAGAATTTTCAGTTGCCACTTTTTTCAACTATGTGTAACTGGGATTTTTCAGTTACGACCTTTTTCGGCTAGCTAAACTTTTTCTATTTCACTATAACTTTTACTGTGTTTTGCTACTAGTCACTTCAGCTACTACCGGATACTACTGCTTGTTACTGGTAGTTCTTCCTACTACAATGTTACTGTGATTTGCCCCCATAAGGTAGACTTCGGCTATACTCTATAGAGAGCCGCTTGCCATTTTCCGGTTTTGCCTCTTTATTTTTAAACATTTTCATTATGTAATTTGCACAAATCGCGATTTTTCTATATAATGCTAATTTTTACACTAACACGCTATACACTATAAAATAGGCATTTTGGTCCTTTATCATTATGTGATAAGGGTTACTTAATATATTTACATTTAAAAAAGTTATTAATCAAAATGTACCAAATTTACATAACAAATGTGCACATTAAATCTTTAATTTTACTATATTTATCAAATGCGTTTATTTACACAAATTATCTATTTACTTATTTCAATCTATACACCATATGCTAACTAAATATCATATTTACGATTCTTTCAGAACACAAAAATATTCTTATTATTTTCATATAAACTATTGCGCAGTTAATTAACTTCTAGAAAGTTCCACGATATGCTGCGCTGTGATTGGTCGAAATTTTATTTAATGTTTAAAGCCGTTTATATCAACTTATTATTAAAACGATACTTTATACAAATATATTACAAGTTGTAAACATACTGTAAAACTATATTAAAACACAATTTGTTCGATTTTGTTGCTAATTTCACTTTTTAAACAATTTAATATTTTTTCATCACTTTTGCTTAAAGTCTTTAAAATCGTCGCGAACAAATTATGTAGGTAAGTATATAAAAAAACGTGTTATTAAAACCTGTTTTCAGCAAGCTTTCGAATGATTCCGAACAAATTAGTGTTGTTTTAGAATTTATTCAAATAACATTTTCTGCATCGGTGAGTTATAAATGACACATTTTTTTAAATATTTTAAACACAAACATTACCATGTTTCATCTTATCAGTTTTAAATTTAATATATGGCTAATTATCGGTGTGTTTTTAACGTTAGTGATAATTACGGACTGTCATGATTCAGTGTATTTCGCGCCATCCGTTTTCCTCAACCATGGCGGCGGTCCTGCTCCTATTTTGGGAATCGAAGATGACTTACAAATCGCAGAATCGCTGCGTAACATTTCGAAAATTGTTGACTTAAAGCGATTGGAAGCTATAATAGTAGTAACAGCACACCGAGAGGAAGACATGGTTACGATATCGTCGGGAAATCATCATGACTTGTTATACGACTACTCTAATTACCCGCCTGAAAGTTACAAATTTACATATGACGCTCCAGGTGATCCAGTTCTAGCGGGAAAGATAGGTACACGAAGCGTTCGAGAAAGCAGGGATTCCATCAACATTAGACGAAAAAAGAGGTTGGGACCATGGAGTTTTTATTCCAATGATGCTAATAAATCCTAGTGCGGATATACCTATTATTCAAGTATCAATTTTGAAAAATCAGAACACAAAGCAGCATTTAAATATTGGAAAAGTGTTGTATCAATTTCGTAAAGATGGCGTCGCGATATTTGGTTCGGGAATGTCGTATCATAACATGGTTGAATTTAGGAAATCAGAAAAAGTGAATGACGGGGTTGTCGTCGACGAAATTTTCGATAGTTTCCTAAATGAAGTTCTTACTGGTGACGTAGACGCAAAAAAAGAGATTTTATATTGGGACAAAGTGCCTCCAGGCTTAGACTCTCATCCCCCGGGTGAAGCGGATCACTTAATGCCTTTAATCGTCAATATTGGCGCAGGAGGATCTTCTCCAGGGAGGAATATTTTCTCATCGGTCTACATGCATAAATTTATTCTGAGTGGGTTTATTTGGGATAAAGAGTGAAAGATTGAAAAAGTGGATTATCAATTCCACTAAGGGCCGATTTCTTATCTCTTCAGATAAATTACAACATAAACGACTTAAAAACTACACTTGTATGAATAAAATTGTTCATTTTTTGCTTTTATATTCCGTTCACTGACCTGTATATATTCTGTTAGGTTATAATCTATTAGATGGATAATTAACTGTTGTCTGACGTTGAACAATCGATTCTTATGTTATTATCTATAATCAAAACGTATGTATGACAATGTTTCCGAGGTTAGTTTAGTTAATTTGATGATTTTAAACGAAAGATTTGAAATATTTTAATACATAATATCTTTTTTTATTTGATTTTACTTTTTTTAATCAGAAAAAGCAAAGTCACATCCTATATAAGTTCCGCTGTGTTGGGATACTATTATTATTATTTATTGTGGTTTGAAGCAGGTTTCAAGTTGAGACCGAATTTATGTTTCAAATTTTCTACAATTGATTTGTAAGAAGCACATTTTTTCTTTAGATAAATATTTTGTCTTAAATTTCTCAGTAAGTTTCTTTCTAGCTGCAGATTCCTTGCTATTAAATACAAACACAATATTACAACGTGCTTATATTTTATTCTTTTTATAATAACCTAGAATTATTGATTCCGTTATTAAGGTAGAACTATATTTAAAAGCTTATGCTTCGTATACATCACTCAAACTTAGCTTAGGAGACATCACTTGCGTAATTTATTTTTAAGTACAATTTTGCTCAGACTATCTAAAATTGAATTTGTACTGCTTATTGATTCAGACAACGGCTCTGATACTTCCTGTTCACCACATTTTGTTGGCTGAAAAAAAGATACTAGTTATTTGGGAAGCCTGCAAAAATTCTAGTGTTACAGTATTAATAGTAGGTTTCCGCCTCTCTTAAGTCCCGTAAATATACTGAAAATTAAAAAACATTCGTTCGTCGTTTAATCAAAAATTCCAGCAATGTTATATAATTATATAATTACATTGTCGCATGGTACTGCTTATTTCTTGAAGTACACTCTTCCTGTTTTTGCGGTGTATTTGTCATTTTTTTTGAACTGCACGGAAAATATGCGTGAATAATCTGACGTTTCTTCGCTGCAATTCTTCTGAACAAATTTGATCCATGATTATTTTGTTTCATGACACAGCCGAGGAAACCATTAAATAAAAATAATAATAAAAAATATTAATTTTAATGCATTAACATTTCCTACAGTGATTATATGTAAATATTTTGCTGTTCATAATTATTTAACATTATACGTCGATAGTGTCAAGTCTGCGCATAAAAATGTTTTGCTCTTTGACATTCACGTATACGTTGCAGTTGATAAAGTATAATTAAATTAAGTGTGTTTTAAAGATAATAATAAGTTTAAATTACTGGTGAAAATTCACTCCTTGACTTTTCCTTATATTTCTCGAGTAGTTTGAACAGTATCTCAATGCACACGAAGGCATATTAATTTAAAAATAATTCTTCACTCTAACTTCTCACGTTGCCACAACCGCTTGACACAGACTAAGTGAGTTTGAGAGCGCGCACTCTAACGCGTGTTACAAACAATCGAGTTGAGGCGTCTTCTCTAGTACGTAATACATTATATCTCAATGCCTGTAGTACATATAATTTTTACTATGGAAGTTGCACCAGCCTGGTTTATGTTATCGTCCCTAATCTACTAGTAATGGCTCATAGGAACTCCCTATGAGCCATGGCTTGGATAAGGTTAAATCAAGGAGGTTATAATATAAAATTGAGAGTGAGCGCTTAGAACATTGTAACCGTTCCTCATTTATCTTAGAAAGAGAGGCACCGAGTTTGGTATTTTATCCCCTTCTAACATTGATAAGTATTTACACAAGATAAAAACAATACCAACGTTTAGACGGTTATTGACTTAAAGTAATATTTTAGACGTATGCTAGAACGATAATCTTACACTTTTTATCGCTAATCATAGTTTGTATATTCCATGTTGTATTTTAATTAAGCTTATTATTAAGTACCACGAAAAAACACCACTAAAACACTTTAATATATGAAATTTATGACTCCAAATGTCAAACAATTAAATTTTTATGTAATTTTAAATGTAGAGTCTTGTAGATACCACCATTTTCTTGGAATCACATTAGATGCCAAGCTTCAATGGAGCCCCCATATATCAAAATTAGCAAACAGACTTAGCTCTGCAGCATATGCTGTAAAAAAGTTTTGAAGTCTTACCAGTGTTGAAACAGCTAGCCTAGTTTACTTTAGCTATTTTCATAGCATAATATGGTATTTTGCTATTGGGACACGCAACTGACATTGAAATTACATTTGTTTTACAGAAGAGAACCATAAGAGCAATTTATGATTTAAAGCCTAAAGAGTCGCTGCGGCAAAAATTTAAGGAAATTAATATATTAACTTTGGCCTCTCAATACATTTATGAAAATGTAATGTACGTACACAAAAATAAAAGTAGTTTTACAAATTAAGTGATATTCATTCTGTAAATACTAGGAACAAACACAAGCAAATAGTACCAGTTACTCGACTCCATCGAGTGAGTAATTCATTCTTGGGGCGATGTATACGCTTTTTCACAACAAAATTCCAGAAAATATACAAAATTCGATCTGCTCAAAGTTCAAAAACTTTTAATAAACTAAGTTTGAATAAAATGGGTTATTATAATATTAAAGAATTTATGGATGATAATAAACCCTGGAAATGAGGTGATCGCTACCAAGCTATTTCTAATTAGTCGTGTTGTTAATTTATGTAACATACATGATTGTAAGCTGTTATTTAAAAAAAAGTTCCGCTGGGTTTCTTGCTGGTTCTTCGCAGCACAGAGGTATTTTTTCGAACCAGTGGTAATTAAACAAAAGAGTGACTTTCAATAAGTTTTATTTATAATCTGTATTCAATAGAAAGGTTTCTGTTTCTGTTACACGAATGTTCTTTCCCTAAAAACTAGGAGGTGAATATTACGCTATAGATGACAACACTATTTTAAAATTTGACAATAAAATTTTGACAAACGAGCACATAATCCACCGGATGGTAAGTGGTTGCTGTGGCCCATAGACATATACATCTATCCTAGTTTGCGAATCAAAATGCAGATGCGTTGTCAACCGTGAGGACTAAGATGGAATGACTCTTTTCCAGTAAAAAGTGTCTCCGGTTCTCTACACTAACCATACGAAATACATCAGTGTTGAGCTGCTATTATACGCTGGTATTCTGTGAGTGCGTGGTCCTTCCCCGGTCGAGCCGACCCATTTGTGCTACAACTATACTACTTATATAGCTGCGGCATGGTTCTACCACGTAGAAAACGCCTTGCGCTAATTATTCACTAAATCTATGTGGAGTGCACTCACTTGGGAGTGTTAATTCAAGTTTAACTTTTTTTCGGAACAGTAGGAAGAGTTTACAGGTTCTTTTCATCATCCACACGTCAATGGGAAACTTTAATAAAAAACGTAGGCGTACCCGTCAAAAGACTCTCAGAGACAAAATGAATTGCTCATCATGAAGTTGTTAAACCACTGCAGAATAATTAAAAAAAAACTAGAATGAGCACTCGAAGATATATATTATGATCCCAGCACCAACAGAGAAAACGTTGATACTGTTACGCGCCACTATTAATGTCTTGTACATGGCAACACTAGTTACACTAGCGCCCTCTAGTGTCGAGTAAAAGAAAGTATTGCGCGCCACTAGTAATGTCTTGTACATGGCAACACTAGTTACACTAGCGCCCTCTAGTGTCGAGTAGCAGAACTAGGAGAGTCGAGATCCTTCCAGAAATTTCGGGACCGATATGTACTCGAACATTCTAGATGTCGCTACAGTGGAAGGTTCTGGAAACTGTCTGAGGCCCTATATAAGGCCGGTATGGACCACGACCAGGGCAGTATTGAATTGGCGATACAAGAGATTACTTCGAAGCGAAATAACGGCGAACTGTGTTTTATTATGAGTGTAATTTTAGATTGTAATTAGTGTTGTGTAATTAAAGTGTCAATTTTGGTAATTCAATCGGCAGTTTTTAATTGTCTCGAATCCCAAGCTCGTAACAATTGGTGTCAGAAGTGGGATCAAATATGCCGATTTTACCTAAAGACGACACGGAGGGTATCCGTAACCGAAGTCAACGCCAACAGGAGACGGACCAGAGACGAATTGGTAATGCAACGCCGCAAAAACGTCGGAGGGGCAGCTGCTAACCACGGAGGCCGGCCCGTCAGCAGCTCCTGCATCTGCAGCACCTGACTTAGGTGCTCTGATGATGATGCTGCAGGATCAGGCTCGCCGACAGGAGGAACAGGCTCGCCGACAGGAGGAACAGGCTCGCCGACAGGAGGAACAGGCTCGCCGACAGGAGGAACAGGCCCGCCGACAGGAGGAACAGACCCGTCGGTTGGAAGAGCAGCTGCAGCGCGGTATGGAAGAACAGATGCTCCTCAGGAAGGACCTTCACGCTACCTTCGGGAAAGAGATAAAGGAGGTGAAGGATAGGGTTGCTCAACATGACAACCGCCTGTCGGAAGCTGAAACCCGAATCGACCAAGTGAACAATCGGGTTGACAATGTGATGGCTGATGTGAAGAAAACGCTGGACGACCTCAAACTTGGGGATGGAATTACAGCTCCCGTAGTAGCTACAACACCTTCGCTACGTGGATTCAAAGTGCCGCCGTTCGACGGGAGTTCTTCCTGGTCGGCCTACAAAATCCAGTTCGAGGCTGTCATGAAAGCGAACGGCTGGAATAAAAGTCAGGCCATGACTGCTCTCACCCTAGGCCTACGCGACCAGGCCTTAACTGTTCTGGAAGCTCTCGGTAAGGAAGTAACTTACGAGCAGCTCCTTGAGGCATTGGAGGCAAGATATGGCGATGCTCACCTGGAACACGTCTTTCGTGCGCAGCTCAAAGATCGCGTGCAACGCAGTAACGAAAACCTGCAGCAGTGGGCCCTTGAGGTGGAGAAGCTGGTTCGAAAAGCGTACCAGTCTGTACCTGCGCTCATTGTAGGGAACCTGGTGCAGACATTCATCGACGGCATCCGCGACCTTGAAGTCAGAGCTGCTGTGAGGCTCGGGCACCACGAGACGCTTAAGGACGCCTTGACCCATGCACTGGAGGTGGAAGCCGTGCGGCAGGATCATCGTTCCCACCGCGGCAGGGAGGTTGCAGCAGCTACAGTTCAGGACCGCAATAAGGGCTACAGCCCTAGGTGCTACGGCTGTGGGGAAAGGGGCCATCTTCGATCCAGCTGCCCTAAACGAACTGTAGAAAGGGAAGGTGATCGATATCGAGAGGGTAGTGTGGCTGACAGCACCGCTCAGCAGCAGCAGGGAAACGAGTAAAAGCCAGGACTGCGGGGCGGGTGCTGGCTGATGTTAAAAGAGCCCCAAGGATTTCGATCTCACAAACCCATGATGGGAACAGCCTAATCATCAAGGGCGAAGTCAACGGAACGCCGTGTAAACTGACCATAGACACTGGAGCCTCTCGCACGGTTGTCAGTTCCCAACTTATAAGTCGGTTCCTTGGGGACTCCGCATACAACCGAGAACGCATTAATTTGGTGACAGCCACCGGTCAGCGCATACCCGTCCGTGGAGAGAAGGAGATGGAGTTGAAGCTAGGCAACATGATCTACCTGCATAATGTCATCGTGGCTGATATAATGGACGACTGCATCCTGGGCCTAGACTTTATGAGGAAGAATTGTTGTGAGATCGACGTTAAGCAAGGTGTTTTGAAATGTGGACAAGAGGAACTTTTCGTGGAAGGGGCGTTACCAGGGAATGTGTACAGCCTTAAGAAGATTGTTCTTCCGCCGAGATCGGAAACGATTGTGCCGGTTAGACTTCCACGGAATCCTGGGCAATCTCTTCGTTGTGTACTCGTGGAAAGGGTAGACAATGACCTTCCATGGAAAGTGGCTCGAACCTTGGTCAGAATCGCCGACATCTCAGGAGTACGTGTGCTGAACCTTTGTGATCAGGAACAGATTATAGAAAAAGGCACATTGGTTGGTACTAGTGAGGAAGTGGATTGGTTGCGTCGGTGCGAATATCTATCGACTGGGACCCCCAGCAAGGATGGACAAACTAGAGTGACCACACTTTTAGAAGACTGTCGCAGCGTTCTCTCCCCGAATGAAACGGTCAAAGCGAAGAAGTTGTTACTCAAGTACGCCAATGTTTTCTCGTCAAACGAAGCTGACATAGGAAAGACTGGCTTAGTTCAACACAAAATAAACACAGGACAAGAATTGCCTATTCGTCAGCGGCCAAGAAGATTGCCTGTAGCACGTGAAAAGGAAGTGGAAACCATGATTGAGGGAATGGTGAAGGATGGTGTTATTGAACCTTCATCTAGTCCATGGTGTTCACCTGTGGTGCTGGTAAAGAAGAAGGACGGCAGCATGCGGTTTTGTGTTGACTACCGCCGCCTGAACGACGTTACAAAGAAGGACAGCTATCCTTTGCCAAGAATTGATGACACGCTGGACATGCTTACAGGCGTAAAGTGGTTTAGTACGCTGGATCTGAAAAGTGGCTACTGGCAGGTTGAAATTGACCCTAAGGACAAGGAGAAAACTGCATTTTCCACAGGAAAGGGCCTGTGGCAATTTAAAGTCATGCCGTTTGGATTGTGCAATGCTCCAGCAACGTTTGAAAGGTTGATGGAGCTTGTACTTACCGGGCTAATTGGAGATTCCTGTCTCGTCTATTTGGATGACATCATCATCGTAGGCCGTACGTTTGAGGAACACCTTCAAAACCTGGAACGCGTGCTCATGAAGATCAAGAGTGCCAACCTCAAGTTGAGTCCAAAGAAGTGCTCACTATTCAAACGGCAAGTTAGTTTTTTGGGGTATGTAGTGTCGGAAGAAGGTATCCGCACGGATCCAGAGAAAATTGCTGCTGTCAAAGAGTGGCCGGTCCCAAAAGACAAGACACAGGTTAGAGCATTTTTGGGTTTATGCTCTTATTATCGGCGATTTGTGAAGAACTTTGCAGATATAGCCAAACCTCTGCACAAGCTAACCGAGGAGAAGCGACAATTCTGCTGGGATGAAAGTTGCGATATTGCATTCCAGGAGCTCAAGAACCGCCTGTGCAAAACACCTATTTTGGGGTACCCTGATGCGGGCAAGGAATTCATAGTTGACACAGACGCAAGTGATATAGGACTTGGCGGTGTGTTGTCTCAACGGAATGGTGATCAAGAGATTGTAATAGCGTACTTCAGCAAGTCGTTGTCAAAGCCGGAAAGGAACTATTGTGTCACAAGACGGGAATTGCTTGCTGTGGTAAAGTCCTTGCAGCATTTTAGCAAATATCTTCTAGGGCGGAAATTCCACTTACGAACTGACCATGCTGCACTGAAATGGCTATTGCAGTTCAAAAATCCGGAAGGACAAGTTGCGAGATGGATTGAACTACTGCAGGAATACGACTTTGTGATCGAACATCGCAGCGGGAAATCTCATGGCAATGCAGATGCATTGTCAAGAACACCTTGCCCTGAAGATTGCAAGCATTGTACTAGGCAAGAGGGTAAGGAAGTGGTATCTGTGAGGATGCTCAGGACAGACCAGCTCAGCAATGAGTGGAAGGATAGCCTACAACATGCACAGCAGGAAGATTCGGATATTAAGCCGATTCTGGAATGGATGAAGGCCAGTGCTCCTAAGCCCATGTGGAGCGACGTCTCAGCAATGAGTTCGACCACGAAAAGCTATTGGGCCCAATGGGACAGCTTGCTGATTCAGGATGGAGTCCTGTGCCGTAAATGGGAAAATGGTCGGGGAGACAGTTGTCATTTGCAAATGGTTGTCCCTAAGGCTAAAGTACCGGATATTCTACAGCTGTACCATAGTGGTTGTTCAGGAGGCCACCTGGGAGTTAAACGAACTCTACTGAAAATCCGAGAACGGTTTTACTGGGTTTACTGTCGTGACGATGTCGAGGACTGGTGCCGCAAATGTACAAGTTGTGCGGCTGTAAAGGTACCTCAAATTCGTAGTAGAGGCGCGTTGAAATTGTACAATGTTGGTGCACCATGGGAGAGGATAGCCATTGACGTTGCGGGGCCGTTTCCGGAAAGTGAAAGTGGTAACAAGTATTTCATGGTTGTGATAGATTACTTCACTAAGTGGCCAGAAGTGTTCGCCATTCCAAATCAAGAAGCTTCAACAATTGCAGATAAACTAGTTCATGAAGTCTTCTGTCGTTTTGGAGTACCTTTAGAGATTCACAGCGATCAAGGAAGGAATTTTGAGTCTCAAATATTCCAGGAAACTTGCCGAGTTATGGGTACTCAGAAAACACGAACAACTTCTTACCACCCACAATCTGATGGAATGGTAGAAAGATTTAATCAGACATTGGAGAGGTACCTAGCAAAAGTTGTGGAAAAACGGCAACGAGACTGGGACAGGCACATACAACCGTTTTTGTTGTCATATCGAAGTGCTGTTCACGAAAGTACATCAGTGACACCAGCTTTCGTAAACTTTGGGAGAGAATTGCGGCTGCCTGCGGACCTGATCACCGGAATACCACCTGATGCCCCACGCAGTATAACCGATTATGCAAATGACTTGCGGAACAAAATGAATGACATTTATGAGCACGTCAGACAGACGGGCCAGCAAACGTCTGAGAAGATGAAAACACGGTATGACCGCAAAATGAACAACAAGGGGTTTGATGAAGGTTCACTAGTGTGGTTACACAATCCAGTTCGCAGCAAAGGGAAATCTCCTAAGCTTCAAGCTAAATGGGACGGACCGTACCGGATTGTGACAAGGATCAATGACGTAACCTACCGGATACAGAAAGGTGTCAGAGGTACTCCTAAGATTGTCCATGTGAATCGACTGGCGCGTTATTATGGGGCCAATAATGCTCGGGACGAGCATGTCTTAGGAGGGGGCAGTGTTACGCGCCACTATTAATGTCTTGTACATGGCAACACTAGTTACACTAGCGCCCTCTAGTGTCGAGTAAAAGAAAGTATTGCGCGCCACTATTAATGTCTTGTACATGGCAACACTAGTTACACTAGCGCCCTCTAGTGTCGAGTAGCAGAACTAGGAGAGTCGAGATCCTTCCAGAAATTTCGGGACCGATATGTACTCGAACATTCTAGATGTCGCTACAGTGGAAGGTTCTGGAAACTGTCTGAGGCCCTATATAAGGCCGGTATGGACCACGACAAGAACAGTATTGAATTGGCGATACAAGAGATTACTTCGAAGCGAAATAACGGCGAACTGTGTTTTATTATGAGTGTAATTTTAGATTGTAATTAGTGTTGTGTAATTAAAGTGTCAATTTTGGTAATTCAATCGGCAGTTTTTAATTGTCTCGAATCCCAAGCTCGTAACAATACAAAAGAAGCAGTATCTACACTCTTACCAGCTTTGTGTGACTTCAGTTTTTTTATGATATCTTTCCTTTTGGTGTAGAATCCTAATAGAAGTTAGTCAGACACAAAAGCAAATACTAAATAATATAATAATAATCTAGATTATCACTGGAAAAGTATGAGATAAAAATCAAAGCCCACAAATTTTTCTTCAAAGCCAACGTATTCAACTAGTGGAAAAAGCTATTCCCTACGTAACAAAAAATGTGAGAATGTGGAAATTTCGATTGAAGGAAGAAGAGGAATGAGGAGATTTCGAAAACGTTTACCAGGAGAAATGACCCGATATGCTGGACTAAAATTGCCAGAGGAGCCGCAGAGAGCTATGTTAGAAAGTCTTGACAGATTTTACGAGGAACTAGACTATCGCTACTGAGCAATGGATGATATTCTCGTAACATTTAGTGTTGTTCAGCCTTACACTCTGCTAACGTCACTAGATGAAGATCTTCAAATAATAGTTCAAAATCTGACAAAAATCTGCGATGATTTTTCTGCAGGATATATAATTTTGGAGACTTCACGACTTGAAAGCTACCAGCATTTCTTCCCAAGAAGCGGTTCAATGTAACTCATCGGAGCTTTTCTCGTAAAATTGGGCTATTCTGCATCTGTTCCGAATCTAGCGCTGTGTCTAAGATTTTTGTTTACTATTTAGTTTCAAGTGAAGGGAGATTATCAAAACTCAAGTTAATAAAATCTAACTTAAGGTCCACAATGAGCCAAGCGGGACTAACCAATCATTCCATTTTATCTATCGAAAATGACAAGAAAGTAAACTTTGATAATATATTAGAATATTTTAGCAAAATAAAGTCCCGTTAGCATGTATAGCATTTTTTGTTTTATTTTAGGGGGTGCTTTATAGAAAACCGCCCTGGGTGTCAACCCACGCTACGCCGCCACTAGTTACCGTAAGGTTTGATACTGTAGCGAAGCAATAATGTAAACAAAATATTAAACGGAGTTTAACTATAAGTTGTAACACTATTCAGCACTTTCCATATTGAAAAAAATACGCATTTCGTTTTCCGTAATGCTGTATACACTAATAATATTCTCAAAATATGTATCACTTATTTATTTATTTTAAAACAGTGTACATGCTGGCTTACAGTATGCCCAAAACGTCAGCATGCTAATTTACAAATTACACTTTTAAATAATAAGTAATTGATTAAGATATGTACATGTCCAAATAAAATAAAAAATACATGCCAAATAGAACATGCCCAATAGAACCTAACATTAAATTAATATATTACAATATGTCAAAATTGAATGTCAAAAATAGAAGGGCTTTATTACATAGTCGCCTAAAGCTATCAGCAAATAAGTCAGTCTCGTAATCATGTGCGAGCATATCTTCAATAAGCCGTATAGCGCGAGTAGTGGGCGCGTGAGCGGCCGCCACAGAAAACGCGGCCGCCGCCGCTGTGCCACCGTCCCTTCACCATCATAGCCCAGCCGCTTCGGAGCCAATAACCCCACTCTGCTTAATATCGTCGGGCTATCTATTTTATTATGGATGATTGCTAGGTAGAACGTTATCAATTGTATAGTACGCCTAAGTTTAAGAGTGTACAAACCCACCATACCAGTAACAAATAAGGACGGATATAGATAGGGGTAATAACCGTAATTATGCTTATATAGACATCGTGCAAATTTGCGCTGTATTCTCTCTATCATCAAAATATATTTCTCCTCATAGGGATTCCATACAATGGCACCGTATTCAAGCTTACTACGAACATATGCATTGTAAAGTACCAAAGCGACCCCTATTCCGTCGAACTGTGAGGAAGTGCGAATAATGAAGCCAAGCATTTTACTGGCCTTTTTACATACAGTAATCACATGGTTATGAAAGTCAAGTTTAGCGTCTAATAATAATCCTAAGTCACGTACTTCGCTTACCCTTTCTAAGGGCGTGTCAGATAAATTATAGTCTTCATTTAGTGGACAGCGTTTACGCGTGAATGTTATTATTTTACATTTATTATCATTAAAGGGAAGACGATTTAATACGCTCCAATTCAAAACCGCACTGATGTCTCTTTGCAATGCCTCGCAGTCAGACGGGCCATCTACACCTAGGCTTAATTTGAGATCAATGAGAAAAAGCAATGGCCCCAACGTACTGCCCTGACTTACCCCAGATCTTGTGTAATAGTCACTAGACTCAAATACACCCACTCTAACAAACTGACGCCGATCACGTAGGTAATTTGAAAAAAACTCGACAAGTTTTGGGGCGAAGCCTGTCACCGTCAATTTACGTAACAAGATATCATTGTCGACCAGGTCAAATGCTTTTTTAAAGCCGAAGTACGCAGTATCTACCTGCCTACCAGCATCCAACTCAGCATATATATAGTCAAGATGAGCCACAAGATTAGAAGTGGTAGAACGGGCTGTTCGAAAACTGTGTTGACTACCATGCAATAAATTCTGAGTTTGTTTATTAATTTGCTGGCATAAGACAATCTCAAATAGTTTTTCAAAGACTGATAAGACTGCAATCGGTCTAAAAGACGACACGTCGTTTTCACCAGCAGTTTTTGGAACCGGAGTGACCGTAGAAACTTTCCAAATACTTAGAGTGAGTCAGTGATAAGTTAAAAAGGTACAGGAGCGGACTCTCAAAAGCGGATGAAATTGATAACGATTTCTAACGGTAACAACAGATTGCAAATTGCATCTATTTTTCTCTAAATTATAATCAAATGTGTCTATAGTTTCTCATTCTCAGTAGGTATAAAAATTATTTTAATGACACTTTAATTCATATTAAAGGGTAGGAAGTTCGCCCAAACTACTTCTCCCTTGATTTCTTGAATGAACACCATCTCTAGCTAATAACAATTCCTCTCTCGATAGGAGACTAGGCTCCAATAGTTCTCTTCGACTTAAAGTCATGTTAATCACAACACTACTCTATCGCTACTGACCGAGAACTCTTTCGTGCCCACGCGAGATATCGCTGTCGGACCGCCTCGCGTCACATCGAACCGCTACCGCCATCGCTCGACCGTCGGTAATTTCGTGCCAGCAGCCAGAGTCCCTAATGTATTATTATACTCACATACCGTATGTCTATTGAGTATAGTTTAGTGCCATAATTTGTTTAGTTTTTTTTTTTAAATTAACTTCAATGTTCAATATTTTATTCCGATAAGATATAAATATCTTGTACACCTTATACTAGAAGCAACTAATACTAATGCAGCAGCATAATATGACTAATGGTCTGTATACTTGTAATACCACGATTATGTATGAATTGCTCACTGAAGACGTGATCTAGGTTTTAAAATATACATAATTTGATTTAAATGTTATTTTGGTGATTAATAAGTTACTTTGAGAATAAGGATTTGATTTAGGTACTTAAATAAAACAAAATTCCTGTGCCATTTATAAATAGAAATTTTCTTTCGACTTTAGATTATATCATAGACAATACAGCTCTCTCATTGTGTAAGTAAAAGTAAAAAAGTAATAACGTATACTTAGCTGTAAAATGTATTGTCGTATATAAGCAGTTAATTTATATGTCCCTGCTTATGCTTAGTCCAGGCAACTCTCTCGCTAAGACTGTTACGAAAAGTGACGGTTGAATATATTATTGAGTGTCTATCGGCATTGCTTTAATTTCACCAACTTTATTTGTTATCAAGTTATATGATGTAAATAATTGAAAATTAAGTGCATTGTGAGATTTTTAACTCTATTTGATGGAATAGTTCGTGGCTTCGTTTGATCTCTAATTACTGTGTAGATGTGGTTAACAATCGTGCTAATGCTTTGTTTCAGTTTTATGAATTTTTATTTAAACAAATACGAGAGCCGTTTAGCTTGCCATGAGTTTTCATCATGGCACGGGAGCAGAACGTGTACGATTCCTTTGAAGAAAAATAACTCTTTAATGGTAAATTATACGTGCTGACTTACCACGGATCCGGTGAAGTGGTAAAGAATAACTCCGTGGGGAAACTAGATGTCTGAGTAGTTGAAAATTCGTGGAAATGTGAAAACCGTTAATATGAAGCATTGCGGCATACCTACTCTTTGCTGCCCACAAACACTATAGGTAATGAGGAGCCCTGTGCACAGTAGTGAGACGTATTTAAGCTGCTACTTTACTTTTTTACCTTTAATGAGACTTATAAATCAGTTTGTTATCTAAGTGTCGATTTACCACGTTCGCGGCGGTGAAGGAAAATCTGCACATCGGAGAAGTTCCCCAGTTAACATGATTCTCCACTGGGATCAGCGCAGCGAACACTTTTTTCTCTGCGGACTGTACCCAGTAGTGACATGTATGTAAGCTGCTATGCTTTGATGGGGCAATTATGAAGTTTGTATTTCATTCATATTTTCGGAGATGTTACTTTTTTGTTTTCACTCTTCCGTATATATTAAGGGTAGCAAAGATTCAAAAAAGTACAACTAATCATCATCATCATTACAGCGTATCAAAAGTCTAATGAACATTTATAATTTTGAACTGTTGTCAGGAAGACGATGTTGCCCATCCTGTTTGTTTTCCTCTGTCGACTCTTACGACACACACCGTACGATATGAGGCGGCGGATTCTATTTCGCTGCCACACCAAGACAAACATTTTCTACTCCCGTTCATAAGTGTAGTTCTTTCCACGTTCACTATAAATAGAAATTAATTTGCAATAAAACTAATCTTAAGGATTTTATCGCATTTAATTTTATTTTTAATCTTGACGTTTCGGGCACTTTATTGAACCCATGGACTCGAATAAAGTGTTTGGCGTCCTAATGTAATAGAATTAATGATGACCTCCATCAGCCTTTAATTAATAATGATTAGTCCGATCTACGCAGAATGAGCTTATAGTACTTGAAATCTTGCAGTAGTATGCTTGATTTCAATTCAGATTTAACTTGATTACACATGAGATCCCAAGCAGATGGTAGCACCCAGCGATCATCTCTATTGAAATAAAAATGTTTTTTTTTTTATTTCAATGGCATCGCGAATCATTCTTAGTAGGAATTGGTGTTTTATTGCGAGAATTTGTTCTCTATCATACCTGATACAATGGTTGGGACGATACTGAACATATTGACATTCTCCAGAATTCCCGGAGCGTCAGTGCTTCACATCAGTGATATATTCTTTTACGCTGGTTTTAATGGAACTTTCATCTAAAGGTGTGTGAAAAAAATTCGCGTAAAAAAAGTTAAAATTAAACGTGATAAAATCTGTAAGATTAATTTTATTCCATGTGTAGTATTCATCATTATTGCAGAACTGCATTTATGAAATTTTGAAGTCTACTCGAACGTAAAAATATACCAGTATCTATTTTATAGTGCCAATCAATAAATGGAGCCAATGATATGAATCAAATATCGCAAATAAACATTATAACGTAAAGTGATAGAAGACCATGAAATCATCATTATTTTGTTAAAACTAAATTAACTTTAATTATGAATGAATGAAAAGAGTAAAGTGTAAATAATAATAATAAATTTTGATTCCAAGACAATTTACCTTTCTCATGGATACATCGGAAGACACGCCCGATATATTTTTTATAGGATAAGGGTGACAAATGAACACACAGTTCACCTGATGGTAAGTGGTTGCTGTGGCTCATAGACATCTACATCTATCCTCGATTACGAATCAAAATGCAGATGCGTTGTCACCCGTGAGGACTAAAATGGAATGCCTCGCTTCCAGTAAAAAGGGTCTCTGGTTCTCTACACTCACCATACGAAACACAGCAGCGGTAAACTGCTATTTTATGGCATATATTTTATTTCATTGTTTCGTGGTCCTTCCCGGTTGAGCTGACCTTTTCGTGCTACAACTATACCAGTAATATAGCTGCAGCATGGCTCTACCACGTACAAAATATAAAAAATAGTAGATGTTACTAGACATATGATATTAATGCAATTCTGAAAAACTTATTTATTCACGTGTGTCCTGTAGCATGTTATATCTATGCTAAATATCAATTAGCTATGTCCAATAGTCTTTGAGAATTCAAAAAAAATCTGTGATAAACAGATATAGGGATATAGACACCGTGGTGGCTCTAAAAGTGATAGAATTTTGCTAAATCTGGCGCGAACACGAACACGAACACGAGCACGAGCAAAGCCGCGGGTAAAAAGCTAGTTTAACTATAAGTAGCTGCAAAACTCGTTGTGTTGTACGGGCGTTATCCATGACGGTAAGTGGAATTGGGTGGCGAATATGTGCAACATTACGGAATGGCTTTAGTCAGAACTTCGTAGAACATTATTTTTTATAGAAGTAAAGGTGACAAATGAGCACACATTTAACGTGATGGTCTGAAGATGCTGTGACCTGTAGACACCAACATCAAAATAATTATGTTGCGGCCCTTGAGGACTAAGATAAAATGTTTCTAATTCTCGTCACTTACCATACAAAACTTTGTAGCATCTTACTGAAATTATTCTCGTTATATAAAATGATAGCTTAAGATTGTATCGCCAAACTAAGGAGGCTAGTCAAAAAACAGCATATGTCCCCATCCATGATCCATGTGGTATTAATCCTCCTTCTCAACCATTTAAAAGGAAAGTAGACTATATATCACAAGACGCCACTGCAAGTAGAAATATTTAAGCTGGCATAGCATACCCAAGTATACCACACACTGAGATATTACGTTTTTTATAACATTAGAGTGACAAATGACCTACTTTACGGTCCATTTACGAGTACTAAGTGGCTACTGCAGACTATGGATACTTGTAACCTACTTTAAACACAGGTGACCACAGATGTAATGCCACTTTCGAGGAATAAGATTGGATGCTTTGTTGTCAGTAAAAAGGGTTTTCAACTGTCGTATGTGTAACACAATAGTATTCTGATGTTGTTTTATGATGGTTTTCTGAGTGAGTGTATACCTTTAGTAGTCAAGCCGACAAATTCATGCTGCAGTCAATGTTGCGTTGCTTTACCACATTCAAAAAAATGGTGCGTGTACTTATATACGCGCGATAGAAGCTATACTTTCACTATTAGTAACTATTTTTATTACGTCCACACTAGATTTTTTTCCTATATTGTGGAGGTAGTTTACTTATATTAATTGCACAAGGACGAATATTCAGACCCGGAACAATTATTTGTAGACCAAAAAATCTCATCACTGTAACACTGCATCAATGCTGGAACTCAACATTGCAACACAACATGGCGATTTTCAAGGGTGAAATATCGATTCATTGGATTGATTCTGTACTGCATACCGAAAAACAAACGATATTTTGGGCCTGAAAATCGATCTCAGATCTAAAAATAGGACATAAAGATGTCTTCGAAGAATTAATTAAGGCTATACAATATGTTTATAAAATTGATTAATTATATTTGATTTGTTTTATTTTAACAGTATCTATTAGGGCAGATAATAAATAAAATAGGTGAGGTTCTACTTATGTCAAAGAACCAAACTGATTGACCCCGACTCCACCTGGTACGAGTCTGTCCTTCCCCTAGAGTGGTTATAATATAGAGCCGGAGGCGCGTAGGGGGAGCAGCTTCCGCCTGCCTTACCTCCGCAGCTTGGGCTTGTTGGTCGCCTTCGGCGACCAGCCTCGGCCGCTCCTGGTCGTCTGATGCCTACGATTTGTTACGCAAAGGCGTAGAGGCTGCTCTCCCCGGAGCGCCGGAGACATTGCAGTCTCAAAATAGATACAGAAGTCCCTCTGAATTAGTCCCTCTACACCTCCCCCCCCCCTCCCTCAATCCGACGAATGTCAATGGAAATTCGTAATAAAATGGGCTCAGAAGGGCTAGAACCCAGAGCCGTAAACCAATAAAAAAAGACAACAAAATATTGTAAAACTAACTATTTATTTCTAAAAAGTACTTGTTTCCGCATATTGAAACTTTGTGTGTGTGGTTATAAAAATGTAATCTTTCTGTAAAAATACGTATCAACACCCAACTCGACGGACGTCAATGGAAAGTCGTAACCAACATTTTAAATATTTTTGTTTGTTGTAATATAAAAAAAAAGTCAAATTCTTTTTAATGTTCTACTTTTCT
Organism: Parnassius mnemosyne; assembly: GCA_963668995.1. NCBI lineage: Eukaryota > Metazoa > Arthropoda > Insecta > Lepidoptera > Papilionidae > Parnassius > Parnassius mnemosyne. The sequence continues at coordinate 13,775,304 of CAVLGL010000082.1, forward strand.
CCAATATTCTATAGTTGATAGTGATAATACTATTATTAGATGTGTTTATTATATTAAGTCCCGATAAGTGAAGCGTTCACAAATAAATAATGTTGTAGGTATTAGATAATATTATCTATTTTGACACAATTATCAAATATTTTAATTATGCCTACATATTTGTGTCACTTTTGGCTTGGCATGAACTCTGATCAGTTTTATGATTTGTTAAACTGTATCCCAAGTCGCTAGACTTTTATACGATACACTATTTACAATACTTAAAGCAATCGTGGCATTTAGTACTTGTCCTGCTAGGACAAGTACTAAATGCCACAATTGCTTTAAGTATTTGCTTAGTTAAGCTGAGAATTGGTGATAGTAATGAAAGGTTGGCAACTCTCTTTAATAAATCTCGTGTCACCTTAGAACGCTTAATGATTAAGGCCAGAGAGTGTTTAATTAATGAGTTTGTTCCATTGTACTTCGGATTAAATCTAGACATGTCATCAGTAGTACTTATCACACGTATTTATTGATTAGCAGAGATGATGCTGTGGCTAACACATAAGATACCATAGTGGGCTATTGCTGCAGCTGCCTCGTCGGTAAGCGAACAGTGGGCTGCTGTGCTCATATAATGACGATAGTGTGGTATTTGAGCTGGGGTCGGTATAATGACGTAACTGAGTCGGCAACAGCTTCAAATAATTTTTTTCGGGAGTATGATGAATGTATGATTTAAGTAAATGTATATTAAATAAATGTTTTTGACTATTAATCGCTGTTAAAAAAGCCAAAAGCTATTATTAAAAATGGACTTGTTTGTTTTATTTTTTTTTATCTCTTAATCAATTCACGACAATAACATGACCATGAGCAATAGCGTCTGTCATGAATAGTATTTTAAGATTATTAAAGGGTTATTGTTCAAGACGCTCTCTAGGACTCAACAAGCGTTTTTTTCCGTCTGACTGGTGACCCTTATGATTATGTTTTATTGGTATTAGTGTGGTAGTATAATCATTCATCATCATCATCATCATCATCATCATTACAGCCCTTCACAAGCCCACTGCTGAACATAGGCCACACAAGCCAATGTCAGTCTCCCAGGTGTTTAATGGGTAGGCACTTACGTTTCGCAGTGAGTCCCATATAACCACGCAGCCGGCTGTCGTGGTATGCTTAGAGCATTCACCACCTCACTTCCCCGCTTCCCGGAGGGTAGCCCTTTTCATTGCTTCTGGGCGCAAAAAAAGGTGCAAATTTCCAAGTTTCAGTCACGCATCCTGTAGCACGGCTATATGTTGATAAAACTCTTAATTCTTACTGATATTAGTGGATGACTCTGTTTTTAGAGCCATAAAGTTCGTCTGTGTTGAACGTGTCTATTTAAAATGGGTCGTTGGTAGTGTCGAAAACATAGAATTAGTTTTTAGATTATTTTAGATTTTATAAAATAACTCCAAAACCCGGGCTTTTGTAAAAAAAATAACTTTTATGAGTTAATATGATCAGTGTAGTTCAAAAAAACAAAATTTGATTTTGATGCAACATGATTCCATACATTAATGGGCATTCTCCTTTCAGCGTTGATAGGATTTATTAATGTATTGTTATTTATATTTATTTTTATTATATAAAGTTTACGACAAAACTTACTTATAGTTCAAGGATCTGTCATAAATTCTATCAAACTTTAAAATACTACTAAATCACATTTTGACTGAGTAATCACGAAATCTTCAAAACTATAGTTACTACTACCACTACACTATAGGTGGTTAAAAGGATGTTGACAGACAAAGAGAAGAAGGATCGGCGTAGGCAGCAATAGATACTATAGTAGGTTAGTTGGGAAAACTACAAAAATAGGAAAGAATAGGGGTTAGTAAATTATATAAAGGTATCAATAATCTGACTCCAAAAATACAAAACGAGTACGAAAAGAACCGCAAGAATGTACTCGGAAACACCGTGAAAAGCAAAGGAACTCAGAGAAACTGACATTAGACTTACAAATGAAACACCGCCTTTATAACCAGTACCGCAAAGCTTTAAGAAATGTCGTGGGCTAGCAGATTGCAGAGAGAAATCGAAAGAAAATAAGAGATGAAAAGAAATATTTAAGAGAGAGGATATTGCTACTTGAAAATTGTTTAGCTAACTATAAGATGAGAATGCTACAAAAATCGCGACAAGGCGCCCCAGACAGCACGGGAAGATACGTCAGGAGAACAGGAAATGCTCAAGTAGTAGGTGGGTGATACATCTCTGATTGCGAATCATTAATTACGTGTTTGCAAAGGACCTGCATATTATATGTGGTAGAGCCATTGCTGTAGCTATATTAGTAGTATAGTTGTAGCACGAATGGATCGGCTCGACCGGGAAAGGACCTCGCTCTCACAGAATAGCAGCGTAAAATAGCAGCTTAACACTGCTGTGTTTCGTATGGTGAGTGTAGAGAACCAGAGATCCTTTTACTGGAAAAGAGGCATTCTATCTTAGTCCTCACGGGTGACAACGCATTTGAATTTAATTCGCAAATGAGGATAAATGTAGATGTCTATGGGCCACAGCACCCACTTACCATCAGGTGGACTGTGTGCTCGTTTGTCACCCTATCCTATAAAAAATATCCAAATATTACCTGTTGTTGAGGCACATTACGATCATATGTCTGCCATTTCGAATAAAGGTACCACATTTACGTTCAAGGGTACTTTGTTTATACGTCATATAACTGATTACGGGCCTGATGAAATATGTTTCCATCACATAATAATATTTTAAACAAAAAAAAAACAGAAGATGTTGTTACTGGTTCACCAGAGTTACTGTTAAAATCTCCTTAGCCTAATCCAACCCTCCAGGACTCACTAATTTCAAGAAATAAGGATCATCTTAGTTTGCGTTCGTTACCGCCAGCTTGGACTCTTATATTCAGAATACTTATAATATATTAAATTTCTACGAGCTGTGCTACGAGAGTGACGAAGAAAGTGATGACATTATTAATCTGCGACAACCCTGAATCTAGAAGGGATGAAAACGATGAAGAGAATCGTTTTGGTTGAAGTTTTTCTGCAACTGATGATTCCATCTACAATATCCATCCAAGACAAGTTTTGATCTTGAATGGATATTGTATTGGATTGGATTGGACTGGGATTGTATTGGTATTGGAATCAACTTCGTATATTATCGTCCTCAAGTGACGAAAAAACTTATTCAGTTATTATAACACTTATTTTGTCTATTTTTGTTTATTTTTTATTGTACTACTTTGATTAGTAAATATGTGTCCAGAATAATTACAAGACTGATAATGTTAATTATTTGTTGTTAGATGTTTGTGTTGATGTTATGTTATTAAGTTTGAGACTTTAAGGCCAAAAATGTTCATTCCTGTCGATTTCGTGGTCACTCCTGTCTATTGTTAAAAACGGAAAAACCTATTTTTTTAAAATTTCTTAGTATATTTAACTATGTTATTATTTTTTACATGTTCCTTAAATACCAAAAAAATATTTTTATTTCATAAATAAACAAAACGTTGATTTTTAATTTTAATTATTTTATTTTACCTCACGGTAGAATGACCCAAAAGCAAAGGAAATTGAAACAACTACGTCAGATAAGCATGTACAAAATAGGTATACAAAATAATCTAAGATTGAAACAGATGTAAAAAGTTTTAGATGCATGAAACAAATAAATAATCTGGTTTTCAAAATTAAAAGAAATTATGATAAATGTATTGCGAACCAAATAATTACGGGTTTCCAAAGAACACCTCACATTCTCTTAAAAAAACGCCAACTGTATGACATGGCACTCAAACCATTGCAAACTGCATTGCAGTGCAAACGACATCACACAAATAGCAATAGTCATTAAGTCGTCTCGATCAGATAGATATCCGCATGACATGGCTCACCACTCGCAAGCTGAGCAAGCGTCAGACGCCTATTTACCGCGCTAAAGCATCATGTGGTCGACAGAAGTCGGAGCCGTACCGCCGCAAGATCCACCAAGACATAGCAGGTAGCAGTGGAGTAGCCTCAATCATACCAAGGCTCGGCCACGCCAATGTCAAAATGACCGTCGACTATTTGGAGTAAACTGTAACACTTATCAACACATTAGAATACAAACAGGCTATTTATTTTTTCAATTCATAGCACGTTAAAGTTTAATCCTTTGTTTGATATATCGCTTAAACATTACGAACTTTAAAATGTATGGGCTACATTATTTCGTGGGCTACGTATTTTCATATCATTTCACAAAAAATCAAAACTAGACATTCATCAATTACAATGATGGATGCAAACTAAAACTCATTTAGTAACACCTCTTTTCAATATTTCTTTCAACATTTGTTAACATATTTGGGTACCTACGTTAAGAACCAATGAAAGTCCTCGCGGGTACTTTTAATATAAATCGAACAAAAATATTTAACTTTTAGCTTAAAACATTTCACTTTCTACAATGTCAATGTCGAAAATAGGACAGCAAATTTTATTACGACATTTAACATAAAAACAAAGGCATCAACGTAAGTCGCATTATAGTCTTCCACGAATGTAATAACCCTCCCACTATGCACAGATTATATATGGACGGTAACAGGGATCTTTATCCCACTTCTGATTTAAGAAATTTCAATGTAAAGCTACAGGAAAAGGCTTTAATACCACTTCTGATGTAAGAAACTGTTCCACTTCTGATGTTGGAAACTATTTCCAAAGGTATTTAAATAAAAGAACACCACTCGGTAACAAACCCTGCTTACTATCAGGACCCCAATTACCATACCATACCATAAACCAACAGCATCACTACCCATCTCAATGTAACACAGGGCAGCCTCTCAGCAACACGATCTTCCTTGCCTACACTAGTAGAATACCCCAACGGGCATAGTAACGATAGAGAGACTCGTAGAATTACAAACTGTTCCTCTTAGTTGGCTGCGTGATACTCTATACTGGTAAAACAAGTGGGAGATGACCATTCTACCTTCATTTGTTCATATTTTCTTTTATTTTTTTAACCTCATTCCCTACAATAGAATATAATACACGAGTCACGTCACGTCATAATTATACAGAAACAAACTTTTTTATTCAATATAGATTGTATTGAAAGTCACTCTTTGTTTAATTACCACTGGTTCGAAAAAACCTCTGTCCTTGGAAGAACCAGCAAGAAATCCAGCGGGACTTTTTTTAAATAACAGCTTACAATCGGAGGAGTAGACTAATATAAACGTGAGCGAAGTTGCATCAGCGAGGTCCCTTTTCCTTTTCTTTCGTTACAGGGATCTACCCAATAGATTTATCCTACCAAACATGCTTTGATACTACAGACGAGGGCGACACTGAAAGTTTTTATAACTAGCCCCACTTGTAAACGATATAATAAAAAAAATAAGTTCAAATTTAGAAAATGGAACTTTTTGCCAATATTATTGTGTATGTATGTTTTTTTATTATTTTATAATTCATTAATTTAATTTGTCATTGGTTTACGATTTGGCAGCAAATTGAAAATTGTCTTTGTCACGTGAGCATGAAATTAACGCAAGATAATAAAAGATGGTGGCCTCGTTCTTCGGAAGGACAGGTCATACAACACACAACAATTGTTTTAGAGGATCGAAAAACCGTTACTGCAGAGTGGTACACTAACAATTGTTTGCCACTTGTCTTGGAAAAGGTTCGGGAGAAACGACCTCGCAGTAGGATCCTCCTTCACCACGACAACACCTTGACGCACACCGCCAGACAAACAATCGATTACATGGCTACTTCAGACGTGGAATTACTGGGTCACTCGCCCTATAACACCGACCTCGCACTTTGCGTTTTTTATTTATTTCCGAAAATAAAAGAAAAACTTCGAGGAAAACGTTTGATGGACGCCGAGGAAGCAGTGGCTGCGTTTCAAAATGGACGAAACCCGATGGATGAATATAGGATGGATCGATAGCAAATCAAGAACTCGTGCTAGTTACATAAAATGTTTATTGCGCCACACGGTGAAAATGACCGTTAGATTTTTCAAAGCGCGGGACGACTTAAACGTATGTATGTGCACACAAGCGGAGACTGGGCAACAACTGCCCGCCAAGAATGCTGGCGGGGGATCGCTCACTCTTATCTACATTAGGCATAATATTACAAATACATACGAGGGCTGCACTAAAAGTATCGGGAATAGAATATTTCCACTGTTCCTGTCATATTAAAATCTTTTTAATTGAAAAGTCCTTGGTTTTTAAAATCGAATACCATTTATTTATTTAAAAAAATATTCTCGGTCTTGCCACAAGGTTTTATCAAACCTGTTTAGTCGTTGAGAAAATGGAATTGACTCGAGAAAATTCAAGAGCAATGATTTATTATGACTTTCGAAGTGGTTTAACACAAAAACAGTGTGTTGATTGGATGATTTCTCCATTTGGTGATGAAGCCCCATCCAAAACCACAATTTATCGCTGGTTTGCTGAATGCACGTGGGCGTGTCAAGCTCAGTGATGATCCCCATCAAGGTCGTCCAAAAACTGCAGTCACCCAAGAAAACGTTGATGCTGTGCGTAAGCTGATTGAGGAAGATCGACATGTGACATACCGCGAAATTCAGGCAACTTTAGACATTGGCATGAGTCAAATACAAATAATCTTGCATGAACAATTAGGTGTAAAAAAGTTGTTTTCCCGATGGATACCGCATACGCTCTGTGAAGAGCAAAAAGCGGCTCGCGTTACTTGGTGCGTCAGAACTCTCGAAAGATTCCACGCAGGATCCTCAAATACTGTATACAACATCGTATCAGGTGACGAATCCTGGATATACGCGTACGAACCCGAAACAAAAAACCTGTTCGAGACGGCCAAAATGACTGTTCACAACGGCAAAAATGACTTTAAACGAGAAAGTGATTAAGGAATATTTATTTGTTTAAAAAATGAAAATACGGAAAAATTGACTAAATAATGTATTAAATATAGTTTTACCATGTATTTACAACTCTCAATATGTTTGTATAGAAGGTCGATTTGACAATAGTTAATATAAACAACTTTATTTTGTTTAAGAAAATATCGACCAATCACAGCGCGCCGCGCTATAGAACTTTCTGGAAATTTAAATTAACTGCGTAATAGTTTTAAGCAAAAATTAATGAGAATAATTTTATGTCTGAAAAGAGTTGTAAATATGGTATTTAGTTAGCATATGATGTATAGATCGTTATAATAAAGAAATATTTTGTATAATTAAGCACGATTTAAAAGTTATAGGATAATTAAAGAATTAATATGACCAATTAGTGTAAAAGTTTAGGACATTTCAATGAATAACTTTGTTAAATGTAAATATATTAATTATCCTTTATCGCATACTAATGTAGAACAAAAATGTCTATTTAATGATGTATAGCATGTTAGAGTTAAGATTTGTATTATATAAAAAAGTTGCAAGTTGTGCCATTTGCATAAAGAAAAATGATTGAAAATAAAGAGGCAAATGGGAATTGGCAAGCGGCTCTCTATAGAGTATAGCCGAAGTCTACCTTATGGGGGCAAATCATAGTAACATTGTAGTAGGAAGAACTACCAGTAACAAGCAGCAGTATCCGGTAGTAGCTGAAGTGACTAGTAGCAGAACACAGTGAAAAGTTAAAGTGAAATAGAAAAGTTTAGCTAGCCGAAAAAGGTCGTAACTGAAAAATCGCAGTTACACATAGTCGGAAAAAAGTGGCAACTGAAAATTCTCAGTTGCACATAGAAAAATAGTGTCAGCTAGCCAAAAATAGTGGTAACTGATATTCGCAGTTACATATAGTGAAAAAGTGTTGGCTAGCTGAAATAAGTGGTAACGGAAATTTCGCCGTTACATTTCGTGAAAAGTGTTAGCTAGACGGAAAAAGTGGTAACTGATATTCGCAGTTACAAAAGTGTTTAAATTCAACTAATTTTAGTTGATTAATAGCTGCTAGTCAGTAGTGTTAGAAAACCAGCTGCTACCAATAGAAATTTTGGATACTACCAATAGAAATTTGTTACTTTCAATAGATATTTAAAATTACCAATAGAAATTGTAGAGAATACCAATAGAAACTTGTTACTGCCAATAGAAATTTGATATTACCAACAGATATTTTAAAAATACGAATAGAAATTTTAGAAAACCAATAGAAATTTTAATATTACTGTGTGTTTAATTAAATCTGTGTTTTAAAATATATAGTGAACAATCATAGTTGAAAAATAGTGATAAATAAATAACAGTGTAAAATCTCGCGACAAATTAATTAGTCGATCCGCTGGCCACTCCCTTGCTATTTTAATTTACAAATCGTGCATTTTAATTTTGAACCTCAGTCCACAGTTTATCCGCAGCAACCAAAGAGACGGCAGTGAAAGACAGCAGTTGGAGGAGTCTGGAACCTACAGGTGTAGGACGTGAGCGACTCGCGGGGTATCTCCGACAACATTTACTCCGGAGAACTACGCCCGTCCGGCACATTTTATGGTCCTTCGAGCCGGATCCTTCCACCTGTACTGCCGGCTGGACCATTTTATGGTCCCTTTGAGCCGAATCATCCGTATACACCGGACCACATACGCTGGTCATTCGAACGGGATTCGTCAATCCGTTAGTATTTCGGAACCGGGTAAATAATCACTACCGTTTTAAAGTTGCTGAAATTTCAGAATCAAGATGCCGATCACTCGTTCGCAAGGAAGGGGAACCATGGCGTGGACTGTCGGTCTGGATGATGGACCGTCGGACAATACCGACACCGTCCGCCACCAGATGCCACCACGCTCACCATCCACAACAGAAGGCGCTGAGGCGCCAGCTTGCCCCCGCGATGGGGGGGTACTCCTGCCTGTGCCAGCCGTTGTTAAAGCCGGTACACCGAAGCAGAGAGAACAGATAGCTTGCCCCTGCGATGGGGGGGTACACCTGCCAGTGCCAGCCGTTGTTAAAGCTGGTACACCGAAGCAGAGGAAACAAATAGAAGGCAACGATGACATTCGCTGTGCATCACCGCCAACAGCCCGGGTATATTCCCGCGCCGAAGAGCCACCAAGGGGCCACACCGATAAAAGTACAAGGTCAAAGAAGACCACTCGGCCCAATAAAAAGGTTTTGAAGGCTCGTGAGGAAGTGCTGAGAATAAAATTGGAACTCGCACAGATCTCATTACAAATGGCTGAAGAAGATGATGAATCGGACGACTATGATGAGGATGGTCACTCCAAAAGTGAGTATGTCCGATCTTGGCTCGAAAATTCTGTAGCCAAACAAAAGCCAACGCAAGGCGCAACCACCGGTGGGGAGGCCCCACTTAATAAAAACATCACAAAGCCACCCCCGGAGGTTGTCGACCTCAGTGAGCCGCCGATGAAGCTCACAAACAAGGATTCGAAGGTTGATGAAGAAAGGGAGCTCCTACCTGCTGTATCAGAGCTCACCTACCAGAATCCCAATGCTGAAAATATACCGAAGAGTCCCGTACCTCAGAAGGCTTGCCAGGACTCCAAGGTTGATGAAGACAGGGGGCTCCTACCTGCTGTATCAGAGCCCGCCTACCAGGATCCCCAACCGGAAGAAGCAACCAAGAATCCCATAATAAAAAGACCTAACCAGGCACCTGTCAGCAATGAAGACAGGGTGCTCCGACCATTCATATCGGAGCTCACGTCCGCTATAGCCGCACTCGCTGATAAACCAAAACCAGAGAGTGCATCGTCAAATACTTTCGCAGCATCAAAAGCGATAATGACACTGCCGAGCTTTAGCGGAGCACATACTGAATGGCTTTCGTTCCGTGCCATTTATGAAACAACCCGAGGCTACTTCAATGACATAGAAAATACTGCTAGACTACGAAGAAGTCTACAAGGAAGAGCCTTGGAAACAGTTAGTTCGGAACTCATCGGGCATGCTAAACCAGATGAGATTATGCGAGAACTGGAGCTACAATTTGGGCGTCCAGATTCAATCGCGCAAGCAGAAACCGATAAATTACGGGGATTGCCACGCTGTACAGAGGCACCCAGAGATATTTGTACATTCGCGAGCAAAGTGAGGGGAAGCGTCGTCACACTTCGAGCACTCAAGCGAGACCATTACCTCGTTAACGCAGAGCTGCTACGACACCTCACAGACAAACTGCCAAACTCTATACGCGCGCAGTGGTATAGAATTTATACAGAAAAGTATGACTCAAGACCAGACCTCGGTTTCTTCAGTGAATTTATCACCGAACAAGCTCGCTACTGTTGTGCATTTGCGCCTCCTGAGATCATAAGCGGAGCGCAAAATAATCGTCCAGTGCATAGGATGCACACGGCTACCACTAAGCCGTCTCCGAAATGCAGTGTGTGCGAAAAAGAGGGTCATTACGGATCCGACTGCAACAAGTTTAAAGAGGCAGATATTGATAAAAGATGGCAACTCGCCAAGCAAAGGAATTTATGTTTCCGGTGTCTGCGTTATAGAAGTCAGACACACAGATGCAAAACCACGAAGTGTGGAATAAAAGGATGCAACGCGACACACAATCGACTCCTTCATAATAATAGAAAGGAAAAGACAGAGGGCCCACTAAAAGAACCTCAAGAGACAGTGGCAAACTCATTCGCTGTATCAAAGCATCAAGCTTACTTGAAGATAGTTCCAGTTCGAGTAATTGGACCGGCGGGAGCAATAAACACACACGCTCTGCTGGATGATGGGTCGACAGTCTCGTTAATGGATCAAGAGATTGCCGATCAAATTGGAGCTAAAGGGCGGTTGGACCCATTCAAGATCACAGCTATCGGGAACACTACCCTCGATTCGCCGGACTCCCAAAGAGTCAAAGTGTCACTGAAGAGTCTCCATAGAAAAAGGGTGCCATTCAGAGCACGCACGGTCGCCAGCCTAAACTTGGGGCCGCAGACTGTGCGTGCAACAGACATAGAAAATTGTAAGCATTTGAAAGGCTTAAAGGATCAATTGACATATGATTCAGGCAACCCTAGGATCCTGATAGGACAAGACAACTGGAGACTCTTAATAGCCACACAAGTACGCAGAGGTCCACCGCACCAGCCAATAGCCTCGCTCACAGAACTGGGATGGGTGCTACACGGGGCGCACACTAAAGCCCCGCATCAGCGCGTCCACATGGCCAACGAGCTGTACACGAGCGAGGAGAATATAAATGACCAACTCCGCGAATACTTCGCGCTGGAATCTTTAATGATAAATCCAAGAAAACCAGATTCCGATCCAGAGAAGCAAGCCGAAGAAATACTAATAGCAGCAATAGAGGACAATAGTAAAGTGGACGACTGGCGCTGGGTACCCACAAAATTGAATATAGCTGACACCGCTACGAGGGACGTACCACCCAATTTCGACTCTAACCACGAGTGGTACAGTGGCCCATCATTTCTATACAAAGAACCGTCAGCATGGCCAACAGAACGACCCACGTCATCCGAACCTACTGGTGAAGAAAGATCTCTCACCATCACAGAAAGATATAGAGCTCCGCTATATAAAGAGGCCATTCCCGATCCGACGAAATTTTCGAAATGGGAACGCTTAGTGCGAGCTACGGCCAGAGTGCTTCAATTCATAACACTCTGCCGCAAAACAACCGACAGGACCTTTTATAAAAGGACAAAAAAAAATAGAGAGGAAGATCCCGACTGGAGGAGATCGAAGTGCAATCCGCGACGTCTCGCGCAGCCTCCCAGTCAGGTGAAAAGCAAAGATGTAAACAAATACATCACACTGGAGGCCGAATATATAAGAAAGGCCGAAAAGCTCCTGGTACATGTCATCCAGGAAGACTCCTTCACACAAGAGATAGCCGATCTCCGTAACGATAAGAGGGTCGCCCATGATAGCCGCCTACGACCACTACAGATACAATTGAAAGACGGGATCATTGCGCTACGAAGTCGAATAGCCGCTGTAAAAGGAGTCTCTGAAGATATGAAAGGGCCAGCTATATTGGATGGTGATCATCACATCACCCAATTGTATATTGATTGGACGCATCGTAGCCTGCATCATTGCGGGACCGAACCAACCATCAACGAGGTTCGACAGCATTACTGGGTAATCAGACTAAGACCCACTACTAAAAGAATAGTAATCCAATGCGTTCAGTGCCGCATAAGAAAGGCACAACCATCCATGCCAGCCACCGGTGATCATCCCAGCACGCGTCTCGCACATCACCAGAGACCGTTCACGTTCACCGGCCTGGATTATTTTGGGCCACTCTCCGTAACAGTGGGACGTCAGCATCAGAAGAGATACGTGGCGCTCTTCACCTGCCTTACATCACGAGCTGTACATTTGGAAATTGTGAAAGATCTCAGCGCAGACTCTGCCATACTGGCATTAAGAAGATTCGCAGCGCGCCGAGGATGTCCCACCGAGATTTACTCGGACAACGGCACCAATATGCACGGTGCCGACAAGGAGCTTCGAGAGGCCTTCCGAGAAGAAGCCAGCCGACGAGGCATAGCCTGGCGATTTATAACCCCCTCCGCGCCTTTCATGGGAGGGGTGTGGGAACGGCTTGTTCGATGCGTGAAGACGGCACTATACACCGTCCTTCATGAGAGACATCCGCACGAAGATGTCTTGACCACGCTGCTCTGCGAGGTGGAATATACAGTAAACAGCAGACCATTGACTCACATCTCAGTAGACAGCAAAGACAACGAGTCCATCACTCCAAATCACTTCCTATTGGGAGGATCTGCGAGACTGCCAACACCTGGAGTTTTTAGTGAAAAAGATGCGAACAGCAAAAAACACTGGCGACGCTCCCAGATACTCGCTGACATGTTCTGGCAGCGTTGGGTCAAAGAATATCTGCCGGAACTTCAAAACCGGCGGGAGGCCCACGGTCAAGGCCCCGATCTCCAGGTGGGCGATCCAGTCCTCATAGCTGACAGCCAGTTACCTCGTAACACCTGGCCACGAGGAAGGATTGAAAACATATACCCCGGGGCGGACGGACAGATTCGCACTGTGGAGGTACGCACAGCGAATGGAATAATCAAGAGGCCAACCAGAAAACTCGTGCCGCTGCCGAAGTAGAGGCAACGTCTCTCACCGAAATTATGCAGCGCCGCTGCGACGGGTCTTCGCGACGCTGCACGGCGGGAGAAATGTTCGAGACGGCCAAAATGACTGTTCACAACGGCAAAAATGACTTTAAACGAGAAAGTGATTAAGGAATATTTATTTGTTTAAAAAATGAAAATACGGAAAAATTGACTAAATAATGTATTAAATATAGTTTTACCATGTATTTACAACTCTCAATATGTTTGTATAGAAGGTCGATTTGACAATAGTTAATATAAACAACTTTATTTTGTTTAAGAAAATATCGACCAATCACAGCGCGCCGCGCTATAGAACTTTCTGGAAATTTAAATTAACTGCGTAATAGTTTTAAGCAAAAATTAATGAGAATAATTTTATGTCTGAAAAGAGTTGTAAATATGGTATTTAGTTAGCATATGATGTATAGATCGTTATAATAAAGAAATATTTTGTATAATTAAGCACGATTTAAAAGTTATAGGATAATTAAAGAATTAATATGACCAATTAGTGTAAAAGTTTAGGACATTTCAATGAATAACTTTGTTAAATGTAAATATATTAATTATCCTTTATCGCATACTAATGTAGAACAAAAATGTCTATTTAATGATGTATAGCATGTTAGAGTTAAGATTTGTATTATATAAAAAAGTTGCAAGTTGTGCCATTTGCATAAAGAAAAATGATTGAAAATAAAGAGGCAAATGGGAATTGGCAAGCGGCTCTCTATAGAGTATAGCCGAAGTCTACCTTATGGGGGCAAATCATAGTAACATTGTAGTAGGAAGAACTACCAGTAACAAGCAGCAGTATCCGGTAGTAGCTGAAGTGACTAGTAGCAGAACACAGTGAAAAGTTAAAGTGAAATAGAAAAGTTTAGCTAGCCGAAAAAGGTCGTAACTGAAAAATCGCAGTTACACATAGTCGGAAAAAAGTGGCAACTGAAAATTCTCAGTTGCACATAGAAAAATAGTGTCAGCTAGCCAAAAATAGTGGTAACTGATATTCGCAGTTACATATAGTGAAAAAGTGTTGGCTAGCTGAAATAAGTGGTAACGGAAATTTCGCCGTTACATTTCGTGAAAAGTGTTAGCTAGACGGAAAAAGTGGTAACTGATATTCGCAGTTACAAAAGTGTTTAAATTCAACTAATTTTAGTTGATTAATAGCTGCTAGTCAGTAGTGTTAGAAAACCAGCTGCTACCAATAGAAATTTTGGATACTACCAATAGAAATTTGTTACTTTCAATAGATATTTAAAATTACCAATAGAAATTGTAGAGAATACCAATAGAAACTTGTTACTGCCAATAGAAATTTGATATTACCAACAGATATTTTAAAAATACGAATAGAAATTTTAGAAAACCAATAGAAATTTTAATATTACTGTGTGTTTAATTAAATCTGTGTTTTAAAATATATAGTGAACAATCATAGTTGAAAAATAGTGATAAATAAATAACAGTGTAAAATCTCGCGACAAATTAATTAGTCGATCCGCTGGCCACTCCCTTGCTATTTTAATTTACAAATCGTGCATTTTAATTTTGAACCTCAGTCCACAGTTTATCCGCAGCAACCAAAGAGACGGCAGTGAAAGACAGCAGTTGGAGGAGTCTGGAACCTACAGGTGTAGGACGTGAGCGACTCGCGGGGTATCTCCGACAACATTTACTCCGGAGAACTACGCCCGTCCGGCACAAAACCAGTCACGAGTTTGGGTGTTCGAAAATGAGTTAAAGCCAACAAAAATTGTTCGTTCACGGTGTGTTGCAAAAAAAAATGGTGGCCACGTTTGTCTCCAAAACCGGCCATATTACGACTATTCCTCTTGAGGGACAAAGAACGGTTAATGCAGAATGGTATGCTAGCATTTGTTTGCCACAGGTCGTTTCTGAACTCCGTAAAGAGAACTGCAACCGCCGCATCATCCGCCATCACGACAATGCGAGTTCTCACACCGCACACAGAACAAAGGAGTTTTTAGAGTAAGAAAACATAGAATTATTAGACCATCCGCCGTACAGCCCCAACCTAAGCCCTAATGATTTCTATACTTTCCCTAAAATAAAGAATACATTGCGTGGACAGAGATTTTCATTACCTGAAGAAGCTGTGGACGCCTACAAAACCCCAACTTCCGAATGGAATGGTTGCTTCAATGATTGGTTCCATCGTATGGAAAAATATGTCAAATTTAGCGGAGAATACTTCGAAAGGCAATAAATACATTTTTAAATAGTAATGTTGTGTCACTTCCTTGATTCCCGAAATTTTCAGTGCCGCCCTCGTACAAGCTTACCTACACATAATTTATAAAATTACCGTTACTATACTATACAAAACAAACCTTAACCTAAGATACAACATATAAGAAAATTAATAATAAATACATATATTACATACAAAACAATGCGTCGCCAACAGTGCTTTTCTCAGTGGTTTCATCGGATGCAGCAATGTATTGATGTAAATGGACAATATTTTCAAAAGATATAATAAAACTAATAACTTGCTAGTTTGTTCAGTTTTTGTATTTCTAAGAACTTTCAGTGTCAGCCTCGTACCTACTCATATTCATTAATTCCTAACAAGTCTCGTATTCCGTCAATGTAACAATCGCGATCTTTGAAGGTTACAAAGTTACAACGGCCTCGCAGTCCCATTTAAGAGAAGCTTATTGCGAGGCCCCAAACAAACGTGACTTTCTTTTTCAAGCGTAAAAGTGATCAAATTAATTAGTCATCTGTGGTAAAGTCTGGGGGCATCGCATTTTAGGAGGCCTCGCGAGGCTTCTTTAAGTGCGAGCCCGTGGGCGAGGGCCCACTTCGCCCATGCCTAGCTACTAGGGTTGCCAGATGTTCGGGATTCGTCTGGATTCTCCAGACATTTTAAATGATCTCCAGACTCCCGACTAAACTCAAAATCTTCAGACAAACAGCTTCTCTTGATATTGTAGCTTTGATTTAATAAAAGCTGAGTTAGTGATTACACTGAACTTTGAAGTAAATTGTTTGAATTTTAAATCTCTAAAGGACTGCCTGATTACCAAATTGGTGGACTCAATAAAGTCCAATATATAATAATGTGTCAACAATGGTAAGCCTTTTTGAAGCCTATTAATTAAAAAAAATATTAATTTTTAGTTCTCCCGGCAACAACCTCAAAATCCCGACATTTTCAAATGTTGTCTAGCTACGCCAATCTTACATGTATGTAACACAATTTACAACACAAAACAAATTAGAAATAGTGATCACCTCATTCCCAAGGGTTACTATCATTCATAAATTTCTTATATTATAATAACCCTTTTTATGCAAACTTAGTTTATTAAAGTTTTTGAACCTTGAGCAGGTTTTGTATATTTTCTGGGATTTTGTTGTGGGTATGTTGTGTGAGTGTGTGAGTATGATATAGGTATTAAGTTAATGCTCTCATTGAATAATATTAACAATATCGTGAACACAATAAAATATGTTCTCAATTAGCGAACAACTTTTTGTGGGTGAAAGTGTTGATTTTTCTACAAAACTGACTTTAAAAAGTATTTCTTAATGTTAAATTGTTGATTACTTTAAAATAAATAAATATATTGCTACATGGTTATTACAATAACTATTTTTCATTAAATATGTTTAAAAAATATACCATAATATTAGAGTATACAATAAAAAAAATTAACATGCCTAAATACGTTTCGGTTTCGGTTTCGGCCGAAACTGACACCCAGACCGAAGGTTCGTTTTCGGTTTCGGTTTCGTTTTCGGTTGAAGATCCTGTTTCGGTCGGACACTACTTGAAATAGACGTTATGGTCATTCTAAAAAAATAATAATAAAAATATTCCAAGTACCTAAGTAACGATCGTTTTGGAAAAAAACTTTGTTCACCTTATTTTACATTATTTTTCATCACGACCACAAATCTATGAATTCCATCGGGTATTTCTTATTATAATATTGTGCGTTGACTATGCTGACTTGATGCCGAGAGAGAAGCAGTAAATAGTGTAACTAGCAAATTTATTTTAAATAATTGAAAATTATAAAATTTGTATCATCTATGTATTTCAATATAAATTATTATTATTAATAATAAAAACTATTGGTCAAACCTTGATCAAATGTACATGGGACCACATGAGAAGCACCAGCTTTCAAATAAAAAAGAATCATCGTAATCGTTTCACCCAGAAAAGAGTTGAGGTAACACACATAAAAAAAAGAACGCAATCAAATTGAGTACCCACTACTTCCTCCTTTTTGAAGTCGACAGAAAAGCACACATAATACATATCTACGCAGAGATGTAAGTGAAATATAGCTTCTGCAATACACAAAAATATATTTCTTTTTTGTAAATTACGGTCGAATCGAAAGTAATACACGTTGAAACCACTGGGCGACCACTAATTTAAATAAATATAATTATAGTTCACACAAGTTATAAAAATATATTTTAAAGAAAAAAAAAATGTGGGATGGAATTATACAAACAACGCCCAACAATTTAATAATACTCTTTATTATCGTTTACAATTAATTCAGGTAAACATAACATGCGTCGCGTAGTCCGTTTATAAAACAAATTATTAAAACTTCTTATTAAATAAATATTTTTTTATTAATTTTAAATCGTTATTAAAACAGATTTTGAAGTTCATCAAGTATTACGTCTTATTATGCCTGTGCAAATATTAAAAGATAAGTAAACCGATTAATACATTTTTTCACGTATTATTCGGTAAGCAACAGTGAACCTATCTTTTTTAAAGAAACACTAAATTGACAAACCTATGCCCAATCGTTTGCTTTAAGGGCAGAGCACAACCCAAGAGAAAATATCAATACGTATTAAGCACAAGTAGTACATAACTTTTTTTTTATTTATTATAATCCAGTGCGTTCCTACAATCCCACCTGATGGTAAGTGGTGTTGAAGCCCTAAATGGTAAATCGCACTATCCTAGTGTGACAAAAGCCTATTTTATTACGCTCAGATTGTATTCGAAAGGAAAACTTGGCAACACCGTCGTTGGCGATGAATATAACACGCTAATGTTACCTGTCGGTCGTCCGCGCCCACACAATCCGAATGTATGGCCATGTTAGTTTCTCCATTTAATTTAATTTTTTGCGGGGTAAGCTTTTATTTACTCTCTGAAAACGATTACGTGAACAGAATCATATCAAATTGCCGTAATTTCCTATAACTCACGAGTAGCTCGCTAGTGATTACATAAAATATCATGCTCGTGAACCGGATATAAATAATATTGTTAGTATAAATAGAAAATTCGATTAACACAGACTGAATTGCAACAGGTGTGCACTGCCTTTAAATATAAAAAAAAATCTATTACAAATTACTATCATCGTGTTCGATTCTCACGTGACGGGTCCAGGCGTCAATGTTCTGAAAAAGCTGAAAAAATCAAAGGAAATGTCAATTCACTTAAAAGGTCTACGTTGCTATAGGTGTAAAGAGTGTAAAAAAATATGCCTCATTGGCGGAAGCGCGACTGCCGCTCACGAGGACCGGAGATCGAATCACGAATCGGCTCAAAAGTTATTGAACTTTTCTGTCAAGAAATTCTAAATGCCTGGAATTAGTTGTTTTTTACACTCGTGCCTTGAAAACCTGTCGATCCTGCGCCTGATAACTCTTCGGTTGTGACAGATTGCCGTGCCATCAGCTTGCACAGAATCCTATACTCTCGTCATGTATATAATCCTGTTTTCAGCAAATTTACGACCGGAGGCAGGACCACGCTCTCACAGAATAGCAGCGTAAAATAGCACCTTAATGCTGCTGTGTTTTGTATGGTGAGTGTAGAGAACCGGAGACACTTTTTACTGGAAAAGCGGCATTCTATCTTAGTCCTCACGGATGACAACGCATCTGCATTTTAATTCGCATTCGAAGATAGATGCAGATGTCTATGAGCCACAGCAATCACTTACCAGCAGGTGGACTGTGTGCTAGTTTGTCACCCTAAATCTATAAAAAAGGGTTTTATAGATTTTCCTTTCTTGATACTAGCCACCGTGGCCCAAATGCGGTCTGGAGGACATTATTATTTAAAATCCGTCAGGTCCAGGCAGAAAGACTACAGACACATTGTTACATTCTCTTTAATGTCTCACAAGCTACAACTATGTCATCTCTAACTATTGTACACAGTAATGCAATAAATAAATAATTATAAAATATTGGTAAATCCAATTGGGCATACCTTAAGCGCAATAAAAAAAATTACGTATAACATGATTAAACGGCATTTTTTAAAGTAGTTTAAATACATTTCGACAGCACTATCGGCTTCAACACCCTCGAAAACCATGAAAATGACACCCATGATGAAAAAATTGGTACCTAATTCAGCCGCCATCCTGGATTTACATTTCGACAGCACTATCGGCTTCAGCACCCTCGAAATCCATGAAAATGACACCCATGATGCAAAAATTGGTACCTATTTCAGCCACCATCCTGGATTTACATTTCGACAGCACTATAGGCTTCAACACTCTCGAAACCCATGAAAATGACACCCATGATGAAAAAATTAGTACCTACTTCAGCCGCCATCTTAGATTAACATTTCGACAGCACTATCGCCTTCAACACCCTCGAAAACCATGAAAATGATACCCAAGATGATAAAATTGGTACCTAATTCAGCCGCCATCCTGGATTTACATTTCGACAGCACTATCGGGTTTAACACTCTCGAAAACCATGAAAATGATACCCATGATGAAAAAATTTATACCTATTGCAGCCGCCACCTTGAATTTACATTTCGACAGCATTATCGGCTTCAGCACCCTCGAAAACCATGAAAATGACACCCATGATGAAAAAATTGAAACCTATTGCGGCCGCCATCTTGGATTTATATTTCGACAACCCTATCGGTTTCAACACCCTCAAAAACCATGAAAATGACACCCATGATGAAAAAATTGATACCTATTGCGGCCGCCATCTTGGATTTACATTTCGACAACCCTATCTGTTTCAACACACTCGAAAACCATGAAAATGTCACCCATGACAAATAAATTGATACTACTTACTTTCAATACGTACTACTATTATTTATTTTGTGCTTTTAAAATATTGTAATAAAAAAAATGTCTTATTATTATTATAATCAAGTATTTAAGAAATTGGGTTATTCGAATATTGTGTATTTGTACAGCGATCTTTTCGAGCCGCTGCAAACAACCGAAACATTGCCCACTCACGACGGCGATTGACGCCGAACTGAGTGTGAGTAAACTACTCTGTGGCTGTAGCTCCCCATTTACAGAAATAATTTACATACAAGGCTACCAAATCAACGAAAATTTCGCCATTTTGGAGCCGAAAAAAGTTAATTATAGCTAAACAAAACAAATTTACACTGCCATTTACATTCAGTGGCTTCCCACATGATAGATGAAGAGATTAAAAAATAGATTGAGTTAAACAATTGATATTTTCAAAAGTTATTGTGTTTACAAGCCTTGGGGACATGATAAATCCACACCATAGGCCACTAAAACCCCTTTTTTATTTAAAAATAGCATTAATCGATTTAAAAAAAAATATTAATAATTTCAACAATCATTTATCTTCTAACAATGTGTTTTTTTATATCATTTATATGTATAATATGATTGCTAGATACGATTTTATTCGATAAAACGTTGGAATCTTAATTTTTAGGCGATAGTAGAACATACCTTACGCTTTCGATTAAGGTATGCAATAGTCCAGGAAATGAAACATTTTGGCTCGCAATTTTTTCGTCCACCATGGATTTACTTGAAATGTTCACAGAAGGTAGGGAATAGCTCAAGGATCATTGTCCTTGGAGTTGCCACCCCATCTCGGAAGTGGGATTTTTATTACATTTTAACTATAGGAATCGACGGAAAAAGTAATTCTAAGCAAAAAAAATGTTATAAACGTTTTTTTTCTAAAACTAATATTTTTTGAGTTATTCAAAGTTGAAAGTCACAGTTTTTTGACGCATATATCGACTTTTTTAAATGTTTTTTTGCGAATAACTAAAAATATGCATTTTATCAAAAAAAGTGTAGAGAGCCAAATTGTAGCTTTAAAAAAAACAAAAACAATGCTTTTTTTATAATATTTCTACGACAAATACGAACTGAGATACAGCAAATTAATGCTTAGCTGTTTTCGTCAAATGCATAAATTGGAAGATTTAAAGCGAAATAACGAGAAAAATTTGCATTATTCGAACAACGCTCACAGAATCTTTTATAAAGTATTTAATTAGAGTTTTCAAACAAAAAAAAATGTCTCTACATAGTATGAAAACTGACCGACTTATGATCAAAATAAGATCGGTACCCGCTTTTTTCTACGAAAAAGTCTGTGAAAACAACCCCCAAAGTACCCCCTAATTAAAATTAATCGCCACCCTTCTGTGATTCTCTTTATATATGTACTATTAATACACCCACGAAGTTTGACCAATTTAAAATGCCTAATTTTAGAAAAATTGGAGTTTAAAGAGAAAACGATTTTTTCAATTTCGTGTTTTTAACCCTTTTCTTTCAAAATACTAAGGATACGGTAAACACGATATAGTATCAAATTGTAGCTCTTTTAATGGAAAAAATTTCCCTGTGTGCAGATATTTTGTACGGTGAATAATCGGCGAGATACCAGTATAGCCGTTTAACACCTACATTTACGATCGAACATCACCTTATTCAAGCGCTTTAAACTCTCCCCATTTAAAAATTAAGGGATCTTAAGTAATTTAATTTACATAATCTTATGGCTCCTGAAAAGCCCTACAAAATCGTTCCTGAAAAAATTTTCTATCACCTAAAATGAAGGAGCTATGCTTAAAAAACCGATCAATTTTTTTTAGAAAAATTCAAATTGCCCGCTTCGGAGCGGAGTAATCTACATAACCGGTATATTAGGCCGTTATACGTTATATATTCCACTTTTTCGATTCTTATTGGAAGACAGAGAAGAAGAAACATTTGCTCACGTGTATGCGTGTGTGAGCGTAAATTTCGTTGATTTCTCACCAATGTATTCTAAAGTTTGAAGACAGTAGCACGTGCTCTGACAATTTCAATGTTTTTAAGGGTAGTTTTTAAAAAGGGTATGTTGAAAGATTATGAAATTGTATCCTGAAGCATGAAACAATCATTATTTAACTGTTTTTACCCATATTTAGGTTTTTAATGTTATTTTATAATTTTTGACAATAAGGGGTAGTTTTCACCCCTAAAAAACAAAAAGCGTACAACGGCACAATGTAGAAAATGAACTAGAGGGTGAAATAAGCCTAATCCCATTTTTTTGTACAAATCGGTGCTGGACGAAAAAATTACGAGGCTTTACCATTTTTTTAGCTTCATTTCCTGGGCTAAAAGTTTGAACTAACACAGCTCTTATTTTAATATACATATGTATATTTCATATTTGTCCTGACATAGATAATATTTATATGTATTGTGTAGATATGTACTGTATGCATGTATATGTGTATGCATGTGTGTGTATATGTATATACAATTTTTTTAGCCGTTTCTATTTTAATTACTGCTGCACAGCCTCTTGTTTGTCTATCTCTGTTTAGGCTAATGGTTGACTGGGAGAGATCATTAAGTCCGCCATATGTACAACTTTGTGCATGAAAGTTTAAATAAATAAAATATTTTTAAAGTATTCTCATCTATCTGGGCTCAATAAATATATAAGAGGAAATCATAAATATACATAAATATACACAGTACACAGTAAATGTACACAGTAGTACAGAATGGGTCCCACATATAGGCAATAAATGAAACCACATACTTGGTATCGCCTTTGCTGACGATATACAAAAAATGAACGTAATCGGTCCAGTAATTAGGTAAAAAAATAGAGTTTTAATTTTAAGCAAATTTGAACTCTCTATAGAATTGGGTCACTGAATCCTTGAACATTAAAAAGTGACGTTGCCACGCAGTGCAAACTATTGCGACGTATTGCCAGCGGTGTCTTTTGGCGGTGTCTATAAACAAGCGACACGAGGCACGCGGCGCTCTTCAAAGGCAACGGCGCAGGTGCGCGCGCGCCTGTGTCGTAGAGTAGTAAACCTATTATTATCGACCATTAGCTTCTTTGAAAGGGAGTAATGATCCATAAACATTAAAAAAATGTTTAGCTTTAAATACTTAGGGCATGGTGTTTTTAGAATTATCCTGCTGTTATGATAATTCTAAAAACACTACGACCTAAGTATTTAAAGCTAGCTAAGTGTGTGTGACTTAGAGATATGTAATAAATTATTTTGACATGATAAAAAACCCATAAAAACAACCAATTAAAAAGTCATACTTACTCAATTGTACAAAAATAAACTTTTTTTTCCAACCATCAATAACTTCTCAATTGTTATCAAATCAAAAATCAAAATTACTTGTATTCAAATGTCTTGTAGTAGGTAAGTAAGTGTAAAAAGAAGTGTCGATAAACGATAATTGCACTTTGTGACTGTCCTACTTATTATTTTTATTATTTTCGCCATTTTGGAATTTGGAAGTTAGCTTGCTACATATATATTTATCTATGGTTCACCGCCAATATTCCAGGATACGGGTGCGTTTCGCTGCTTACGCGCTTTGCTTTAAGTGATTTATTTTTCGTAAGATAAATACAATTATTCAAACAATGTTTTTACGGTCACTTATTAGTTAATTGACTTTGTGTGTGTAGTAGTGTAATTTTAAATACGTTTATTTTTATTAGTTTTTGACAACATTATGCGGCGATGTAACTTGTGCATTTAAGAACGTGGCGGACATTATGAAAATTTTATAATTTAGGGTTCAATTAAATTTTGCAACTAATATGCAATAATATTTATTTCGTGCAGTTCCACTATAGCGAAATAAAAAAGTGGCGGTAAAAATACCTAAACAATTTAGTGAGTAAGTTTTTATTTCATCGTACATTTTCAAACGAATCAAAGGCCGTGCCCACAGTAACGCTGCCGGCCGCCAACCGCTATGCCACTCGCGCGTGCAACGTTGCCACTCTTCCAAGGGGTCAAGGTACGTTAGTCTAAACATTAACAGAGTGTTTACTTTTACTGAATTTATTTTAATATTTGTTTTGTTTGAAAATTTCACTTTTTTAATTTATGGGTTTTAATTTAATATTTAATTTTTCTACACTTCTATGGGTACGACCTTCCATTGACGTCAGTGGAGTTTGGTGTTGATACGTATTTTTACAGAAAGATTACACTATTATAAGCACACATACAAAGTCTCAATATACGGCAACGCGTAATTTTTGAGAAAAGAATAATTGAAAATCAATTATTCTTGCAATGTTTATGTCTAATCTGCTAATAAACTGGCGCCATTTTGTAATGTCATTGTCGACGTCAATAGGGATGTCGATTCTTTCCGAAAAAGGTCGATTTTTAAATCGATTCAAATCGTAAGCTGAAGTATCGATTCCCAAAAAATCGATTTCTAAAATATCGATATTTTTTTCACGTTTGCATTTATAATGTAATAACATTGCAAGAATAATTGATTTTCAATTATTCTTTTCTCAAAAATTACGCGTTTCCGTATATTGAGACTTTGTGTGTGTGCTTATAATAGTGTAATCTTTCTGTAAAAATACGTTTCAACACCAAACTCCACTGACGTCAATGGAAAGCTAAGCCCTTCTATGTACTAGTATTACTTGTGGTTTCATTTATTGCATATATGTGGATTCCTTACTGTATAAGGTACGTTGGGGTAATACCGGACGGATTTTCGAATAGTTGGAAGAGTCTGCCAAAAACTTTAATTTCTCGACATTCGTATACGTCAGATTTATGGAACATGGAGCAAACCGTTAATCGTTAAACGTAGTTTAGCTCTGAGAATCGTTTGCTTGTGTAAACTCAACGGTTTCTGCTTTAAAGGTGTGCGAAAACTAGACATACTTTTTTATATGCATAATGAAAAATTGGCCATTAAGGGGTAAGACCGGACTTAAATTTAAAACCACTTCTACTGCTTAGAGAAAAAAGTTTATAAAAGAGATTTGTCCTATCTTTAACGCTCAAAAACATATTTCAATATGATCTATAAATTACTAGAAACATAAATGTTCCAAACGATTTTCTCTTTTTTTGTTTCTTGCCATCCGATCTTATCCCTGATATAAAGAAATTGTAATTTTATGTTTCTCAAACTTTGTTATGACATAAGATGGAATTACTCAATATAAGAGAAAGATCGGATGCATTTGATTTTATATGGGAAAAAAAATAACAGTAAGGACTGGCGAAATGCCCTGGGATAATGCAGGAGTTAAGGAAGATATAAATATTTTAACAAAGCGGCATTTATAATCATAAATTATTTTTTAAATAATTATTATAAATTACATTTTGATTTGTAATAGAGGATAGATATAGATGTCTATGGGCCGCAGCAATCACTTAACATCAGGTGGACTGTGTGCTCCTTTGTCACCCTTATCCTATAAAAAAAATGTATTTTAATGTGTACTTAAAAGTAATAAAACCATCGTATTGTTTTATTACTTTTAAATATACAGACTTGCTAACGAGACTGAGTCCCATAGTCACTTGAGTAATCAACGAAAAAATATACACGACCAATGAAAGTTTAACAACCACTGCCATATTTGTAACAGGCAAAGATCGGATAATATTCATCCGATCTTCACTCACGAGGGGAAACATCGGATCTCGGCCTACAGCGATCTTAGCCCTGCATGGACCAGCTTTATTTAGCTACTAGCTGTTCCCCGCGACTTCGTTCGCGTGTTAGGGTTTTTATGTTTCTGCGCGGAACCCTGATTCTTTTTCTAAAATAAAAGTAGCCTATGTTACTCCTTATGAAATCAGCTATCTGCCAGTGAAAGTCCCGTCAAAATCGGTCCAGCCGTTTCGGAGATTACCCGGAACAAACAGACAGACAGACAGACAGACAAAAATTTTAAAAATTGTATTTTAGTTATAGGTATCGTATTTACTTTCATATGCATTTAGTAAAAAACTGTAATTTTGACATTACAAACAGACACTTCAATTTTATTTATTTGTATAGATAACTTCATAAAAATTAGTATCCACACAAAATAATAACAAAAGAAGCCATATTCTCGCTAAAAATCGTAAATAAAAGTGATAGGGAAAGATCGGATGGACAAAAATAATACAAAAATTACATTGTTTTATAAAATGCCACGCAGCACAGGTCCCATTTGCCGGAGTGACTGGCGCGAACTGAGGGTCGGGGCAGGATGAAATGGCGTCGTGTAGCATATTGTTAGCTTTTCAAAATATAGCATAATTCGCCGGAAATTTGAATCCTACGGTCTTGCCCCATCACCGATCTTACCCCAACGTACCTTATTAAATATACTAACATAGATAAATAAATAGTACATAAATAAATAAAAGCCCAACCAGATGGAAGCCTTCGGCATGGGAGACCAAATGGCCGAGGGTTAGGGGGAAAGGGAAAGAAACCGGCGGACGATGCGAGCGATATCGAGGAGCACCGCCTTCTGCATTTGAGCCCGGAGCGGTGCGTCACGGGGTCCCAGTCGCCTCAGATGACTCGAGAGACTGATCGGGATTAGCCCGTTCGCAAAAACGACTACATGTATAATTTCATTCGGTAGGTTCGTAGTTTTCGTTTATCTGTTTCGACTTTCACGAGGTTCTCGTCATACAGAATGATAATGTCGACCAAAAATATCCTTGACTGTGCCCGGTCCATCAGCACAATATCAGACTTATTCGCAAGATTAGTCCTGTCCATGATGATGGCCCGGTGCCAGTAGAGCCTGGCGCGATCATGTTCGAACACGGCTTCCGGCAAGTACTTGTAATGAATAGCTACAAGCTAGATGACAAAGGATTGTGCTCCACTGTCCCATACACTGTTCGAGGAAGTATCTAAGGCTCAATCTACATTGCCGCGGAACGGAATGGAAGCGAATTTTTTAACGAACTTGTACATAGTAAAATGAATTTTATGTTAATTGTGTAACTTGCAAAGTAGATAATATGAGCCACAAAAGAAATCGCGCGTCTTCCGTGGAATTCTCGCGCATTCTCGAGAATTCGGCAGCTACTGTCTGCGCAATCTGTGGAATCCGCGGGAAGTGGCGTTTTCATTTCTTCCAAAAATCATGAACCCAAATATTTCTATTCCTTTTTGTGATATTCTTCCCTTTCTCATCATTTTCTTCAACTACCCCACAAATAAGCAACATGAAAATAATACCCGATCAACCATTCTTGTCAATTAAAACATCTAGACTAAATAACTGAATGGTGCATGTTGGCCTTCCCGCGCGACGAGGCGAAATTGACGCTTCCCTTCTATTCCATTCCGCCGCAATGTAAATTGAGCCTAACTGTACAGTCAACCTTGTACAGCTCGAGGACCAAGTGCGGAAATAAGTGAGCAGGTTGTGTCAACGTCGTGGGCCTATAATGGAATTTAATTTCATGTAACTTCGCCACGCTGCCCTAATTCCCTAATGCGTGTTGACGATCTTCACATGTCTTTAAAATGTATTTTTTTCTTATTTCTCAGACATGCAGGTTTATTTTTGGTGGCGGCGTGAATCGAACCGAGTTGCAAGCGTACTGTGAAATGTACAGTGCACGCTTAGACCCGGAGTAACCAGGGCTCTTTTCTGTCAGAAATGAGAGCAGGCTTGTGCTAGGCTCTAAAGATAAATTTTAACTTTTGATTTTTTTATAAAACCGAAGTGGCAAACGAATTTGCAATCCAGTTGATGTATGGCTACTGCTGGTCATGGCCACCTGCAGCCAATTTCAAGCAAAGAAGGCTACAGGTGCGTTGTCACATGTGAGGACTAAGATGTAACGCCTCACAGCCTGTGATAATACCGGCTCTCGGGGACACAACAGTGCAAGTACTGCTATTTTGCCGTTGAAACAGCTGAGAGAGTTATATCTACCCAAACCATTCTTTGCCGTAAGTACCTGTCGATCCAATACCGGTAAACGTTCACCGATTCGACGTATGGTTGCCACATACTTATAATGAGACCTTCGAGCATATAGATATTTTCACATGCTCAACGGAAAGGTTTCGTGGTATTTTATACAAGACACTTTTCAAATAATAATTTGCCACCTCAGCCACATTATAATACCATTGCTGACCATACTTTGACACTTATATATCTAATACGTTTTGTACAGCTGCAGGTCTCCTAGCGTCTTAATTATCTATCTCAAGAGGTAATCTGTGAACAGCACTGTGGGCTGCATTAATGCGCATGTTAATGTTACTGTACTACCTGTGTTTAATATATATAATGTAGCTGTTAGCTGTTCCACTTTGAATAAATAAATAAATAAATAAACCATCTAGTAATACACAAATCTATACAAATAAATAAAATTCAAGTGTCTGTTTGTAATGTCTACATAACAGTTTTTTTTACTAAATGCGGTAATATACGGTACTTATAACAAAAATACAATTTTTAAAGTTTTTGTCGGTATGTTTGTTCCGGTTAATATCCGAAATGGCTGGACCGATTTTGACGGGACTTTCACTGTCAGACAGCTGATGTTATGAGGAAGTGACTTGCTCTATTTTTATTTAACAAAAAAAATCAGGATTCCGAGAAACCATATTAAAATCCATGAAATCTAAACGTAATAATTCCCACGCGGAAGAAGTTGCGGGGAACAGCTAGTAAAAAACTAGTAATATTAAAAACTAGCTGTTCCCCGCGACTTCATTTGCATAGAATTTATTACAATTGTGTTTTGTGGGTTTTAATTTTTTTTCGTGCCGAAGCCTAATTTCTTTTCTAATATAAAGGTAGGCTAAGTTATTCTTTATAACATAAACTGAAACCAGTGAAAGTCCCGTCGAAATCGGTTCAGCCATTTTGAAGATTAGCCGGAACAAACAGACAGACAGACAGACAAACAAAAATTTTAAAAATCGTATTTTTGTTATAAGTACCGCATGTATACTTTCATATGCATTTAGTAAAAAGCTGTTATTTAGACATTACAAAGAGACACTTCAATTTTATTTGTTTGTATAGACAAACGAAAAAGAACATGAGAGTGTTACCTATACAAGTTACACATATACCGTAGTACTAATTATTCTGTTCTTATACTAATTATTAAGCTCACGCGCGTAGTCAACTCATCAAGTGGACTGTGTTCTCGTTTGTCAAGTTTATTCATTAAAAAAAAGGAGAGAAAGGATCATACTTACGTCATCACAGTGTTCGCACGGGTACAGCTTAAGCCCGTGCGAAGCTACGTGGGTTTTGAACTTGTCTACGCTCAAAAAGCCAACCCCACAAGCGTCGCATATCAACTGCGGGGCGTCAATTTCCGATTGCTCGCATTTGGCTCTTTTGGGCTCCCGAGGCTCATAATACGGACAGGCTGAAAAGATTTTGTCTTCCAAGATGGGATATTTAGCACACAAAAAGATCAGAGAGTCTTACTACTAGAAGGATTATAGGACAACTGTGTAGTGGCGGTGTAAGAATATCTACCGCCTAGTATATTAAAGTTGGAGAAATTAACTTTAGCTATATCCGTTCAATAAAATAAAATGATGTGTCTTACCTAGTTGAAGATTTTTTTAATAACTGGCTTTACGGCTTTGGGTTCTAGCCCTTTTGAGCCTTCTAGTTTGAAGAGCACCTCCCGCCCTCCCTCAATTGCGTGCACTATCACCGTCACCACTAAACCCACCACCACTACACTAGGCAAGACACACCACCGCCGATAATACGACACGTGTTTCGCGTCTACACGAGGCATCCTCAGGTGTAGTAGACTCTGCGGTGGCTGATCGCTAAGATCGATTGACTTCGCTGAACTAGGTAAAACATATCATTTTATTTTATTGAGCCGCAGATGTATTAAGGGTGACAGAGGGAAAAACCAGGAGGTGGGCAGCAGCGTCTTCCCAATAATACCTAAAAAATAAAATTCGGTAGTTGCCAAATATTCCTCCGTATGAGACAATCTATGAGGTGGCCCTATGTTTAGCGGTGTACTTGAAAGGCTGTAAAGGTGGATTTTGGGAAGAAAAGTTACAGAAAACATATATCACTTACTCCCATGTCCGACGTGCGTCTTGTAGAACGTCACGAGAACTTTATCCAGTGTCTCGGTGACTATCATGTGTGCTGGACAGGCTTTGCCAGTTTTATATATTTGGCGTTCTGGAGTCGGCCGCTTACCTTTACCCTAATGGAAACGTATTGAACCAATTTTTATATTATAAGATTAAAGTCGTAAGCGAAATAACAATCAGCTCAACCGGGGAAGTACGACGCTCTCAGAATATCAGCGTAAAATAGCAGCTCAATGCTGCTGTGTATCGTATGGTGAGTGTATAGAATGGAGACCCTTTTTACTGGAAACGAGGCATTTCATCTTAGTCCTCAAGGGTGACAACGCATCAGCATTTTGATTCTTATTTGAGGATAGATGGATGTTTTTCTACCGACTTAAAAAAGGAGCTGGTACTCGATTCGACTTTATGTTTTTTTATGTGTGTTACCTCATAACTTTTTACTGGGTGAACCGATTTCGATGAATCTTTTATTTTGAAAGCTGTTGCTTCACATGTGGCCCTCAACTAACTATTGAACAAGGTCTGACCAATAGTTTTTGAGTCATTCTTAATAATTTATATTGAAGTCGGTTGTACAAAATTTTTAATTTTAAATTATTTTAAAAATAGAATAAGGTTGACATACGAGCACACAGCCCATAGACATCTACATTTATCCTTGCTTAAGAATCGAAATGCAGGTGCGTGAGGGGTGATATGACACCCGAGGACTAAAATGCCACAGCCAAAGCTTCCATTTACTATCAGGTGGACTGTTTGCATGTTTGTGACCAATATTATATATTAAAAAAAGCTTGATGATAACTGGCTATTGCAGCTAGTCACTTTCTCGTTATTAACGCGACTGTCAGAAAATCAGTAATTTGGGTATGGGGGATTTTTTCTGATTTTTTCCCAACGAACAGTCTTTAGACGAACATGGACAAAACAAAGATCACGAGTTAGGTCAATGTCACACCTATGCCGGTAGTTGTTGGGAGCACTAAGGTCGAAGTTGTTGATGAATATGTTTACCTGGGACAAATAGTCCGACTAGGTAAGTCCAACTTCGACCGGGAGGTCCATCGACGGATTCAACTCGGCTGTATACCTCAAAAAACTTGAAAACGAGATTTACAACCAGTGCGTGTTGCCAGTGACGACCTATGGAACTGAGACGTGGTCCTTCACTGCTGGCCGTATGAGGAACCGCAAGGTTGCTCAGCGAGCTATGGAGAGGACTATGCTCGGGGTTTCTCTGCGTGATAAACTTAGAAATGAGGATATCCGCAGTAAAACCAGAGCAATCGATATAGCCCAACGGATTAGTAAGCTGAAGTGGCAATGGACCGGCCATATAGCTCGAAGAACCGACAACCGATGGGGAAGAAAGGTTCTCGAGTGGCAGCCTCGTACCGGTAGGCGAAGTGTAGGGCGTCCCCCCACTAGATTGAGTGACGATCTGGCAAGACATGCAGGAAGTCGATGGATGCAGGTGGCTCAGGATCGTGTTTTGTGGCATTCCTTGAGGGAGGCCTATGTTCTATAAATGAATATATAGTTTAAACACACACACACACACACACACACGCGCGCACACGCACGCACACACGCACGCACACAGGCACGCACGCACACACACACACACACACACACACACACACACACATATATATATAGGTCAAATCATATTGCGTACGCTTCCCGGGCTTCCTGTTACACACTTCTGTCCCTTTTCGCGAAATCACTACCACAGAACGTGGGAAAGCGAGAGGAAAGATGTTACACATCAAAAAATGTACAAATTACAAAATTCTGGCTAACCTGGTAAACATATATCCCCGATTGACTGCACATGTAATGCGATCGAACCCCTTCGATAGTCTGCTTGCTGGCCGTCGTCTTCCGGAACCGGAACTTAGTTTCTTCTTGTATAGCGCTTTTGAACAGCATAAAATCTGAAATGTTGGGAGATAATGGAGTGGTTCTACGAGTTAAATATTTCGACTTATTTCATCTCTTTTACCGGCCTGTAAAAGTTTGAACATTTGTACAAAGTTTGACTGTGTAGTGGCGGTGACGTCATATAGTCCTGTAAGTGTTGTGAGAGGTGTCAGAGAGAGACATTAAGGTGATGGGCTGCAGCGTCTTCCTAATAATTGGTGGCAATAATGGCAAACATCCCCTTATATGGAAATCTATGGGGAGGCCTATGTTCAGCAGTGGGTTAGGTAAGCTGTAATGACTAATCGAATGAATGAAAAGTTTGCCTCTCGAGCTTAGGAGGATTTTTTAATAGAATAAGTGACAAACGATACAGTACATACAATCCACCTTTTTTTTATAGGAGAGGGGGCAAACGAGCATGCGGCTCACCTGATGGTAAGTGATTACCGCCATCCATGCAAAACTAGAACACCAGGGAGGGAATTGCAGATGCGTTGCCAGCCTTTTAAAAAGGAGTAGGCTCTTTTCTTGAAGATCCCTAAGTAGTACCTGTAGTAGTACCTGATGGTAAGTGTATGCTGTGGCCCATAGATATCAAAATCTATCCTTCAATAATAATCAAAATGTGACCAATTCAATGTCACCCTTGAGGACTGAGATAGAATGCCTCTTCTCCAGTAAAAAGGGTCTCCGGTTCTCTACATCTACACTAACTATCAGAAACACAGCTGCATTAAACTGGTATTTCTGATAAAGCATTTTGTTTTTTATTTAATGTGCCTAGATTATAAATAGTACTTAGTGAAAGTCAATCTTATGTTTAACTACCACTGCTTCGGAAAAATCCTCTGTGCTGGGAAGAACCAGCAAGAACCCCAGCGGGACTTTCAAAAAAAATAACAACTTACAATCATGTATACTACACAATTACGAGGGCGGCACTGAAAATTTCGGGAATCAAGGAAGTGACACAACATTACTATTTATAAATGTATTTATTGCTTTTCGAAGTATTCTCCGCGAAATTTGACACATTTTTCCATACGATGGAACCAATCATGGAAGCAAGCATTCCATTCGGAAGTTGGGGTCTCCAAAATGGCCGTTTTGTAGGCGTCCACAGCTTCTTCAGGTGATGAAAATCTCTGTCCACGCAATTTATTCTTCATTTTAGGGAAAGTATAGAAATCATTAGCGCTTAGGTCGGGGCTGTACGGCGGATGGTCTAATAATTCTATGTTTTCTTACTCTAAAAACTCTTTTGTTCTGTGTGCGGTGTGAGAACTCGCATTGTCGTGATGGAGGATGCGGCGGTTGCAGTTCTCTTTACGGAGTTTAGAAACGACCTGTGGCAAGCAAATGCTAGTATACCATTCTGCATTAACCGTTCTTTGTCCCTCAAGAGGAATAGTCGTAACATGGCCGGTTTTGGAGACAAACGTGGCCACCATTTTTTTTGCAACACTCCGTGAACGAACAATTTTTGTTGGTTTTAACTCATTTTCGAACACCCAAACTCGTGATTGGTTTTTTGTTTCGGGTTCGTACGCGTATATCCAGGATTCGTCATCTGATACGATGTTGTATACAGCATTTGAGGATCCTGCGTGGAATCTTTCGAGAGTTCTGTTACGGATCTAGTTTCTACATATTAAAAGGTTTCAAACTTTGTTTTCAAACATCTTTAGGCTGAGGATCCTGCCCCCCGCCTCAGCACTATAAATATAAAACGTCGTGGCGCGGTGCGCGTAGCCTCATTTGCTCCACGGCCGCGTCACGATAACATGCCCCGTTGATTATTTTACGTGCCTAAGGGCTTAATATACAAGAAAGGTAAGTTGTACTATATAAAGGAATAAGAACAAATACAATTTACATTAACTAATTACAATAATTACTTTACAATTTTACATTAATTAATTTTAAATCTATGCTAACTCTCGCTATTCCTTCGGTGTCTTTATTGGGAGAGTTATTGCATAGTTATAATACTATTCTTTTTAAAATACAAAGATATATTTTTAATATTCTGAATACGGCTTTTTCCGCGTTGCTGGGTACAACCATCGCTAGTTGTTGAACCGTGAGCGCGGCCCGACGATCGTAACACCCTGATAGCTCCGCCCACCGCCCCTAGGTTGTTCAACTAGCGTCGGTTACGACAAGCAATTAGTAAGTATTTCGTTCGACGTATCACTTTGTTTGCGTCGTGCACATTCTCCCGCCGTCGCCACGCTGTGATCCCTTTGGTAGCACGACGATCTTCTTTGTCGGTCTTCTTAGTACATGCCCACTGCCAGTGGTTACGTCCACTACTCTTACCTCTCCGTCGACGCCAGGATATACGTTGCTTATTTTTCCCCTGGGCCAGATGTTGCGTGGTAGATTGGAGTCACAAATGATGACTAGGTCTCCAATCTTCGGTGATACGCCTATGCTGCTGGGCTCTCGCCGGTGTTGGAGCAGGGGCAGGTATTCTTTTACCCATCTTCTCCAAAACACGTCGGCTAGGACTTGAGCTCGTTTCCACTGCTGGCGGGCCGTCACATCGCTCTCGCTGAAGTGTCCCGGCGCAGGTACGTGCGAGTTGAGTCTCCTGGTTCGACTGAGACGTGTGTGAGAGGTCTTGAGTTATCCGTGTTTTCGACCTCGGCGAGCAGGGTCACCAATGTCTCGTCACTGGGATAGCGCTCGTTGAGGGTCACGCGTAGAGCTTCTTTCACGGAGCGAACCATTCGCTCCCATGCACCGCCCATGAACGGTGCTGATGGTGGTATGTACTTCCACACAATTTGGAACTATGCAGATAGTGTGCTTTCTTGAGTGCTTCCACGGTGCCCACTACCTTTGCTATGCGATTTGCGAATATGCATAGCTCCCTGGGATTGTCCGTAACTTTGTTCAGCAGCTTCAGCTTCTCTATTTCCAAGTGGATTAACACTTCTGGTCGTCCGAATCTCCTTTCCAAAGCTTCCATTATCAGGCTGGGATCTGGTTGGCTTATAAGTAAGCAACCTGCGGCTTCTTTTGCTGTCCCTTTTAAGCTTCGGCGTATTCTCGCTATGTTTTCGTTCATCGTGAAATACTTTGAAGATTCTTCGTACGTTGCTTTGAAGCTGAGCCATTCGTTGCTGCTACCATTGAATGTGGGCAGCTCTTGCACATATTTCGGCAGCTCCCTTGTGCTTAGTACTGCTTGTGATAGAGCAGCGGCTAAGGTAGCGACGTCGATTTGTTGCTGCGCCTGTCCATAGTCTTCTTTCTGCGGCGCGGGTTGTGATGCAAACTGCGGAGCGGGTTGCGATATAGGTTTTTCTTGCAACCATGTACTAATGCGCACTGATGCTAAATCGTCTTCTTTTCTTCATTTTTTTTTCAATCATCAAATTTCTTCATCTTCGTCATCGGTTGATCCGACTTCTGCTTGTAGTCGCTGCACGTGTATTTCTTGCAATTCCGTTCTTGCTTGCAACTGAGCCTGCTCGAGCTTGAGTTCGGTTAACAGCTCTTTCGCCTCTAACTCCGCGAGGAGTTTCTTGCGTGAGACTACGGAGCGGCGCGACCTAGTCTCGTCGGGCTTTAATGTGCGCTGCGATCTTCGATCCTTCTCTTGCTGGGTTTCTTTCGTTGCAACCGTTTTATCGGTCGCAGGGGTAGCGGTTGTATCGCTGACCGTTGTGGTTTCGCTCGTGGTGTTTGATGTACCACTAGCGGTTGAGTCGCCCCCGGAGGACTCTTCTGTGGCCCCCTGGGTTATCTGTTCATCCTTGCGACGCTTCGATGATTCTCCGTTGTTACTACGCGTAATCACCATTTTTCTTCAAAATAATATTTTTTCGTTCTTGCGGTTTGCTTCTTTCTTCCGGCAATATCAAGACCGATATTGTCTTTTTCTTCTAGTAATCCGGCTTCTCGAAGGACCATTATTGTTACGGATCGCCGTAACGCCGTTCGAAATATGAATGAAACGCGCTGGTCTTGCTTAAACAGGAGGCAAGCGGCGGTGAGGAGGAACTTGTACTTTTTCTTGCTGTTGCCTTCTTACGGTGTCTGGAGAGCGACTGCCGACCGTACTGGCCGGCCCGTCTTTTATACGATTTGGCCGTTGCTGGCCAGCGGATCCTTGCTTCACCCCCGCGCCTTTATTGGTTTATATTTCTTACGAACTAACAAACATAATTAAATATACAATATTCTTACAACTACTTATTATACTAATATGTACACAACAATTTTTCTACATATTAAAAGGTTTAAACTTTGTTTTCCAAAAACTTTAGGCTGAGGACCCTGCCCCCCGCCTCAGCACTATAAATATAAAACGTCGTGGCGCGGTGCGCGTAGCCTCATTTGCTCCGCGGCCGCGTCACGATAACATGCCCTGTTGATTATTTTACGTGCCTAAGGGCTTAATATACAAGAAAGGTAAGTTGTACTATATAAAGGAATAAGAACAAATACAATTTACATTAACTAATTACAATAATTACTTTACAATTTTACATTAATTACTACATTTTAAATCTATGCTAACTCTCGCTATTCCTTCGGTGTCTTTATTGGGAGAGTTATTGGATAGTTACATTACTATTCCTTTTAAAATACAGTTATATTTTTAATATTCTGAATACGGCTTTTTCCGCGTTGCTGGGTGCAACCATCGCTAGTTGTTGAACCGTGAGCGCAGCCCGACGATCGTAACACCCTCATGGCTCCGCCCACCGCCCCTAGGTTGTTCAACTTGCGTCGGTTACGACAAGCAATTAGTAAGTATTTCGTTCGACGTATCACTTTGCGTCGTGCACAATATTAATACACAATTTGCTCGATTTCGTTGGTAATTTCACTTTTTATACAAAACAATATTCTTTCATCACTTTTTTCTTAAAGTCTTTAAGCCGTCGCGAACATCTCTCCCGCCGTGCAGCGTCGCAAAGATCTCATCGTAGCGGCGCTGCATCCATTTCGGTGAGCAACGTTGCTTCTACTTCGGCAGCGGCACGAGTTTCCTGGTTGGCCTCTTGATTATGCCGTTTGCGGGGCGTACCTCCACAGTGCGGATCTGTCCGTCAGCACCGGGGAAAATTGCTTCAATCTTTCCTCGTGACCAGGTATTACGAGGTAACTGGCCGTCAGCTATGAGGACTGGATCGCCTTCCTGGAGATTGGGGCCTCGACCATGGGCCTCCCGCCGGTTTTGAAGTTCCGGTAGATATTCTCTGACCCAACGCTGCCAGAAAATATTAGCGAGTATCTGGGAGCGTCGCCAGTGCCTTTTGCTATCTATATCTTTTTCATCAAATACTCCAGGTGTCGGCAGTCTCGCAGATCCTCCCAAGAGAAAGTGATTCGGAGTGATGGACTCGTTATCGTTGCTGTCTACAGAGATGTGAGTTAATGGTCTGCTGTTTACTGTATACTCCACCTCGCAGAGCAGCGTGGTTAAGACTTCTTCATGTGGATGTCTCTCATGAAGGACGGTGTATAGTGCCGTCTTCACGCATCGTATGAGACGTTCCCACACCCCTCCCATGAAAGGCGCAGAGGGGGTTATAAAACGCCACACTATGCCTCGTCGGCTGGCTTCTTCTTGAAAAGCCTCTCGAAGTTCCTTGTCTGCGCCGTGCATGTTGGTGCCATTGTCAGAGTAAATTTCTGTAGGGCACCCTCGGCGTGCCGCAAATCTTCTCAGTGCCAGTATGGCGGAGTCTGCGCTGAGGTTTGCGACAACTTCTAAGAGGACAGCTCTGGATGTGAGGCAGGTGAAGAGAGCCACGTATCTCTTCTGGTGTTGACGTCCCACTGTGACGGAGAGTGGTCCAAAATAGTCCAGACCGGTGAAGGTAAACGGTCTCTGGTGATGAGCGAGACGTGTACTGGGATAATCACCGGTGGCTGGCGCTAGTGGTTGCGCCTTTTTAATCCGACACTTTATGCTCATCATTCATCACTATCTTTTTCGTGGTGGGTCGAAGTCGGATCACCCAGTAGTGCTGTCGAACCTCGTTAATGGTAGGTTCGGTTCCACAATGATGCAGGTTACGATGCATCCAGTCGATGTATAGTTGAGTGACGTAATGATCACCATCCAATATAGCTGGCCCTTTCATGTCTTCCGAGACTCCCTTCACGGCGGCTATGCGACTTCGTAGAGCGATGATCCCGCCTTTCAACTCTATTTGGAGCGGTCGTAGGCGGCTATCATGGGCGACCTTTACGTCTTTATGGAGATCGGCTATCTCTCGTTTGAAGGAGTCGTCTTGGATGACACGTGCTAGGAGCTTTTCGGCCTCTCTGATGAATTCGGCCTCGAGTGTGATGTATTTATTCGTATCTTTATTTTTTACTTGACTGGGAGGCGTGGGTTTTTCGGTTGGCCATGCTGACGGTTCTTTGTAAAGAAACGATGGACCGTTGTACCACGCGTGATTTGAGTCGAAGTTCGGTGGTACGTCCCTCGTAGCGGTGTCAGGTATGTTTAATTTGGTAAGTACCCAGCGCCAGTCATCCACTTTAGTATGGTCCTTTATGGTTTCCTCGCTCGTGTGCAGCTCATTGGCCGCGTGGACGCGCTGATACGGGGCTTTAGTGTGTACCCCGTGAAGCACCCATCCTAGTTCTGTGAGCGAGGCGATTGGCTGTTGCGGCGGACCTCTGCGGACTTGAGTGGCTATCAGAAGTCTCCAATTATCCTGTCTTATTAGGATCCTTGGGTTGCCGGAGTCATATATTAGTTGCTCCTTCAGGTCTTTTAAATGTTTGCAATTTTCTATATCTGCTGCACACACAGTCTGTGGCCCCAAGTTTAGGCTGGCGACCGTGCGTGCTCTGAATGGCACCCTTTTTCTGTGGAGACTCTTCAGCGAAACTTTGACTCTTCGGGAATCCGGTGAATCGAGGGTAGTGTTCCCGATAGCGGTGATCTTAAAAGGGTCCAACCGCCCTGTAGCTCCGATTTATTTGGCAATTTCCTCATCCATCAATGAGACTGTTGACCCATCATCCAGCAGGGTGTGTGTGTTTACAGCTCCCGCCGGTCCGATTATTCGAACTGGGATTATTTTTAGGTAGACGTGATGCTTTGACACAGCGAATGAGTTAGCTACGGTTTCCCGAGGTTCTCTTTGTGTGACCTCTGTCTTCTCCTTTTTATTATGGTGGAGAAGTTTTTATTATGTGTCGCGGTGCATCTTTTTATGCCACACTTAGTGATTTTGCATTTGTGTGTTTGATTTCTGTAGCGTAGACAGCGGAAACATAAATTACTTTGTTTTGCAATTTCCCATTTTCTATCGACATCTGCTTCTTTAAATTTGTTAAGTCGGATCCGTAATGACCCTCTTTTTCACACACTCTGCATCATTTCGGAGACGGCTTAGTGGTAGCCGCGTGTGTTCTGTGTACTGAACAATTGATTTGCGCTCCGTTTATAATTTCAGGAGGCGCAAATGCACTGCAGAAGCGACCTTTTTCGGTGATAAACTCGCTGAAGGAACCGAGGTCTGGTCTGGAGTCGTATTTTTCGGTGTAGATTCTATACCACTGTGCACGTATAGAGTTTGGCAACTTGTCTGTGAGGTGTCGTAGCAGCTCTGCGTTGACGAGGTAATGGTCCCGTCTGAGTGCTCGAAGAGTGACGATGCTTCCCCTCACTTTGCTCGCAAATGTGCAGATGTCTCTAGGTGTTTCTGTACAGCGTGGCAATCCTCGTAATTTCTCGGTTTCGGCATGTGCAATTGAATCTGGACGCCCAAATTGTATCTCCAGTTCTCGCATAATCTCATCTGGCTTAGCATGCCCGATGAGTTCTGAGCTGACTGTTTCCAAGGCTCTTCCTTGTAGACTTCTTCGTAGTCTTGCAGTGTTTTCGATATCATTGAAGTAGCCTCGGGTTGTCTCGGAAATGACACGGAACGAAAGCCATTCGGTATGTGCTCCGCTAAATCTCGGCAGTGTCATTATAGCTTTCGACGCTGCGAAAGTATGCGACAATAGTGACGCACTCTCTGGTTTTGGTTTGTCAGCGAGTGCGGCTATAGCGGATGTGAGCTCCGATATAAATGGTCGGAGCCCTCTGTCTTCATTAATGACAGGTGCCTGGTTAGGCTTCTTTGTTATAGGATTCTTCGTTACATCCTCCGGATAGGGATTCTGGTAGGTGAGCTCTGATACAATTGGTAGGAGCTCCCTGTCTTCATCAACCTTGGAGTCCTGGCTAATCTTTTGTGGCATAGGATTCTTGGGTACATCTTCCGGATAGGGATCCTGGTAGGTGAGCTCTGATACAATTGGTAGGAGTTCCCTGTCTTCATCAACCTTGGAGTCCTGGCTAATCTTTTGTGGCATAGGATTCTTGGGTACATCTTCCGGATAGGGATCCTGGTAGGTGAGCTCTGATTCAAACGGTAGGAGCCCCCTGTCTTCATCAACCTTCGAATCCTGGTTTGTGAGCTTCTTCTCACTGAGGTCAACAACCTCCGGGGGTGGCTTTGTGATGGTTTTGTTTAGTGGGGCCTCCCCTCCGGTGGTGGCGCCTTGAGTTGGCTTTTGCTTGGCTACGGAATTTTCGAGACAAGATCGGACGTACTCGCTTTTGGAGTGACCATCTTCATCATAGTCGTCCGATTCATCTTCTTCCTCAGCCATTTGTAAGGAAATCTGTGCGAGTTCCAATTTGATTCTCAACACTTCTTCACGAGCCTTCAAAACTTTTTTATTGGGCCGAATAGTTTTCTTTGACTTTGTACTTCTATCGGTGTGGCCCCTCGGTGGCTCTTCGGCGCGGGAGTCTTCCCGGGCTGTTGGCGGTGATGCACAGCGAATGTCATCGTTGCCTTCTATTTGTTGCCTCTGCTTCGGTGTACCGGTTGAATGGCCGACACGGGCAGGAGTACCCCCCTCATCCCCCATCGCAGGGG
This sequence comes from Parnassius mnemosyne, assembly GCA_963668995.1. Taxonomy (NCBI): domain Eukaryota; kingdom Metazoa; phylum Arthropoda; class Insecta; order Lepidoptera; family Papilionidae; genus Parnassius; species Parnassius mnemosyne. The sequence goes on from CAVLGL010000082.1 coordinate 13,816,470, forward strand.
CAAGATAGCGCCTCAGCGCCCTCTGTTGTCGATGGTGAGCGTGGTGGCATCTGGTGGCGGACGGCGTCGGTATTGTCCGACCGGCCTCCTTCCAGACCGACGGTCCACGCCATGGCTCCCCTTCCTTGCGAACGAGTGATCGGCATCTTGATTCTGAAAATTCTGCAACTTTAATACGGTAGTGACTATGTATCCGGTTCCGAAATACAAACGGATGAAGTATCCGGCTCGAAGGACCAGCGAATGTGCCGGACGGGCGTAACTCTCCGGAGTAAATTTGTCGAAGATACTCCGCGAGTCGCTCACGTTCTACACCTATAGGTTCCGGAGGATACGTTCACTACCGTCTTTGTGTGTGTGCTGGAAAACTGTGGACTGAGGTTCAAATATAAAATGCACGATTTATAAATTCAAATAGCGAGGGAGTGGCCAGCGGTTCGACTGATTAATTAGTCGCCAAATTTTATAACTATTTATTTATTGACCACGGTTGTTGAACACGGTTGTTCAAATACGGTTGTTCACTATCGGTTGGTCACTATATATTTCAAAAGATTCAATTAAAATGTGCGGTAATATTAAAATATCTATTGGTAGTATCAAAATATCTATTGGTAGTATCAAAATATCTATTGGTAGTAGCTGGTTTTCTAACACTACTGACTAGCAGCTATTAATCAACTAAAACTAGTTGATTTTATCACTTGTGTAACTGCGAATAACAGTTACCACCTTTTCCGTCTAGCTAACACTTTTCACTATATGTAACGGCGAATTTTCCGTTACCACTTTTTTCGGCTATGTGTAACTGCGATTATTCAGTTACGATCTTTTTCGGCTAGCTAAACTTTTTCTAATTCACTATTACTGTTCACTATGTTCTGCTACTAGTCACTTCAGCTACTACCGGATACTACTGCTTGTCACTGGTAGTTCTTCCTACTACAACGTTACTGGGATTCGCCCCCATAAGGTAGACTTCGGCTATACTGTATAGTGAGCCGCTTGCCATTTTCCGTTTTGCCTCTTTATTTTTAAACATTTTCACTATGTAATTAGCATAAATTGCAATATTTTTTATACAACACTAATGGTTACACTAAATAGGCATTTAGGTCCTTTATCAGTATGTGATAAAGGTTGTTCAATATATTTATATTTAAAAAAGTTATTAAACGAAATGTACCAAATTTTCACAAGAAATGGGTACATTAATTCTTTAATTTTTCTATAACTATCAAATGCGTTTAATTATACAAATTATTTCTTTACTATCGTAATCTATATACCATATGCTAACTAAATATCATATTTACAATTCTTTTAGAACACAAAAATATTCTCATTATTTTCAGTTACAAACTATTGCGCAGTTAATTAAACTTCCAGAAAGTTCTACGATATGATGCGCTGTGATTGGTTGAATTTTTCTTAAATGCTTAAAGTTGTTTATATCAACTATTAGTAAAACGGCATTCTATACAAATATATAAAGAGTGGTAAAGACATTGTAAAACTATATTAATACACAATTTGCTCGATTTCGTTGGTAATTTCACTTTTTATACAAAACAATATTCTTTCATCACTTTTTTCTTTAAAGTCTTTAAGCCGTCGCGAACAGTAGTTATAGGCAAATGGTGAAGAAAAATTAATAAAAAAAATCTCAAACATTCTGTACCATTTAACTTTTAAATGCAACTTGCGTGGTAATGCATTATTTAACTTATTTTACTGCGCACGCACACATTCGTAAGGGTCGATCAGTAGGCAAAAACGTTGTTGCCCGTAAATCACATTCAGTTTGGGATAATTCTAAATGAAAGTAGAGGGCCTATTTAATAGTATTTTCAATAACTGCAATAATGTTATAAGTATCATTATTTATATATCTGAACTTAAGCTTAAAATTTTGCTACTCTTTGAAAAATAAGCCTGCATTGTGCGAATATGATCATAAGCGGTCAAGTTTTCGATTTACACGACCACTAACAGACAGACGTATGACCTATTATATCTATACACTCAAATCGAGACTAGCGATCCGCCCCGGCTTCACACGTTTGATTTTTGCATCTCGATAACAGCGCCACCTACCGGGGCCAATTGTGAATCTAAACCATTCCCGAAACAACTTAATTACACACCCAAAATTTCATTAACATTGGTTCAACCGTTTAGGAGTTCAGTCACATATACACGGACAGAAGAATTTTGTATATAATTACACATAGTACACATTAGGGATGTTACGGAAGTGGTTATATCAGAACCGAATTCGGAAGCGGAGTTTTTAAATTTTGTTTGTCGGAACCGGAACCGACATCGGAACCGGAATCGTAGGTGGAGGCAGAAGAGATGTGTCAAATACGAAAGAAAACATCAAGTTAAAGAGTAATCGACAGAAGGCACGGGGGTAGGGAGGTTCTCGGGGCGACAATTATAAAATTGTCTGTACACGCTGATCGCGGCCGCCGCCACCACTGTGGATCGACTTCCGGTATATAACTTCCGATTAAGATTTAACGGAAACGAAATCGGAATCGAAGGTGCAAAATCAATCGGAAGGTCGGAATTTTCGGAATCGGAATCGAACCTTCGTAACATCTCTAGTACACATGCCATATGGCATTAAGTCCGCCCATTGTAATCCTTAGATTAAGGTGTAACACAATAAAGAATAAACAAATAAACCTTCCTCTTGAATTATTATGGCATTAAATGAAAAACCACATCAAAATGCGTTGCGTAGTTTAAAAGATCTAAGCGTACAGACGGCGCGAAGCGACTTTGTTTTATACTATCTAGAGATATACGGGTATATCTATACAAATAAATAAAACTGAAGTGTCTGTTTGTAATGTCAAAATAACAGCTTTTTACTAATTGTATATAAAATTATATACAGCACCTATAACAGAAACACAATTTTTTAAATTTTTGTCTCTCTGTCTGTCCGTCTGTTTGTTCTGGCTAATCTCCGAAACGGCTGGAGAAATTTTGACGGGACTTTCACTGGTAGATAGCTCATGTTACATGGGCTGCACTAAAAGTATCGGGAATGGAATATTTCCACTGTTCCTGTCATATTAAAATCTTTTAAATTGAAAACTCCTTCGTTTTAAAAAACGAATACCATTCATTTATTTAAAAAAAGATTCTCGGTCTTTTCACAAGGTTTTGTCAAACTTGTTTAGTCGTTGAGAAAATGGAATTGACTCGAGAAACTTCAAGAGCGATGATTTATTATGACTTTCGAAGTGGTTTAACACAAAAACAGTGTGTTGATTGGATGATTTCTGCATTTGGTGATGAAGCCCCATCCAAAACCACAATTTATCGCTGGTTTGCTGAATTTCAACGTTGGCGTGTCAAGCTCAGTGATGATCCCCGTCAAGGTCGTCCAAAAACTGCAGTCACCCAAGAAAACGTTGATGCTGTGCGTAAGCTGATTGAGGAAGATCGACATGTGACATACCGCGAAATTCAGGCAACTTTAGACATTGGCATGAGTCAAATCAAATAATCTTGCATGAACAATTAGGTGTAAAAAAGTTGTTTTCCCGATGGATACCGCATTCGCTCTGTGAAGAGCAAAAAGCGGCTCGCGTTACTTGGTGCATCAGAACTCTTGAAAGATTCCACGCAGGATCCTCAAATGCTGTATACAACATCGTATCAGGTGACGAATCCTGGATCTACGCGTACGAACCCGAAACAAAAAACCAGTCACGAGTTTGGGTGTTCGAAAAGTTAAAAAAGCCAACAAAAATTGTTCGTTTACGGAGTGTTGCAAAAAAAAATGGTGGCCACGTTTGTCTCCAAAACCGGCCATGTTACGACTATTCCTCTTGAGGGACAAAGAACGGTTAATGCAGAATGGTATGCTAGCATTTGTTTGCCACAGGTCATTTCTGAACTCCGTAAAGAGAACTGCAACCGCCGCATCATCCTCCATCACGACAATGCGAGTTCTCACACCGCACACAGTACAAAAGAGTTTTTAGAGCAAGAAAACATAGAATTATTAGACCATCCGCCGTACAGCCCCGACCTAAGCCCTAAAGATTTCTATACTTTCCCTAAAATAAAGAATAAATTGCGTGGACAGAGATTTTCATCACCTGAAGAAGCTGTGGACGCCTACAAAACGGCCATTTTGGAGACCCCAACTTCCGAATGGAATGGTTGCTTCAATGATTGGTTCCATCGTATGGAAAAATGTGTCAAATTTCGCGGAGAATACTTCGAAAAGCAATAAATACATTTATAAATAGTAATGTTGTGTCACTTCCTTGATTCCCGAAATTTTCAGTGCCGCCCTCGTATAAGTACCTAGCTTAGTCTACTTAGTACTTATATTTTTGAAAAATAATAAGGGTTCCGCGCAACAAAATTAAAACCCTAAATTACACGCGGGCGAAGTCGCGAGGAACAGCTATTTGATTATAAATTTCGTCTGTCTGTCTGTCCGGGTTAATCTTCGGAATGACTAAATTGTTTGAGATGAAACTTTTGTTATCTTGTCTAGTTTTTATTAAAAAATAACTTTATTTTTCTAAAAACTTATAAAAATGGTCTTCGATGATAACCTTAAACCTAAATAACCTACATTAATTGATACAAGCCAGAAGAAGCTAGGCCAGGTTGCAAGTAATCTATACATCTATACAAATAAATAAAATTGAAGTGTTCTGTTTGTAATGTCAAAATTACAGTTTTTTATTAAATGCATATGAAAGTAAATACGGTACTTAGAACTAAAATACATTTTTTTTTAATTTTTGTCTGTCTGTCTGTCTGTTTGTTCCGGCTAATCTCCGAAACGGCTGGACCGATTTTGACGCGACTTTCACTGGAAAATAGCTGATGTCATAAGGAGTAACTTAAGCTAGCCTTTTATTTTAGAAAAAGAATCAGAGTTCCGCACAAAAAAATAAAAACCCTAACACGCGAGCGAAGTCGCGGAGAGCAGGTCGTAGAATATATTATAATACAAAAAGATTAAAAAAATAAGGTGTCTCACCATCCATACTGCTAAACTCGAGCTGTTCAACTTGTTCTCGGACCTGATGGCGATGCAGAAGATGTGCGCTGAAGTTGGTACCGTAGCTAACTCTCTCGTTGCAGAGTGGACAGAAGAAAGCCTTGCGCTTCTCCACCTATCATTGTTGGCAATCGTATACATTTTTGCACTTTTAACAAGGATATTCTTTTTCATATAGAATAAGGATGACAAACGAGCACACAGTCCACCGGATGCTGTGGTCTATAGACATCTACATTTATACTCGATTAAAAATTAAAATACTCTTCACACACCATACGAAACACAGGAGTATTAAGCTGCTATTTTACGTTCCTACCATTAAAAGATAGCCAGCCCGCTCTAGTTATTAATTCGGCAGAAAAGGGCCAACTGAGAGGTCTTCCTTCAGCTGGTACCTTCTTCCGAAACTCAAATCACACCACGTTGGGTTCGGACGCAACCAGGTGGATGTGAACTCCGTGAAGGAGTATCACAAGAGAGCGCCTGAAGCCCCTTTCTGAAAAGAGAGGTCAGACGACTAAGATTACGGGTCATCTTGAAGTGGTCCCGGTCCAGTCGTCCGTTACGGTGTGGACTGTGTACTTTAGGTAGTGGAAGATCCTTTAGAAATGAAACAGCAATTAACTTCAAAATTTCCCCATAAGAGTGTAATTGATTACTTTCCCTATTCCTATCACTTCCCTAGGCGCTTTTCTTTCTTGATTTAAATATATACTGGTGGCTGGTAGGTACCGTGGTCCTACCCCGGTTGAACCCACACATTCGTGCAACAACCATAATATAGTTTGTCCCTTAGCTTCATAAAAAGCAAATCTATTCCAATGAACTCCTATGCCAAAAAAGGACTTGAGCATTGATGCCACTAGAGGCTGCCAAATTCAAAAATGCCGCTAGGGGCCGCCAGAACTAAAAATACCTATAACATTAATAACTCGCTCACTATGAATCTGAGACGTGGTCCTTCACTACTGGCCGTATGAGGAACTACATACGAGTATGGTCACTAAGTGAACTAAGCTATGGAGGGGGCTATTCTCAGTTTTCCTTGCGTGATAAACTTAGAAATAAGTAAAACCAGAGTAACCGATATAACCCAACGGATTAGTAGGATGAAGTGACAATGAGCCGGCCATATAGCTCAAATAACCGACAACCGATGGAGAAGAAAGGTTCTTGAGTGGCAGCCTCGTACCGGTAGGTGAAGTGTGGGTAGGATGCAGGTGGCTCAGGACCGTGCTTTGTGGCATTCCTTGGAGGAGACCTATGTCCAGCAGTGGACTTGTGAAGCGCTCACTTAGCGGTCAGCTACCGCAGAGTGGAACACGTGTCGTATTATCAAAGGTAGTGTGTCTTTTATAGTGTAGTGGTGGTGGGAGTAGTGGTGCTGATATTAGTAGTGACGGAGATAATCCACGCCATTGAGGGTGGGCAGAAAGTGCTCTTCAAACTAGATCTTAGCAAATTATTAACATCTTTATTCTATAACATTTTTATACATGCTGCAGATATATTAATTATATAGTTATAGCACGAGTGCGTCGACTCGACCGGGGAAGGACCACGCTCTCACAGAATACCAGCGTAAAATAGCAGCTTAACGCTGCTGTGTTTCGTATGGTGAATATAGAACTGGAGACCCTTTTTACTGGAAAAGAAGCATTCCATCTTAGTCCTCACGGGGGACAACGCATCTGCATTTTGATTCGAAAACGAGGATAGATGTAGATGTCTATGGGCCACAGCAACCACTTACCAATCAGGTGGACTGTGTGCTCGCTTTGACAAGACCTTTATCCTATAGAAAAAATTATATGATTCCTTGTTTCTAAGTATTAAGTACAAACCTCGTATCCATGGGCTTTCCACAGATGATTGTTCAGTATCTGCTTCTGGCTGAAGTCGCGCTGACAAATGTGACACTTCTTACGGTCACTCGACGAATAATTGGGTGTGTGATCGTTACACAGCTTCACTGCATGAAACACAAAGTGAAGTGAAGTCCACAGCTGGGCATTGGGCTCTCTTTTGGTGGTAAAGATTTACTCGCACCAATCTGGGCCGTGTAGTGGCGGTGTAAGAATAACCACTGCTCCATATCATACCGTGGCTGTCGTAAGAGGCTATAGACTGATACGAATCAAGAGATTGGCAGCAGCGTCTTCCTTCCTGCCCGCTTACCAAGCGGCGCAACTATGGCAAATATCCCCCCTATGAGGCAATTTATGGGGAAGGCCTATGTTCACCAGTGGATTATATTAGGCTGTAAAGATAACGGTAATCTGGTGTTTTAAACGAGATGGTTATATTACTATCTATTGGACGTTGTTAGCTCAGTGGTTATGAACTGTAAATTTCACAGTACGCGAGCAGACCGAGTTCGATCCCCTCCGGCGCCAATGAAATGGTCCATTTTAACTTTAAGTCCTGACTTACCACGTTGACGTTTTGAAGTAAAACAACGTGAGAGAGTCTGCATGTTTTACTGTGTGAAAAATCGAAGAGATGTAAAGTTAACACGCATTGAGCAGCACGGCGGACACTTCCTAGCCCTAAAACCCTCTCAGAAATGAGAATAGGCCTGTGCCTAAAAGTGGGACGTTCATACATCTATCGGGAGTCATAAGATTTTCTGGTATCTCCCATAGTCACCTCTTACGACACCCAAGGGATGAAAGACATCATGTATTGAGTATAGGTACATTATCCCTTTCGTCTTGTGGGTGTCGTTCGAAATTATATTCAGCTTTGCTGGCCAGAAATAAACATTATAAATAATTGTAAGAACTATCTCATGTTTAGGTAGGGTTGCCAATATTATTTCGGCTGCTGACTGCGCGTTGCTGCTGCAGAAGAAATAATTGTGTAAATATTATTTTAAATTTGTAAGAGATATATTGTTTAATTAGGAATGATAATGACGATGATATATGTATAACTTTCAAATAAATTTATCGGTACAATACGAGCGCCCCCTACCGTATAATAATTACCTATAACCTCTGCGCAAGTGCAAGCAATAAGTTAACAGTTTTAGCGCAATCTCTTAGACTTAGAGTATTTGTAAGCAAACTATTATAAATACTAAAACTAAATAGGCATAAAATACGAACAAAAATTCAATGTTTTCATAACCTATAAAAATATAGTACATTTAAAAAATATTGTATTTTATTGAAAGAGAGTTACAAAATAGACGTTGAATAATAAGAGTAGTTTTGTTGCAATATGAAGAATTGTCTAAATATACTATATTATATACTAGAAATTGACAGCTACGTGGCCCAGTGGCTTAGCAATGAGTTGCAGCGCTAAGGGCCGCGGGCCTTCGACTCCCGCACGGAACAAGTATTTGTATGGCCTACAAATAATTGATTTAGGTCTGGATGTTTGTCCTTGTGAAATCTATGCCCTGGCCTATATAACTGCCCCCGCGATTCTAAGAAAATCGTAGTGTGGAGGTAGTTTTTTAAAAGAAAAAAATCGTGGCAAATATGGCAAATGTCTTCCCCCTGAGATGAGGCAATCTATGGGGGGTGGAGGTGGGGGGTTCAGCAGTGGATAATAGTCTGTAATAATAACAGGTAAATGTTTATCAAGAGGCTATTTGGATCATGTAGTGAAACTTCTTAGTGATATAAACTTTTTAAAATGTACCTCGGACCTTCCAGTAAAACTCTGCTCCTGGTCACATCGCACATAGAACGAACCACACAAACCTGGCTCGAGAATTTCAGAAATGACGACGAAAGATTACAGATGCGTTGTTACAGATGGTTCTGACCCTTTAAACCGGAGTAAAGCAGTGCTTTAGATGGTACCCTACCCACACGGACTTCTAAATAAATAAACATAACTTTTTTTTAAATATGATAAGGGTAACAAACGAGCACACAGTCCACCTGATGGTAAGTGGTTGCTGTGGCACATAGACATCTACATCTATCCTCGATGACGAATCAAAATACAGATGCGTTGTCCCTGAGGACTAAGATGGAAAGCCTCGTTTCCAGTAAAAAGGGTCTCTGGTTCTCTACACTCACCATACGAAACACAGCAACGTTAAGCTGCTATTTTACGTTGATATTCTGTGAGAGCGGTCCTTCCCCGGTCGAGAATATAGCTGCAGCATGGCTCTACCACGTAAAAAATTTAATAACTGTTCTTACATCCATGTTTCATCCGTAAATGAGTGAAGCAGGCCTTCTTGCTGTTGTAGACGTTGTCGCAGAAATGGCACGCGTACTGTCTTTCTTCTCTCTCCAAGTTCGTGTTGTGGCATCTAAAGTCATTTATAACATCCTGCTTAGTTTTTTTTTTAATGGAAGTAATGGTTAGAAACGGGCACACAGTCCACTTAATGAGGGCTAATAATCTTCCACTCACCAGATGTCGCTAGTTGTGACTGAGGTAATGTTTATTGTTACACGGTGTCAGTTAATTGAGAAATTCGCTTTAAATAATAATAATTTATCATTATCTAGAGTATTATATTAATACACAACACAATGGGTCAGTAATTTAAATTGTTAATTTTGTGCACTTTATAATTCTTTTTAAAAAAAAACGCCTTTTAGTTATATTTACAGTTTGGTTTATTCATTTCTAATGTAAATAATATAAAATATAACTAATAATACAGAAAAAAACCTTAAAGATGACATTTTCCTAAGAAATTATCGTCCCATATAGGATATCCTCACTGTAAAGTGGCGCCGCCCTGGTGGCAGAAAAAGTCGTGGATACCCTCATTGTATGTGGATGCTGTAATCTGCAGTCACCTACCTATATCTATTAAAGATAGATTTTTTAGAACGAAATTCCTTATCGGACAGTACGAATTTGGCAGATGGGGGCTAGGCGAGAAAAGTGTAAGATTTTTCCGTCACGACCCCTTCTGACGGTCTTGGCGGCTATAATGAAGCGAGATGGAATATTACCCATCTCCCTCACACTTTTTCTCATGTTGCCATGAAAGAAATATTATTTTATTTTAAATGACGCTTCATTTTAATAGACCCTAGTAATTCATTTATTTGTATTTGTTAATCAATAATATAATACGTTTATCAATAATAATATACTACACTCACGCATGTTTTTTTTTATGGAATAAGTGTGACAAACGAGCTCACAGTTTACCTGATGGAAAGTGGATGCTGAAAAATACAGAATGGGTTGTCACCCCTGAGGTCTAAAGTGGAATGGCTCGTTTCCAGTAAAAAGGGTCTCCACTTTTCTGCAGTCCAGAGAGAAGCCCATGTTCAGAAGTTAACTTATACGGGAACCGTTTAAGAAGAAACACAATCCGTAAAGGCATGTTTTTTCGCAAGTACGGGTTATGTCGGACTCGCATCGACTCAAACCTCATGATGTTCCACATATCGCAGCATATTGGCAAGGCCACGGGAAAGCTTTCGCACACATGCGCGGCTTGATAGTATGCCTAAGTTATCATAAACTTGCCACGTCTTCTTCTCTTAAGAAATGACAATGCTTTTGTAGTGTTCTATGTTTGGACTTGGAAGCTTGGCCGATTGTAATTTGGCTCACTACGATTCATAGTTACTTTTATTCGATCATTGAAGAACCTCGCTCGCACAGAATATCAGCGTTAAATAGAAGCGTAGATGGAGAGAGACGGGAGACTTTTAACTGATATAACGCATATTCCATCTCAGTCGTCAGGGGTAATAATGCATCTGCATTTTAATACCGATGACTAGACTAGCGATCCGCCCAGACTTTGCACGGGTGATTTCTGGAACTCAACAACAGCGCCATCTACCGGGTAAAATTTTGAATTTAAATCATCCAGGGACCGACTCAAAATTTTATTAAAGCCATTTTTGAGTTTTAGCGCGACTAACGGACAGCAATTGATTTTCAGAGATGTAGTTGTCTATGGACCACAGCATCCACCTATCATCACGTGGATTACGTGCTTAGCGCTTATTAAGCACTAAGCACATAATTCATGTACCACGAATACGTGGTAGAGGCATGCTGCAGCTATATTAATAGTATAGTTGTAGCACTAATGGGTCGGCTCGACCGGGGAAGGACCACGCTCTCACAAAATACCAGCGTAAAATAGTAGCTTAATGCTGCTGTGTTTCGTATGGTGAGTGTAGAGAACCGGAGACATATTTATTTTACTGGAAAAGAGGCATACTATCTTAGTCCTCACGGCTGACAATGCATCTGCATTTTAATTCGCAAACGAAGATAGATGTAGATGTCTATGGGCCACAGCAACACTTACCATCAGGTGGACTGTGTGCTCGTTTGTCACCCATATTCTATAAAAAAAAATATCCTTACCTCAAAATAATAAAAACCAACGTTAAAAAGCCATCTACGCAAGAGAGAATTGCGAAACGTCTGTGTGCGCAAGCAAAGGTGCTCTCTCTATTACCTCACTTTTATAGTCAGATGACATGTCCGGACATGGCCGGGGAGAGATCAGGCATAGGATCCGCATTTACGCGCTTTCCGAAGCACGGGAATGGAACACGGCCAACCTATTGACTCCTGGCTGCTACTGAGAATTTCTTGACAGTAAAACCTAATAACTGAATTTGGCCCCACTCTAGTTCGAACCCGGGACCATATGAAATTCATTAATAAAATACAGGAACCTAAAGAAGTCGAATGCGTTTTAAAATTAGAAGGAAAGATTCATGTAATACCTATTAAGATGATCAGCCAGATCCCTCAACGAAGCACCGCATAAAGAGCATTCCCGAATTCGCCTCCCAGTTTTCGGCTCGAGGCCGTGCACGACGCGGACGTGGTGATTTATTTCGTCAGCGGTGGGGAGTTGGACGTTGCAGTAAATACAGGTGGTTTCATCCAGTGCTTGGATCTTGTGGTCCTCGTCTATATCTTCTGTAAAATGAAGTTACAGCCTAAATACGTCCCACTGCTGAGCACAGGTCCAACGGGGTAGCATATTACTGCAGTGTTTCGAATGACAGAGTGTAGAGAACCGAAAATTCTTCAGCTTCGCTTAGCGGGGCTCCTTCGACTACGCTTTGGTATTGCTTTGGCGGAGGGATACCCCCATCCCTCCCTGTTAAGGCCATTTTGCTCAGAAATCATTCAATAAAATTTTTAATATTTAACATTTAATATAAAAAATACGCACCTCCGGCGGGGGGAATAGGTGGGCGGGGGGTGGGGGAGGGAGGGGCACAAAATTAGATTAGTTGCTTACCCTCTAACCTCTAAGTGCTCAAAATTTTATAAATGTGGGTATTTAATTCATATGCTAAATAATTTACAGCCGTCCAGAATATCAAAAATTGCCGATTGATTTAGTAATGTTTGCTAGCCATGGTTTGTTTGTTGACCAATTATTAACTATTTCTGCTGCTAGATTACATTTCTCTGCTGACAAAAACATGTATACTATGCTAACCATTTAAATAACACCCATACTATATTATGGTTATCCCCTTCTAAGTAAGTCATTAATATATACAAAAAACAGAAACGGGCCGAGAATATCTCCTACTATTAATGATAACTTTTTGTGTTTTGTTACTTAAATATGAAATAATTGAGATGAATGAATGAATATAAAAAGCAATATATGAAAGATAGGACTTACCATCAATGTCGTCACAGTTAGATGCTACATTATGTGTCTTAGTCGATTTCTTATTGGAATTACATTGTTCTGAGGATACACTTTCTGCTTCTTCCAGGAATGATTCATCTAGATATTCCTCATCTGATGATATAAATTAAACATTCTCGAATGTTTTTCACGTGGCAGAACAATGCACTATTAAGCCGCGTATCGATTACGCGCTCCTGGCGCGCGCGCCATTCATGGCCGCACCGACCATTGCGTTCCGCGAAACGCGCCTTCAAATGTTCGAAGCTTCGAAGTGTATCAACTAAGCACGCCTGGCGCGCGCGGCAGCCGTTCCAGTGTTGGATCGTTCAATTCCATATTGGACGATCCAATGTCGGTCGTGTACGGATAACTGCCGCTTTCATAATTCCATGCATCTTCTCTGAGTGATTTATTATGATAAAAACGACTTTTGCTATTCCACAGCAGTTATTTTAGAACCATATTATTTTTTCAATTTACGGCAACTGGTTATCCCTACCTCGGAACGCAACGAACACACGAATGATGAAAACACCTATCCCAACTGGCACGCGCGCGAAAACTTAACTTCTTTGATGCGCGATAAAAAACCGACACCAGATGGAGCGGCCCGCTCCACGTTTGAGCGTTCCAACGAACTATTTGGCGCGCGTTCCAAGGCGGTATCCATTTCGTGCGGCTGGAACGCGCGCCAATCTTCGACCTTTTGGAGCGCATAATCGATACGCGGCTTTATATTATAATGTACAATATAATAATCTTTATCTACTTTGTATTTATATAATAACAATATATACATTTATACATATAAATAAAATTGTGTTTACCGTGTAGTAGCGGTGTAAAAATATCCACTACCACATATCATACCGTTTGTGTCGTAAGAGGCGACCCTACATTTGCGTCTTCCTAATAACGACTAAACATAAAAAACAGCGGCTGCCAACCCGCTTGCCAAACGTGGCAACTATGGCAAATTTCCCCCTAAGCAGAGAAACTGTAGGGGAGACCTATGTTCAGCAGTGGGCTTTAATAGGCTGTAACGGTAACAGTTAGTGTGACCATGTACCTTCTGAACAACTTCACCAATTGAGATTATATTTACGCAATATATTTATAACCAATTGGTAGTATGAATAAATTTCAAAACCCAACACCACTCCAATTAATGTATAGCCTATTTACTAGTGTAGTATAGCCTCCACGACAATATAATATGTAATAATAAGGTTTAGTCTAATTAAAGTTATAGAAGCATCAATACCTCTCTTCTCTTTAACAGATTTCCAACGTTACACTAGGAAACACGCCACCGTCTACAATACGAAACTTGTTTCGCTTCAAACAAGGCATCATACCTAGAATAACTTAGGAGAAATACCTAGACTCTGTCATGGCTAACCGCTAAAACTTACCGGCAGAGAGCTTACATGTTATTAATGTTTAAATTTCCATAAAGTAACGCCTGATATTAGGAATTACACTATAGTGACTGAAGGATATACATATTACATAATATGTCCTTCTTTTCAGCTGTGAGGATAACCAAAAACGATGGTCACACATCACACATTATAATATATACACTAGATACAGATCGTCGTTGCATTTCATAACCAATATAACATTTATAATCGTAGACTCACGGACTGCTTCAACGTAGTAAATAATAATTTTCAAAGTAAGATTGAATTAATAGTAGATAATTTTAAAATACCTTTAATACTTTGCAGCATTGCCAAGTTTTTACTGGTTTGATTTTTGAAAGCAGCGGCTTTTTCCAATGTTTCAGCGCATTCGGAACAAATAAATTTGTAATCATACGAAACCTATAATTATTATTTACAATTCTATGTTAATTGATTCTTACAAAAAAATATACTGCTACTAAAAATTCAAATCAAAATAATATCAAGATGTATTATTAAAAATAATAGATGTAAACATAACCTTAATATCAAAACAAGTTTTTAACATTTGCGCGTAGGTTTCTTCATTTTTAGCGTAAACAGCAAATAGGTCGCATAAATCTTTTTTATTCATGCAACTAATGCAACCTACAAAATCCTCTTCCGCCTCCATTGTTAAACTTTTAATTTATTTAAAAACATGTGAAAAGTGACGCCAATATTCGCAATTTGATTTTAAAAAAAAATAGACGATCGATTATTGATATAAAAAATAACATACACAGAAATAGGCATAATCAATTTTGATATACACTGTATTTTTATACAATTTGTTAGAGATTTTTTTTTAAATTGTTAACCTTTTTATTTTTGTTAGCAAAATATTATACAAATATTGCAAACGTGCATAATTTTGAAGTAGGGTAATGTAGGCTAAGTATAATTATTAATTTTACAACAACAATTAAAGACTTATTTAGTAAAAAATAATATCTATTTTTAATCTACACAAATAAATAAAATTGAAGTGTCTGTTTGTAATGTCCAAATTACAGTTTTTTACTAAATGTATATGAAAGTAAATACGGTACTTATAACTAATATACAATTTTTAAAGTTATTATCTGTCTGTCTGTCTGTCTGTTTGTTCCGGCTAATCTCCGAAATGGCTGGAACGATTTTGACGGGACTTTCACTGGCAGATAGCAGGTTTCATAAAGAGTGATCTAGGCTAATTTTATTTTAGAAAAAGAATTAGGGCTTCACGCAAAAACATAACAACCCTAACACGCGAGCAAAGTCGCGGGGAGCAACTAGTTTTGTATAATTTTATAATTTATAACTATACCATATACTTTATACTACTAATTGTAATGTCAAAATTACAGCTTTTATCTAAATGCATATGCAAGTATATACGATACTTATAACAAAATAACAATAAAAAAAATTATCTGACTGTCTGTCTGTCGGTCAGGCTGTCTGTTTGTCTGTTTGTTCCGGCTAATCTCCGAAAGGACTGGACCGATTTTGACAAGACTTTCAATAGCAGATAGCTGATGTTATAAGGAGTAACTTAGGCTACTTTTATTTTAGAAAAAAACAAATTGAGTGCGACCAACGAAAGAATGCCATACTAACGTCTGTCAGTTGTTCATGACTAGTGATGGGAAATAACACTATTATTTACTGTTAACTGACCCAATAAAAAAGTAACTTAAGTTACATTACTTACTTGTTTGTCTGAATTCTTATTTCTGAATGTAACTAAAGCAATAAAGAAAATAAAAATGCGATAATAATATTAAGAAACATTTATTAAAAAATTTAACAATATCTTGAAAAAGAGTTGCGACTGACCAACAAACAAATTTAATTCGATTCCGATTCGCTTGAGGAAGTGTTGTCTTCGTCATCATCTTTGCCTACATATATAATTTTATTATCAAATGATATCTTTATATTTTACTATCAATGATAGTATCAATTTTGATATCTCTGTCAAAGTTTTTGAAAATAATATTTGTCGTTTTTACGATGACCTTCGCCCAGGCATCTTTGTGAACTTCCCACAGGCTTTTTTTAATAGGCTCATCATCTTTTTTGTGCCGAATGGCGGAGAATGCTACCGGTCTGCGTAAACTTTAATTTGAGCCCAGATTTGCTCAATCGAATTGTACTGGTAATGATAGGGAGGGTTTCTGAGAACGCGATGACCGTATTCCAGAGCCAATTCATCTATTTCATAACGCACTTTTGCCGGCTTGTTGTCTTTAACTAATTTGATAAGATCTGATTTTAGCATTTGCATATTTGCGTCAATGCTGTTTGTTTGTAGACAAGCCACCAATTCTTCTTTTCTATTGGCTTGAGTAGGTGCTTTTTGTACTTGTACCAAATGATAAGAGGCATTATTCTTAACCATTAATATTACGGAAGGCTCTGGCAGGCCTGGCAATAGCGCATTCTGGAACCACTCTTTAAATGTGGCGGCATTCATTTCTTCGTGGTAGTTAGTAGTGATTTTTGATTCAAATACCAGTCAGCCGTTCTCTGCGAAATCGTTTTATGGCACGTGGCATATTATAACCTGGGCTCTTTTGCCCATTGGTACTTTCGACGTAGACGCTTAGGGATCATCTGTTAAAGAATAGGAGAACGTGTGATTGGCGTTTATGCCATGTCTCGTCAATGAATACGGCGTTATCTCAGTTATCATTTTTTTCCCTTCCCTTAAAAATGTTATTCTTTTTAAAATTATATCACCATTTTTTTTAATTATTTCATCACGTTTTAAAAGAACTTTCTTTACTTGTTTTTTATATTGTAAACCAATATATTTTAAAATTTTGTTTAAATTAGTTATACCTCCCGCAAACAAATCAGCTGCTTTCAAAGATGCCAGAAATTTGGTCCTATTAATGTATTAATTCCTCGAATAATAACCATATATGAGAGAAAAAAAGGCATTATTGTATAGTATAACGTCAGATAACGTTAATTTTGTAACATCACTACAAAAATATTATATATATATATATATATATATATATATATATATATATATATATATATATATATATATGTGTGTGTGTGTATATATATATATACATAATATATATATCTATATAAATATATAATATATTTATAATATAAGAAAAATTTAAATTGTTGACAGCTGTCATTGTCACAAATTAAATGTCATCGCTCGTTAGTGTGACCAACGCGGATTTTCCACTAAAACTGGTGGTTACGACCTCCTACTTTAGTTAACTCCTACTCCGACCTTAATGGTTCAGTAGAATTCAGTTTCAATTAGTGGAAAGATAATCACTCAACCAATAAACCACTTATACTTTTCGAAATATATTTGTACTTCATATCAGAAGTATTTACTTTTACTGTGTAGACAGTGCTGATTCGACAGACATGACATGATGTCAGACGATCCATTCCAATATTCGTTGAGATTCCTCGTACAAAATATTATATTTATAGTAGCTCTCTAAGGTCAAGGTCATACTCTTTTCGCGAGTTCTAAACTCATTATGCCGAAACCACATAATACGAAAAATTTCGGTATTTTCGGCATCAAGACCCACATTTAAAGAATTGGTCCCAGGTTATTGAAAGTAACTACGGGTCAAGTGGCGAAATGCAAATTTTGTGATACAATTGTAACAATGATGATGGAAACTGATGATAATGATTTCCAAAGCAGTGGAAAAAGTATAAACTTACTTTCATTAAGAATTACATTCATGTATATTGAATAAAAAATATTATATTCTATTCTATTCGATAATGATGTTGACAAAAATGATTCATCAGAAGAAGATGATTTTATTTAAAATAGCAGTTGGTCCTAATAGAAGCGAGCTTCTATTAGAACATTCTTCACGCCGCCGAAAAAGATTAGTCAGTTCTCACCCTCCGTTAAGTGCAATATTCCTATAGAAGATGCAAGAGTGTACAAGCTTGATTGTGAATGTGGTCTCTCATATATAAGGCAAACAAAATGATCAGTAAAAACCCGCGTAAAAGAGCATATAGCTGACGTGAAAAACCAACGTTCCGGGAAGTCTGCAGTTTGTGATCATATCCCAGTCGGCCCCTGCCATTACATTAGATTTGATAAACCACAAAATCTCGCGAAAGAACATTCCTGCCAAAGATGATACGTGAGGCTATTGAAATTAAGAAACATACTAATTTCAATAGAGAGGGAGGCTGGGTACTACCACCTGCTTGCGATCCTGTAATTAATAAGATTAAAACAAAACCCAAGCATACCACTGCAAGATTTCAAGACCCAGTAAGTTCATTCTGCGTAGATCGGACCAAAATTAATAATTAAAAAAGCTGAAGGTACTCCGGGTTAACTCTGACATCGGGACGTCAATCACGTCAGGCCCCCGTGACCATAGGTGCTGTAAAGCACCCGAAAGTCGGGAATTAATAAAAATGAGTTAATGAAACGCGATAGAATCGGTAAAAGTAGTTTTATTCAATTTAGTTTTAATCAATTATTATGGTACTTTTTTTAATATGTGCAGCTTGATATGTAAATGCTGATTTACACAGGGCCAGCACCAGGCGTCAGTAGTGGCGCCGAGGACTGACTCGCACTATTTACATGCAGTCAGTAATCGTGGCAACTTCTTGCGGGTATGCGCACGTTGTTGAAATCAGTGAGCAAAAATGAACGGAAGAATTTACAACTATTGAAATATTAGTTGAGAAAATGTTTCTATCTGCTGTTGAGAGATTTGACGGAATGTTAGAAGAAGAGATATATAAAAAGAAACGACTTTGGATAAGAAAATGGATAGACGACAGAAAAGAAACTGGAGGTTCTGCTTTGTTGTAGACATGACGTCACCCTACAACGCAGCGCCAGTGACTGACCAAGTACTGACTGCCATGGTCGTTTAGAGAAGATCAATACCGCTGGCACAGGTCGCGTGGGGAGTGGAGTGACTTCAAAATATTCAAGCAGGAATATTGAAGGCCAGGCTATTCACAATCGTCTCGGAAAGCGAAATCGACTCGGATTCGATAACTTCTCGCACCGAAACCAATAAACGCTATTCACATTTAACGTTCGGATAAAGGTCACTTAGATACATCCCATAACTATTGTATCGTCATTTAGTTACATGCATTTACGAATTTTATAGATAAATAGGCTTTTGTATTTTTTTAGAGTAACGCCTGAACAAAAACATAATGCAATATTTTGGTGTTAGCCATTGATATCGAATATAAAAAATATATAATTTAACTATATAATAAATAACAAAAAAACTGAGATATGTCTCGTTTCACAAAGCAGCATATATATATATATATATATATATATATATATATATATATATATATATATATATATATATATAAGCTGCTTTGTGATAGAAAACTTATAAAAACGATTAAGTGCAAATATTGAAGTATATGAGAGTATATGAAAATACGTCTTATAGATAATTGTAATTAATTTTTGTTACCTACCTTATAATTAAAAGGGTTTATTTATCTCTTCTAATCATTAATATTCTAAAAGTTTTCGCCAGCCTCAGAGCTCTCGTGAAGTTTCCGATGCAAACTCACAATTATCGAAAACAAACGTCAAAGAAGTAGGGTCATGCCCCATAGAAAAAAACCCAGACCCGACAGAAACGAGACATATCTCAGTGTTTTTGTTATTTATTATATAGTTAAATTATGTATTTTTTATATTCGATATCAATGGCTAACTCCAAAATATTGCATTATGTTTTTGTTCAGGCGTTACTCTAAAAAAATACAAAAGCCTATTTATCTACAAAATTCGTAAATGCATGTAACTAAATGACGATACAATAGTTAAAGGATGTATCTAAGTGACCTTTATCCGAACATTAAATGTGAATAGCGTTTATTGGTTTCGGTGAGAGAAGTTATCGAATCCGAGTCGATTTCGCTTTCCGAGACGATTGTGAATAGCCCGGCTGTACTGATTCCAAATCAAATTACACTATGACAGTCTCAGGTCAGCACTGACCACCCTGAGTAAATCAGCCATTATACTACAATTGAATTTACAATAAGAATTTTACATGACAAAGAATTTTTCCAAAAAATGGATCTATTCTTTGACAAAAACAACAATTTTCGATCCGATTAAGAAATCTGCAGATCTACGGATATTTTGAAATAGCAGTGTACGGAATTCAACGGAAAATTTCATACCAATCTACGGATTTCGAAAAATTTGAGTTGGTAACACTGGTTATTTTATCGCTTGACGTTTTTTTTTTTGGAGTTTTGGCGGGAAATTGACCGGCGGCGGTTTGCTGCTCCTGTATTATTGTTTAAATAATGGTTTGAAGTGGACTTTGATATGTAAAAGTGTTGCGATTTTGTGTATTAAGTGTCTACGCATGTGAACTATTAGTGGAAACAGTGAAACAAGTGCTCTGATGGTGATGGATTCTCAAGATAAGCTGTTTGTTTGCATAGGCACCTTTAGATACCATCGCCAACTATCAGCTGTCTGCTGGATTAAGTTGCCGCCAAAATCTCCCAAGAACTGCACAATGTGACGCATCAACATATTGTGAAGCAGTATACTATGAAGGAGTGAGGAAATTACAATAAACCGAATAAAAATACTTAAGACAGGCCATAAACTGCAAAAAAAATCGCTTGACGTTTGGTCTAGATACCAGGCCATAAATTCCAATAAAAAAAAATCGCTTGACGTTGACACTTGTGTTGTCTTCTAAACTATGGAGTGTAGAGTAGAAGGAGAACTATCTTATAAGGTGCGAAAGTTGAAAAAGTGTCCCAATATATACTGAAAATAGAGGTTCCAAAACCTACCACAATAGCGCTGGCGCCTGAAAAACTACGATATGAATATAGCTGTTGTAGACGGAGTGAAGTCAGTTGAATTAAAATATTTAAAAAATTTCATGACTAGAGTAGTTAGTAAAATGCCAGTATACAAAACCTCAACTATTCACGTAGTACAAACCCAAGCGGATTGGTCGGTCCTTGTTTATTTCTCCATCTTATTCTAATAAATTTTGGCGCTCTTTTTTTAATTTATCCTATGCTACTGCAGCGCCACCCTTATTGGACGCGTTTTTAGGGACACTTTTCATATACAGAGATGGTCCTCCTTCTACTCTACACTCCATATTCTAAACTTCAAATGTATTCTGACAATCACTGACTTAAAAGTATATGGACTGGGCATACCAAAAGAATTAGCGTGACTACCTAAACAAATCGGGCACATAAAATGGCCGCCATTTATACGGTTGTAAATCAGCAATATGGGCAGCTGATATCGATATTTTTACTAATATAAGTTTGTTCTTATTTCATATATTTATAGAAATAAATCTATAGCCTAATTGCGTAACACACCTAAAATGGCAAACCATACCAATTTGATAGTTTAACAACATCCATTGCGTGGTTTTTGTTGTCAAGCAAATGAATTTTTCAATCACATTAAGCAATGGATATTGTTGGGTTGTTAAATTAGTTTTGGATTGCTATCCCTTAAATTTCGCTTGAGCTGCTTCACGAGGCTTCACCGCATATGTACACTTAAGCAATGCACACTCTGCTACAGATTCTTTGTGTTAGGTACACAGTCAAACAATGAGTTAAGTATGCAGGCAGCTAACTTGCAACTTGTTTTAAACAATGTTCTGAGTGTGCTAAGTGCTTACTCAAGTTTTGAAGTTATACTTCTTTTGACGCGTTTGAGAAAAATGATGAAAGTGAATTTTTTACAATTTGAATTGGTAACGTCTGTCAATTGTTGTTTTCCTGAGAACTGATAACTATATTCAAATATATATGAATGTATAAAACGTGTTTTATTTTAGTTATTTTTGTTTTGTTACGCTAAAGAAGTATAACTTCTTACGTGCGTACATAAGTACACACACACACACGTTTTGTCTTATATCAATGTGAACAAAGTTAAAAAGTTATAACGCACACAATAAAAATGAATATTGACAGAGTAGTAGGAAAAGGAATATTTTTGCTTGTATACCAAATACCTTTGTTTACTGTACAATAATATTGTACAGTAAACAAATGTATGGAGATGGGATGGAGATCCTTGATTCTATATTGTAATCCCATATTATAATATTTTTAATATAAAATAATAATGATTAGTTGAGTAAAATTTAAATAAACTGTTTTTAAAATCAATACTTATTTATTATTAATTGGTATATAGGAACGTTCTACACATAATTGATCACAAATGGTAAGTTATATAAGCATTTAATTTTTTTTATTCAGATTTTAAATAATAAATATTATTATTTTAGCAGGAACATTAATTATGTTCATTTAAAATTCGGAAATCTGGCATGATCATGAAACGGTGGATGAAATATGATATCCAGGATTTATAAACTATTATTAATATTATACATTCAGTTCTGAACAAAATTAATTTATTAAAATAATTTCTATCGACACCATGGATAAGAGTGTACGACACTATTTCACTGCTTTTTTGACAGTATGACAGCAGATCTACCTCAAAACTTGGCGCTTAACATGGCGGCGCAGTCACGCAAGGATGAGCTAATGACGTCACACGAAAATATTACCAAAATAAGCACTTTACAAACTGTAGATGTCTCTCTTTTCAATTGCAGCTACTGCTTTGTTAAAAAGAGACAAAACTGTTTTTGACAAGTGTGTGTCGATATTATAGATATTTGTATAACTATTATTTCTATAGTGCAATTTGCCCTCTCCATAGGTATATATCTCTATGCTGACAATTTTTTCTAGTAGTCTATGCTGACAATTGATATAGGAAAGTTCTGACTTCTGACAGTTCCTAATTGACTAACTCTTTGATTCTGTGGTTGTCTTGCACAGAGCATAGATAAATATATATGTAGCAAGCTACAGGCACAGAGTACATTATATATAGGGGATTGTCTTGTAAACAATAACATTAGTATTGTTAGTCTGATAATCTTATTATAATTTTATGCGATACGAAACAAAAATAGAAAGAAACGACGTCACCACGTTAAGTTTATTAAGTGTGCCGAACGAAACGTTAAATCAAGAGTCAATACATACAGATAAAGAGTGATGTAGTGTCCTGAAATACTAAATTTTAATTGTTACTTTATTGTCGCCGTCATGAAGTTCAAAATCGACAAAGGGCTTTTGCCCATAAAAGCGCATTTTTTTTTCTTTTTTGCTGGTAAGTAGGTACTACTATCTTCAATCTTCCTTTTTACACAATGTTTTCTGCTAGAATCTAGATACATAACATCTACTTTTTTTAATACTATTAATACTAAAATGTTAACAGTTTGATTAAAAAAAAACTCACATTTTCCTGGTTAGTCTTTAATTGTAAGTGTAATTAGGTAATTGATGATAACTAGGACTTTTATGTGTGTTTATAATGATTTATCATTAAATAAAAGAAGAATGAAGAATATATTGTACTATGTTGGCACCATTTCATCTGCATAAGCTTCACTTAAATTGCTTACATATTTAATAGAAAAATAATGAATTACAGTAATGGTAATATTTTTTAATGGAGTGAGGAAAATATTTTTTTTTTATAATGGATGCTGGGAACATCTACATTTATCTTCGATTAAGAATGAAAATGAAGATGCTTTATCATGCTTTTTTTTATAGGATCGGGTGACAAACGAGCACACAGTCCACCTGATGGTAAGTGGTTGCTGTGACCCATAGACATCTACACCTATCCTCATTAAAGAAACGAAATGCAGATGCGTTGTCACCCCTGAGGACTAAGATAAAATGCCTTGTTTCCAGTAAAAAGGGTCTCTGGTTCTCTACACTCACTATACAAAATACAGCAGCATTAAGCTGATATTTTATGCTGGTATTCAGTGAGAGCATGGTCATATCCCAGACGAGCTGATCCATTCGTGCCACAACTGTAATATTATAGTTGCAACATGGCTCTACCATGTATAAAAAGGAGGTCATATAAAGTCTTAGTTTCATATTTATTCAATAATGATTAATTTAATACTCAGACTATGACTACATGGTAGATCCATTCACTATGTGCTAAAGCCATGCTACAATAAATTATGATTATGGTAGCATTCATGGGTTGGCTCGACCAGTGAAGGAAAACACTTGCAAAGAATACCAGCGTTAAGTAGCAGTTTAATGCTGGTAACAAGGTATTCCATCTTAATTCTCATTGATAACATTGCATCTACATTTATATTCTTAACTAAGGGATGGATGTAGATGTCTATTAGACCACTGTATGACCTTATCATCATGTGGACTGTGTCCTCATATAGATATTACAAATAACAACATTTTTTTATGTATTTTCCCAAAAAAATGTGATATATATTATCTAGGGACTAAGATGGAATGCCTTGTTTCCTGTGAAAAAGATTTCTAGTTATTGTCATTTACTGAACATACAAAACATAGCACCATTATGCTGTTTTCTTCATCCTAGTATGTGTTCCCACTATTATATTTGCTGTGTGGTTACAGTGTAAGAATATCCACTACTGTGTATAATGCCATAGGTTTCGTAAGTGACAATGGACAGAAGCTGAAATAGGAGTTGGGCAGCAGAATCTTCCCGATAACAACTCAAAATAATAAAAAACCGATCGCCATCTGGCCTGTCAAGCATGGTAGTTGTGTCAAAATCCCCCTAAAGAGGCAATCTGTGGGGGAGGATATGTTCAGCTGTGAATGAAGGAATAAATAAATACTTTCCAAGCTTACTCTATAATACTAGCTTGGTTAGCAGTCTGAATTATTATTATTATTATTATGTAGCTATAGACAAGCAGCTTATAGCTGATATGCCAATATCTTTGGTGTTGTTTCATAATAGTCCAAGCCCACAGTAAAAATTCACAAAATTGGGTTGTCTTCGTGCCATTTGTCCTCTTCTATAAAAAAGAAAAGTAATGACCTCCAAACTGAATGATCTTGAAAAAATTATTGGTATTTTAGCTTTAATGTTATCTAATGATTTCTTATATTTACGTGAACACTACACATTAAACACAGTCCGTAAAATTAGTTGTACTCATTATTATCAGTTTGCCGATAAATTGTTGCAACTCTAATCTGGAGGACATTATTATTATTATTATTCCAGCAAATCCCCAAGTCGACTCAATCGAATCTATTCTCCAATGCAACTAACAAATGGTAATAAACTCATATAAACCATAATCAAGTGGATATCATAATAACTACATGATAAAAAAGCTTATTTATATAAGAATTATTTTTTAATATTTTATTATTAACATGTGATTGTTATCTTCTTAATATAGTATTTATATAGTGCTAATAAAATGTTTTCTTTATCTAAATCTTCCAAGTGTTTAAATGTGTAAGTTGATATGTTTTATCATGTGTAATATTATTATTCAGCAATAAACTTGTTTCATCATTAAATATAATAAAATGTTACACATTAAATACAGATAATGTAAAAGAATGTTATCTTTGTAAGCATACTCCATAATTATAATCCATCCATTACTTAATATATTTTTGCAAAATAGAAAGAATGGTAAATGATGATTAAAAATCTCAGTAAGACGTGTCGCTAGTTTTACAATATTACTAGAACTGTGCCGGGCAAGCTGTTCAGCCTGTGTTGTAGATAGATAGATAGATAGATAGATAACGACGGGCAGTTTTCCGCAACTTAACGCCCTATTTTGCGTGTGTAGGCAGGAATAATCCAATTATTCGAGCGATGAAATCTCCCCGAAAAAGTTCAACAGTTCTTTGATGTTCCGAGTAACATCCGGGACTGATCCCGGCGTGCCGAGATGTTTAGCCCTGTATGCAGCGACCTCCGAACATGTCAGCAACACAGGACAGCCGTTTCTTCCTCCCCCATACATGCCCTGCACAGGGGACATCTGTAACACGTATGGTAAATAAATGTTTGTTAAAGGTGTGGTGTTCTATGATATCACTTGTTACTGTTCTCTTCTGCGGCTTGTTCAAACTCAACTGTTTATTTCAGGCAGGGCGTCCCTAGCTTCTCTACAGTCTACTAGATTTTTTCAATGCTGAGTGTGTTGGTTAGTGAAATTCCTGTGTTGTAGTATGGAGCTATTTTATACATACCGGGGTACTATGGGAACTTTTATAGCATTATCTAGGCTTCGGTGTGTTATAACTATGTCCCTCTACGTGGTCCATTTGTGGAGTAGCGTACTATGGCTGCAGCACTAATGGGTATGGTATCTAATGGTTATGCTTGCACCGAATATTAGCGTGAAATAGCAGCATAATGCTGCTGCATTTCGTATGGTGAGTGTAGAGCAGGGGTTCCCAAACTATTATGGTAATGGAATACTCACCACTTCCCTTTTATTTTATGGAACCCCACTTCAAATGATTACATATCATAAGACAGTGCAATTGAAATATTATATTATAATTCTCGCTAACTACCTACGTACCTACATAACAGTAATGGGTTCTTCTCATCACATATCTATTTCAAAATAATTATAAGGGATTGTAGTGGACTGTATGAATTTAATGTATATAACTGGTTGACTGACTAATTACTACGCTAGGGGACTGCTCAAAGAAAAGATGGTACTGTAGAACTATACTGTATTAAACTATTTACAAATGCGGCTTTCACTAATTAACTATATACACAGAGGGGAGTCTTCAATGGAGTATCTCTCGATTTCTCTTGATGCTTCTTCTCTTGAGGTTTCTTCTCTTGTTGTTTTCGAGTGCTGCTTCAGAAATGATCACCTCACAGACTTTTTTTTTCTTTGCGCCCGAAGCAGTTGGAAAAGGGCTACCCTTTATGTAGGGAGGCGGAAATGCATTACGCATACCACGACAGCCGGTCTATCGTGGTTATGAGGGACTCACTGCCTACCGGGGGAACCTAAGTGATACCCTCTAAAACCGTCGAAGGCGAATTAATTATGAATAATTTTATTAGAGTTGGTCTGAGCCGCAGGAGGCAGTTCAGGTCGTTTGAAAGTTTATTAGGCGGGTCCAAAAGGTAGTTCCTCGGCCTGTGGACGCTATAGCGGGAGGGGAGGGGTCTGCATAATTAGCTGCCTCACGAATAAAATGATTGGAATGCGACTCTGAGGCTTTGAAGAAGTTCTCAGAGTTGTTTAAGAAATTGTTGGATTGTAGGGAGCTCTAAGCCCCGATGAAGGTCGGCATTACGGACGTACCAAGGTGCGTTCGTAGCTCGACGACAGAAGAGGTTTTGAACTACTTGGAGTTCATTAATAATTTTAGGGTCAGCGTGGGCAAAAATGGGGCCCGCGTAGGACATGACTGGTCGTATACAGACCTTATAAAGGGTACGCTTGTTTCTGAGGGACATTTTACTGTGTCGGCCCAACATACTGTTACCCAGCCTACCCAGGTAAAAACGTGCGTGACGGGTTACTCTTTTGACGTGGGACCTGAAAGTGAGCCTCGTGTCAAGGGTGACGCCTAAATATTTGGCAGTCGTATGCCAGGGGACAGGGGTCCCTAGCATACGTATTGGTGGAGTGTTTTTGAGTCGGCGTCGTTTATAATCGAAGTGAACGGCGGAGCTCTTCTCCGGGTTCACATCGATGCGCCATTTTTTGAACCAAGCTCCTAGGTCATAAACTGACTTGGATTTTGTTCCGTATGAAAGGTAGCGAGATACCTTTACAGTATAGGGCAGTGTCATCTGTGAAGAGGGATAGCTGAACACCTTTCGACGGGATGGGAATGTCGTTGGTGAACAAAATGTACAGGAGAGGAGCAAGTACTGAGCCCTGAGGGACACCAGCTTTGATGGGGCGCTGAGAAGATAGCGTGCCTTCGTGTCTAAAACGAAAGATACGATGCTTTAGATAAGAGGCCACGAGACGTACTAGACGATCGGGGAGACCTATTTTGTATAATTTGTAGATAATGCCTTCATGCCAGACTCTATCAAAGGCTTTAGCTATGTCGAAAAGACCGCAATGGTCTTATGACGACGAGGATAAAAACCGCTGAGGATATATTCCACAATACGGTGAACTTGTTGGGGACAAGAGTGTTTCGCTCGGAAACCGAATTGATGGGGGATGATATGAGGGTCACCGTCTGTGGGAAACAGATGGCGCCTTATGCGAGTTTGGATGACTCTTTCGAAGAGCTTGCCCATGGCCTTGAGGAGGCTAATGGGGCGATGACTGGAGGGAAGGTTGAGAGGCTTGCCTGGCTTGGGAATACCAATCACAGTTGCCTCTTTCCACGTAGTGGGAAAGTAACTAAGGTTGAAGCAGGCATTGAAGATGATAGATAAAAGGGTTAGCATCTGCTCAGGAAAGTGTTTTAGGGCTTGGTTGGAGATGCCATCCGCGCCCGGAGCCTTTTTAGGCTTAAGTCCTTTGATGAGGGATGAAATCTCATCATTGGACACAGAGATAGGTTCAGAGGCTGTAGGGGGTGAGTTCCGGCGGCGGACCTCATCCTCCACTGCCTGGACGTGTGAGGGGTCGACGGGTTGAGAGCTAGGAGAGCATTGAGCGGCAATGCTGTCTGCAAAGCACTCAGCCTTTTCCTCGTCCTCGAAGGCTACCGTACCGTCGGGACGGGAGAGAGGGGGAGTGTGGGTGATAGCGTCTATGCGGAGGGCTCTTGCCATCTGATAGTACGCTGTATGAGAGGGAGAGATATTCTCCATGAGCTTACTCTTTTCGAGGTCTCGAAATTCAGAGGCCGAAACGGAGTTCTCGTTGAAGACGATTGGCCGTGCGCCTATATTCGGGCGTGGGATATTTTGCTGCTCTCCGGAAAGCAGCTTATTTGGCTTTTAATAGGTTGCTAATATGCAGGGGAAGCCCACTATTATTAGCAATGCAAAATCTAGCACGTCGGGAGCGTAATCGGTGATATCGGGATAGTGAGTAGCACCGAGGGGACTGTGGAAGGTAAGGTCAAGAGACTGCGTGATATCGAGCAGTATCCTGCCACTACGTGAAGTAGTACGGCATGTCCATTCAGTATGCTTGGAGTTAAAATCTCCAAAGATAATGACTGAATTGCCTAGAGATAAATTAGCCTCAAAATCTTTTTTGAGGGGAAGGGTTTTAGAAGGGATGTAACAGGAGGCTATGAAGATGGACTGATGTCCAGTCATAGCTAGCCTGCATACCGTGGCTTCCATGTTGGAAAGTTGCGGAGTAGAAATGGGAGAGCAGTGAAGTGTCTTCTTGTAATAAATGGCCGTACCGCCGCCTCGGCGTATGTGGAGGCTCAACCCTCACTCTCGACAGGCCACACACTGTGCGTACCTGCCGGAAGATGGCTTTCGCCTCAGGCACGTTGGAAAGGATGACGAGGGCAAGCGAGAACCTCTGGCCCGTTCTGCTGTGCATTTTGTGCACAGCTTCTACGGGGAATCCTTGGGACTTAAGGTCCTCAAGGATTTCCTCGTTAGAGAATTCGAATGGGACGCCGCGGATGACGGCCCTGACTTTGCGCTCTTCCGGTAGAGCGTACGTATGATAAGAAACTCGTTCGGCTGTGAATAGCCTGGTGAGACGCCGGAAGTCGTCGATTGATTGGGGGATGATCTTAATAGCCTCCCCGAGGTTGATCGCGTGGTCGGATTTTATGCCTGCGTTGTAGCAGGTTTTGGAGAGTTCTGTGAATTTAGCCCTGTCTCTTAGGAAGACAGGGGGCGGGACTTGCTTCTTGGCAAGGACTGGAGCAC
Organism: Parnassius mnemosyne; assembly: GCA_963668995.1. Lineage (NCBI taxonomy): Eukaryota > Metazoa > Arthropoda > Insecta > Lepidoptera > Papilionidae > Parnassius > Parnassius mnemosyne. The sequence continues at coordinate 13,846,322 of CAVLGL010000082.1, forward strand.
AGCGAGAGGCTGGCTTGGTCAGAGTGGGGATGTCTAGTGACATAAGCGGGGCCGAGGCAGCGGCGGGGGCTGCGGGGGCAGAGGCGGCAGCGGGAGCTGCGGAGGTTGAAGGAGCGACAGGGGCCGCTGAGACAGGGAGGGTGCGGTTTTTCGCGGCGCGTTTACCACTGCGCTTGGAGTTCACCGTGGTGAACGAAGAATCCCCGGTTCCGTCGGAGTCACAGGACTCCGATGAACCGGTGCCAGAATTGGTGGCGGGCCTCTTCCGGGAGGCCGACGCAGAGGACTCGGAGCATGCGTACTCCATTTCTAATGGGGCGAAAGAGTTCTTGGTCTCTAGGTAGGCCGCGAGTACGGGCGGCGGTTGGAGTGCCTGACGGGCAGGGGGAGTAACAAGGGCGGCGAGGGCTGTCTCATCGAGGTTTAGGCCCAGACCAAGAGTTTGGTTTAGGGCGGCGAAGAGGGACTTAATTTGGGTAACTGTGGACATGTTGGGGGCAGTAATTCTACGAAGCAGTACGTATTTGAAATGGAAGGGGTTAGGGGGTGCTTTTCTGAAAAGAACAGAGACGTTCTGTACCTAAACAGTAAGGGCGGGATCACCGTTCTCAAAAGAACGGGACGTTCTTTATTCAAGGAGTAAGTGCCCCTGCCCTGCTCTCAAAAGAGCAGGGCCTTGCTCTGAAAAGAGCAAGTAACTCCCTAGAAACGGTATACACGTACACGTTATACAAATAAATAACGAAAACAAAATTAGAAATAGTTAACAAAAAGAATTAACAATAAAAATAACAATAACAAGCAGAGGTCAGTCAAACCTCCCCGCCCGAAGACAGGGGGGCAAGAACTGTTAGCAGAAATGACTCACCAAAGCGCCGACGCTGTACAGCGCGAGCAGGATAGCTGAGGCGCGAGAGCGAGAGAGCACTACCGTACGGGGACGGATGCGCGGACTACCTGGACACGACCGCTCGAGAGTGGTGCCACAGGCGCCCTCGCAGACCAAAACGCCCTTCTTATATCCCGCAAGAGAGCGTCTCAGTATGTGAGTAGCGTCGTAAGGCGATGCCGCGCGCTGATTGGTCGGCGACATTGCGTGATCTGCTGCCGGTGTGCGGGGTGCGCGGGGCGCAACGGGGTGTGAAGGGGCGGTGGCCTCCTTTGCCGTCCGTAACAATAATATTTGTACCAGTGTGAAATTATTTAACAAGCAAAAATAAATAATTACGCGGAACCCTTGTGACTTTTCCACGGAACCCTTAGGCTCCGCGGAACACTTTGCGAATCTGGTGTAGAAAACCGGAGACCCTTTTTACTGGTGACACTTTTATATTTTTTTATATTTTTAAACTGTGGTGTACTTATTTAATTATGTAATAGGATATAAGAGTGCATTTATTCGCCATCAAACTGTCTTTACAGTTTGGTGAAATTATAAAATTGTGTAATGTTTTTGTAAATGTTAGTAAATAAAAAAAAGGAGTCAAAAGTTTCTTAATTGGGGATTTTTCAAACATTTAATAATTCATAACTCCGAAAATATTAACTTCATTGTAAAAAAGTCATGGGACCTTTTTTATTCGTATTTCATCAAAGAATATAAAAAAATGTCCCCTTTGGAAATAACCATTGATTACAATTGATAAAAAACTCGGTTTATGAAATATGGCACCGAGTTGTCACATGGCAACATGCATTTATATCATCAGTAGGACAATTTGTAGAGAATGGTATAAAAAAATTGAGGTGGAATAGTTTTCGGTACTAGTGCGCCGATTTCTACTGGACTAATATTAAAGTTGTTAAAAATAAATTTACTTATATCCGCGTAGTGAGATATAATTATGTGTAGTTAGTTTACTTGAAAACTTCTAGTTTGAAAAGTTCAGATTTATCAAAAAGTAAAAGCACACGCTCTGAAACCGATCCTGCTATATAAATTAGTATCCTACAAGAAAGGGGTTAATTGTTTATACTTGCGATAAATTCCCGGTGAATATGAGGCACTGACAGAACAATTATTTAGCGCCTGGCGTTTTCCCCTCTTGTACGCTACAAGCTCGTTTCACGGTCGTGTTAAGGTCTATGCCATTGATAAGGATCCTAAATTGCGACTTCCTCTGGAACTAAATGGGTGAATCAGCCGAGCCGAGCGATTGCGATTGGGCGGGAAACGCTGTGACAGGTGCGGGTCGATCGCGTGTGAGGTTAGATGTGATGATTTTCGGCCGATTCAATCGGAGGCGCGCCCGGAGTCGCTAGACTCGAAATATGACATTGTTGAAATGGATTTGGTGAAATTATTTATCACCTGTTCGCCGCGACTTCGTCCGTATAAAATTCATTACTAATAATTTTTCCAAAATTACAACATATTATATACTAGCTACCCGCCCCGTCTTCGCCTAAGTTATTCCATTAACAACAGCTGTCGTATATACTTTCATATGCATTTAGTAAAAAAGCTGTTATTGTGACATTACAAACAGACACTTCAATTTTATTTTTTTTGTATAGATTCTGTTTTGTTTACTCGTTCGAAACCATCTTGAATTCGCGTGTCGAGGTGTGGTGAAACTTTACGAACATATAGAAAGCAATGCCAAGAGGATCTAGGCTATATTTTATCAGAGAAACTAGAAGATATATTTGAAAAGAAAAACGAAATTTTTTATAAAATTAATGGTCTTTTCTACCGACTTCAAAAAGGAGCCGGTATTCAATTCGACTATATGTTTTTTCTATGTCTGTTACCTCATAACATTTTACTAGGTGAACCAATTTCGATGACTCTTTTCTTTATTTAAAAGCTGGTGCTTCACATGTGGGCCCATATAAATTTGCTCAAGGTCTGACCAATAGTTTTTGAGTTATTCTTAATAATTTATATTGAAGTCGGTTGTACAAAATTTTTGATTTTAAATTATATTATCTTAAATTTAAATAACGTTACATTAAAAATTATTTATTAATTATTATAATAGATCATATCCAAGCGGGGCGGGTCGCTAGTTCTCAATATATCGTCTATATAAATATAAATGAAGTAATCCAAAAAAGATACATTCAAAATGTATGCTCAATGTTTCATATATCTAAAGAAGGTAACAAATCTTAGTGTTCACAGCATATTAGGCGATTTATAAGGTTATTTTGCAGAGGTTAAGAATAAGTAATTTAGGCGAATGGTGAAGAAAAATTGAAAAAAAAATCACAATATCTGTTCTTTTTATCTTTTAAATTCAAAATGCGTGGCAATGCAGTTCAGTTCCTTCTCATTCACTTCATTATAACAATCGCTCATATACTTTCGCAACCAAAAGTTGATAATTTCTTTCCTAGCGATATCGTGCGTTTTATACGTGGTAGAGCCACGCTGCAGCTATATTATGGTTGTAGCATGAATGGGTTGGCTCGGCCGGGGTAGGACCACGCTCTCACAGAATACCAGCGTAAAATATAGTATAAACACAGTCAATGGATGCATGTGACTTAGGATCGTTTTTATATTTTTGTCGCTTTTTCCCACAAGTTCTTCCCCAGTAGAAATTCGTAGAATTTGTGTTTTGCAAAAGCCAATTTTGAATAAAAATATTTGACTTTTACTTTATGGCGCTCCTTGGGGATACCTATGTTTAGCAGTGTAAAATGTATTTTGACATATTATATACTAGCTACCCGCCCCGTCTTCGCCTGGGCAGGATTTATTAATGTGGTGTTATTTAGATTTAAGATAATTAAAGGCCATATAATTTATTCGTTTCTTTTTAAAAAAAATTTCAACTTATTCGAATAAAATATAGTCTAGATCCCTCCTGGCTTTGCTCTCTATCTGTTAGTAAAGTTTTATCGCAATCGGTTTAGCCATTCTCATTCAGATTAGCCCGACAGACAGACATACAACATTTTAAAAATGGTTATTTATAACTTAATAGCATGCAAATAACCCCCTCAACTTAATAGAAGTGATTTATTTCAATATTACAGACATGCACTTCTATTTTATTTAAATGTATGAATTTCCACTTATAGGTAAATAAATATCGTTACAAATAATAGGTAAATATGCATAATATACCGCCACGGAATAAAAATAAAACATTATCACTTTTGTAACTCTTAACGGTCGCATTGTCCGCCATGACAGTTATGTGCATTGTTTTATGGCGGGAATGAGTTGTTTGTTTCAAACATGCAATGGCGGCGTGAACACTTGAACGCCAATCGCGATGATAATATTTTACTGTGTGGCTTTGTGAAAACATCTTGCACCTGCCTGGTTCGAATCTTAATTGGTGAAAAATAAAGTTATAGCGTACGTATTCTACGTATCACTGCCGGGCACAGGCCTATCATTTCTGAAGTCATGGTTACGAATCTAAACTCGAGCGAAAATTAACGTAATATGGTCACCTGAGACAAGTGTGACATGAATTAATTAAAACTATGATAGAAATTTAAATACAAATTTGTACGTGGTAGAGCCATGCTGCAGCTATATTAGTAGTATAGTTGTGGCATGAATGGGTCGGCTCGACCGGGGAAGGACCACGCTCTCACAGAATACCAGCGTAAAATGGCCGTTTGACACTGCTGTGTTTCGTATAGTGAGTGTAGAGAACCGGAGATATACTACTGGAAAAGAGGCATTCCATCTCAGTCCTCACGGGTGACGACGCATCTGCATTTTGATTCTTTATTGAGCATAAATGTAGATGTCTATGGGTCACAGCTATCACTTACCATCAGGTGGACTGTGTGCTCGTTTGTCACCCTATCCTATAAAAAAAGGTAGGTACTCTGGAGTGACTATGTATCCGTAGTTTTATATGTTTGAAGTTTTTATACACTGTAGAGCGACGCTGCAGCTATATTATTGTAGTAGGAAGAATGGGTCGGCTCGACCTAGGTAGGATCACGCTCTCATAGAATACCAACATGAAATACCAGCTTAATGCTGCTGTGTTTAGTACGGTGAGTCAAGGAAACTGGAGACCCATTTTACTGAAATCGAGGCGTTCTATCTTATTCCTCGGGAGTGACAACGCAACTGCTTTTTGGTTCTTAATCGAGGATAAATGTAGATGTTCACAGGCCACGTTATCCCCTTACCATCAGGTGGACTGTGTGTTCGTTTGTCATGCTTGTTCTTTTAAAAACTAAAAATGGTATGCAGTTCACACGCGGTCGAAGTCAAACCTTCAGAAAAACACAGTATACTGTATTCTATCTCAATGTCTCGTAGGCTTAATCCTATAGATATATATATTTGTCTTTTTTTAGTGTCGCTTTTTTCTTTCATAGAATTTCAGATCTCGACGAGTCTAAAGAAGTTTTCACTTTAATAAATTGTTTGCAGGTGTCCGTGGGTTGCAGTACCACTTACCCATCACGTGGACTGTTAGGTCGTTATTTGTCTCTTTAATTTTATAAAGAAAAAAGTGGCGCGTTTTTTAAACAATAGTGTTTCTTACAAAATTGCAAATCCAAGTGTATCTAGTAAATTCAAAATTTCAGATAATTTTGATAGGTCTGCTATGTTAGATTTTTATTAGATACAGGTTTTTAAACTACGGGGGTGGAGACTTAAAGCGATTTTACGCCAGGGATACGAGCTTCGATACGTAGCTACACAACTAGCAGCCACCAGTGGGTGCAATGATTCCTGTGCATGGACACTATCGCCTAGGGTTCACGTAACGCTGACCAGTACATCTTATATATGTTACGGCGAACAGACGAAGTGCGGATACGTCAATAGCCAATTGCGTTTGGTTAAACTTAGTTGTGTCATATATAATTTATAAATTAGGTTAAGGCACTTGTCCCACCGCCAGCGATGACTGAGAAGCGAGTAGAGCTAGAAGCTAGATAAGAGTTGGCGATATACCATTAGGACGTGAACAACCATTTATAAAATTTTTGTCTGTCTGTATATCTGTCTGTCCGGGCTAATCTTAAATCTAAACTTCACAAACTGGCGGTCTGCGGACCACTGATTGGGAGTCACTGCTGTAATGGATGAGTGGATGGTTGGATGCTTTCTAATGGCCTAACCTTTTATGTTATTGTTTCAGCCCTCGGTCCCCTTCTGCCGCAAATGAACGTGTTCGGCCGGCAGCTGGGCATCTCGCCAGCCGCCATGGGCATGGTGACGGCGGTGTTGCCACTCCTCTGGGCATTAGCGAAGCCGCTTTTTGGCTACGTGGTTGATTACTGGCCTGTAAGGTTAAATATGTAGTTTTTACTGTAGAATGTACTTGGTAGAGTCACGCTATAAGCTGCATTATGACTACAGTATGAATGCAGCGGCTCGACCGAGGAAGGACCGCGCCATAGAACACTAGCGTGAAATAGCAGCGTAATACTGCCGTATTTAGTATAGTGTTGTAAAGAAACGGATATCCTTACTGGTAACAAGGCATTTCATTTAGTTCTCAGGGTTTATATTTTGGTTATTAATCGATGATAAATGTATGTGTTTGTAGACCACGGTACATTCCATGAGATGGACTGTGTACTCGTTATGTCGTACAATAACAATAGTAATAATATCAAAATAGCCACGCTGTAGCTTGTAGCACGAATGGGTCAGCTCGACCTGGGTAGGACCAAGCTCTCACAGAATAACAGCGTAAAGTAGCAGCTGAACGCTGTTGTGTTCCGTATGGTGAGTGTAGAGAATCGGAGATCCTTTTTACTGGAAACGAGGCATTCCATCTTAGTTCTCAGGGGTGACAACGCATCTGCATTTTGATTCGTTATTGAGGATAAATACATCAATCCTAGATTAAGAATCAAAATGTATGTTGTCACCCTTAAGCATTAAAATAGAATGCTTCGTTACCAGCAAAAAGGCTCTCCGGTTCTCAACTCTCACCATACGAAACACATCAGCATTATGTTGTTATTTTAAACTGGTATTTTATGCGAGCGTGGTCTTCCTCTGTTGAGACGACACATTCGTGCTGCAACCATAATATAACTGCAGCGTGACTACAATGAGATCAAAAGTTTCCATTTATCCTTTGCATGATCGCTATCGAACTTTATTAATGAAAGTCGATGATCTTTTTGAAGATTTTCTGTAAATCTACCATTTAAGTAATAATAAAGAGTACCCTAAACCGAAGAGCATGTATGAAGGGAATAATGAAAGTGGACGAAGCAAAACAAGTATGCAAGGATCGTAGCAAGTGGAAAGAACTGGTCTCTGCCTACCCCCACGGGAAAGAGGCGTGATTATATGTATGTATGTATGTAATTTGATGTAAAATTCTTTTCCGTCAGCGCAAGGGATTACGTGCTTTCGATTTCCCAAATTTTATTTTTCGTTTGTTGTTCTGTATTTATATATAAATACATCCCAAATACGCGTGATTGCTACAAATAATCCCAAATTATAATAATGAATTTTTGCGTTTTCAGAGGCAAAGAAAACTAGTCTTCATGCTGCTCATAGTTGTTATGACGGGGTCATACTGCGGCTTGTGGTTTTTGCCAATGCCAGAAGAACCAGAACCCTCTGAACCCCTCCTCAGATCAATTTACAAATTAAACGACACTGTGTATATCCAAACGTACAAAAATGACTCTTACGAACCACTTGAATTATATAATTGTCATTGGACATGCGAAAAAACGGATCACCTCGGAGTATTCCTGCCGAATTCGACATTTGTGAATACGATATACGTGGACGGTCCAGTAACAAATACAACTTGCTCGCTCTTCCATATGAATTATGTTGAATCGAGACAGGGACAGACAATATGTTCACCGCTGAAAGACTGCAACCTGGTGTGTTTTGAAGATGCAATTATACCCAAAGAAATGAATGAAACAAACTTTAATAGAACAAGGCGCGAAGTGAGCGCGGCTAAGGATGGCAACTCGTTTCAGAATATTGAAAAGGTTTATGCTAAAGTGACGAAAGAGAAAGGAGTGGAGACAAAAGAAGATGGTAGTATATATATGACGGCTGTTTTCTGGACCTTTGTTGTACTTATGTGTGTTGGAACGGTAGCTTTCAATGTAGCCAACTGTATAGGAGACGCTGTATGTTTTGATGTGTTAGGTGAGTTCCGTTTATTTTTGATTGATGTGAAAGTTTCTTTAGAATTGATTTCTTGTATTTACGCGAACACTACACATTTAAATAAAACTAGTTTTACGGATTTTATCGCGTATATTAACTTATTTTATATTCCCGACGTTTCGAGCTTACTTTACAGCAACCATGGTCACGGGGCGGACTGAGTGTGTATGACGTCCCAATGTCATAGTTACCCCCAGATAAAAATTATTAATTTTTGTTCCTGCTTTTTGTTTCTACTGCGTAGATCGGAACGTCGGGAATATAAAATAAGTTAATATACGCGATAAAATGCGTAAAACTAGTTTTATTTAAATTCTTTAGAATTTTCATGATTTGAAACTCGACGAAACGAAAAGCGACGATAAAAAGAGACAAACATATATATCTATAGGATTTAGCCTGCGAGAGAATAAGATACAAAGAGTGTTAACAAAAATATAGTGTGAATACAGTATATAGTTAATTAATAGAATCAGGCCTTACTTTGCGGAAATCCATTATAATAAAAGTTAATTTGCTTAATTCCGCGTAAAGAAAGAAAATGATGTGTCCTGCCCAGTTTTAAGGGGACCTCCTACCCACCCTCAATCGCGCGCACTATACCCGTCGCCGTCAATCCCAGCACTACCATCCCCAGCACCACCACACTAGGCACGACACACCGCTCTCGAAAATACGACACGTGTTTCACCTCTACACGAGGCATCCTCAGGTGAAGTAGACTCTCCGCTAATTAGCGGCCAGCCTCCGCAGGCGACGGGTATAGTGCGCCCGATTGAGGGAGGGTGTTAGGTCTCCTTAAAACTGGGCAGAACACATAATTTTCTTTCTTTACGCGGAATTAAGCAAATTAATTTATAACAACCCCAGTATATATTATAATGTTCATTTTTTTTATATGTATATATAGGATAGGGTGACAAACGAGCACACAGTCCACCTGATGGTAAGTGGTTGCTGTGGCCCATAGACATTTACATCTATCCTCAATAAAGAATCAAAATGCTGATGCGTTGTCACCCGAGATGGAATGCCTCTTTTCCAGTAAAAAGCTCTGCGGTTCTCTACACTCACCATACGAAAAACAGCAGCAATAAGCTGCTATTTTACGCTGGTATTCTGTGAGAGCGTGGTCCTTCCCCGGTCAAGCCGACCTATTTGTCCTATAACTATACTATTAATATAGCTGCAGCATGCCTCTACCACGTAAAAGCACTAATTTTAATAACTGTATAAGTAACTGAATATCCAGTACACAGTAATGTTTGGTGTCTTTATTCAAGGTCCAGATCGTGGCTCCAAATACGGTGGCCAAAGAGCTTGGGGCACAGCTGGTTATGGCGCGACAGCTCTACTGGGCGGCTGGCTGGTTGACGCTGTGTCGGGTACTTATAAGGATTTCACCCCGGCCTTCGCTGTGGCTATAGTGGCCACAGTGATAGATTTGTACAGCTGTAGAGCGCTTAAGGTGAGTTGATCATCCTCTAGTCACATTTATTGAAGGTTTTGATGTCATTAGGGAGGGTGTACTTCAATAGATTATCTGATAGCAAGTCGCCCTCGAGCCCGTCGTCATTTTTACCACGTTTTTATTAACTAGCTCTCGTGTATGCCTGTTCGGGTCGAATTTAATAATTAATTTTAAACTAACTTCCCGATGAGCCAGACACTTGAAATTTTGAACATACGAATAACTCAGCATCGGATGACAATGTAAGTGCATGAAACAAAAACCAGACAAAAGCTTTTTCTTCTCATTCTGTATTAAAAATGTGGTATGTTTTTGTAAATGTAAAATAAAAAAATAAAGATTTTACAAAGTCATGTACAATTCTATGGCCACGGTAGCCATCGTCATAGATTTATACAGATTTAGGGCGCTTACAGTGGGTTGCTCATTTTTCTCTAGTTTTTCTGATTTTAGTGATAAAACTCACAGTCAAGTTAAAGCGACAAACAAATTTTTTTATGGGGAAATGCTTACGCACGCACCATTCGTGGGTTGGGATTGAATATGTCGGACTCTTACCGACTAAAATCCCATGATATTCCATCTCTTGTCAGAGCCACGGAAACGTATTTGTGACAGAATGCCTCAATACCAGTAAAAATAGATTCTGGTTCTCTACATTCACCACACGGACCATAGCAGCATTAGGCTGCTATTTTATGGTGGTATACTGTGAAAGCGCGGTCCTTCCCTGGTCGAGCTGACCCGTTTGTGCTGTAACAGAAATATAGCTGCAGCGTGACTCTACCACGTTAAAACACGTTTTCATTCCGTTCAGTGTTTATTCTCTTTATGATATTTTTATTACCTCAGTTGCCATCGCTAAGAAGTCCCGACGACTCGGGGAAAGCGCTGCGCGAAGTCCTCAAGATACGGAGGGTCGTGGTTTTTATCATCTTCGCGGTGGTGGCCGGCACCTTCGACAGCTTTATCATATACTATATGTTCTGGTGAGTCGTCGCCTTCTATTTCGTTTGAGTTAAAACTTTATTGTAATTTGAGCACTGCGTTTGGTTTGGGACTGGTTTAAAAAAACTTTTGAATTGATTACCGTTACCGTTACGGCCTATTAAAGTCCACTCCTGAACATAGGCCTCCCCGATAAATCATCAAATCTAATCATCGTCATATATTTATTCATCATCATATCAGATATATGCGATAGTTGCCACGCTTGGCTAACGGGCTAGCAACCGCAGTTTTTTTTTTAGTCGTTATTATGAAGACTCTGCTGCCCATCTCATGATTTGTTTCCCTAGTAGGTATAAAAGCGTGTGCCGGCGATGGGAGAGTTAGTTATATCTGGAACACAATAACAAAGCTCCGACCTCACCGAAGAAGCTGGCAATATTGGACAACGTTATTTCTTGCTTTTTGTTTTTAGGAATACATCCATTTTTTTTTTCACTCTAATTGGCACTTTTACTCACTCGGCACTTGACAACTTATATTTTATAATTTCTTCTTACAATATCTTAAAATATTTTATGGTTATTTACAATATATGTCTAGTCATTTTAACATTGTTTTAGCACCTACCAACGTTTACTTATCTAATTCTCCAGGGGTTGACTGGTAGAGAATACCATAAGGCATTAAGTCCGCCCATTGTAACCCTTAGATAAAGGTGTATCACAATAAAGATTAAATAAATAAATAAATAAAACATTCGGGTAAAAGGATAAGAGGAAATAGAAAACGATTTCAGGTTCCTTGAGGAATTGGCCGAGCAGACGGGCTCTATGGCGCAGATAAAGCTGATAGAAGGCGTTGTGGTTGCCGCGCAAAGCTTCGTCGGGGAGCTGCTGTTTTTCTTCTTCTCTGGTGAGATTTTTTTCTTATACCCTACATAAAAGAGGCTAGGCTATAGGCTGCACTAAAAGTATCGGGAATGGAATATTTCCACTGTTCCTGTCATATTAAAATCTTTTTAATTGAAAAGTCCTTGGTTTTAAAAATCGAATACCATTTATTTATTTAAAAAAAGATTCTCGGTCTTGTCACAAGGTTTTGTCAAACTTGTTTAGTCGTTGAGAAAATGGAATTGACTCGAGAAAATTCAAGAGTGATGATTTATTATGACCTTCGAAGTGGTTTAACACAAAAACAGTGTGTTGATTGGATGATTTCTGCATTTGGTGATGAAGCCCCATCCAAAACCACAATTTATCGCTGGTTTGCTGAATTTCAACGTGGACGTGTCAAGCTCAGTGATGATCCCCGTCAAGGTCGTCCAAAAACTGCAGTCACCCAAGAAAACGTTGATGCTGTGCGTAAGCTGATTGAGGAAGATCGACATGTGACATACCGCGAAATTCAGGCAACTTTAGACATTGGCATGAGTCGAATACATGAGGCAAAGGCATGAGTCAAATCTTGCATGAAGAATTAGGTGTAAAAAAGTTGTTTTCCCGATGGATACCGCATTCGCTCTGTGAAGAGCAAAAAGCGGCTCGCGTTACTTGGTGCGTCAGAACTCTCGAAAGATTCCACGCAGGATTCTCAAATGCTGTATACAACATCGTATCAGGTGACGAATCCTGGATATACGCTTACGAACCCGAAACAAAAAACCAGTCACGAGTTTGGGTGTTCGAAAATGAGTTAAAGCCAACAAAAATTTTTCGTTCACGGAGTGTTGCAAAAAAAATGGTGGCCACGTTTGTCTCCAAAACCGGCCATGTTACGACTATTCCTCTTGAGGAACAAAGAACGGTTAATGCAGAATGGTATGCTAGCATTTGTTTGCCACAGGTCGTTTCTGAATTCCGTAAGGAGAACTGCAACCGCCGCATCATCCTCCATCACGACAATGCGAGTTCTCACACCGCACACAGAACAAAAGAGTTTTTAGAGCAAGAAAACATAGAATTATTAGACCATCCGCCGTACAGCCCCGACTTAAGCCCTAATGATTTCTATACTTTCCCTAAAATAAAGAATAAATTGCGTGGACAGAGATTTTCATCACCAGAAGAAGCTGTGGACGCCTACAAAACGGCCATTTTGGAGACCCCAACTTCCGAATGGAATGGTTGCTTCAATGATTGGTTCCATCGTATGGAAAAATGTGTCAAATTTCGCGGAGAATACTTCGAAAAGCAATAAATACATTTTTAAATAGTAATGTTGTGTCACTTCCTTGATTCCCGAAATTTTTAGTGCCGCCCTCGTAGGGCCATGCTGTAGCTATATTATGATTGTGCACGAATCACGTAGGATCACGCTGTCGCAGAATACCAGCGTAAAGTAGCAGCTTAATGCTACTGTGTTTCGTATGGTGGGTGTAGAGAGCTGGAAACTCTTTTTACTAGACACGAGCCATTCCATCTCAGTCCTCAGGTGTGACGACGTGTATCTGCATTTTATTCTTATTCGAGGATAGATGTAGTTGTCTATGGGCCACAGCATTCACTTTCTATCGTGTGGGCTTTGTGCTCGTTTAAGTGTTAGTTAGTTAGTCTTATTATTTTGTTAGTCTTATTCTATAAAAAAATGTATTCGAATATATGTTTTTCGTGGTTTCAGGTAAAATCATCAAGCGGTGGGGCTACGGCTTTACCCTTACTTTCTCTCTCTTCTGCTACGGAGTAAGACTTGCACTGATCTCTTTCATTCAACATCCCTGGCACTTGGTTTTCATCGAGGTGAGCATGGAAAACTTGGTGACGTAATTTATATCTTATTGTTCAGTATATAGAGTGATTTCTGTTAGGTATTTAGAAATAACTTGGTAAAGATAAGTTCATTTGCAGGCGTTTTCGTCATTTATCTTTACTTAAAACTATCACAAACTTTTTTATACTGAATAATATAAATTGACTTTGTATATTTTCTGAGATTTTGTTGTAGAAGCGTAAAAATTGAGCCATGAATGAATAATTACCAACTCTGTGTAGTTAAATAACTGCTATTACTAACTTGTATCAGTTTATGGTATTAAGAGATGTATGTATTTCACTTATATTTTAAAACTTTTTGTTTTTATGTGCATAGATGACACTTTCCTCAATGAATTAAGAGGCCAATGTAATAATTTCCTTAAAGTTTTGAATAAGAGATTTCGCCCGCCAAGCGTGACCACATGGCATACGTTTCACATGGATACTCTTCGGTCATTGAACGTAGAGTATCCATGTGTACAATCTGCCGCTGACAGATTCTCGTTGGTCGCTAGCGCACAGCAAGCTCACACTCATTCATTCAGTACATCGTATTAAAGTGCACCGCTGAACATCGCCTTCTATAGCTTTTCTCATAAGGGGTACATTACTACTATCCAAGGTATTAAGTGCTTCGAGAAAAGGATGGTACGGCGGTGCCGCTTTTTGCTCGACTTGGCGGGGCACTAGCGTGCCCCCAGATATACCTGCAGCCTGGCTCTACCATGTAAATCACTAATCATTCATTTAATATTTTTCGAGTTCTTGATGTTTATAAGTTTTCTGCCGACTTCCAAAAAGGAGCCGGTACTCAATTCGACTGTATGTTTTTTTTTTTTTCGTTTTTTTTTATGTGTGTTACCTCAGAACTTTTTTCTGGGTGAACCGATTTCGATGATTCTTTTTTTATTTGAAAGCTGGTACTTCTCGTGTGGTCCCATATGAATTTGATCAAGGTCAGACCAATAGTTTTTAAGTTATTCTTAAATAACTTATATTGAAGTCGGCTGTACAAAATTTTTAATTTTAAATTATTAATTTAGAATATGTTTGTTTAGAGACAACGAAGCAGTGCGATATGTGCGCGAATTATGAAAGGCCGCTGGTGAGCGAGAAAGGGCGAGCAGATGTTAAAGTTACAGGCTATAGACGTCCAGTGGCGTAGCTATGCAACCAAGGGCCCCGGGCAAAAATGAAATTGGGGCCCTATTTGAACTAATCTAAATACTTTAAATGTGCAAATCTACTTCCTCATTAGCTCCTTATCTCCGACTATTGGGCATAATAGCGACAGCAGATAATATTTATTCGTACTTCCTAATCTATATGTGTATATAAAAGAGGATATTCTGAGTGACTGACTCATCTATAGCACAGCCCAAACCGCTATACGTAGCAATCCGAAAATAGCTGCTTTTTGTAACGTAGGCATGCACTAAGAAAGGGTCTAAGAAAATTCAGCCAGGGGGAGGAAATAGGGTGTTACACAGTTTGTATGAAACTTTTTATTTTACAAGGCGATTGACTATTGAGTACCGTGTTGATAAAATAAATGAATACGTTGTTTTCGATTATTGAAAAGAAACCATACCTACTTACTTCTTTTAAACTACGCAATCACGCAACGGATTTTGAAACATATTTCACTGTCATTTAGAGATTTTTTACAGATGTTAGTAGGTACATTACATTCTAATTAAGTTTGAATGGTAGAAAAAGTTCAATATTTTGTAATTAAGTCGCCACAAAATCGACATTGTGACGCTTACTTCGCTGGCTAAACTTTAAGAAATGCATCAAAACAATGTACTAAGGAATCGTAGTTCTTCAAAAAGTCTAGACCAAAAGTCCGCGTTAGCATAATAATATGTCTGTCTCCTAAGTTTGTCTCACAGTAACCCTTTCTATCTTTGAAATTTAATTAAAAATATTTGCTTATTTGCGAAGATGTTTTCTATAATTTAGTATTAATATTTATCTTAATAAAGATGTTAGTTAACTTGGGCATTTCATCTAAATTAAAATTATCCCCTAAATTATATTATTTAAATGAATACTTTAGAAGACATCACAGACTTAAAATTACGTGCCACCAAAAAAAAAAAAATCACGGCTGCCCTGCACGATTCCGCCGCGGCCTCCTTCGTTGTCAGCACATTATAATCGGCATTTTGTAGAGTTGTTGCACACAGGGCATATGCCATAAGACAATGGAAGAATTAATCTTGACATCGAAAATCCTTACGTTTTAGAAAATGATCTTTAAGTATTGGTAGACAAAGTTTATCCCAATATAACCATCACCATTTTCAGTGACGATCAACAAATCATAAGGTCAAATATTAACGTTGCGCACTTAAACCTGAACGTTGAGTGTTTTCTCTCATGAACAGCTATATGTAGCCCTTTCGTGCGTCACTTTCAGACAAAATCTGTTCGTATTATGTAATGAAAAGTCAGCTGTAAACATTGTATATAAAGACATACTGTAATAACTGGCAGTAATGATAAAAGTTTGACATTGACAGCTAAATTAACCAAAGTTGTTAAATCTGTAAGCCGTGGACAAGTTTGGATCTGTTTCACCATAATACCACAGTATAATAAACATACAGTAGGACGACGCCTTTGATCTCGTGGTAAATGTCGACAACGACTAGACAGCGTATGGAGGTTAGGGTTGTCACAAATTAACAAATTTTACTAATTTAATTATTTATTTTAGATCTACATCGTCATCAACTGTATGATTACTAATATAAAAAATAAGTAACGATTTGTTCTTAGATTTTTCCTGAAAGTACTCAAAACGTTAATTGCACGCCTCACAACGTGAGGGAGTGCTCTACTGTCGATATGTGGCCATACCTTCAATTCCGCTACATGAAATCGTTCTAATACTCTTAGCTAGACATCAAATCCATATTATTATTAACGTTACAATGACAATGTCTGTAGACATTGAATTATTAGTTTATTTTATGATTGATTCTTTAGGCTTTTGAAAGTTCTTCCAACTAAATCAGGTCTTCCAATAACTTCCATCCATAATATACATCTGAAATTTTTAAATAAAGTACTTAATAATAAATTTTCATAATTATCGCCCCCAGAAACCTTTAAATTATGTCAATTTTATTATTAAAAAAAATCCACCATTTTGGATATGAAAATTGATGTGGTTTTCGTAATTGGCTCCCCAAAAAAACTCGAAATTGACATCCATAACATTAAAAAGAAATTATGTCCACCGTCTTGGATTTAAAAATTAATTCCATTTTCATAATCAGCACCACAAGAAACCTCGAAATTGATACCCATATCATATTAATCGCACTCCGACAAACCTAAAAATTGACCCCTAAATCTTAATATTTTATAAAAAACTTCGAAAAACCGAAGACGAGGCACTATAGTATGGTCTAAAACCTTAGCCTGTCCAACCACACGATTTAGATAAAGCCCAGCGACTAGTACCTATTTTTACGTCCGCCATTTTTTTACGTTGGCAATTTGGCATGACATGATAAAATATACATAATGTAAAAAATAATAACAATATTCTTTTTTCCGTGTGCGGGATTTGGTGAAATCGCAGATCTTTATTTATGCGAGATGGCGACTTGCAATCTCTCACAGCACACGTCGTATGAACCATTTTAATTATAAGTCATCATCATTCTCTAAACCATTTCCCATTATCTGGGGTCGGCGCAGTAAATCTTTTTGTTCCATTCCTCTCTATCAGCCGTCATTTCCATACTTACTCCTTTCATTCTCATATCACTCTTCACACAATCGATCCATCTTTTATTCGGCCTTCCTCTGCCCGTGTGTCCCTCCACATTCATATTCAACACTCGTTTTGTGACATGACTTTCATTCCTCCGCATCACATGCCCAAACCATGCCAATCTGCTTCCTCTCACCTTTTCTACCACTGGCGCTACTTTCAGGCTTCCTCTTATATACTCATTCCTTATCTTATCCATCCTTGTCACACCACACATCCATCGTAACATTCTCATTTCATTCGCATGCAGTCTATTTTCATCCTTCTTCTTGACGGCCCAGCATTCACTTCCATACATGACGACAGGTCGGATGATCGATTTGTAAATTTTCCCCTTCAGCCTTATTGGCATTCGGGGATCGCACGTTGTGGCTGTGACCTGTCGCCATTTCATCCACCCTGCGTTAATCCTATGCTGCACAGCTCTATCTATTCCGCCGTCGCCTTGAATGAGGGAACCGAGGTACTTGACATTTGAGCAGATAGGCAGTATAGCGCCATCCAACGACATGGGTACAGGACTGGAAAGACCGCCGAAATCACAGCACAGATACTCGGTTTTGGATCTGCTGATCTTCAGGCCAACACTTTCCAGCCTCCGTTGCCACCCCGTCAGTCTGCTCTGTACCTCGATGCCTTCTTCCCCGACAAGCACGATGTCATCGGCAAAGAGCATGCACCAGGGTGCCTCATCCTGCAGGTCCGACGTCAAAGCGTCCATAATCAGTAGGAAGAGGTAAGGGCTCAGTGCCGACCCTTGGTGCAGCCCTACCGCCACATCGATACTGCCCGTAGTTCCCGCGGCAGATCGTACACATGTACGGGATGCTCTGTGCATAGCACGGACCAACCTCACATACTTCCCAGACATACCTTTCATCTTTAACGCCCACCACACGACCTCACGGGGAACCCGATCGTACGCCTTTTCAAGGTCGACAAAAACCATGTGCAGAACTTTATGCACGCGCTTGTACTTTTCGCACAATTGGCGTAATGCGAAAATGGCATCTGTCGTACCTCGACCGGGCATGAATCCGAACTGGTTTTGTGTTATCTCACACTCTTCTCTCATTCTTCTCTCTATTACTCTTTCCCAGACTTTCATCGTATGTGACATGAGCTTTATTCCCCGGTAACTGCTGCAGTTTTGAACGTCTCCTTTGTTTTTAAAAATGGGAACCAGTATACTACTGCACCATTCCTCAGGTATTTGTTCTTCCTGCAACAATTTACCGAAAAATAAACTCAACCACTTCCATCCATCCGCCCTCAGCAACTTCCACACTTCTACTGGTATTCCATCTGGGCCGACCGCCTTCCCATTCTTCATATTCCTAACAGCCATTTTTACTTCTTCCACACTAATTTCTCTCACTAAGCCCATATTCACTGGTGGGTTTTCAAGCATACCATTCCATTCATTCTCCTCATTCATCAATTTCTCAAAATACTCCTTCCATCGCTTCTTTATACTTTCATCGTCAGTCAAAATCCTTCCAGAATCATCTTTTATACATTTTACATGTGAAACATCTCTTCCATTCCTTTCTCTCGCTCTTGCAATTTGAAAAAGTCGTTTTTGACCTTCGGGGCTTTCAAGGGACCGATATAATTTATCGTGCGCCTCTGCCCTACAAATAGCAACTTCCTTCTTCGCTCTCTTCTTACATTCTTTATACGCCCCTCTCTTACTTTCTTTTATGGATTCATTCTGGTCTTCTACGCTCTGCCATTCTTTAAAGGCATTTTTCTTTTCTCTCAAAACTTCTCTAATACTTTCACTTCACCACCACCCATCCTTATCTATCATACGCTTCCCTTTTGTTTCTCCTAACACCTTCCTTGCCACACTTCTGATACAATCAGCCATTTCCTTCCAGCACTCATTCACACTCATTCCTTCCATATCACCCATCTCTATCATCTTGTTTACAACTAGCTCTCTAAATTCACTTGCATACCCCTCCTTATGCAGCAAATGCCACTTTATTTTGGGTGGGGGACGATCCTTATGTTTGTTGAGGCGAACAGTTAAGCAGATGTCAGCCAGCAGAATTCGGTGCTGGGATACTAAGTCTTCACCTGGAAGCACTTTGCAGTTTTTTACACTCTTGATTTGGTTCCGTCTTATCAGAAGATAGTCGATCTGTGTCGCGTGGTGGCCACTTTTATAAGTAACAAGATGCTGATCTCGTTTTTGGAACCACGTGTTTACTACAGCCAGGTCGAAAGCACATGCTGCTTGCAGAAGAACTTCCCCCTCACGGTTCCGCACTCCGTACCCCCATCCACCGTGTACTCTTTCATACCCGTCATTCACTCTCCCTACATGTCCATTAAAATCTCCTCCCATATAAACATCCTCACGCTCAGGTATTCCCATCATCATACAATCAAATTCCTCCCAAAACTTCTCTTTCACACTCTCTTCACAGCCTGTTTGCGGAGCATACACACTTACAACATTCACTACTTTGTTTTCAATCATTAATTTAACAACTATCATTCTGTCATTTACTCTTTTCACATCTGTCACTCGTTCTTTCATTCCACTATCTAACACAACTCCTACTCCATTTCGCTTCCCATCACTTCCACAATAATAAAACTTGTATCCCTCCCCAATCTCTCTTGCTTTATTGCCCTTCTATTTTGTTTCCTGCAAACAGGCAACATTCACTCTTCGTCGTTTCAAAACATCTGCTAACTCTCTTCCTCTTCCAGTCATCGTACCTATATTCCAGCTTGCAAATCTCACTCTGACATTCTTCTCTCTCCGGGCTCGCCTCTTACGTCGCACCCGCTCCGTAAGGTGCGACAACCCTTGCCCACTTCCCACAGGAGCCGGGTGCTGCCCCTGCGCGTCGCCTGCGGGGTACGCCCTAGCCCTGTCATATGTCCCACAACTCGTACTATTCATTTACTGCATGGGATTTGGCAAAAGTTTTACAGTCGGCCGCCTGCCTGACACCAACCCTCTTTGGGTATGCTATTGCTGGTAGAGGAAGCTACCATTTTGGGAAAAGGAAAAAGAAGTTTGGGGGTAGGAGCATAGGTGTAAGGATACTGTTATCTCGGCAGGAAAGGTATGAGAATAACAGTAGCTCGGGGAGCCGGGGTCGCGTACCCGTATTCCATACCAGGATCACCGGAAAGGTAGACCAGCATGAGAACCCCCTGACCCTTTTAATTATAAGTATCAACACTAAATTTAAAAATTATAAAAGCAAACGTGCGTTATCCCTGGAAGTCGTGTCCCGAGCTACTAATACGATTGGCATTAAAGATGAGACGTATTTGCGCTACCAGGTTTTAAAACCAGGTATTCACTTCAAAGTACGGCGCCCTGGTACGAGCAAAAAATACTTGCAAGTATGAAAATACTTGCATAGGAAAATTATCCATATCTCAATAGTAGTAAAGAACTCAATCGTATTTGTGAACGAAAAATACTTAGAACTTCAAAGTATTTTTTTTTATTTATACGACTTTGCTCCTTATTCATAGTAGGATAACATGGAATACGGGTGAAATTCCTATGCAAGTATTTTCAAATTTTGACACCACGGCTGGACACGTCCCTCGCGTCGCAAAGAGACGTATTTACGCTACCAGGTTTTAACTTTAAAGTACGGCGCCCTTTTACGACCAAAAAATACTTGCAAGTATGAGAATACTTGCATAGGAAAATGATCCATATCTAAATACTAATAAGAAACTCAATCGTATTTGTGAATGAAAAATACTTTGAACTTCAAAGTATTTTTTTATTTATACGACTTTGCTCCTTAGTAATAGTAGCCTAACATGGAAAGCGGGTCAAATTCCTATGCAAGTATTCTTCCTTATATATTACTATACTCTTTGCAAGTATTTTCAAACTGACACCGCGGCTGGACACGTCGCGTAAGTACCTAGTAAGTAATAAGAATTATGTTTATATTCGAGAAAGTAAAAGTTTTGTTTCGATTTCTTGTAAATTCAATTGTTATTGTGAACTGATTACGTAACCTACTGACCGTGACATAATTTTTAAATAGTTATTTCGCGTGTATATTGAACATAGAGACAGTTTTAAAACTTTTATTTATTAAGAGTCCTATGCCGAAAAGTAGGAAGGAAAGATTTCATTTCGTTACTAAAAAAAAAATTAAAAAAAGTTCAGTATAAATTTTTGCCCGAATCAAATTAGGCATTCATATATATATATTGACATTAACAAATACTTTCAAGTATTTTTAAAACCTGGTTTTCGACCCTGGTATTTTTCCATACTCGTACTTAGAAGCCCTGGTATTAAATTTTGCTAGTATGTCTCATCTCTAATTGGCGTGAGCAGCTTGGGCTCGTCCTTCCCGCGTCTCACCCCTCACACCCCGCACGATTGCCCTGTCTAAACGTCTTCGTCGGACGACTGTATCGATTTATAGACTGTGATAATACACGATAAGATATTTTCTTACTTAGTGCATTTTTCGTAATAGTGAGTTAGGTATTTGGTCTATAGCGACAAACTAAATTGATCGAACAGTGCTTTTTAAACCTAAATGACACCATGTGTAAACTGAAACCGTGCGAAGCCGGGGCCTGTCAATCCGCCCCGTTATTAAATGTGAAATTTTGTTTGTAAATATAATATTATGAATGTGAAAATTTGTTTCTTTGTTAGGCTTTCACGTTAAAATTACTGTATGGATTTGAATGAAATTTAGCACACCGATTCATTCCGTCATCACCGTTGCATCCCGATAAAAGGATCGCGATCCGATCCCTGGTAAAAATAAACAATGACGACATAGATTACAGTTAATAATATAGGTATTTAGACAATGATATTTATGTTGTGGCGTTGGGAGAAATTTTTAAATGTGGATATTTTTTTATTCAACTGGGATATTATATGTATTGATTTTTCGTCGTTCATCGTTCATGGAGGATGAGGGGCCCCTTGAGCTTGTGGGCCCCTGGGCACAGCCCCGCCTAGCCCCAAGGTAGCTACACCACTGTATATGTCTCACTGCTGGACACAGGCCCTGCTCTCATTTCTGCGGGATTTGGGGCAAGGAAATGTCTGCCGCTCTGCCTCAATGCGTATTGGAGGACTTCACATGTCTTCGAAATGTTTTTTTATCTTATTTCTCAGATATGCAGGGTTTCTAACAATGTTTTCCTTCACCGAGCACGTGGTAAATCAACACGTAAAGCAATAAACAATTTCATTGGTGCCGGTGGGGATCAAACCTTGCTCTGTGAAATTTACAGCGAGCGGGATATTATATAGTGATGTTATTGCTATATAATTTATTATTGTCTAAGGCATTTTCAATAAACCTCCATATGTGATGGAACAAAACACCAACAACTATACAGGGTTATTTTTCAAAGAGTAGCCAAATTTACACTTAAGTTCAAGTATATAAATAATGATATACCGTTATTGCAGTTTTTGAAAATACAAGTAAATAAGGCTTCTACTTTTATTTAAAATTATTCCAAATTGAATGTGATTTATGGGCAACAACTACGCGTGCGCGCGCTCCTGTGTGCGATTCAATTCACAACTTTTTGCTGACCGATCGATCCTTACGAATGTGTGCGTGCGTTGTAAAATAGATATTTATGAATGACTATCAGTTAAAATAATGCATCACCACGCATTTTGTTACCTTCTCTGCAAATTTGGCCAGTTATTGCCAAATAACCCTGTATTTAGAAATAAAACTGCACCCTCACACAAGTGTATGTTTTCTTTTACTCTAGGCGGTAATGCAAGGGCCAACTTACGCCCTCTGCTACTCCACGATCGTGGGCTACGCAGCCCACGTGGCCCCCGCAGGATATTCCGCCACAGTTCAAGGCATTGTAGCCGGCATGGACGACGGTGTGGGTGAGTTTCGATATAGTTATGTGACAGATGCAAATTAAACCTTATCGCTATGCTTATAAGGTAAAATATACATTATCTTAACTTTTTGGTAAATTTTTTCATGAACTTATCTTTTGGGTCTGAAATATGTCCAAATATACTTCATATATTCTTTACCATTACAGTCTATCAAAAGTCCACACTCTTAGGTCTTAGGTATATTACTGGTATAGTTGTAGCACGAATGGGTCGGTTCGACCGGGGAAGGACCATGCTCTCACAGAATACCAGCGTAAAATAGCAGGCTTACGCTACTATTACGTATGGTGAGTGTAAAGAACCGAATCCTTTTTTACTGGAAACGGGGCATTTCATCTTAGTCCTCACGGGTGACAACGCATCTGCATTTTGTAATCAAGCATAGATGTAGATGTCTACGGGCCGCAGCAACCACTTACCATCAGGTTGACTGTGTGCTCGTTTGTCACCATTTTCCTATAAAAAAATAGATTGCTTCATGGGGAGATATTTGCCATAGTTACCACGATTGATTGCCTCGTTGATCTAATGGTCGTAAACGCGACTGTTGTTCAGACTGTTCTGGGTTCGAACCCCGGGTCGGCCTAACAATCAGTTATTGGGTTTTCTATCAAGAGATTGCCGTACCGAGACTGTGCGCCGTTACAAAGCCAGAGTTGTGCTGCAGCTATATTATGGTTGTAGCGTGAATGGGTGAGCTAGACTTAGGTAGGACCACGCTCTCACAGACCACCAGCGTAAAATACCAATTTAATGCTGATGTGTTTCGTATGCTGAGTCAAAACAACCCGAGATCCTTTTTATTGAAAATGAGGCATATTCAATAAAAATTATCAATCTTCAGGAGTAACAACGTGCGGGTATCTACATATAAAATTAGGAGTAATGTAGATGTCTATAAGCATTATCTTTCCATCAGGTGGACTGTGTGCTCGTTTATCACGCTTATTCTATACAAAAAAAAAAGATATGTAATTGCAACATAAAATTGTGTCCCCCGTTTTGTTATTATTCGTCATCATCATCTTCATTACAGCCTTTCATAAGTCCACTTCTGAACATAGGCCTCCCCCAAGGAATGCCACAAAGCACGGTCCTGAGTCACCTGCGTCCATCGACTTCCTGCAGACATGCAGATCGTCACTACATCTCGTGGGTGGTCGCCCTACACTTCGCCTACCGGTACGAGGCTGCCACTCGAGAACCTTTCTTCCCCATCGGTTGTCGGTTCTTCGAGCTACGAGGGCTGCACTAAAAGTATCGGGAATAGAATATTTCCACTGTTCCTGTCATATTAAAATCTTTCAAATTGAAAAATCCTTGGTTTTAATTGGTTTCTTTGGTTTTAATCGAATACCTTAAAGCTGTAACGTTAACGGTATTAACGTCAGAAGTGGGTAAGAAGGTAGTGCTTACCCACACAGACTTAAGGCAGGGTGTGATGTGCAGTGAACTGTGCTTGTACATGAACGGTGACGTGTGTGCAGGGTTAGTGATGGGGCCACTGGTGATGATATTCTTTATAGACTGAACACTGTAGTTTAGGCACTGTTGTTATTCAAAAATGAATAAGAGGGTGGTGCTTGTCTAGAACTTTATGCAGATTTCGTACGGCAGGGTAGTGAGGCAGAACAGTAGACAGCACAGTACTGTTACTGTTTAAACGCACATGTCAAGACAAAATACCAGCGTAAAATATTAGCTCAATGCTGCTGTGCTTCGTTTGGTGAGTGTAGAGAACCGGAGACCCTTTTTTACTGCAATAGAGGCATTCCATCTTAGTCCTCACGGGTGACAACGCATCCGAATTTTTATTCTTAATTGAGGATAAACGTAAACGTCTATGGGCCTATAGGTATAAATATAAATAGTTATATTTACCATCAGGTGGAGTGTGTGCTCATTTCTTCCCTTATTCTATATAAAAAAAAACATCAATACTGTCAAAACAGCAACATCAAGGCAAAACAGTTGATAGTCGGCCGCTTTATTATTTCGGGGCAGTTAGGCAGGGTGTGTAAGTGAGTAGTGTTGTGCGTGTGCAGGATTCGCGCTGGGGTCGCTGGTCGGTGGGCAGCTGTACGGGCGCGCGGGCGGACGCAACGCCTTCCGCGCGCTCGCCGCGCTCGCCGCTGCCGCCGCGCTGGCGCACCACGTGCTGCTGGCGAGAGCGGGACGCAACACAGGTGAGCGATACTTGCAAGAGCGAGACACAACACAGGTCAGTGATCCTTCCGCGTGCTCGCCGCGCTCGCCGCCGCCGCCGCGCTGGCGCACCACGTGCTGCTGGCGAGAGCGGGACGCAACACAGGTGAGCGATACTTGCAAGAGCGAGACACAACACAGGTCAGTGATCCTTCCGCGTGCTCGCCGCGCTCGCCGCCGCCGCCGCGCTGGCGCACCACGTGCTGCTGGCGAGAGCGGGACGCAACACAGGTGAGCGATACTTGCAAGAGCGAGACACAACACAGGTCAGTGATCCTTCCGCGTGCTCGCCGCGCTCGCCGCCGCCGCCGCGCTGGCGCACCACGTGCTGCTGGCGAGAGCGGGACGCAACACAGGTGAGCGATACTTGCAAGAGCGAGACACAACACAGGTCAGTGATCCTTCCGCGTGCTCGCCGCGCTCGCCGCCGCCGCCGCGCTGGCGCACCACGTGCTGCTGGCGAGAGCGGGACGCAACACAGGTAAGCGATACTTGCAAGAGCGAGACACAACACAGGTCAGTGATCCTTCCGCGCGCTCGCCGCGCTTGCCGCCGCCGCCGCGCTGGCGCACCACGTGCTGCTGGCGAGAGCGGGACGCAA
Source organism: Parnassius mnemosyne (assembly GCA_963668995.1). NCBI lineage: Eukaryota > Metazoa > Arthropoda > Insecta > Lepidoptera > Papilionidae > Parnassius > Parnassius mnemosyne. Next base: position 13,872,099 of record CAVLGL010000082.1, read on the forward strand.
CACAGGTGAGCGATACTTGCAAGAGCGAGACACAACACAGGTCAGTGATCCTTCCGCGTGCTCGCCGCGCTCGCCGCCGCCGCCGCGCTGGCGCACCACGTGCTGCTGGCGAGAGCGGGACGCAACACAGTTAAGCGATACTTGCAAGAGCGAGACACAACACAGGTCAGTGATCCTTCCGCGCGCTCGCCGCGCTTGCCGCCGCCGCCGCGCTGGCGCACCACGTGCTGCTGGCGAGAGCGGGACGCAACACAGGTAAGCGATACTTGCAAGAGCGAGACACAACACAGGTCAGTGATCCTTCCGCGCGCTCGCCGCGCTCGCCGCCGCCGCCGCGCTGGCGCACCACGTGCTGCTGGCGAGAGCGGGACGCAACACAGGTAAGCGATATTTGCAAGAGCGAGACACAACACAGGTCAGTGATCCTTCCGCGCGCTCGCCGCGCTTGCCGCCGCCGCCGCGCTGGCGCACCACGTGCTGCTGGCGAGAGCGGGACGCAACACAGGTGAGCGATACTTGCAAGAGCGAGACACAACACAGGTCAGTGATCCTTCCGCGTGCTCGCCGCGCTCGCCGCCGCCGCCGCGCTGGCGCACCACGTGCTGCTGGCGAGAGCGGGACGCAACACAGGTAAGCGATACTTGCAAGAGCGAGACACAACATAGGTCAGTGATCCTTCCGCGCGCTCGCCGCGCTTGCCGCCGCCGCCGCCGCCGCGCTGGCGCACCACGTGCTGCTGGCGAGAGCGGGACGCAACACAGGTGAGCGATACTTGCAAGAGCGAGACACAACACAGGTCAGTGATCCTTCCGCGTGCTCGCCGCGCTCGCCGCCGCCGCCGCGCTGGCGCACCACGTGCTGCTGGCGTGAGCGGGACGCAACACAGGTGAGCGATACTTGCAAGAGCGAGACACAACACAAGTCAGTGATCCTTCCGCGCGCTCGCCGCGCTTGCCGCCGCCGCCGCGCTGGCGCACCACGTGCTGCTGGCGAGAGCGGGACGCAACACAGGTGAGCGATACTTGCAAGAGCGAGACACAACACAGGTCAGTGATCCTTCCGCGTGCTCGCCGCGCTCGCCGCCGCCGCCGCGCTGGCGCACCACGTGCTGCTGGCGAGAGCGGGACGCAACACAGGTAAGCGATATTTGCAAGAGCGAGACACAACACAGGTCAGTGATCCTTCCGCGCGCTCGCCGCGCTTGCCGCCGCCGCCGCGCTGGCGCACCACGTGCTGCTGGCGAGAGCGGGACGCAACACAGGTGAGCGATACTTGCAAGAGCGAGACACAACACAGGTCAGTGATCCTTCCGCGCGCTCGTCGCGCTTGCCGCCGCCGCCGCGCTGGCGCACCACGTGCTGCTGGCGAGAGCGGGACGCAACACAGGTGAGCGATACTTGCAAGAGCGAGACACAACACAGGTCAGTGATCCTTCCGCGTGCTCGCCGCGCTCGCCGCCGCCGCCGCGCTGGCGCACCACGTGCTGCTGGCGAGAGCGGGACGCAACACAGGTGAGCGATACTTGCAAGAGCGAGACACAACACAGGTCAGTGATCCTTCCGCGTGCTCGCCGCGCTCGCCGCCGCCGCCGCGCTGGCGCACCACGTGCTGCTGGCGAGAGCGGGACGCAACACAGGTGAGCGATACTTGCAAGAGCGAGACACAACACAGGTCAGTGATCCTTCCGCGTGCTCGCCGCGCTCGCCGCCGCCGCCGCGCTGGCGCACCACGTGCTGCTGGCGAGAGCGGGACGCAACACAGGTGAGCGATACTTGCAAGAGCGAGACACAACACAGGTCAGTGATCCTTCCGCGTGCTCGCCGCGCTCGCCGCCGCCGCCGCGCTGGCGCACCACGTGCTGCTGGCGAGAGCGGGACGCAACACAGGTAAGCGATACTTGCAAGAGCGAGACACAACACAGGTCAGTGATCCTTCCGCGCGCTCGCCGCGCTTGCCGCCGCCGCCGCGCTGGCGCACCACGTGCTGCTGGCGAGAGCGGGACGCAACACAGGTGAGCGATACTTGCAAGAGCGAGACACAACACAGGTCAGTGATCCTTCCGCGTGCTCGCCGCGCTCGCCGCCGCCGCCGCGCTGGCGCACCACGTGCTGCTGGCGAGAGCGGGACGCAACACAGTTAAGCGATACTTGCAAGAGCGAGACACAACACAGGTCAGTGATCCTTCCGCGCGCTCGCCGCGCTTGCCGCCGCCGCCGCGCTGGCGCACCACGTGCTGCTGGCGAGAGCGGGACGCAACACAGGTAAGCGATACTTGCAAGAGCGAGACACAACACAGGTCAGTGATCCTTCCGCGCGCTCGCCGCGCTCGCCGCCGCCACCGCGCTGGCGCACCACGTGCTGCTGGCGAGAGCGGGACGCAACACAGGTAAGCGATATTTGCAAGAGCGAGACACAACACAGGTCAGTGATCCTTACGCGCGCTCGCCGCGCTTGCCGCCGCCGCCGCGCTGGCGCACCACGTGCTGCTGGCGAGAGCGGGACGCAACACAGGTGAGCGATACTTGCAAGAGCGAGACACAACACAGGTCAGTGATCCTTCCGCGTGCTCGCCGCGCTCGCCGCCGCCGCCGCGCTGGCGCACCACGTGCTGCTGGCGAGAGCGGGACGCAACACAGGTAAGCGATACTTGCAAGAGCGAGACACAACATAGGTCAGTGATCCTTCCGCGCGCTCGCCGCGCTTGCCGCCGCCGCCGCCGCCGCGCTGGCGCACCACGTGCTGCTGGCGAGAGCGGGACGCAACACAGGTGAGCGATACTTGCAAGAGCGAGACACAACACAGGTCAGTGATCCTTCCGCGTGCTCGCCGCGCTCGCCGCCGCCGCCGCGCTGGCGCACCACGTGCTGCTGGCGAGAGCGGGACGCAACACAGGTGAGCGATACTTGCAAGAGCGAGACACAACACAAGTCAGTGATCCTTCCGCGCGCTCGCCGCGCTTGCCGCCGCCGCCGCGCTGGCGCACCACGTGCTGCTGGCGAGAGCGGGACGCAACACAGGTGAGCGATACTTGCAAGAGCGAGACACAACACAGGTCAGTGATCCTTCCGCGTGCTCGCCGCGCTCGCCGCCGCCGCCGCGCTGGCGCACCACGTGCTGCTGGCGAGAGCGGGACGCAACACAGGTAAGCGATATTTGCAAGAGCGAGACACAACACAGGTCAGTGATCCTTCCGCGCGCTCGCCGCGCTTGCCGCCGCCGCCGCGCTGGCGCACCACGTGCTGCTGGCGAGAGCGGGACGCAACACAGGTGAGCGATACTTGCAAGAGCGAGACACAACACAGGTCAGTGATCCTTCCGCGTGCTCGCCGCGCTTGCCGCCGCCGCCGCGCTGGCGCACCACGTGCTGCTGGCGAGAGCGGGACGCAACACAGGTGAGCGATACTTGCAAGAGCGAGACACAACACAGGTCAGTGATCCTTCCGCGTGCTCGCCGCGCTCGCCGCCGCCGCCGCGCTGGCGCACCACGTGCTGCTGGCGAGAGCGGGACGCAACACAGGTGAGCGATACTTGCAAGAGCGAGACACAACACAGGTCAGTGATCCTTCCGCGTGCTCGCCGCGCTCGCCGCCGCCGCCGCGCTGGTGCACCACGTGCTGCTGGCGAGAGCGGGACGCAACACAGGTGAGCGATACTTGCAAGAGCGAGACACAACACAGGTCAGTGATCCTTCCGCGCGCTCGCCGCGCTTGCCGCCGCCGCCGCGCTGGCGCACCACGTGCTGCTGGCGAGAGCGGGACGCAACACAGGTGAGCGATACTTGCAAGAGCGAGACACAACACAGGTCAGTGATCCTTCCGCGTGCTCGCCGCGCTCGCCGCCGCCGCCGCGCTGGCGCACCACGTGCTGCTGGCGAGAGCGGGACGCAACACAGTTAAGCGATACTTGCAAGAGCGAGACACAACACAGGTCAGTGACCCTTCCGCGCGCTCGCCGCGCTTGCCGCCGCCGCCGCGCTGGCGCACCACGTGCTGCTGGCGAGAGCGGGACGCAACACAGGTAAGCGATACTTGCAAGAGCGAGACACAACACAGGTCAGTGATCCTTCCGCGCGCTCGCCGCGCTCGCCGCCGCCGCCGCGCTGGCGCACCACGTGCTGCTGGCGAGAGCGGGACGCAACACAGGTAAGCGATATTTGCAAGAGCGAGACACAACACAGGTCAGTGATCCTTCCGCGCGCTCGCCGCGCTTGCCGCCGCCGCCGCGCTGGCGCACCACGTGCTGCTGGCGAGAGCGGGACGCAACACAGGTGAGCGATACTTGCAAGAGCGAGACACAACACAGGTCAGTGATCCTTCCGCGTGCTCGCCGCGCTCGCCGCCGCCGCCGCGCTGGCGCACCACGTGCTGCTGGCGAGAGCGGGACGCAACACAGGTGAGCGATACTTGCAAGAGCGAGACACAACACAGGTCAGTGATCCTTCCGCGTGCTCGCCGCGCTCGCCGCCGCCGCCGCGCTGGCGCACCACGTGCTGCTGGCGAGAGCGGGACGCAACACAGGTAAGCGATATTTGCAAGAGCGAGACACAACACAGGTCAGTGATCCTTCCGCGCGCTCGCCGCGCTTGCCGCCGCCGCCGCGCTGGCGCACCACGTGCTGCTGGCGAGAGCGGGACGCAACACAGGTGAGCGATACTTGCAAGAGCGAGACACAACACAGGTCAGTGATCCTTCCGCGTGCTCGCCGCGCTCGCCGCCGCCGCCGCGCTGGCGCACCACGTGCTGCTGGCGAGAGCGGGACGCAACACAGGTGAGCGATACTTGCAAGAGCGAGACACAACACAGGTCAGTGATCCTTCCGCGTGCTCGCCGCGCTCGCCGCCACCGCCGCGCTGGCGCACCACGTGCTGCTGGCTAGAGCGGGACGCAACACAGTTAAGCGATACTTGCAAGAGCGAGACACAACACAGGTCAGTGATCCTTCCGCGCGCTCGCCGCGCTTGCCGCCGCCGCCGCGCTGGCGCACCACGTGCTGCTGGCGAGAGCGGGACGCAACACAGGTGAGCGATACTTGCAAGAGCGAGACACAACACAGGTCAGTGATCCTTCCGCGCCCTCGCAGCCGCCGCCGCGCTGGCGCACCACGCGCTACTGGCGCGAGCGAGCAATAGTAACACCGGTAAGTGATCTACTTATTGGCAACTACATTTGGCAAATAGGCTTTATTAACGGCTATTAATAGTTCGTGTCTAGTCATCATCGTCGTCGGTCGACATCACCGGTGAGTGATTCACCTATTGTATGCAAATTTAAAGAATCGCCTTTTTTAACAGCTATTAACCGTCAGTCACCGCCGCATCATGCATCATTTATATTGGACCAATCCTGAAGTGTATCAAAATCAGTCATAGGAAAAACATACAGTCGAATTGTAAACCTCTTCCTTTTTTGAAGCTGGTTAAAAAACCTTTAAAAAATTGAATAAAAGGCAACGCGGTATAATTATTTCATGTCCTCTCTCAACTCTCGATGCCCAAGCTCGGTCATTCACAGTGCGATAGCAAAAGAAAAGATGATCTTCAAATTTCTTACAGTCCATATATCCTCTCAAATAAATGTAACAGTAAAGGTACGATCTAACGTTTAATCATCATCATTACAACCATTCAGAGATCCACTGCTGAACGTCAACCTCCCCAAGGAACATAAAATACAATTTAATGTTCTTAGATTGGCATTCAAAAAGTGCATTCGGATGACTAATTTGGAATATTATATTTATATTTTAATTGATTTCTAAATACAATTATATTCATCATCATCATCATCATCATTACAGCCCTTCACAAGTCCACTGCTGAACATAGGCCTCCCCCAAAGAATTCCACAAAGCACTTGCATCCATCTACTTCCTGTACCTCTTACCAGATCGTTACCCTATCTAGTTAGCGGCCGCCCTACACTTCGCTTAAGGGGGCGAGACTGCCACTAGGGAACCTTTCTTCCCATCGATTGACCGAAAAGAACCGAGAACTTGAAGAACCGAGCTGTGGCCAGCCCATGAAGCAAATACAAAGAGAAGTTGTAATCAAATTTCACTATAAAACAAGACGTGACAATTTGCGGGGTGAGGGGATGCAAAGCCCCGCCCACTACACTATCTAAATCTACCGATAAATAGTACAACTACTCGAATCGTTCCATATCGATGTTGCAATGTAGTTTAGCTTCCTTGACGGTAGATGGCGGCCTGTTCACAAAATGTTTTAAACTATAAAATTAATATTTTGGTGCAAAGAGATTTTTCTAGATTTTTTTTAATAAATTAGGTGTAAAATTACTTACAAATGAAATGTGATGCCATCCATAGCATCGGAGCGTCTATCTCATGAAGCAAATACATTTAGACAAAGAAATTTTAATCGCCAAAATATTATTTTTATAGTTTTCATAATAATTTTGTGAACAGGCCGCCATCTATCGTCAATTAAACCTCATAAAAAAATAATTCATTTAATATAGTATACCCAGTAACGCAACATTCAATATTAAAATGAAGGAAATTGTACTTGGCTGATTTTTACGAAATGTTTAAGTTATATTCTATATGCAAAGAATCACTTAAATACAATTTAAATATGTTTATCATTTCGTGAAAGTCAACCTTAAAGAAATAAAAGTCTCTTTGAAACTAAATATTCTATGTTCATTATTAAGTAGGATATTTAATTTGGAACAAATTTCCTACTTATGTCACTAATATTATAAAAGCGAAAGTTTGTGTGTTCATTCTGTCTCCTTGAGCTTATTCCACACTAAGTATGTACTGTGTATGTGTAATTTTTTCACGCAGAAACGGTTGGACCGTTTTTTATGTGTGGGTTATACTACTTAATATCTTTGAAGGAGCACAAATAATAGACAAATTATTATAATTAATATAATTTTGCCGTGTAGTGGCGGTTAAGAATATCCACTACCCCATATCTTCCCGTGGGTGTCGTAAAAGGCGACAAAGGGAAACAGGCAGGAGATGGGTAGCAGTATCTTCCTGGTAACGGCAAAAATACAATAAATAAACTGCGGTTGCCAACCCGCTCGCCAAGCGTGGCAACTATGGCAATATACCCCCCATGATGAAAGTTACGAAGAGACGGCCCCCAGTCCCCGGCGGCCCCGCTATTCTTGGCTACGGTGGCGACCATGGTAACGGCGGGGCAGGGGGTGCTAAGAATCTCCGGTGGAGGTTCGGTTGCCACCTACAACGACTCTACCTGGCAACATACAACGCACGCACCCTGAGGACTGACGAGAAGATTGTGGAGCTGGAAGAAGAGATAGACAAGTTACGCTGGCATATTATAGGATTATCCGAAGTCCGAAGAGAGGGGGAGGACACGGTAATCCTCGAATCCGGCAACTTGCTCTATTACCGGGAGGGCGACCATCTGTCCCAAGGAGGTGTCGGATTTATCGTCCACAAGTCTCTCGTTAACAACGTTGTAAAGATTGAGAGTGTGTCGACGAGGGTTGCGTACCTTATACTCAGAATCACCAAACGGTATTCGCTGAAGGTCATACAGGTTTACGCACCAACCTCGGCACACCCCGATCAGGAGGTGGAGGAAATGTATGAGGATATCTCTAGAGCTATGCATTCCTCCAAAACCCAATATACGGTGTTAATGGGAGACTTCAATGCAAAACTAGGCACAAGAGAGAACGGTGAGCTGAAAGTGGGGCAATTTGGAATTGGGCAACGGAACCCAAGGGGCCAGCAGCTGGCCGACTTCATGGAGAAAGAGGGACTCTTTATGATGAACTCTTTCTTCCAGAAGCGGCCCCACAGGAAGCGGACCTGGTCGAGCCCCGACGGTTCAACAAAATATGAGATTGACTTCATTATGACTACCAGACGACAACTGTTTAGTGATGTCTCAGTGATCGCGAAGGTGAAAACCGGCAGCGATCACCGAATGGTTAGAGGCACACTGAACCTAAACGTTAAGTTGGAGAGGTCTCGTCTAATGAAGTCAACGCTCCGTCCCCCTCGTGCTCTAATCCATAGTCCCGAAACCTTTCAGCTCGAGTTACAAAACCGTTTTCAGTGCCTAGAAGACTGCAATGTAGTGGACGATTTGAATGACAAGCTCGTGGAAACTGTCCATGCGGTCGGAGCTAAGTTCTGCAAGACCCGCCGCAGAAGAACACAAAAACTCTCCGATCACACTCTTAATCTCATGGCTGTTAGACGGGAGATGAAGCTACATTCTTCAACAGATTTGACAGCATACAGGCAACTGAACAGACAGATCTCCAAATGCATGCGGCGGGACTTACGCAACTTCAATACAGCTCGTATTGAAGAAGCGATCGAGCGGAACCAAGGCTCCAAAGTCTTTGCCAGAGATCTGTCTGCCAGAAAGAGCCAACTGTCAAAGCTGAAGACCGAATGTGGCAGCATCGTTTCCGGGGCACCTGAGATTTTGAGTGAGATTGAGAGGTTCCATGGGCAGCTGTACACGTCATCGTTGGAGCCGCACGCAAGTGTGAGTAACGATCCAAGAGCGAGTCTTATCCGACATTATTCCGATGATATCCCGGACGTCAGTCTGAGAGAGATTAGAATGGCTCTCCAGCACCTTAAAAACGGCAAGGCCCTAGGCGAGGATGGAATTACAGCGGAGCTTCTGAAAGCGCGTGGAAAACCGGTACTTGAAGTCCTTCAGAAGCTCTTTAATTCCGTCCTCCATGGTGGCATTACACCGGAGGCGTGGAGCAGAAGTGCGGTGGTCTTGTTCTTCAAGAAAGGCGACAACGCTCTCTTGAAGAACTACACACCGATTTCCCTTCTGAGCCGCGTCTACGTGCTGTTTTCGAGAGTCATTACGAATCGTCTCGCGCGCAGACTTGACGACTTCCAGCCTCCCGAACAAGCCGGTTTCCGAAAAGGCTTTAGCACCATAGAGCACATACATACCCTTCGGCAAATTGTACAGAAGTCCGAGGAGTACAATTTGCCACTATGTCTGGCGTATGTGGACTATGAGAAAGCCTTTGATTCCGTCGAAATTTGGGCGGTGCTGCAGTCCCTTCAGCGATGCCAAATTGACTGTCGGTATATCGAAGTGTTGAAGTGCTTGTACAGTAGGGCTACGATGGCTATCCGAGTACAGAACCAGAGTACGAAACCTATCCAATTGCAGAAAGGTGTAAGACAGGGTGACGTCATATCCCCGAAACTCTTTACCGTTGCAATGGAAGATGTTTTCAAGCTTCTGGACTGGTAAGGATACGGTATCCTTATCAATGGCGAGTATATCACTCACCTTAGATCTGCCGACGATATAGTCCTTATGGCAGAATCGCTTGAGGACCTAAGCACTATGCTCAATGACCTCAATAGTGTTTCCCAACGGATAGGTCTTAAGATGAACATGGACAAAACAAAGATCATGTTTAATGTCCATGTCACACCTATGCCGGTAGTTGTTGGGAACACTAAGCTCGAAGTTGTTGACGAGTATGTTTACCTAGGACAAATAGTCCGACTAGGTAAGTCCAACTTCGACCGAGAGGCCAATCGACGGATTCAACTCGGTTGGGCAGCGTTCGGGAAATTACGGCACATCTTCTCGTCAGGTATACCTCAAAACTTGAAAACGAGACTGTACACCCAGTGCGTGTTGCCAGTGATGACATACGGAACTGAGACGTGGTCCTTCACTGCTGGCCGGATGGGGAAGCTCAAGGTCGCTCAGCGAGCTATGGAGAGGGCTATGCTCGGAGTTTCTCTGCGTGATAAACTCAGAAATGAGGATATCCGCAGTAGAACCAGAGTGACCGACATAGCCCAACGGATTAGTAAGCTGAAGTGGCAATGGGCCGGCCATATAGCTCGAAGAACCGACAACCGATGGGGAAGAAAGGTTCTCGAGTGGCAGCCTCGTACCGGCAGGCGAAGTGTAGGGCGTCCCCCCACTAGATGGAGTGACGAGCTGGTAAGATATGCAGGAAGTCGATGGATGCAGGTGGCTCAGGACCGTGCTTTGTGGCATTCTTTGGGGGAGGCCTATGTTCAGCAGTGGACTTGTGAAGGACTGTAATGATGATGATGATGATGATGAATATCATTTTATTTACAAATCAATTAAAATATAAATATATTATTCCAAATTAGGCATCCGAATGCACTTTTTGAATGCCAATCTAAGAACATTAAATTGTATTTAAATGATTCTTTGCATGTAGAATGTCACTTAAATATAACTTAAACATTTCGTAAAAATCAGTCTAAGCACAATTTCCTTCATTTTAATATTGAAAGTTGGATTACTGGGTAAAATAATTGAATTCTAATTACGGCCCTGTCTTTTTGTTATTTTTATGAGGTTTACTTGACGATAGAATACGGCCTGTACACAAAATGATTAAAAAGTATAAAAATAATATTTTACGATTAAAATTTCTTTATGTCTGAATGCAAAAAAAATTTCAGCACCTTCGTATGATTATTTTACCAATACTGAGCTCTTCGGATCTTTATATTTTTAGTTCACATGTCACAAATTGTCGCCATGTAGTGTCGAATATATTTAATTTTATTTGAAAGCAGACGCAGAGATTTTTCTAGAACTATTTTAATAAATTAGGTGTAAAATTATTTAAAAATTTACAAATGAAATGTGATGCCATCCATAACATCAGAGCGTCTATCTGAGTAGTTTTTACACGGTAAAACACAACACTTCATCCTTTTCTTCTTAAGGCTACGAAAATACTCTGATTTGCGATTCTCAACACATAAGCGCACAGGACGAATGCTGACAGTATACTAACTAAAGCCACGCCCACTATGGTGACGTCAGGACCTACTTAGAATCACAGTGCACAGTTGCTTATGCCGTCTCCTCTTTGTATTTGCGTCATGGGCCAGCCCATTGCCACTTTATTAAATCAATCTATCAAGCAAGCATTATTTATTTGTCTAAATAAGGACTTACAATATATCAGTTTTTAATACTATTATTAGGTAAAAGTACTTATAAAGTTAGTCCCTATTTACGTTCAACTAAAATTCTAATCTCCACAGAACAACCCGAACCAGACGTGTCTCCCTTGGAGGAAGGAGAAAAGATGCTCCCGTTGGAAAATAAACGCAACAACTCTATATACCAGGAGACTGTCGTACCACTGAACAGTGAAGTCAAGGAGGCAGGTGACAGATAACGAGGCGTTACAGGGTTGTCCATTTTTATCCCGAACTAAATATTTTTTGTATTCAATTTAATAAATAAGTACACTACTCCAATGAATGTGAAATTTAATAAAAATAAAAGAGTAATAATTGTTATATATATATCAATTACTGTAAAATCAACCTTAGGTTATTCGAACATACAGTTTAAATTACTGTTAAAATTGATGTGAGTTACGTTTTTTATTTCATAAGATTAGGTTTATTAAATGTTTAAGGTCTATTTGGCGGTATCCAAACTTGAGCTTAGCCTATTTCGGCGGCTTACATATTAAAAAAAAATCTCTCGTTGGTTATGACATCACAACAGCGTCATAGAGTTATTTTGATATATTTTTATAAAATTAGATATTCATATCTAATTTACAACGTTTATGTTCCAATATCTTAGCTTAAGGGAGACTCGTTTCTGTGGTTGGTAATTCCAAAACAAAGTGTCATGATAACGTCACAATGGTGACTGATTTAAAAGTTTTAATGATTACTCCATTTATATTTTTATACTCCATTTTAAGTCGCAATACAAATCACAATTAAATTATTAATGACAATACTCGAAAATACTTACGTATAAGATACGTGATATTTCGAATGAAGTTTTTGTGATTTCATATTTTATTTACTTTTATGTAGTATTTTGGACATATTTATAATGTTTTGAGGTGCCAATGTAAGACGAAGAATATGTGGATATATTTTATAGTGTTTTTTTCTAATAGCAAGTTTTACTGATTATACGAATTATTATGTTTTTATTGTATGAAAAAAGATTCATGTGTAAAAAAATAAGTTTATTCAGTAAATGATCTTGAATGGTAATGGGTTCTCCTTCGGAGAATGATAACTTGTGTACGGAGATCCATGGCACTTACATTATTATTATTTGCATGACCTTTAAACAATAACTAACTATAAAAAATGAAATAATAAATAAAATAAAGACATAATGTACAATAATTTCAGATGGCATTAGAAATTTGGAGGTTTAATTGTTATAAAAGTTTTTAATGTTGTTTAAAAATTGTTGTATTGTTTCCGATTTATTAATTTTACATACGAATATGAGATTATCATAATTTTATCGGTGTTCATTTTTTGTTACATTTAGAGGCTCGATCGATTGTATGTACAAAATATTAATTTATTTAAAAACAAGATTAAGTGGTTTAAACTAGTCCAAACGGAACAAATTCTGCTGGTGCGATTATTTTGTAATGAACATTTAATTGCTTGATTTAGAGCGACATGAAATCACAAAGATACAATAAATTCCTAGAAATAATTAATAGTAGATATAGATAGGGTTACGAAGTTTTTTATTTCAAATATAATATTTTCGAGACTAACAAAGAACATATTTACATTCCAAGTTTCGTCGAAACCATGTTCAACTTATTGGAAGGATTCGCACTAACATACACGTACGCCTTTAAAATCATTTTCAATCAACAACATGTTTTTTAGATACCGATATATCGGCGATACTTTGGACTTGCTATATATCAGAATTATCGGATATCTGATATTTTTATTACAGATACAATGATACCTTTCAAATTCTAGGTCTTCTAATATATTGAGCGTCGTCGATCTGCTTGTTTTCTGGCGCAATGTCGTCTTATACCAAAAATATGAAAAAAATACATTGCGCAGAAGTACTCTTAGTATCGCATCTGAGAGACTATTTCGCACTACAGGTCTCATTTCAACCGACTTACGAAATCGCCTTTTTCCGCAAAAGTTAAGAATACTTTGTTTATAAAACAAAAAATTTATTATTGTTAATTTTAATTACTAACACTTTTAACCATATTAATTTTAATATCAAATAATCTTATACTATAATACGATGAATCTGAATGACAGAGTGAGAAATTGTTTGATAAGAGAAGAGTGTGGTTTGCAACATGATGTTGTGACCAGGATTAAGAAAGGAATGCTACAGTGGTTTGGTCATGTAGAAAGAATGAACGACGAAAGAGTGACAAAGCAAATTTATGTTGCAGAGGTGAAGGGCAGGGTCGGCAAGCGACGCCCTAGATGATAGTTTATCGATCAATTTGGCGATATATTGAGAATGGGCCAAATTAAGAATACCTTTACCCGACGAGCGTGTATGCGTAGGTATATGGATGTGGAGGAAGCGAGTGAGGTGTGTCAGGATCGTGCCAAATGGAAATCCATAGTCTCTGACTACCCCTCTGGGTGACAGGTGTGAGTGTTTATGTTGTGTAATCTTACACTATGTGTGTTATTTGTTTTATTAATTAAAAATAAATATTTAATGCTTTAATATATGTTCATTTAAATTCACTAAGCATATCGATATCGGTATCGTATCTAATTCTAGGTGCGTGTACAATGAGTTGAGCATAGTTTAGGTGGGTTTCACAGTCATTCGAAAGTTCTGCCTATCTTTTTTCTTGGTCTGAGTTCATTGATTATATTATTGTCACTAATTTATGCAATGAATAATATTGAGTGCCATTTTAAGCTGCTAGCTTTATATTGCAGACTGATTGTTGTATTATATAATTGTTTTATTTACCTATACGGATTATTTGTGTAATATTTTACATAATAAATTGTTATAACTTGTATGTTTTTTTTTTTAATTTATTTTTATACTCTTTTATTCACGCCGTGTAATGCCAGCCTTAAAGAATCAAATTTAAATTTAAATTAGATTCTCTAAGGAAATTGAAACAGGTGATGTGAACATGATGTGTTCAGGAGATAACTCAAAATACTTCCTGCCTGCCTGTAGTTATGGTTGTAGCACAAATGGGTCGGCTCTACCAGGGAAGGGCCATGCTCTTACAGAATACCAGCGTAAAATAGCAGCTTAATGCTACTGTTTTTTTATATGGTGAGTGTAGAGAAGACCCTTTTTACTGGAAACAAGGCATTCCATCTTAGTCCTCACGGGTGACGACGCATCTGCATTTTGATTCTTATTCGAGAATAGTTGTAGATGTATATATTCAATAAGTAATAAATAAAGTAATACGAAAGTAATTTATGCCATCCCCACTAGTTCGGAGAAATCTATGAACTAGCAAGAAAGCCACCGGGACAATTTTTCTTGATAAAAAAAACCATTATTTTACAATATAATATGTTGTTTTATTAAATATGAAAAAGAATGAAAGTTATCATTTCATCCCCATGGGTTATTATCAACCACGTACTTTTAGTGGTATAATAAACCTTTTTAAATATAAATGAATATGAGCCAGCTCCTAAAATCTACTTTTGGACATGGGACTGTCACGTTGTATTTAATCATCACGCTCGGCGGATTGACGATCGTAGCACCAGACGTGAGCACTTTAGACGCTGCTGCCCGTCGCCGGGTTGGCTAAAACCTAGAGATTATATACTCTTTGGTTTGGCTATTTTACGTCTGATGTTACCGCCATCTATTGAAAGCTAAAGAAAAGAAAATTTTTCCATAGTCGTCTCCAAAGAGTAACTGTCCTATGCTACAGCACGCTTAAGTTAACTTTACAATGAACACAAAAGATTATTATGCTCTACAAGAGCGAGGAGACGGTCCTGAGGGGACCGAGCAGCGCGCAAATAGCGCGCTAATACCGTGATTTCATTGATGTCGATGTTCCTTATCGCGGCGTAAACCGTGTTAAGGTCATCGACCATTGAGGGCTGTTTTTGTTGAGGAGCGGAGGTTGCCCGCGGTGGGTCGGCCTTTTGGGGGCCCCAGGGAAATACTGGAGCCTGCGAAGGCTGTGAGAAGCTCGGAGAGGGCCTAAGAGGGGCCTAGGGGGACCCTGAGGGGGTCGTGAGAAGCCCTGGAGTGGCTGAGATAAGCCCTGACGGGGCTTCCTTGAGTATAGAGCCGGGAATGATCGGTCATTGACCGGCGGTGGGACTTGTCTAGTAGGACGAGGACGAGGAGCGCACGGGCAGCCTCTGTAGCTTGCCGGGTGGCCTGTTTGCTGGCACAGGACGCACGCGGGTGGGGATTCGGCATATTTGGGCCGGGGACACTTTTTCGTGTTGTGGGGGTCGAGGCACTTAACGCACCTGGGTGGGGCGGAACAATTGGCCGCCGCATGACCATACAACTGGCAGCGGTGGCACTGCGCCGGGAAGCCTCGCCTATGCGGTGGCTCAACATGCACTCCCGATAAGCCACACACAGTGCGTACTTGCCGGAAGATTGTTTTCGCCTCCGGAACGTTAGTAAGAATGACCAAAGCTAACGGGTATCTCAACTCGGTTCTGCTGTGCATTTTATGCACAGCCTCAAAGAGGAATCCTTGTGACTTAAGGTCCTCAAGGATCTCCTCGTTGGAGAGTTCGAACGGGACGCCTCGGATGACGGCCCTGACTTTACGCTCTTCCTGAAGAGCGTAAGTGTGGTAGGACACACGTTCATTTGTAAAAAAGCCTTGTAAGGCGGCGAAAGTCGTCTATGATTGCGTGACTATTTTAATAGCTACACCTATGTTGGTAGCTTGGTCATATTTGATGCCTGCATCATAGCAGATCTTACTGAGGCGAGTAAATTCGGACTTCTCTTAGACAGGGGGCGGGACTTGCTTCTTAGCAAGTACGGGAGCGTAACGAGAGGCCGGCTTTGACGGCGCTGGGATGTCTAGCGACATAAGGGGGGTCGGGGCAGCGGCTGGGGCTGCGGGGGAAGAGGCGGCAGCTAGAGCTGCGGGGGGTGCGGCAGCGACGGGGGCTGCGGGGGTGGAGGGAGCGGCAAGGGCCGCTGAGGCGGGGGGGGGGGGCGGTTTCGCGGCGCGTTTTTCGCGGAGTAACCGGAGTCGGAGTACGAGCACTCCATATCTAGTTCGAGAGGGGCGAATGAGTTTCGGGACTCAATGTGGGCCACTATAACGGGCGGCGGTTGACTTGCCTGAAGGGCGGGATTAGCCAAAATGGCCAGGGCTGCGGCAAGAGCCTGCGGGTCATCCATCCTAGTGATGGCGGCGAATAGGGAACCTTTTAGGTCTTGGGTGGATATTCTAAAGCTGTTACGTTCTTGTCTAATGCAGTAGGGCGGGGGTCACCGTTCTCAAAAGAACGGGACGTTCTTAACTAAGATAGTAAGGACCCTAAGGTTCACAAAAGAAAAGGGTCTTGCTCTGAAAAGAGCAAGTAACGTATTCTAAGAAACATAATATAAGAAATAACTATATATTAAACAAATAGTTAATAAAATAAACTAAATAAACTTAAAAACTAGTCTACGATAAGCGGTCATTCAAACCTCCCCGACCGGAGGCGGGGGGTAAGAGCTGAGAGTTAGCGTAAAGTCACTTACAGAGCTTCGGCGCTATAGAGCGCTAACAGAATAACGATGCGCGATACGCGGAAGGGGCACTAACTAGCCAGTTTTTGTGTATTATCTATGGGCATTAACGTAGGGACGTTAGCGCGCGCAGACAACCAGCTGAACACATGTCACTCGGAAGCAACGGCGCAGGCGAGATGTAAAAAAAATTTTTTTTGCGCCCGAAGCTATTGGAAAAGGGGCTACCCTTTAGGTAGGGAGGTGGAAAATGCATTACGCATACCACGATAGGCTATCCATCGTGGCTATGGGGGACTCACGCCTACCGGAGAGCCTAAGTGATACCCCCTAAAAACCGCCTTTGGGGACTGGCAACCAGCTGTTTAAAGCTTCTTATGCCGTATCGAAAGCGACCCTCTTTTGGGAAAAGAGGGCGCAGGCGGCTATAAGCGGCTGAGGGAGTGCCTACGAAGGCAATTTAATTATGAATAAAAATTAATTATGAATTTGACTGAGCCGCCAGGAGGCAGTTCAAGTCGTTTGAAAGTTTGTTTGGCAGATCCGAGAGGGAGTTCCTCGGCCTGCGGACGCGATGGCGGGAGGGGAGTGGGGCTGCATAACTAGCTGCCTCACGAATAAGTGTGTTAGTATGCGACTCTGAGACTTTGAAGAAGTTTTCAGAGAGTTTTTTAATAAATTGTTGTATGGTTGGGATTTCTAAGTCCCGATGAAAGTCGGCAATACGGACGTACCCAGGTGCGTTAGTAGCTCGACGACAGAAGTGATTTTGGACTGTTTGAAGTTCATTTATAATTTTAGAATTAGCGTGTGCAAAAATAGGGGCCGCGTAGGACATTACCGGTCGTATACAAACCTTATAAAGGGTTCGCTTATTTCTTAGAGACATTTTACTATGTCGACCTAACATACTGTTAAGCCTACCTAGATAGAACCGTGCTAGTTACGGGTTACTCTTTTGATGTGCGGCTCGAAAGTAAGCCTTGTGTCAAGGGTGACACCTAAATATTTAGCAGACGTATGCCAGGGGACTGTGGTCTCTAACATACGTATTGGTGGAATATTTTTATTTATTTTGAAACGGCGTCGTTTCCAATCGAATTGAACTGCGGAGCCCTTATCCGGGTTCACATTGATGCGCCATTTTTGGAACCATGCTCCTAGGTCATCGACTGACTTTTGGATCTTGTTCCTTACGAAAGGTAGTGTGTGACCTTTAAAGTATAGGGCAGTGTCATCTGCAAATAGGGAGAGCTGTACACCATTCGACGGGATTGGAATGTCGTTGGTGTACAAGATGTAGACACAGAGTACTTTTTTATATAGGAAAGATGTAGAAGAGGGCAGCAAGTACTGATCCCTGAGAAACACCAGCTTTGATGGGTCTCTGAGAGGAGAGCGTGCCTTCGTATCTAAAACGAAAGGTACGATGTCGTAAGTAAGAGGCCACGAGACGTACTAAGCGATCGGAGAGACCTACCATATATAGTTTAAATATAAGGCCTTCTTGCCAGACTCGGTCGAAGGCTTTGGCGATGACGAAAAAGACCGCGATGGTTTAATGTCGACGTGGATGAAAACCGCTGAGGATATATTCCACAATGCTGTGGACTTACTGGGGGCTAAAAATAAATTTGAAGTCTTAACATGTTATCTAATACGAACGAACAAAACCATACTGCAATTAAATTTCGCATAGCGCCATCTAATTTAAAATTTTGAAATAAATATATTGCATTACATTGAACAATGATTATTATTTTTATTTGAAAGCTGGTGCTTCTCATGTGTTCCCATATAAATTTGATCAAAAAGAATAAATTAAGTAACTTCTGAGATAAAATAAAATAAAAACTGTCTATAGACAACTAGAGCTCCGAATGTGCGCATCGTCTACTTGATTAGGCTCACATTACTTGCTTATGTGTACTCTAGGCTCTAGGGCCCTCACTCTGTCTTCACGGTTTTCATACACGCATTACATTTCATAAAAACGTAATCAATTATAATATAGTTTATTTGCAAAGTAGAAGTTATAATATAAGGCCGCCAGAGGGGCGCCGGTGAGATGCTAGCGTAGTGCGTTGTCGACAATTAAAGCGTCTCCCACACAGAAGCGCAAAGAGTATAGTAATATATAAGGAAGCAGAAGCGGCTTGCGGTGGCGGCCAGTTGTATTCGCTTGCAATGTAAGTGAGTCTCCAAACCCGTGCGACCATGTCGCGCTTGCCTCGCTCTCTCTGCCTTTTAGCGAACTTGCGGCCTCTATCGCTGGCCGGTGGCCGCAGCGCGGACCGCGGTCAGTTGCAAATTTTTACAACAGGCTGCGTGTACCGCGTGCAAAATGGCACTAAATACAGAGAGTTTAATAGAAACAATGCAAAATTTTCATAGGCATAATATTGCTGAATATAATAAGAATAAAAATACATCGTCACGGTTAGCCATGTTGAATGACGTCCGATCGTAGCACAGATACCACAGCGAATGTCGCTTGAGGCCGCCACTTCGGCCGCGGTGGTGTGCTGTTGCAGCGGCTGGAGCCGCGGCTTGCGGTTAGCCGCCACCGCAAGCCGCTTCTGTGTGGGAGACGCTTTATCCACCTCTGCCTTCTTTCATTTTAAATCCCCAATACACGCTTGCAGTTATAATGCAACTCAATTAATATAAAAATAAAAAGACAATATCATGCGTTCATTCGTAACAGCCTATTAAATTCGACTGCTGGATAATAGGCCTCACCCATAGCTTGCCTCATACAGAGGGCTTAATCCGAATAATTCTTCGTGTTAGATGCGATATAATATGCATAATAATGCAACACCTCTTAGCAGCGCCAGTGAGTCAAGGTAAATCAGAAAGAACTCGGTCGTCGACGATTCGAACCGCTCTGCGCTGGATGCGGTCAAGTGGAAGGAGCTGGCACTGGGGTGTCCCGGCCCAGAGAGAAGAAGAGTATTCCATGTGAGGCCGAACCTGCACCATGTAACAGTTGCAAGCGGTGTTCCGGCATGAAATTCTGTCCCGCTATGCAGAACAGCCAAGCTTTTTAGAAGCCAATTTAGTCTTCCCTTCCAAGTGACCGCGGCACAGAAAGTCATTCGGTATGTTGACGCCGAGGATTCCGATGCTGGCTGAGGCAACAAGGAAAGTGCCCAGAAATTAAGGAGATACCTCAAAGTTCTTTTTAGCGGTAAACGCGCAAACTTGTGTCTTCAGGGGATTAAACTGGACTAGATTTAGTCGCCCCCAATCCGAATCTTTGTTTAACCGAGATTCGACTTCAGCCTCAAGTTTGTTACGGTACTTGACGACTTACCGTTACCGGTACAGCCTATTAAAGTCCACTGCTGAAAATAGGTCTCCCCCATGGATTGCGTCATATAAGGATATTTGCCATAGTTTGCCAAGACCCTGATGTCTATCTCCTGATTTATTTTCGTCTGTCGCCTCTTACGATACCCACGGGATTATCATCCCGTTAGTTAGGGTTAGTGGATATTCTTACACCGCCACTACACGACGACTTGTTTCCGAGAAATATTAGCACAGCCCTAATGTGTTATACCTAAAGCATCGCCAGTGCTGTATGATAATGAATGTTACTGGTTTCTCCTACGACACCCACAAGAGGATATAGGGTGCCAAATGGACAGAGGCAGCATCACGTTGGCGCCTCTCTACCGGCCATATATTATAAATTATATCTACCCATTTTGCAAATAAACTATAATATTATAATTTATAATGTAGTTTATAGTTGGAAAATAATTAGGCCACGAGCACCTTTAACAGGTGGGCGTGAATGAAATAATGAGGGCGATGTAGGAGTAATGAAATAGACATTTTTTTCATTTTAAACTTCTTTTTTTTGCGCCCAGAAGCAATACAAAAGGGCTACCCCCGTAAACGAGAGGGAGGCGGTGAATGCTTTATGCATACCACGACAGCCGGCTGTCGTGGTTATGTGGGACTCACTGTGAATAACCTAACCTAACCACCCTAAGCACCTACCCACTAAACACCACCTGTGAGACTGGCATTGGCTTATGAGGCCTTTCTGCCGAATCGGAAGCGACCCTCTTTTGGGAAAAGGGGGCGCAGGGTATTTTTTTAAATTTTGCGCGCTACGTAAGTTTTAACCTTGCGCCACTAGGCACGTGCCTAGTTTGCCTTTGGACTATTCTGTGCTTTAGGATAATCCGTCACTGATAATGGATATTCTTACAGTTACATCGCCACTACACGGTTAGTTGCTCTATGCAATATTATATTGGAAGGGGCGGTCGTAGTCGCTATTATTAATTATTTTATGTTATTTAAGATTCATATCATTACGGATAAAACAATATATAATAAACATAAAATCTTTCGTTTTGAATGGTTAAATCAAATTATATCTCAATAAAACTATGGTAATAAAACTTTATCTTTAGCTTTAATGTGTTTTTAAGTTTAATGTATTTTTTTAAATTAATGTAGGAATGTAGATAAAAACCTTCATAGTATTTAATAAAAAATATTCGTAATTTAATTAACAATTAAAGTATGAAATATGGGAATGCCAAGGTTCCTTTTTAGCCTGACTTCAAAAAAGAGGAGATTATACAATTCGACTGTGTGTTTTTTATGCCTTCCCAGCTTCGAACCGATTTTAATGATTTTATTTTTTTTAAATACACCTCCCGTATGTACCTCGAGAG
This sequence comes from Parnassius mnemosyne, assembly GCA_963668995.1. NCBI lineage: Eukaryota > Metazoa > Arthropoda > Insecta > Lepidoptera > Papilionidae > Parnassius > Parnassius mnemosyne. The sequence continues at coordinate 13,893,300 of CAVLGL010000082.1, forward strand.
TGATCCCATTAAATGAAGAAAAAATTTACATCCTAAGTGTGGAAAATAAGTTAAGAAGTTTCACATTGGACTCTTCTTCTTTTTTTACAGGATAAGTGACAAGCGAGCACACAGTCCACCTGATGGTAAGTGGTTGCTGTGGCCCATAGACATAGACATCTATCCTCGTTTGCGAATCAAAATGCAGATGCGCTGTCAGCCGAGAGGACTAAGATGGAATGCCTCTTTTCCAGTAAAAAGAGTCTCCGATTCTCCACACTCACCATACGAAACACAGCAGCATTAAGCTACTATTTGCCGGTCGAGCTGAAAGTAAGTAAGTTTGTTTAAGTATTTATTGACTTTCACCTACTTCCGGTTAATCGATTCTAATGAAACTTGGCACATATCAATATCATCGAAGGTATTTATAGCAATTTTTTGTAGCGTGTTCCAGTTATTATGATTTGTCTTGACGAGGACTTTGAACCTCTGAGATTTTAACCGAATTCAAAAAGGAGGAGGTTCTCGATTTTACTTTATGTGTATTTTTATATATACTTAGCGGTTTTAAGTGTATTTCAAAATGTAAAAGTGGTGCAATTTTGTGCATTAAATGTCTGCGCATGTGAACTTTCAGTGAAACGATGAAACAAGTGCTCTGATGGTGATGTGAACCTCAAGAGAAAGAGATAGTGTCTGAATTCAAAAGTAGTTTTTTTGTTTTGGTTGTTTATTTTTTGTTTCATCAATACTTATTGAGTTGTAAAAAAATTGTTTGGGCCATTATCATTTTGGGTATTTTTATTGCTTTTGATGTGTGGGTAGAGTTGATAAAATCAAAATAATAAAAAATAAATAAAAGGCGAGATGATAGATTAAATAAGTAACAATGTAAGTATTATATTTTCATTCAAATTTATTCAAATCTATGCATATTAAGCAATTAATTATCTTTTTACAATCTGCGCGTGTAGTGGCGGCATACTATAGTCTGCGTATCGCTGTATGTAATTAAGAGTAGGGTTACCACACGTCCCGGTATACCGGGACACTTTCCAGTTTGAAGAGTTTGCCCCTTAGAAAATTAAAATTTTCAATTATATAATATATCAGGATATTGAAATATTTACTTTCATAAATATCCATTTAAAAAAATACCAAAGTACCTACCACATAATATTATCTTTTATTCATAAAATTCCAGTGTGCGTTATGGCTTATGGGGTCACCTGGATGGTTCTGTTGTCGAGATCCAGAAATCACCCGTGTGAAGCCGGGGCCGATCGCTAGGATTATACAAATAAAATTAAAGCCACAGTTTACAAAAAGTTTGTTGCGTTTACAACCACTAGACGAACAAAGTAGTAAAGTTCATTGGTAGGTATTCTCATCATACAACAATTTCTGAGACGTGCAGGTTACCGCACGATATTTTTCCTCACCTTTGAGCGTTGAGCACTTCAATTTTGCGTCGTAAAATTACAATGAAACTTTGCACACAGTGTGCAGTTTGGTCCAACTTGAGAGATAGGATAGTTCTTATCCCGTTAAGTGACCCTCAATATTTTTTATTGCGAATTTAAGGATTTTTATAGGACAAAGTCAGAGATGGCAGTACGACGTCTGCATGGCCAGCTAGTATTATATATTCTATTATGTTATATATTTATTACATACTATATAGCTGCTACCCGGCATGTTACTGCCGCAAAAGAAATAATTGTGGAAAAATCGTTTTAAATTTGGAAGAGTTATATTGTTTAATTAGTAATTATAACACATTCATTGAAGTTCAATGTTGGATAACTTTCAAATAAATTTGTCGGTACGATATGCGTGCCAACTACTGTAAGTAAATATACTATGCATAAAACCTTCGCGCAAGTGCAAGCAATAAGTTGACAAAGTTTTAGCGCAATCTGATGAACGGTATGGAAGTGCATAAAATACGAACAAATTAATATTTTTTTTAATTAGATTTGTTCTGCATTCCTCGATAGACTTACCTATATTCCCCACGCTGGGCAGACGGTACTGATTCCTTCGCTAGTGTGTGAAGTTTATAGTATCAGTGTTTAAAAAGTACATTGATAGCCCAAAGCTTAGAATAGTTAAGTTGATAGAACAAATATTGGTCAAAACCAAACATAACGAACTAGAACAAACTTTGTCGGTTAAATATGTGTTTAAATGATTTCCTTATTTGTTGATTAACTAATTGGGAATACATACAATCATGGCGGCTAGTCTCAACAGAGACTAGTCATGTGTGCAGGACTGAATTATTGTGCAAGTGTAGTATTCTCCATTCCGTCACACTCATAATCCAATGGCACGGCAATCCGACACGACTGATTTTATACGTGCTAGAGCCGTGCTATATCTATTTTATTAGTAGTATAGTTGTAGCGCGAATACCCGTCCATGCGACCCCGCCTCGACCGGGGAAGAATCTTGTAATAAATAGAATTCCGTCTGATGATAACTGCTGTCGCCCATAGGCAACTACACCCTCGATTAAGAATCAAAATTTAGATGTGTAGTCACCTCTGAGGACTAAGATAGAATACCCCGCTACCAGTAAAAAGATCTTCGGTTCTATACACTCACCAAATAAAATGCAGCAGCATTATGCCGCTGTATTTGTTTGGTGAGTGATGTGTCTACCACGGCTATCTTTACATTTTAGTTGGAAATTTCTTTACTTATTCGACCGAATCCGAATATTAATATATTGATAAATCGATGAACCCTTCATCATGCACTGCACTTTAATGAGGGCTAATAATTTTCTGCTCACCAGATGTCACTAGTTGACACTGAGGTAAAGTATTTTATTACACAATGTGATTTAATTGATATGAAGTTAGTTTTAAATAAAAGTTTATTATTTTCTAGAGTATTATATTAATACACAAAACAATTCCTCAGTGGTTTGCTCTTTAATTTCTTGCACACTATTAACTTTTTTTTAATTTTTCTACTTTTATGAATATCTATGGCTTGGTTTTTTATTTTTAATCTAATCTAATTAATATAAAATATAGGTATAATAATACAGACATAACCAATAAATATTATACCTCACTTTTAAGTGGCGCCGCCCTGGTGGCAGAAAAAGTCGTGGATTATTGCACAAGAATTCGTGTACACTATAAATGGCAATTAAAATCACGCGACCTGAATTCCTCATTTAATGTAAACTTTATGGAGTCGGAATATTAGATAACAGACCTTGAAAATGACTAGGCTCCCAAAATAAGGTGTCTGCTTGAGTTCTGAGGTTTGAAACTTATGTTGAGTACTTGAATAATGTCGTAATTAGATATACCTAGCTGGTACCCGGTGCGTAGCTGCCGCAGAAGTAATTGTGGAAATATCGTTTTAAAATTTAAAATTTAGAAGAGTTATATTGTTTAATTAGGAATGGTAATACATTCATTGTAATTGAATGCTATATGACTTTTAAATAAATTTGTCGGTACGATACGCGCGCCACCTACTGTAAGTTAATTGTACTAAGCCTATAACCTTCGCGCAAGTGCAAGCAATAAGTTGACAAAGTTTTACCGCAACCTGATGAACGCTATTGCAGTGCATAAAACACGAACAAACAAACATTAAATTTTATATATTAGAGAATATGTTTTTGATGTTTAATCTGTCATATTAATCTATCATATTTATCACACGTAACTATAGTGTTAATGTTACATTTTTGAGAACGTACGTTTATTTTCGATTTTCCAAATATTTCTCCATTATTAGTTAAGTACCTAAGCTATATAAAATTAATGCAGTTAGTAAGATAATGACATTTATTAAAAACTAAATAGAGAAGGTTTTTCTAGATCATTTGATAACAATGTAATAACTGTTTTGAGACATTGTTTTTTACTTCTGTGGTGATGCGCTCGTGAATTATACCCTCTAGAATGAACCTTATTGCTGCTATTTTAATAGACAATAACTCATTAAAATCGACATCAATTTAAGAAATGTTTAAGGTTGCTCTCGCTATTTTCACTACCATAGAAAGAAACAGATACAGAGAATTAATACTTAAGTAAACGATAATAGGTACTATAGTATGTAAAAACGTAATATTAACTGTTTAATAGTTTTTTGTTATTGATATGTCATTAAATTATGTACAAATAGCTGGTTAATAAAACCTATTTGCTTCAAAGCTTGTAAACATTAGAATCCAATCTCCAACAAAAGAATGTATGTATCAGTCTCACAACAACACGTGGTTTCAATTGGGTTTAAAAAAAGTATTTTTGTCGCGAAAGAAACTCGTCAGTCTACGCCAGTGATGCACAGACTTATTAAGACTAGGGACCACTCGGGCAAATTATGAACTGATGGCGGGCCGCCAGAAGTATAGGTAATTAAAGACAATAAAGAATTGATAATAATGTATTAAAATTGAAAAAGAATTTATTAATTTGAAGCGTGGCACTGCATAGTGCTTACAATCTTTTTTATATTTGGCTCAAATTTACTTGTAACAACACGTAAAACTGCTTCCAAACTTTCATTTGCAAGGCGGTTTCGATTTTTTGTTTTATTATTATTTAGTATTGAAAAGGTTTGTTCACATATATAGGTAGAACCAAATTAGCTGGCACATTTCAGAGCGTTTATGCGCAACTCTTTGTACGTATTTTTATCAATGCAGCGGTAAAAGTTCAGCAAGTCTCCTTCGTTGAATTTGTTGCGTAAATCTTGGTCGTTTGAATGTCGATAATTTCTAACTGCATTGACTCTGGCGCATTTTCAACTGAAATCGTGAAAGGATTGCTGAATATGTCCAACAGAGGTTTCATTTTTTTAAACTCCGAAAATCTGTCCTGAAAAGATTGAATCAAAATATCTAGCTTTTCTACATAACTGCAATTAATCGCAGTCTTGTTGAATTTTTCAGCCATTTTCTTATAATTCGGAAAATGATTGTAATTTCCAGAATTCAATTGCGATCTGAAAAGTGTCAGCTTGCATTGAAAGGATGATACATGAACGTAGAGCTGGGATATTAGTTGATTTTTGCCTTGAAGCCCTGTGTTCAAGACATTCAAATAATTTGTAATATCAACTAAAAAAGCCAAATCACACAACCAATCAGGATTTTTAAGTCCAATTTCTTCTATTAAATTTAGAAATCGTTCCAGTGTCAATCCACGACTTAGCCACCTTACTTCTGTATAATACAGTAAATCGCCATATTCGCTTTCGATGTCATCAAGGAATTGTTTGAATTGCCTGTGATTGAGTCCTCGTGATTTTATGAAATTTACAGTCGAAAATACCACTTTCATGACATTTTGAAAGTCAATTTTTTTAGAACAGAGGGCTTCTTGGTGTATAATGCAGTGAAACTGCATGAGATCTTCAGCGTTTATGTTTTTTTCTTGCAGATGCTTTTTCAGCAAAGTAACTAGCCCAGAATTGACACCAATCATCGAAGGAGCACCGTCAGTCGGAACTCCCGATAATTTTGATAAGTCCAAATCAGTTTTTGAACACTCATCCAAAAGTACATTGAGTATATCAACTCCTCTGGTTTGACCTTTCAATGAACACATTCCTAATAACTCTTCTAAGACTTCAAAATCTTGAGTAACACCTCGTATGAATATCAGAAGTTGAGCTGTGGAACTAATATGAGTGGATTCGTCGAGTGCTAATGAAAAAAATTCAATGATCTTAGTTTTTTCATTTAATTGTTCCGCAATATTACCTGACAAAGACATAATTCGTCTTTGGATAGTCATACGATTTAGTTGAATTTTCTCAAACTTTTTTGCTGCTTCTGGACACATTTTCTTAGCGGCAATTTCTATGCATTCTTTTACAAAATCCCCATCATTGAAGGGACGACTTCACTTTGCTATCATTCGAAAAATTTCATAACTAACTTCTGTAGCTGTTTCTGAATCTTGAATGGGTTTTGTAAACATAGCTTGCTGACCAATAAGCTCCCGTTTTAAAGACGACATTTTTTGCTTTCTTAATTCGCCTGTAAACTTGGTAAAAGTAGGATGCTGCGTTTCATAGTGACTTTTTACATTATATTCCTTTGCAATCGCAACAGAATTCTTGCAAATTAAACAAACGACTTTGTTATGCGACCATACAAAAAAGTATTTCTCAGTCCAAATTTCTTGAAACTGCCGATTTTCATCTTTAACCTTACGTTTTTTACTAGGTCTCGTAGTGCATCTACGGTCTACGCGAAGTTGTTCATTATCTGTCAAATTCAATTTTTAACACTATAGTTTGCGTAATTTCTACAGGACTTCTTTATTGAAACATACTCTCCGTACCGTATCGGTACGTGAAATTGGAACGTTCGTATTTTTATTTGTATACAATCTTATTTTCAAATAAATTATAACTGGTCTCTTACACAAAAAAAACATTATTTTATTTTTTTAAACTTTTTTCGAGACCCGTCATTTAATAGAAGAGTGTACATGTGTGAGATATGCTTGCTGAACGCCTGCCACGCCACGCCAAATGGTTTTCAAACGGCAACAACAGTGGTTGTACGTACTTCTGATCGACGACAAAAATAGGTACCCAATAGGTTGGAATAAACGGAATCCTAGATTCTAAAACGAGCCCCTTTAAGTAAAAATCAAATTTAAAAGTAAATCATATTTGTAAAACGAAATTAAACTGTTAACAAAAAGAAAAATATGTCAATCTTTTTTGCTCTTTTAAGTGGAATTTTTAATTAATCTTTAAAGAAACCACCTTTGGTGTTTAATTAAAAAAATATCATTTAAATCGGTTCTACCGTTTCCGAGAAATCGGTGAACATACATAAAAACACAGCTATACTGAATAAAATTCTCCCTTCTTTCTTTTTTTAAGCCTGCTAAGCTTAGAAAGCATGTGGAATGAAAATGAAAGTCAGCTGGAATTTGCATCTTTCAATTTACCATCCAGTGTGGTAATCGCTCTAGTCCATTGCACAATATGGCCTCGCCTATGAACGCTGTAGTTAGTGACAGAGTTATAAGTCTGAGACCGCGCCCAAAATTATCACATTGGGAACTTGCTTCACACGTGTGGGCCGTTTGATTTCTTTACAACGCAGATTGAGGACACACACGAAAGTAACATCGCTCCACTGTTTGAACGCCAGTAGTCCAATGAACCACTTAAGAATAGGCGTAATATTGTTTTTTATTCAAGTAATGGTGACAAACGATTACACAGTCCACTGGATGGTGAGTGTTTACTGTGGCCCATAGACATCTACATCTATCGATTTACGAGTTAACTGTATACGTCCCGCTGGGCACAGGCCTACCTTCATTTCTGGGAGCGTTTTAGGGCAAGGAAATATCAGTCGCGCTGCCCCAATGCGTGTTGGTGAACTTCACATGTCTTCGAAATATTTTTCTTTCCTCACAATGTTTTCCTCCATCCCCGTGCACATGGTAATCATCATCATCATTACAGCCATTCAGAAGTCCACTGTTGAACATAGGCATTCCCCAAGAAATGCCACAAAGCACGGTCCTGAGCCACCTGCATCCATCGACTTCCTGCATGTCTTACGAGGCCGTCACTCCATCTAGTGGGCGGACACCCTATACTTCGTCCGCCGGTGCGAGGCCACCACTTGAGAACGTTTTTTCGCCATCGGTTGTCGGTTCTTCGAGCTATATGGCCGGCCCACTGCCACTTCAGCTTACTAATCCGCTGGGCTATGTCGGTCACTCTGGTTCTACTGCGGATATCCTCATTTCTAAGTTTATAACGCAGAGAAACTCCGAGCATAGCCCTCTCCATAGCTCGCGCGACCTTGAGCTTCCTCATCCGGCCAGCAGTGAAGGACCACATCTCAGTTCCATAGGTTATCACTGGCAACATGCACTGGTTGTACAGTCTCGTTTTCAAGTTTTGAGGTATACCTGACGAGAAAATGTGCCGTAATTTCGCGAACGCTGCCCAGCCGAGTTGAATCCGTCGATTGACCTCTCGTCAACAACTTCGAGCTTAATGCTCCCAACAACTACCGGCATAATTGTGACATGAACATTATATTTGATCTTTGTTTTGTCCATGTTCATCTTAAGACCTATCCGTTGGGAGGCCATTGAGGTCATTGAGCATAGTGCTTAGGTCCTCCAGCGATTCTGCCATAAGGACTATATCGTCGGCAAATCGAAGGTAAGTGATGTACTCGCCGTTGATGTTAATACCGTATCCTTTCCAAGCACTTCAACACTTCGATATACCCACAGTCAACTTGGCACCGCTGAAGGGACTACAGCACCGCCCAAATTTCGACGGAATCAAAGGCTTTCTCATATTCCACATATTCGTGGTAAATCAGCACTTAAAATTGCAATTAACAATTTCATTGGCGCCGGGGGTGATCGAAATCGGGTTGCTCGCGTACTGTGACAGCGAGCGCTAGTCATCTGAGCTACCACGGCTCTATCCTCCATTAATAATCAAAATGCAGATGCGTTGTTAGGTCACCCTTGAGGACTAAGATGGAATGCCTCGTTTCCAGTAAAAAAGGCTTTCCAGTTTGCTACACTCACAACACAGCAGCATTAAGCTGCTATTTTACGCTGGTATTTTGTGCTGACTCATTCTTGCTACTTAATGTATTTGCTATATTTGTTTCAGGGATGTTCAATGTATAGTTTTACGAGAATATTTACAGGGAACACACCGTACAACGATATATTAGTGGATGAGATGTTTCACTTCTATTTTATGGATAATAAGCAATAACATCCCGCACGGAACAAGTATTTGTATGGCCTACCAATAATTGTTCCGGGTCTGGATGTTTGTCCTTGTGCAATTTGTGTTTGTAAACCCCCTCCACGATACAGGAGAAAATCCTAGTGTAACGTTTAAAAAACATTTTGGAAATAAAAATTGTAAAAAATTAAGGAATGTGTTTTATTGATGATTTAGAATAGCGTGGTAGTCATAATAAAGAAGTATAATACAATATCATTGATAAGCAGGCTATGCAACGAATAATAGATAAGAGCGGTAATAAAGGTGTTCAAGGAACAATAGATAAGAGGAAAGGTTGACAATGGAACGATAATGAGGGTGCAGGCCCACCGGATATGAATTAGATATTAGTTAATTGATCTGCACATCTCCGGAACGGCGCATTCTACGCAAAAACGGACCGCAGATTCGTGATCAGAGCATGCCAAAACCTTTTTATTTTTTTAGGATCCGTCGACCCACCGTCAGCAGATGAGGGCTGAGGGTGGTGCTGCTACTAAACCAACTGCTGTGCACGTAAGCCATAATTATTTATACGACCTCCAAGTCATTCAAAATAGATTCGTTCGCATAGCCACCGGAGCTCCGTTGTACCAGCGAAACTCTGACTTACACAGAGATTGTCAACTTCCAACGATCTCTGAGTATTTCGAGAATATGTCTCAGAGCTACATCGAGAGGGCCGAAACACATCCAAACCCGCTAATGGTAAACGCACTTACCTACGCTCCGACTCCGAACGTTACGCTAATTCTCCGGAGGCCCCGCGACGTTCTAATCGAACCCCTTGTTCCACTAGATGCCGACGACCGAAATGTCGTTGTTGTTGTGTTGATTATTTATGTTAGTGCAACGTTGCGGTTGCGACTGCAACGTTGCACTACAAAAAAATAATCTACCCCCCCCCCCCCCTTTTATAGCTTATGGCCTTTCAGGCCGCGAGTTTTGAGTTCGATGAAGCTGTAAGGGCCGCATAGGCTAACAGCATTAACATCACAGAAACTAGAAAAAGAGTAACCGACATAGCTCAACAGATTAGTAAGCTGTAGTGGCAATGGGCCGGCCATACAGCTCGAAGAACCGACTACCGTTGGGGAAGAAAAGTTCTCGAGTGGCAGCCTCGTACCGGCAGGACAAGTGTAGGGCGTCCTCCCACTAGATGGAGTGACGACCTGGTAAGAGTAGTGTAGTTGTACTACTTCTAGACCACCTGAGTCAGACGTGGTTCAACGACGTTCGTCGACGCCCGATCCTAAAAAAAAAAAAAAAAAAAAGGTTTTGGCATGCTCTGATCACGAATCCGCGGTCCATTTTTGTGTAGAATGCACGGTTCCGGAGATGTGTAGATCAATTAGCTAATATCTAATTGATATCCGATAAGGGCCTCCACCGTCATTAGCGTCCCATTGTTCCTATTTCTATTGTTCTATTGTTCCTTAATCACCTTCATTGCAGCGTGTGCGTCGACTATATCAGTGCTATTGTATTCTTTGTTCCTAATTATACAACGCTAATCTGAATCATCAATAAAACACATTACATAATTTTGTTACAATTTTTATTTATAAAATACAAAATCTTATTAATTATTATCTATAAAATAGGAGCGAAACATCTCATCCACTAAAATATCGTTGTACAATGTGTTCCTTGTAAATATACTCGTAAAACTATGTATTGAACATCCTTGAAACTTATATAGTAAATACATTAAGCAATATTCGCCACAAACTGAAGTCCACTCATTCTGAATCCTATCAACATTCCAGTTCCATCTTTTACAATTCCTTTTTAAAAACTCTAGATGATATCGTACAGGTGATCGTCCATATGAATCAAAATATTGACCGACGTCATTCGTATCGATATATAAAGCTACCCAATGTGACCCTGGTTTATCATCTGTATCCAAATTACATATTATATACGTTGGTACGTGGGTATACATAGGCAGTCTATTAGCTGCATAAACATTATTTTCTAGACTGGGGTGAATCTTTTTCAGATGTTGTTGTACATCTAGTGTATCCATGATATTACTGCTATTAGTAGATTATTACAGTACCTAGCTACTCAATGAATAACATAGGAATGGTCAATTATAGTGATTTCTACATATTAAATTGCATTTTTGTGTTATACAAATCGTACTTGAGTCATTGATCACCAAACAAAACACAATACGAAGAAATGTTGAGATAGGCAACGGAAATGTGAGATAAACTGATATGTTTCTAAATATTAAATTGCATTTTTGTGTTATACAAATCGTACTTGAGTCATTGATCACCAAACAAAACACAATACGAAGAAATGTTGAGATAGGCAACGGAAATGTGAGATAAACTGGTTGACGCATAAAGTAATTATCAACTCATTACGGAAATACTTTAGATTAGAATTTTTACGTACTGGTGGTATATAAGACCAACAAATGCAGTCATCGACTTAGTGTACGGTCGTTTGGCTACAGTGGATCTATCAATAGTACATTTGTGTTACTTCAATACACCAAAGGCTATGGATGTAAGTGTTTATTCTATTGACTAAATTACTTTTTTTCTGTTATTTTCATGTGTGTGTATTATTTTATTTAAATATTGTGTATGTATATGATTAAGCCGTGGTAACTCAGATGGTTAGCGCTAGCTGTAAATTTCACAGTACGCGACCCGGGTTCGATCCCCGCCAGCACCAATTAAATTGTTAATAGCAATTTTAAGTGCTTATTACCACGTGCTTGGTGGTGAAGGAAAACATCGTGAGGAAACCTGCATGTCTGAGAAAATTTCGAAGGCATGTGAAGTTCGCCAACACACATTGAGGGAGCGCGGCGGACATTTCCTTGCTCTAAAACCCTCTCAGAAATGAGAGGAGGCCTATGTTCAGCAGTGGACTTTAATAGGCTGTAACTTTAACTTTTTTAACTTTTATGATTAAGTGTTAACAAATTGATATTAACATGATAACTGTGTTGTTGCAGAAATCATTGAGCTTCGATGAAGATACCTATAAACAGTATTACTACTCGCCACTCTCCCCTCAAGAAGAGAGTGATAACCTCGTCATTAATAATAACACATGCGATGGTGGAAAAAGAAAATCGCAATCGATTGATCATTTTTTTGAAGCTGAATCAAAAATAAAAAAGAGGAAGGGAAAACTTCAGTGAAGTGTGCACCAGTGCTTTTTTCTCCACAATCATGGAAGAGAATACGGAACTATTCAATAGCGAATTAAATCAGGAGTTGTCTAAAGTTTGTGAAGAAATGGAGAGGGGTCAACTGTTCGATTCGTCATACGATGATGAGTTGTATCATCACTGTGCGATGGTTGAAACACAGTTTAAGTATGTAAAATAAACATTCATTTCGATCATAATTTACATATTGTCTTATACAGTTTTTAATAAATTTAAACATTTTAGCAGTCAACCACTACAACTTGGAAGAGGAACGAAGCGAACGTGCAGCAAAGAATCCAAGATCATCAAAAAACCAACAACGGAAGCAGAAGCGCATACCTCTGCAGGGAACAGTATCAGTAACGATGATCAAGTGGAATGTCCAACGTGCCATATATTTATCAAGAAACGGTATTTAGCTAATCATTTTAAAAGTAATGTTCATAAAAATAATCTTTTAAATTCACATAATTCTTTATCAAACGTTAGTGTTATTGAATCTGCTTTTGGAAATAGGATTTTAACTTATAAAATCAAGAGTAGAGTAGATCGTTCGACATGGGTAAATTTTGAAACTCCTGAACTATTTTTAAATTCTATTAAAGATGATATTTTATTTTTATTACAAGAGTGTATTCATCAACACATAATTTTTAAGGTAAACTTCATATTGCATGCTGATTTTGTTCAACAAACTAAAGATATTCATGATACGTTCGATTTTCAAACGCTTAACTATATTATTTGTCAAGGAGATGACTTAAATATTTTTCTTTCATCTTTAAATGATACAATTACTACTAAAATTAGTGCTTTCGAAAAAAAAGATAGTGGATGGAGTCTAAAAAACATAAAATCTATAGACATGAATGTTAATAAATTTAACCCCCTACGCGGTACTTCATACTATAGATCTTCCTCGTGACATAAAATTAAAAAAGGCTGTTATAAATGTAAAAAACAAGGATTATTTTTGTTTTAAATGGGCGTTACTCTCGGCGTTATATCCTGTAAACAAACACACCGATCGGGTATCATCGTACGTTAAACATGCAAATAAACTTAAATTTGATGGTATTTCCTTTCCGGTTAAAATTTCTGACATAGCAAAAGTAGAGAAATTAAATGATATTAGTATTAATGTTTTTGGGTTAGAATATAATAAAGAAAAACGATGTAATTCTATAGTAGGTCCATTATTTTTAACAAAGTGTCGTAAAGATAGACATATCAATTTATTATTTTTTTCCAAGGATACAAAAAATCATTATTGCTATATAAATAATTTATCGCGGTTAGTTAGTAAACAAATTTCAAAAGACGGTCACATCATGTACATTTGTGAAGCATGTCTACTTCGTTTTCCATCTCAGGAAAGGTTAAATAACCATGAACAATACGATTGTGCCCACATTTGTACAGTATTACCAAACAGTGAAACTTTAAAAAAAAAGAATTGGTTTGGTCAACCTATTTCAAATGATAAAATTAAATTTGATAGTTATGAAAAAAAGTTAAAGATACCATTCGTAGTTTATGCTGATTTTGAAGCATTTTTAAAACCAATAGAATCATGTTCTAACGATCTTTCCAAACCTTTCACTCATAATATTCAGAAACATGAAGTACATAGTTTTGGATATTATATAAAATGTTCATATGATGATAAATTATCAAAATATGTAACATATTGTGGACCCAACTGTGCACAAGTGTTTATGGAAAGTTTATCTAACAATCTAAAAGAAATAAATAGACTTCAAAAATATCCACCACTTCCGCTAACAAATGAAGACAAAAACCAAATTTCAAATGCAACCATTTGTCATATTTGTGAAACTGAGTTGGCAAAACATTTTTATGATTTTGATTGGTACACTGGTAGTTTTATAGGTGTTGCTCATGAATCATGTTGTTCGAAGATCAGAACACCTAGTTATATACCAATATTTTTACACAACCTTAGTCACTATGATGCTCATTTTATTGTTAACGCGTTAAACTTTTGTGATGGTGAAGTCGAAGTTATCCCTCAAAATAAAGAAAAATATATATCCTTTTCCAAAAAATTAAAAGTGAATAACCACGAAATTATATTGAGATTCTTAGATTCATTTAAGTTTTTATCGTGTAAATTAGAAGAATTGGCCAAAAATCTCAGTAATGATCAATTTCAAGAATTACGTAGAAATTACCCTAATGATGAAGATTTCTTTCGTTTAAAACGGAAAGGTGTTTATCCATATGAACTTATGACTAATTATGATAGTTTAAGTCTAACATCGCTCCCTGAACAAAAATGTTTTTATAGTTCACTCACAGATTCACATATTTCAAATGATGATTACAATCATGCTAAAGATGTTTGGGAACATTTTGGGTGTTGTAATATGCTAGATTATTCAAACCTATATTTAAAAACAGACGTTTTACTTTTATCCGATGTATTTGAAAACTTTAGAAAGTTATGTATTAATACATATGATTTAGACCCTGTCCATTATTACACAGCACCCGGTTTAAGTTGGGATGCAATGTTAAAATATACAAAAATAGAATTAGAACTTTTAACAGATTATGAGAAAATTGCATTTATTAGATCAGGTATCAGATGTGGTGTATCTCAATGTAGTAATCGTTATGCTAGAGCTAATAACAAATACATGGAGGATTATGATACAGGGAAACCAAATTCATATATCACATATTTTGATGCCAACAATTTATATGGTTGGGCTATGTCTCAATATCTTCCTACTGGTGGATTCGAATGGGTAAATCCAAATACAGAATTTAATGTGTCTAAGACATCAGACTTCGGTTTTATTTTAGAAGTTGATTTGGAATATCCAGATGAACTTCATGATTTACATTCGGACTTTCCTTTATGTCCAGAAAACATTTGTGTAGGCAATATTAATGAGAATAAACTAGTCCCAAATTTAAATAATAAAGATAAATATGTAATTCATTACAGAAATTTAAAGCAGTGTATAGAAATGGGGGTTAAATTAACTAAAATTCATAGAGTTTTAAAATTTAAACAGTCTCCCTGGTTGAAGATGTACATAGATCTAAACACAAAATTAAGAACTTTAGCAAAATCAGATTTCGAAAAAGATTTTTATAAATTAATGAATAATTCAGTCTTCGGTAAGACTACGGAGAATATTGAAAAAAGGGTTAACATAAAATTAGTTACGCACTGGGAGAACCAGGGTAAAGCTTTAGGTGCTCAAGATCTAATCGCTAAACCACAATTTCATAGCCTTTCAATATTTTCGGAAAACCTAGTTGCGGTTCAGTTGCGAAAAACGAAGTTAATATATAACAAACCAATTTATTTAGGGTTTTGCATTTTAGATATTTCAAAAACATTAATGTATGATTTTCATTATAACTATATGATTAAAAAGTTTAGTAAAATCAAATTATTGTATACAGATACGGATAGTTTAATATATCATATATTTACAAATGATTTTTACACTGATATAAAACCTGACCTTTCATCATACTTTGATACCTCAGATTATGATACAAATAATATTTTTGAATATCCAAAATTAAATAAAAAGAAATTAGGTTTTTTTAAAGATGAAAATAATGGTAAAATCATGAAAGAATTTGTGGGTTTACGATCCAAAATGTACGCTTTTAACTTAGAGAATAAGACTATAGCCAAGGCAAAAGGGGTAAATAAATGTATCACTAAAAAGATGACAATGAATAGTTATAAGTCTTCTCTATTTAATAAAAAAGTGCAATATTATAGTATGCTTAGATTTAAATCAATTAAACACACAATTTTCACACCAAAAATTAAATAAGATAGGTTTATCATATAATGACACAAAGAGACATATTTTAGATAATAATATTGAAACATTAGCTTGGGGTCATTATAAACTGCGTTAAGTGTTGATAGTTTTTACTTTTATGTCTGCGTTTAAGAAAAATTTATATTGATTGTAAAATTATGATAATACTATAATATGACGTAGTTTATTACATATTTAATCATTGTTTTATTGTAAATAATTTAAGTTAATTGTTGTTTCTATTTATTTGAGGTTGAGTTAATTGTAAAATTATGATGTACTAATTGTGTTAGAAATAGTATACAGATAATTCTGTTTTATATAATTTTTGGAATATATATTAATTGTTTACACCAACACTTTCATTTTTTATTTCACCCCTTTGAACTTTAGACGTGTGTTATGTTTCACTTTATCCATCCGTTCACTGCTATATTGGCGGGACCAAGTGGGTGTGGGAAGTCAAATTTTGTAACAAATTTCATAAAATCAGTTACAGAAATATGTAATTGTGATTTTAATCAGATCACATGGTGCTTTGATGAAATGCAACCATTATATAATTTACCAAATGTTAACTATCATCAAGGAATTCCAAATCTTAATATGTTTGATGGTGAAAACCCACATCTTGTTATTATTGATGATCTAATGAGAGAGTCCGATGGAAGAATTGTGGATATATTTACAAAAGGTAGTCATCACAGGAATCTTAGTGTATTTTATCTAACACAAAATTTATTTCATCAGGGTAAAGGACAAAGAGACATATCTTTAAACTCAAGTTATATAATATATTTTAAAAACCCTCGAGATAAAACTCAAATAAGATATTTAGCAAGACAAGTATCACCAGATAACCCAAAATTCATTGAAAATGCCTACAGGGATGCAACTCTAGAGGCGCATGGATATTTAATGGTAGATTTAAAACAGAATACCAATGATTTTTGTCGTATCAAGACAAATGTCTTTCCATTTAATGGTTTCTGTACAGTCTACGTCCCCACAAAAGAGTTTAAATACACCAAGAATCAAACAATTGAAATCATTGCTAAATGATGCATCGTCGACTCACAACGTATAAACATTTGCTAACCGCTTTGCATACGCTTAAACCAAAATATCAAAGAGCATTACTTAAAACGTGTGATGAAGAAGAAATTAACTGTATTTGTGAGTGTATTCATAACGTTTTACAAGGAAAAGTACCTCTTAAAGATCAGGATAAACAAAAATTGAATAAACATAAAAACATACTCCGTAAACTAGTACGTAAGTGTAAACATAAACTAAGAAAAAATATAATTACACAAAAAGGAGGGGCTTTCTTACCAACAATATTAGGTGCAATATTGAGTGGATTAGTGAGTGGACTAGCCAGTTAACATGGAAAATGCAAAGAAAATGATACTTATCGAACCTGGATTGATTGAAAAATTAAAACAAGAAAATAAGGTTAATAGTAATTTATCTCGATTGGATATTGAAATGCAAAATATTATGAATAGTAAGACGGAAGACCGAAAGAAATGGATATTATATTTACAAACACTGCAAAGATACCTTCATTTTACCGAAGAGGATCGTCAACCACTCAAATTACCAATTTATTCTGATACATCTAATGAAGATTCAAATGAGTCAAAAATTGGTTTTAAAAATAAAGATAGAGATCTAAAAACTTCAGTTGATATTGAATCTTTGCTGGAGGAGAATCGATCCATTAAAAGTAAAGAAAATGTTGAAAATCCACTTTACACACCAGCTCAAATACTCAGTTTAATACCAAAAACTTATCATAAAAAAGGGCAGTTATTATTAAACTTAGTTGAAACAAGTAAAAGTAAAATACATTGGGATAATGAAGGTACAGTCATAATTGATAGTGAAAAAATTCCTGGAAGTAATATTGTTGATTTAATAAATGATTCACTAAGACCCCTAAAAAGAAGTGATCCGGTAGGGTGGGTTAGATTTGCTGAAGCATTAAAAGATATTAAAGTACCACTTACTTATATTGGAAATCCAAGGAGATGTGAGTTTATTAACCAACTTCAAGCAAAAGATCTGAACAAACCCTCTGAGATTGAAGTTCAAGAGTTTTCTACACCGGTCAGTAGAGATAAAAAGTCTACAACTAAAATACGTAAAGGACTTGAGTGGGAAAAATGGACCCCGTACTAGAAGAAATTAACAGGATTTATTATGATCCACCTAATCCCGCTGGTTTTGGTAGTATTGATAAATTATCAAAAGCCATGAAGGGTAAAATGAATAAAAAGCAAGTAAAGGAATGGTTAAAATCACAAGAAACATACACATTACATAAACCCATTCGAAAAAAATTCCCGCGTAATAGGTACATTCTATCAAATATTAATGAACTGTGGCAAGCTGATTTAAGTGATATGCGAACTTATTCTCAATATAATGATGGTTTCAAGTATATACTTTGTATTATTGATGTATTTAGTAAATATGCTTTTGCAAGACCAATGAAAAAGAAAAACTCAGAAACAACTAAAGAATGTTTTGAAAGTATATTTACTGAAAGTAATTTAACACCTACTCACATACAATCCGATAAAGGTACAGAATTTGTTTCAAAAGATGTACAAAAATACTTTAAATCCAAAAAGATTAATTACTATACCACTAACAATCCTGACATTAAGGCCAGTATTGTTGAACGATTTCAAAGAACACTAAAAATGAAAATGTGGCGTTATTTCACTCATAATAATACTTATAGATATATAGATGTTTTACAAGATTTAATATACTCTTATAATCACAGCTTTCACTCTAGTATTAAGATGTGCCCATGTGATGTAAATTCCAACAATATTATGACAGTTTGGACTAATCTTTATGATAGACGGTCAAAAAAACTTTCTTTAGAAAATCCTAAACCAAATTTCAATGTGGGTGATTATGTTCGAATAACTAAATATAAACATGTATTCCAAACAGGATATGAATCAAATTGGAGTGATGAAATATTTATTATATCTTCAATAATTGATAGATCTCCATGGGTTGTTTATACAATAACAGATTTACAAAATGAACCAATAATTGGTACTTTTTATGAAAGAGAATTACAGAAAATCACTTACAACCCCACCTCACAACATAAAATAGATAAAATAATTGACACTCGTTATTTAGGTAACAGAAAAGAAGTATTAGTGAAGTGGAAAGGTTATCCAGATAAATTTAACAGTTGGATTTTAGCTTCTAGTTTAAAAGAAATATGAATAAAGAAAGTTTCTATTTAACTTTGCTCAGCAATAGTTCAATGGAATACTTTCCTGATAACAAGACCACAAATTTTTCAACGAAATTACCAAAAGCTATAAAATTAGAAGGTGAATGGTCGGTTGGAGTTGTCGAGTTTCAATATCCATGTACCATGTTTACTGTTCAAGACCATGAAAATGTTATATACATTACATAATCTATGTTAATGCCTAATGAAGATAAACCATCCACAGTGTACTACAAAAAACATATTCCAGCTACCAACTATGATAACGTTGAGCATATTTTAAGAGTGTTAAATGGTATCGGAGAGAACTTGAAATTTCGCTATGATGAAATAACAAAATTTGTGTCTATTTCGGTATTGGATAAAAATATAACATCCGTAACATTATCACCCAAATTAAGTTTACAGCTAGGTTATGAACCAAATAAAAATCTCCTAGAGAGAAATTTTGGAAAGTGTCCTGCTAATTTACACTTAGGGTTACCATCTCAACTATTTCTATATTGCGACATTATCGATCCTCAGATTGTGGGTGATGTTATGACTCCTTTATTAAGAGTCATTTCATTAGATCCTACAAAATACATTTATGGTGCAAATAAAATGCACGTTTTCTCTCAACCTCACTACTTACCTGTTATGCGAAGAGAGTTCGATACGTTGGAAATAGTTATAAGATCGAGTACAGGACAAAAAATACCATTCCAGTTTGGAACCGTGTGTATTAAACTACATTTCCGAAAATTATAATAATGAATTCTCTTCGTGATCATCATAAATGTCCATATGAAAATTATTATACACATCAAGCTGGATCAGGAGTTGGAGTAATTTATAAGGGTTCACCATATCAACGCGGTCATGGTATTGGGAGCTTCTTAGGGGGGTTATTCAGATCAGTTTTACCTTTACTTTCAAGTGGTGCTCGAGTGATTGGTAAGGAGGCATTAAGCGCTGGAGTAGGACTTTTATCGGATATGGTTCAAGCCCGTCCTATGGAAGCCTCAATAAAAGATCGTCTAAAGCAAGTTAGTACGAATTTAAAACGAAAGGCTGATGAGAAAATTGATCAATTTAACATGACTGGATCTGGGTATAAAACTAAAAGAAAACGATTGACATCGTTCATTCCACCATTAACTGCTAAAGTGAAAGCTGCGAAAAAACTTTGTCTAAAACCAAAAAATATCAAAGATATATTTTCAAACTAAATATGTCTTTCCTTCATAATCATTCTTGCGAGTGCGTTAAGTCAGAATTGGATTTGTTTGCACTACCGTCTACACAAACAAGCATTGAAAATGGATTGTGGATTCATTATAAACCAATTTCATCTCTTGGTGATGATGGACCTATCGAGTTTCAAGTTCCTGGGACCGGCGATGACTACATAGATTTGTCTCATACATTACTCCACATAAAGGCAAAAGTATTAAATCAAGATTCAACTAACTTGGTATCTACTACAATAGTAGCACCTGTAAATAATTGGCTGCATTCACTTTTTAGTCAACTTGATGTTTATTTAAACCAAAAACTTGTATCACTACCTAATAATACCTATGCATATCGAGCATACATGGAAACCCTTTTAAACTATGCCCCTGCTGCTAAACAATCTCATCTTACTTGTAGTCTTTGGTATGAGGATACAGCAGGAAAAATGGATTCTACAGATGGTAAAAACATAGGATTTGTTAAAAGACAGGAATTGATTAGTGAAAGTAAGGAAATAGAAATGATTGGTCATCTTCACGGTGACATTTTTAACCAAGATAAATTTTTAATTAATGGTGTTGAAATGAGTGTTAAATTGGTTCGATCAAGAGAGAGTTTTAATTTAATTGTTGGATCAAACGATGTAAAGTTTAAAGTTTGCATTACGGACGCAACTCTTATTGTTCGACGAGCACGAATTAATCCAAGTGTATTACTCGCACATCAAAAAGTTTTAGCTTCTACCACTGCTAAATATCCTATTACTCGAGCCGAAGTAAAAGTTTTAACAATTCCTTCGGGTGTTCAAGGAAAAACTCTTGATAATATATTTTTAGGACAGGTACCGAAAAGATGTATAATTGGATTTGTGAACAATTCTGCATTTAATGGTTCCCTTACTAAAAATCCATTTAACTTTGAAAACTATGGTATTAATTCTTTCAGCTTATATATTGATGGTCAACAAATACCTTCAAAAGCTTTGCAACCATCTTTTAATAATAGCATATTTACATCAGCATATCATACTCTATTCTCGGGAACTGGTATTCACTTTCTTAATGAAGGAAATGGAATCTCTTGTGAACAGTATGGCAAAGGTTACTGTCTATTAGCATTTGACTTAACTCCTGATTTATCAGCTAACTCATCAACTCATTGGAATCTCATAAAGCATGGTAGTGTAAGAATAGAAGTACGATTTGAATCCTCATTAATACAAACAATTAACTGTATAGTTTATGCTGAGTTTGATAATATTATTGAGATAGATAAAAACAGAAATGTTACTGTAGACTATAGTAGTTAAGGTTATAATATGTGTTGTGTGTTAGATTTTATGTGTTATGTGTAATGCATTTTGTGTGTATGTAACTATGTGAAACGTTATAAAATTAAATAAAACAAATTGTATGCAATATATTTTTTTTATTTCTTTATAAATCTTCTATTTAATCTAATACAAAACACTGTTCGAGTTGAAATTTTACATAAGCACACTGACTAAACCACTGAACATGCTGCTGCCAAGGATCATCATCATCTTCCCAATCTTTTAAACCACCACCACAATGGAAACACTTGGTCCCGTCTGCATGGCCAGTATAAAAGAAACCAGCTTCTGCAAGATCTTCAGGTTTCTGTCGCATAACTAGAGGCCAGTTTTCGAAACTAAGCAAACGGCTAGATTTTGAACTGAAGAATGGATATTCAGCTCTTGAGTACTGCATACTCTTCTCGTTTTCTTCTCCACTCAGTGTTGTAGTTTTGTTATTCAATGATGTGTTTTGTACACGTATGCCACACTCATCTCTTCCTTCCGCTCTTGTCTTCCTGTAATTGAAGTAAACAGAATCACATTCACTAATGATCAGCTAATGACTGTCATTGTTAAAAAAGTATTTTTTAACTTTTTCACTTTCTGCTATTGTCTTTGTTATATTGTATACGAGGGCGTTTGTGTTGTCGTAGATGCTATCCTTATTAGTCTTTACGTAATATTTAATTCTAGTGGAAGCATGTTTCCAATGATCAGTAGTTGGAATCTTGGATAGCTTCTTCATATCGTACATTTCAATTTTGATGAGATGCGTCGCTTGGTCTCCGTCGTCAGAATTAGTAGAAATGTATGATACACCATCTCTAGCGGCTCGTGCTACGGTTGATGATAACAGCTTCCTCTTTTTTATTTTTGATTCAGCTTCAAAAAAATGATCAATCGATTGCGATTTTCTTTTTCCACCATCGCATGTGTTATTATTAATGACGAGGTTATCACTCTCTTCTTGAGGGGAGAGTGGCGAGTAGTAATACTGTTTATAGGTATCTTCATCGAAGCTCAATGATTTCTGCAACAACACAGTTATCATGTTAATATCAATTTGTTAACACTTAATCATAAAAGTTAAAAAAGTTAAAGTTACAGCCTATTAAAGTCCACTGCTGAACATAGGCCTCCTCTCATTTCTGAGAGGGTTTTAGAGCAAGGAAATGTCCGCCGCGCTCCCTCAATGTGTGTTGGCGAACTTCACATGCCTTCGAAATTTTCTCAGACATGCAGGTTTCCTCACGATGTTTTCCTTCACCACCAAGCACGTGGTAATAAGCACTTAAAATTGCTATTAACAATTTAATTGGTGCTGGCGGGGATCGAACCCGGGTCGCGTACTGTGAAATTTACAGCTAGCGCTAACCATCTGAGTTACCACGGCTTAATCATATACATACACAATATTTAAATAAAATAATACACACACATGAAAATAACAGAAAAAAAGTAATTTAGTCAATAGAATAAACACTTACATCCATAGCCTTTGGTGTATTGAAGTAACACAAATGTACTATTGATAGATCCACTGTAGCCAAACGACCGTACACTAAGTCGATGACTACATTTGTTGGTCTTATATACCACCAGTACGTAAAAATTCTAATCTAAAGTATTTCCGTAATGAGTTGATAATTACTTTATGCGTCAACCAGTTTATCTCACATTTCCGTTGCCTATCTCAACATTTCTTCGTATTGTGTTTTGTTTGGTGATCAATGACTCAAGTACGATTTGTATAACACAAAAATGCAATTTAATATTTAGAAACATATCAGTTTATCTCACATTTCCGTTGCCTATCTCAACATTTCTTCGTATTGTGTTTTGTTTGGTGATCAATGACTCAAGTACGATTTGTATAACACAAAAATGCAATTTAATATGTAGAAATCACTATAATTGACCATTCCTATGTTATTCATTGAGTAGCTAGGTACTGTAATAATCTACTAATAGCAGTAATATCATGGATACACTAGATGTACAACAACATCTGAAAAAGATTCACCCCAGTCTAGAAAATAATGTTTATGCAGCTAATAGACTGCCTATGTATACCCACGTACCAACGTATATAATATGTAATTTGGATACAGATGATAAACCAGGGTCACATTGGGTAGCTTTATATATCGATACGAATGACGTCGGTCAATATTTTGATTCATATGGACGATCACCTGTACGATATCATCTAGAGTTTTTAAAAAGGAATTGTAAAAGATGGAACTGGAATGTTGATAGGATTCAGAATGAGTGGACTTCAGTTTGTGGCGAATATTGCTTAATGTATTTACTATATAAGTTTCAAGGATGTTCAATACATAGTTTTACGAGTATATTTACAAGGAACACATTGTACAACGATATTTTAGTGGATGAGATGTTTCGCTCCTATTTTATAGATAATAATTAATAAGATTTTGTATTTTATAAATAAAAAGTGTAACAAAATTATGTAATGTGTTTTATTGATGATTCAGATTAGCGTTGTATAATTAGGAACAAAGAATACAATAGCACTGATATAGTCGACGCACACGCTGCAATGAAGGTGATTAAGGAAGAATAGAACAATAGAAATAGGAACAATGGGACGCTAATGACGGTGGAGGCCCTTATCGGATATCAATTAGATATTAGCTAATTGATCTACACATCTCCGGAACCGTGCATTCTACACAAAAATGGACCGCGGATTCGTGATCAGAGCATGCCAAAACCTTTTTTTTTTTTTTTTTTTTTTTTTTTTTTTTTTTTTTTTTTTTAGGATCGGGCGTCGACGAACGTCGTTAAACCACGTCTGACTCAGGTGGTCTAGAAGTGGTACAACTACACTACTGGTAGACATGCAGAAAGTCAATGGATGCAGGTGGCTCGGGCCGTGCCTTGTGCCGTTTCTTGGGGGAGGCCTATGTTCAGCAGTGGACTTGTGAAGGGCTGTAATGATGATGATGATGATTATAAATATGTAAATTAATATGTGTAATAAGCTTCATTAATTCCCTCATTATTGCTACATATGGGCTCTGTTAATTAGCGTCAGAAATAGGTTCAATTCAAATAATAGAAGAATAGGCACCCACGCACACATGCATCATTGCCACTTATTGTCAGAACACGCACACATGCATATAGCATGTGTGCGTGTTCTGACAATAAGTTGTGCTTGTTTGTTTGAAATGAATTAAAAACAAACAAATTGTAAACGAATAATAAAATTATTTTAAAAACATGTTTACTTACAATAAAATTTAAAGTATTAAATGATTGCAAGAAAAAATACTTTTGCATTTAAAATCACTAATAATAAAGTTGTCGGCTATAACAGGTAGGTTGATAATTTATTGATGAATAATTTAAATAATTTTAAAGAAACATGCGGTCGCCAGGGCAGGGCTGTGTTGTTACGCATTACTAATTTAGTGTTAGGGTCAGGGTTTTTAAAATGTCTTAAAAGCTAGTAGTTATCTTGGTCATTATGTCTTTTTAGAATTTAAATTACCACATTACAAATAAAAATTTTCATATTGTAATATATTAATATTGATATTTGTATTGTATACAGTGTTGTCGTAATTACCTATGTCGTAAAATGAACAAACCTGAAGTTTCTTTTTAGGGTTCCGTACCTCAAAAGGAAAAAACGGAACACTTATAGGATCATTTTGTTGTCCGTCTGTCTGTCTGTCAAGACCCTTTTTCTCAGAAACGCGTACGGAGGTATCAAGAAGAAAATCCTATTCAATACTCAAGTCTACTGTCCCTTGAAGCTGAAAAAATCAAACTTCTAAGCCAACGCAATCAAAACCTACAGAGTAGAAATGGAACGAGTAGTGATTCGTCGAGTACTCGGCCACCGAGTAAATTTTAAATATTAGTAATAAAAATTTCTATTATAGATTCTTATGTACGTTCTAAATATTTCTGCTGCTTCTCATGTTCCTGATGTTTTAATGTGTCTAATATAATAATAATGATAAAAACTGGCTTTTTGTCTTTATTTTTATAATGATTTCTTATATTTACGCGAACACTACACATTTTTAAATAAAACTAATTTTACGGATTTTATCGCGTATATTAACTTATTTTTATATTCCCGACGTTTCGGGTGCTTTCCAGCACCCGTGGTCACGGGGGACTGAGGTGTTTGACGTCCTGCTTTCATAGTTAGCCCGGCTACCTTCAGTTTTTTAATATTAATTTTTGGTTCGATTTACGCAGAATGAGCTTACAGTATCTTGAAGTCTAGCAGTGGTATACTTGGGTTAGGATTTGAGTTTTATTAATTATGGAATCCCAAGCAGATGGCAGCACCCATCCATCTTCTCTATTGAAATTAGGATGTTTTTTAATTTCAATAGCCTCGCGAATCATCCTTGGGAGGAATCGGTGTTCTTTTGCCATTACATTAGATTTGATAGACCACAAATCCTCGCAAAAGAACACCGATTCCTCCCAAGGATGATTCGCGAGGCTATTGAAATTAAAAAACATCCTAATTTCAAATCCTAATAATTTTAAACTTATATACCTACGGATTTGTTCGGAACCCTCGGTGCGCGAGTCCGACTCGCACTTGGCCGGTTTTTTTATATAGGGTGACAAGCGAGCACACAGTCCACCTATAGGTAAGTGGTTGCTGTGGCCCATAGACATCTACATCTATCTCCGTTTGCGAATCTAAATGCAGATAAGTTGTCAGCCGTGAGGAATAACATGGAATGATTATTTTTGAGTAAAAAGGGTCTCCGATTCTCTACACTTACCATACGAAACACAGCAGTGTTAAGCTGCTATTTTACGCTGGTATTCTGTGAGAGCGTGGTCCTTATCCGGTCGAACCGACCCATTCGTGCTACAACTATACAATTAATATAGCTGCAGCATTTCACTAGTGCCGTGCCGTGCCGTGTAGTGGCGGTTAAAAATATCCACTACCCCATATCTTCCCGTGAGGGTCGTAAGAGGCGACAGTGGGAAACAGGCATGAGATGGGCAGCAGCATCTTCCTGATAACAGCAATATCACAATAGAAAAACTGCGGTTGCCAACCCGCTTGACAACGTAAAGTTACGAAAAGACCATGGCGACAATGGTAATTGGTAACGGCGGGGCAGGGGGTGCTACGAATCTTCGGTGGAGGTTCGGTTGCACCTACGAAGACTCGACCTGGCAACTTATAACGTACGCACCCTGAGGACTGACGAGAAGATCCTGGAGCTGGAAGAAGAGGTAGACAAGTTGCGCTGGAATATTATAGGATTATCCGAGGTCCGAAGAGAGGGGAAGGACACGGTAATACTGGAATCCGAAAACTTGTTCTATCACCGGGAGGGCGACCATCTGTCCCAAGGAGGTGTCGGATTTATCTTCTTCAAGTCTCTCGTTAACAACGTTGTATAGATTGAGAGTGTGTCGATGAGGGTTGCGTACCTTATACTCAGAATCACCAAACGATATTCGCTGAAAGTCATGCAGGTTTACGCACCAACCTCGGCACACCCCGATTAGGAGGTGGAGGAAATGTATGAGGATATCTCTAGAGCCATGCATTCCTCCACAACCCACTATACGGTGTTAATGGGAGACTTCAATGCAAAACTAGGCACAAGAGAGAGCGGTGAGCTGAAAGTAGGGAAATTTGGAATAGGGCAACGGAACCCAAGGGGCCAGCAGCTGGCTGACTTTATGGAGAAAGAGGGACTCTTTATGATTTTAACAGTGGTAGAGCCACGCGGCAGATTTTGCTGTCGCACGGATAGGCCGGCTCAAACCGGAGTGGTGCCACGACCTCACAGAATACCAGCGTGAAGTAGAGGTTTACCTCTGCGTTTCGCTTGGTGAGTGCAGGTGGCCGGAGGCCCTTTTTACTGGAAATGAGGTATTCCATCTTAGTCCTCACGGGTGACAACGCATCTGCATTTTGATTCGAAAACGAGGATAGTTGTAGATGTCTATGGGCCGCAGTAACCACTTATCATCAGGTGGACTGTGTGCTCGTTTGTCACCCTAATCCTAAAAAAAAAACTCTTTCTTCCAGAATCGGTCCCACAGGAAGTGGACCTGGTCGAGCCCCGACGGTTCGACAGAAAATGAGATTGACTTCATTATGACGACCAGAAGACAACTGTTTAGTGATGTCTTAGTGATCGCGAGGGTGAAAACTGGTAGCGATCACAGAATTTTTAGAGGGACAATGAACCTAAACGTTAGGCTGGAGAGGTCTCGTCTAATGAAGTCAATTCTCCGTCCCCCTCGTCCAAAGTCCCGAAATCTCTCAGCTCGAGTTACAAAACCGTTTTCGGTGCCTAGAAGACTGCAATGAAGTGAACGATATGAATGATAAGCTCGTGGAAACGGTCCATGTATGCGGTCGAAGCTAAGTTCTGCAAGACCCGCTGCAGAAGAACACAAAAACTCTCAGATCACATTCTTAATCTGATGGCTGTTAAACGGGAAATGAGGCTGCAGTCTTCAACAGATTTGACAGCATACAGGAAACTGAACAAACAGATCTCCAAATGCATGTGGCGAGACTTACGCAACTTTAATACAGCTTGAAGAAGCGATCGTGTTCTTCAAAAAAGGAGATAACGCTCTCTTGAAGAACTACAGACCGATTTCCCTCTGAGCCGCGTCTACGTGCTGTTTTCGAGAGTCATTACGAATCGTCTCGCACGCAGACTCGACGTCTTCCAGCCTCCCGAACAAGCCGGTTTCCGAAAAGGCTTTAGTACCATAGACCACATACACACTTCGGCAAATTGTACAGAAGACAGAAGAGTAAAATCTGCCACTTTGCCTTGCGTATGTGGACAATGAGAAAGCCTTTGATTCCGTCGAAATTTGGGTGGTGCTACAGTCCCTTGAGCGGCGCAAAGTTGACTGTCGGTATATCGAAGTGCTGAAGTGTTTGTATAGGAGAGCTACGATGGTTATCCGAGTAAAGAATCAGAGTACGAAACCTATCCTACTGCAGAGAGGTGTAAGACAGGGTGACGTTATATCTCCGAAACTCTTCACCGCTGCATTGGAAGACGTTTTCAAGCTACTGGACTGGAAAGGATGTGGTATTAACGTCAATGGCGAGTACATCACTCACCTTCGATTTGCCGACGATATAGTTCTTATGGCAGAATCGCTGGAGCACCTAAGCACTAAGATCAATGACCTCAGTAGTGTCTCCCAACGGATAGGTCTTAAGATGAACATGGACAAAACAAAGATCATGTTTAATGTCACACCTATGCTGGTAGTTGTTGGGAGCACTAAGCTCGAAGTTGTTGATGAGTATGTTTACCTGGGACAAATAGTCCGACTAGGTAAGTCCAACTTCGACCGAGAGGTCAATCGACGGATTCAATTCAGTTGCGCAGCGTTCGGGAAATTACGGCACATCTTCTCGTCAGGTACTTCAAAACTTGAAAACGAGACTGTACAACCAGTGCGTGTTGCCAGTGATGATCTATGGAACTGAGACGTGGTCCTTCACTGCTGACCGGATGAGGAAACTCAAGGTCGCTTAGCGATATATGGAGAGGGCTATGCTCAAAGTTTCTCTGCGTAATAAACTTAGAAATGAGGGTATCCGCAGTAAAACCAGAGTGACCGACACAGTCCAACGGATTAGTAAGCTGGAGTGGCAATGGGCCGGCCATATAGCTCGAAGAACCAACAACCGATGGGGAAAAAAGGTTCTCGAGTGGCGGCCTCGTACCGGCGGACGAAGTGTAGGGCCCCACTAGATGGAGTGACGACCTGGTAAGACATGCAGGAAGTCGAAGGATGCAGGTGGCTCAGGACCTTGTTTTGTGGCATTTCTTGGAGGAGACCTATGTTTATCAGTGGAATTGTGAAGGGCTGTGATGATGATGATGATGATGATTTCACCATCACACATCGTGACAAAACTCGCGATACCATCCATGTCATGTGGATGACTGGTGATCCACCACTGTGCGATTTAAAAGAAGTTTTCTTCCTCGCACAACTTCCTTGTCGAATCGACTACCATCGGCGATTTTTCCGGACCAACACGACTTAGGGATCTTCAAGAAAAGAGCTTACTCCTTTTTAAAAGGCCAGCAACGCATCTCCAATTCCCCTGGTGTTGCAGTTGTTCATGGGCGCCGGTAATCACTTATCATCAGGTGAGCCGTATGCTCGTTTGCCCCCTCTACTATAAAAAAAAGCATGGCTCTACCACGTTTAAACATCGATATTTGTGGTTCAGACTTATTACTTTTAAACTATCCTGTATTTTCCTGCCCAGTTTTGACCACAGTAGTAACTTCTTAACATTATTGAAGTATTGCGATTTCTACGCCTGATAAGCGTAAGAATTAAGGTCAGGCCCATTTTTAAGTTACCGCCCATTTCTTGTTTAGTTTCCCTCTATCGCCTCTTGCGATACCCTCGGTATGTTATGGGGTAGTGTACTCTTACAGTGCAAGTTACAAACACTTATAGGTAAGTTTAAAATACTAAAAATATGAGTGGGACTGCTTGTTCTTCGCAATAGTACTTTTACGGGATGGTAAAGAACAATTTAAAATTTAAAATTTTATACAACCGACTTCAATACAAAATTATTAAGAATAACTCAAAAACTATTCGTCAAACCTTTATCAATTTATATGGGACCACATGAGAAGCACCAGCTTTCAAATAAACAAAGAATCATCGAAATCGGTTCACCCAGTAAAAATTTATGAGTTAACACACATAAAAAAACATACAGTCGAATTGAGTACCGTCTCCTTTTTGAAAGTCGGCAGAAAAAACTTAAGGTGAAAGCGCCAGGGTAACCCGCTAAATTCAATTTTTTTGCAATTTGCAGGTGAGTGTCAGGTTGTATGTTTAATATATTATGATACGCGACCGTAACGAGTATGTATTTACAGAATTATAATCATTATAATCATCAATACAATCCCATTGTATGCCAGTTTCTAGAAAAACTCATTTACATGGGGAAAAACGTTATCGCTTTTTGTGTGAAAAATTTACAGCTCCACAATCTTCTTAATCAAAATAAGTTTGTCCGTTTGGGCGCTACGAAGCCACAAACAGACACACAGATACACAGACACACAGATGCATAGATACATAGACACAGACACACAGATACACAGACACACATATACACAGACATACGGATACACAGAGGCACAGACACAGATATACAAACACACAGATACACAGACACACAGACACAGAGATACACAGACAGATACACAGACACAGATACACAGACACACAGATACACACAGTTCTGTCTACTCTGTCATAAGCCTTCTCCAAGTCCACGAACGCACAAATAACTTTTTTCTTTTTGGCCAAAAACTTCTCAGCGATCACGCGCATGGAAAAGACATGATCCGTACACCTATTCCCTTTCTAAATCCCGCTTGCACATCCCAAATTAAAAAAAGGGTTAAAAAGAATACTTAGTTAAATCGATTCTTATATTAGAAATCTATTAAAAATCAAAATTGAGACGACTTAGCGTGTGAAACAGTAGCATTATGTCGTTATTTTTAACCCTCGACGAAATCAGAGGGGTGTTATAAGTTTGTAGTGTGTATCTGTATGTCTATCTGTGACATGACAGTCCCTCAATGGATGAACCGATTTTAAAAGGTGTCTTAATCGAGAGTTATTAGCCATGTTTCAAAAAAAGTCTATTAGCCGTTTGAAGATCATCAGCTCTTAGTTTCGGGGTTTTATAAAATTTTTGATTTTATACGCTCGTATTCTGTGAGAGCATACTAATCCGTTAGGGTAAATTAGTTACTTTAATATTCATAACTCTCGCTAACTTTACCGGCTCACGAAACGTTCACGAAAATTCAGTAATTACGTAAGAGCTAATGAGTGACTAATTATTTTTTTGATTAATCATTTTAAGTTTTTTCCACCTAAATGTGATCAGGAACAGAGACTGAAAGCACTTTTTATTTGGTAATTACAAAATATGTTTGTCTGTCTGTTTGTTCCGGCTAATCTCCGAGACGGCTGGACCGATTTTAACGGGGCTTTCACTGACAGTTAGCTGATGTTTTAAAGAGTAATTTCGGCTAATTTAATTTAAAAAAAAAAAAGAATTAGTGCTCCGCGCAAAAATTAAAACCTATGAAATCCTGTCGTAATAAATTCAAAGCGGAAGAACTCGCGAGGAACTGCTAGTAATTTATAAAAAACTTTATTACTTCGAAACGCAACTCCAAGCCCCAGTTACAAAACATGTTTGCTAAAAGAAAAAGTATTTCGATAATTGCTTCTCTGATTGAACATCACTAAACAAACAAGGTACGCAATATTTTAGGATGACCATAAATAAATTATGAAAATCGGACAATATAATTATTCTGGTCGGTATAGAGACAAAGTATTCGGCGTACTAGGTAGATACGTCTTGCTGAGCCGTGAGTACTGAGTTTCAATCTCAGTCAAAGAATCGAAGAGCGTTAAGAGCCATCTGCGTGTATATGACCCACAGGCCACACATGTAAAAAGACTGACAGAATACCTTAAATAATGTTATTTCTAAGTGCAAACCTGCGCGCTAACATATTGCATCGGCTGCTAACGCATTTCTTTCCCTCTCTATGTCCGCAACATCACTGATCTTTGGTTAATGACTATAACTCTGAAACTTACAGGAGTAGCACTAAATGAAGTGTTTATTAAACTCTATTAAATCTGACTCCTCTAAGCTTCACAGTTGGTATATCAGAGGGTTTCTTTGTGGCAGCCTTGAACACATTAAGCTCACTCTTTTTGATATTGTGTAAGAGACGGTGTGACTAGGCATATATCTCACATACTGACAGCATCTTCTAAAAACACTTTTAGACGGGCTTAGCAAGACCTTATCATCAGCTAAGCTAATACTATTTATAATTTATTTCATCAATTGGACAACTAACTCCAGCTCGACAGCCAGCTGGTTTTACTCTACCACACCCCGCACTCTAACCTGTTGTCATTCAAAAGCGCACCTGCCCATCTAACTTGGTTAATTTGGTGTCAATAGCAAAATTTAAAGATATTAATCAGCTTATCTGGCAAGGCCGCTTCATTTTGTTTCCTTCAGAGTGCATATCATGTCATACATAATCAAAACATCATGCTTTTAAGAGATCCATAAAAATATAATAAAAATAATATAAAAATAAGTAAATTAGTTAAACGCGATAAGATCCTTAAAATATCCAAGGTTTTCAAATAAAATAAATCCTAGATCACACTCCTGGCATTGCGCTCTCTGTACGTGACGTTTCATTACAATTGGTTAATTTATTCTGAAGATTTGCCCAGATAGACAAACAGAAGAAATTAAAAAAAAATGGATTACTCAAACTTAAAATAGTCTTAGTTGTATGGAAATGAGCCACTCAGCTCAATAAAAGTCAGTTATTTCGACATCTCAGACAGAATTTACAATTGTATTATATGTGTGAATGTTATTTTGAAAATGGCATTCAGAAATCGAGGCGCGGTAGATTTTCGTCGAGGTCTTAGTGCTAGTTGACGTATATATAGGGAATTTCTTTGCAACTTATGGTGAATGAAACCTTTTAACTGTACTTGTAAACGACCGAACAAAACATGGAAAGTCTTGTTTAATTTCGAAAATATGGCTAACGTAAGTGTTGCAAACAAGTCGGCTATGTGAATGTAAAGGCACCGAAATATGTCCATATTTATGAGAGCTCTTCAGTATTTACTTTGATATGTTGTTGATATTTACCTTGAGAATGATGATGAGAATGATAGGAGCTATTAATGTGGCGTTTTTATATTTAATGTAATCACCGGTAGTTTTATCAACTTTTCATTTTGTAAAAAGAGACAAGTTTAACGGATAAAGTATAGCCGACATCCCTTCTGGCATTGCTTTCTATCTTTGCATGAAGTTTCATTGGTTCCATTCAAGCCATTTCCAAGGTTAGCCCGGACTGACAGACAAAATTTTTAAAAATGGTTGTTTACGTCAGGGTTTATAACTTTTACAACTGTTATTTAAACATTAGGGATTTTATTATAATCAGTTTGTAAAAATTAATGGTTGAAATTTCCTGTGGTTGGTAAATTACGAGTGCACCTCAACGGTCTCGCTAGTGTTCTAGCGTTCGACGAGTTCGTGAAAACATCTGGATTAGCTCTCCACTAACTAGTATCCAAACGTATCTGACAGGTCAACCGTTTAGCTCGATCGAAAATCTAGCTATAATCGCTGACATAAATAACCTTGTACCCTCAGCATCCCAGATAGCGCTTTTTTTATAGAAAAGGGGGCAAACAAGCAAGCTACTCACCTGATGGTAAGTGACTAACGCCGTCCACTAACAACCGCAACACCGGGGGAATTGCAGATGCGTTGCCGGCCTTTTAGAAAGGTGAAAGCTCTTTTCTTGAAGGTCCCTAAGTCGCATCGGTCCGGAAAAACTGCCGGTGGTAAGCAATTAAACAGAGATGTTGTTCGTGGAAGAAAACTCTTAGTAAAACGCACAGTCGTGGACCGCCAAGCATCCAGACAGCGTCCACAAGCCAACCTCATATCTATGGAACGAATCAGATTGATCTTGCCAGAGAAGTCTCCACTCTCCGAAAACCAGTTGAAGCACTTACACCTACCCAAAGGAACAACTGATCACGATCACTTTCGAGACGTAACATGCAAAAATACCTCTTACTTTCTACTTTAAGATCTTAGTACAGCTATAGGAAATATCTTACTTGCTAGTATAACTTCAAATATGGCAACAATTTGGTTAAACCAATCTTACCAGGCTCGAACACCATCGGACAACGAGACGTTCGGCCGGTCATGCGTACAGCGAAGGAGTAGAACAAGTTGCCAGCCTCTGTCTTTCCATCCGATTACAGTGTGGGTGTCTTCAAGGCAAGAGTGAATAGGCTTTTGTTAAGTCAGTGCGCCTTACCATCTTAGGCTACATCACCACTTACCATCAAGTGAGATTGTAGTTAAGCGCGGGCTTAGAATAATATTAAAAAAAACACCGACGATTGGCCCCCGTCTACTAATCGCTTACTCGTCATTTTTCTCTCTCTCTCTATACGAGAGAGAAAAACAACGATAAATAACATGGTGTTCAATCAATGTCAATCAATGAAGAAAACAACTGTAGGAATCTTAGAAAAAATGGTGATACCAGGTTCCGTACCCGAAGCGTAACCAACGGGACCCTATTACTAAGCTTCCGCTGTCCGTCCGTCTGTCTGTCAGCGGGCTGTATCTCATGATCCGTTATAGGTAGACAATTGAAATTTTCACAGAAAGTGTATTTCTGCTGCTGCTATAACAACAAATGATAAAAATAAAAATAAATTAAAAATTAAATTACGATGGTACGGAACCCTTCATGAGCGAGTCAGACTCGCACTTGGCCGGTTTTATTATAAAAATAAATTGTTTCTCCCATAACACCCCGCCCAGTTTGCGATATTGTTTATATTAAAAATAAAATAGGATGACCGATATAAGTGGCTGTTGATACTTTGAAACGATGTCTTTTACCATATATAACTGCCATCTATTCCACATTGCAGCATATCAGTATACTGCTGAACAATACCTTTTTATTATAGAATAGGGTGACAAACGAGCACACAGTCCATCTGATGGTAAGTGGTTGCTGTGGCCCATCGACATCTACATTTATCCTCGTTTGCGAATCAAAATGCAGATGCGTTGTCACCCGTGAGCACTAAGATGGAATGCCTCTTTTCCAGTAAAAAGGGTCACCGGTTCTCTACACTCACCATAAGAAACACAGTAGTGTTAAGCTGCTGTTTTACGTATTCTGTGAGAGCGTGGTCCTTCCCCGGTCGAGCCGACCCATTCGTGCTACAACTATACTACTAATATAGCTGCAGCATGGCTCTACCACATATAAAAAAGCGTCCCTATAGATTGCTTCATATAGCAATTATAATTCATATTTGCCATAGAAGCAACGTTTGGCCGGCTGATTGGCAACCGCAATTTGTTTTGTAGATGATATTAGGAAGACACAGCTAGCTATCTCCTTGTCACCTCCTCTTTCACCTCATACGACACCCTCGATATGGGGTAGTAGATATTCTTACACGACCACTTCACGGTTCAATATAATTACCACAATAAAACTAACTCTGGACTACTAAATCGACACAAATTCAAGTCATGCAAAGACGTTTAAACAGTTACGCGTCAGTTAGTGACTCCTCGACACAAGTATACGGTGAAAGGTCGCACAATCTATTAGCATATATTGTATTTTCCTTATATTGCAACTAGCGTAAAGATTTCTAACGTACCGAATCTCTGCGTGGCATGGATGATATAACAGAATTGCCAATATTTAATATAATATACAATATTAAAAACTATAATTAAAAAAAAACTAAAACTAATAACAATTATCATACAGTCCAACTCCCCGCGGTATCGTGCCAAGAACGCTGGCAGCACTTCCTCGCTAAATGGCTATACTTAGCCTTTGAACGAGAAAAGAACCAGCCCTCTTATCACCAGCAGCAACGACCAGTCCCGAATGGAGTCGAATTGAGTACCGCGAGTACCGAGTATTTTTGAAGTCGTTTAAAAATAGTGTCAAAGGTAGTGGAAAACGTAATTAAAATCAAGTACTCGACGTCTACTTCATAATGCTAAACCAAATTGACATATTTGCATTTCGCAAATTTACTTTTATCCTAATTAATTCAAAACGCATTTCCGACATCTAAAACAGTGTAAAATGTTCTAGTTTTACGCTGACAAACCTCCTAAACTGAAAACATAATTAAAATCAAGTACCGGACGTCTATAGCCAACCCTATATACTTATACTCCAAGGTTGTCGCTGTGGATCAGTGATCATACTTATCCGATCTACTGGAAGCTCGTTAGTGGTATTTTAATTTTATAAAAATATTAACTTGCTTAGATCGATCAAATAGTGATTTATATAAACACCGTTCACCATTTATTATTTAAGTAAATATCTATATTGTAACTCGAGTAATACCAAAGGTCGAACGTCAATCTTCACGTCTGAGTACTACTTAAAATTCTGCCTTCGTACCACATTGACGATAAATCAATTACTTCCGCATATCGGAGTGGTGCAAAAGTATATTTTTGGAACGAAGTTCCTTATCGGACGATACGAATTTGGCGGATGGGGGCTAGGCGAGAAAAAGTGTAAGATATATTTCCGTCACGACCCCTTCTGACGTAGTGTAGACTGTCTTGGCGGCTATAAGGAAGCAAGATGGAATAATATCCCCTCCTCTCCCTCATCTCCCTCGCACTTTTTCTTACCTTGCCATGAGAGGAATATTATTTTATTTAAATTGTTGCTTCATTTTATTAGACGCTAGTAATTCATTTATCTGTATTTGTTAATCTATACAAGTAAATAAAATTTAAGTGTCTGTTTGTAATGTAAAAATAACAGCTCTTTACTAAATGCATATGTAAGTATATACTTATAACAAAAACTCAATTTTTTTAAATTTTGTCTGTCTGTCTGTTTGTTTCGGCTAATTTCCGAAACAACTGGACCGATTTCGACGGGATTTTCACTGGCAGATAGCTGATATTATGAGGAGTAACTTAGGCTACTTAAATTTTAGAAAAAGAGTTAGGGTTCCACGCAACATAATTAAAACCCTAAATTACACGCGGGCGAAGTCGCGGGGAACAGCTAGTCAATAATATCAATAACAAGACAGACAGACAGACAAAACCTTTAAAAATTGTATTTTTGTTATTAGTACCGTATATACTTTCATATACTGACAGCATATTTCATAAAAAGCTGTTATTGTGACATTACAAACAGACACTTCAATTTTATTTATTTGTATAGATAATATACTACGAAAGAAACTTCGTTCCAACCGAGTGTTCCACGATACTCACGCATGTTTTTTTTTTTTTATAAAACTGTCGAGACAAGCAAATTTTTAACCGACTCTTCTTGCTGCTGTCTCAATTTTCTTGGTTTGTTGTCGCCTTCCAATACCCATACAAGAGACTGTTGCCTTTCCACCGGGGTGTAAAAATATATTAATGTTTCAATACTGTCACAATGTTAAACACAGCATTTGAACGTTCGTGAGCATACCTTACATCTTACATATAACAACATTGTTTTACACCAATCAACTCTAATTTTTGTTCTATCAACTCTAGCCAGCTTTTGTTCTGGGGTTGAGTTTATGAGCAATCCAGTTACAAGAAAGTTTTCTAACTTTTAAATCCGTTATCCGTTCATCCATTACGGCCTATAAAATTCCACTGCTGAACATAGGTCTTCCTCATAGATTGCCTCATGGGAGGATATTGCCATAGTTGCCACGCGGCAACGCAAGCGGGTTTTTTATTATTTTGAGTCATTATCAGGAAGATGCTGCTGCCCATCTCCTGTTTCTTTTTCCTTCTGCCGCCTCTAACGATACCTTCGGGACGATATTTAGTAGTGGATATTCTAACACGCTATTTCACGGTTAAACTTTTAAATGTTGATGTAGATTTTTTTAATTTGGCTCTTACCAATACAAATGTCCTCAAATCTCTTCACATAGGCAATGCGCAGGTTTTCTTCAATTAGTCGCCTGACAGTAGCAACATTTTCCTCAGCATTCGCTGTTGTTGGTCGAACTTTACGAATTTCATCATGGAGTGAAACACGGCCGCGATCAAATTCTGCGTACCAACGTCTTACGGAGCTCAAATGAGGTGCTTCCCTTCCAAAAGTTATTTTTAACACGGTTATTTTTCAGAGTAGCCAAATTTTAAACTTAAGTTACAAAAGTATAAATAATATTGGAGTTTTTGAAAATACGAGTAAATAAGGCTTCTTCTTTTATTTGAAACTAGCTGTTCCCCGCGACTTCGCCCGCGTGTAATTTAGGGTTTAGCCTAAGTTAGTCCTTATGACATCAGCTATATGCCAGTGAAAGTCCCGTCAAAATCGGTCCAGCCGTTTCGGAAATTAGCTTTAGACCGTTTATACTTTCATACGAGTATGCATATAGTAAAACGCTGTAATATTGACATTACAAACAGACACTTCAATTTTATTTATATGTATAGATTGAATGTGATTTATGGCAATTTATTCTGTGTTTATGGACACAATGTTTATACCTACCGATCGACCCTTACAAAAGTGTGCGTGCGCAGTAAAATCTAAAAGAGATATAAAGATCAGAATATTTGAGACTTTTTTTAATTAAATTTTCTTCACCATTGGGTTTGGGTTATATTAGTTATTCTGAACCTTCTCTGCAAATTTGGCCGGTTATTGCAAAATAACCCTGTCTATTATGCTACTCCCCATAACCACGTTTATACGTGGTAGAGCCATGCTGCAGCTATATTAGTAGTATAGTTGTAGCACGAATGCGTCGGCTCGACCGGGGAAGGACCACACTCTCACAGAATACCAGCGTAAAATGGCAGTTTAACACTGCTGTGTTTCGTATGGTGAGTGTAGAGAACCAGAGACCCTTTTTACTGGAAAAGAGGCATTCCATCTTAGTCCTCGCGGGTGACAACGCAACTGCATTTTGATTCGCAAACAAGGATAGATGAACCACTTACCTTCAGGTGGACTGTGTGCTCGTTTGTCACCCTATCCTATAAAAAAAAGAATTGAGGATCGCAGTACCTGACGTCAGCACGTTTGACGCTGCCGCCCTTCGCCGGTCTGAATATTTCATGTCTGGTGTAAACGAGACGACGTGGTTATTCGTAAGATTATTCTGACACTTTCCATTGTCGCCTCTTACGAAACCCACGGGACGAACTGGGGTGAAGATTCTTCAATACCGCCACCACACGTTCAATTCGTTCCAATAATTTACTGTGTTCTGCTCGAAGCACCACATTTATTGATTGATTATTTGGTCGTATACTGCGTCATAGATACGGCAAGATTGAGCACGGGTTATAGCCACTAAAGGTCATTATGTCACTAAGAAATAAACACGTGAAAGGAGAAAATATTACAAGTCTAGCGTGCAGAACCGATAAACTGTCAGTACCATATGCGTCTCCCATACCTTCGATACACGTTTGTCCGCAAATTTTGTGCCTCGTTTTGTACATAATTAAACGAAAACGCATTACTTAAATGCGCGGGAACTGTACTTATATCGGTAATTTATACGCGAAAAAAAAACGTTCAAAAATTAACATTTAAGTATTTAATTTTAAATTTATTGGAAAAACGTTACTGTTTATTTAGTGACTATAACGTAAGGACTATATACATAATTGTTATAATTAAATACCAAAAAATGCAGTTCAATTTTGGATTATTTATGGTGAGTTACAGAATTTAATGGAAAGAAAAATACTTTTTTTATAATTTTTAACGCAACGAGATGCATATTATATATTTTTGGTGTTTATGTAATGCAATTGAACCGTATACTTTCAGCATAAATTAATTTGAGTTGATAGAGCAGGTTGGGTGGCGTTTAATTTACATCTCCTTAAATAGGTAAAAATCTCGCTAAATCTCAAATACGGCTCGACCGATTTTGATGAAATTTTTTGGTTGGTTGAATGAGTCCCTAAATGACTTAGATTCACATTTGGACCCGTTAGGTGGCGCTGTTGTCGCGATCCATCAAAAATCAGCCGTGCGAAGCCAGGGCGGATTGCTAGTTTACATTACACTATGATGGCATACTTTTTATTATGATCGCAGTTTTAATAATTATGGATATCTATTGTTGATTTCTAAAATTAGTTTCGTTGGGGGCATAGCATCGAACAATTCACTACGATGCTGCGAGCCACAGGTTCGATTCTTGCACAATACAAGTGCTTGTAATGTCTACAAATAATTGTTCTGAGACTTTCTAACTGTCTTGGTTAAATGTTTTACTTACCTTCACGGTAGAAGACAATATATTTGTGGCACCTTTTTTAATTTATTCTTAAAGATAAAAGTAAAATATTGTAAGCCGCACATACAAATGCAAACAGAAACACTCCTAATCTTGCGATGTCTCATGTCATAATTAGCTAAACGATATAATTGAAGATAAATTGTGATGAGATTCTCAATTGGACTGTATTTTGTGTATGTATTACGCGATGTCATTGCCAATTCAAACTAATAATTAGTTCTCTGAAGTAGCTTTTACATTTTATTAAAAACAATTTTTATAATATTTTATTATATACAATTTATTAATTATTATTATTATTAATTTTTATTTTATTATATACAATTTTTATAATATTTTATTATATAAAAAAGTAGAAACTTAATTATCATATTGTCCTACTCCCCGCGGTATCGTGCCAAGAACGCTGGCTGAGTTTCTTTGCGGAATGGCTATACTTAGCCTTCGAGAGAGAAAAGAACTAGCCCTCTTATCACCAGCAGCAACGACCAGCCGCGGATGGAGTTCCTTTAGGAACTTCACCACGTGGACCCCACGGGCTATTTATATTTTTATCTTAGTTAGGTAAATGAGTAAGCTGTGTTTGAATGGGTTCCTGTATCGATCCGGTAGATGGCGCTTTCGTCGAGATCTAGAAATCACTCGTGCGAAAAGTGGGGACGGATCATTAGTATTAAATAATTATGACATGTAAAAACTGAAAAGTCCAATTCTCATCACTATGGTGAGTGACGAAGCCCAAGAGCATTACAATACTAACTTACGTTGGTATTCATTTTTTTTTATAGAACTAGCTATTCTCCGCGACTTTGCCCACGTGTAATTTAGGGTTTTAAGTTTTTTGCGAGGAACCCTAATTATTTTTCTAAAATAAAAGTACCCTAAGTTAGTACTTATGACATCAGCTATCTGCCAGTGAAAGTCCCGTCAAAATCCACGTCCAGCCCTTTCGGAGTTTAGCCGGAACAAACAGACAGACAGACAGACGGACAGACAGACAAAAATTTAAAAAAGTGTATTTTTGTTATAAGTACTGTTTATACTTTTATGTGCATTTAGTAAAACATTGTAATTTTGATAGTACAAACAGACACTACAATTTTATTTATTTGTATAGATTAGGGTGACAAAAATGCACGCGGCCCACCTGATAAAAAGTAGATAATGTGGTTCATTATTATCTATATCTATCCTCGTTTAAGAATAAAAATGCAGATACGTTGCTAACTTGTTACCCCTGAGGATTAAGATGGAATACCTCGTTAACAATATAAAGGGTATCTGGTTCTCCATACTCACCATACAAATTACGCTGCAATATTACGCTGGTATTATACGTATGTGAGAGCGTGGTACTACCCCGGACGAGCCGCCCGATTCTTGCTAAAAGAAAGTAATAATAATATGACAGATATTTGTGTTTAAAAACTAGATGATGTCTAATAATATTGTGTGGGTTAAAGTTGAGGAAGACATTAATATTCATGAGCTTATTGCGTACCATAATACTATGATTTATGAAATATATCACTAAAATTGATTACAAACTTTTAATTTAAAAGAAATATACATTTTTCGTGTAAAATGCATTATCTTAATAAGTATCCTTAAGTATATTTTATGTGCTATTGAATTTTTATGTCCCGAAAAGAAACTGCTACGTACATCTATAATTTTATGTGCTATTGAATTTTTATGTCCCGAAAAGAAACTGCTACGTACATCTATAATTTTATGTGCTATTGAATTTTTATGTCCCGAAAAGAAACTGCTACGTACATCTATAATTTTATGTGCTATTGAATTTTTATGTCCCGAAAAGAAACTGCTACGTACATCTATAATTTTATGTGCTATTGAATTTTTATGTCCCGAAAAGAAACTGCTACGTACATCTATAATTTTATGTGCTATTGAATTTTTATGTCCCGAAAAGAAACTGCTACGTACATCTATAATTTTATGTGCTATTGAATTTTTATGTCCCGAAAAGAAACTGCTACGTACATCTATAATTTTATGTGCTATTGAATTTTTATGTCCCGAAAAGAAACTGCTACGCACATCTATAATTTTATGTGCTATTGAATTTTTATGTCCCGAAAAGAATCTGCTACGTACATCTATAATTTTATGTGCTATTGAATTTTTATGTCCCGAAAAGAATCTGCTACGCACATCTATAATTTTATGTGCTATTGAATTTTTATGTCCCGAAAAGAAACTGCTACGTACATCTATAATTTTATGTGCTATTGAATTTTTATGTCCCGAAAAGAAACTGCTACGTACATCTATAATTTTATGTGCTATTGAATTTTTATGTCCCGAAAAGAATCTGCTACGCACATCTATAATTTTATGTGCTATTGAATTTTTATGTCCCGAAAAGAAACTGCTACGTACATCTATAATTTTATGTGCTATTGAATTTTTATGTCCCGAAAAGAAACTGCTACGTACATCTATAATTTTATGTGCTATTGAATTTTTATGTCCCGAAAAGAAACTGCTACGTACATCTATAATTTTATGTGCTATTGAATTTTTATGTCCCGAAAAGAAACTGCTACGTACATCTATAATTTTATGTGCTATTGAATTTTTATGTCCCGAAAAGAAACTGCTACGTACATCTATAATTTCTTTTTCTTTGCTGCTTATTAAAAGTCGTAATGGAGTCTCCCCCATAGTTTGCTCCATAGGAGGAACATTTGCCATAGTTGCCACACTTGGCATGCGGTTATCGCAAAATTTTGTTGTTATTAAGAAGACGCTGCTGCATCTTCGTGTTTGGTACCCTCTGTCGCCTGTTACCACACCCACGGAATGATATGGCGTAATGGATATTCTTACACCGCCACTAAACTGTAATTGTTTTTAATAAACGTAAATTATACTATAACGTAAAATTATCGAAGCCAGAATGTTCGTATGTCCAAAATCTTAACTCTCGGAAAGTTCTACACCGATTGCTTTGAAATTTTGACACAATGTTGCATTAGAATACGCGCGTTTACTTTTTGAATAACTTATAAGTTACACAGCAACGCGTTTCCGGGAACAGATATCTTTAAATATAAAAAAATGGAGCATTTGAGCTGTATTATGGTTGGTGCTGAACATGGTGCTAAAACTATAATATAGCTGCAGCATCCAAGACATTCAAGCGTTTATAATATTAATCACATATTATTATGTCAACTATAGCCGTGATAGGCTTAGTGCTCGCTGTAAATTTCATGGTACGTGAGCAACCCGGCCTTGATTCCCGTCGGCATCAATGAAATTGTTAATTGCAATTTTAAATGCTGATTTACCACGTGCTCGGCGGTGAAGGAAAACATCGTGAGGAACCTGCATGTCTGAGAAATGAAAAAAAAATGTAAAGTTAGCCAACACGCATTGGGGCTGCACGGCGGACCCTTCTTTGGCCTTAAAGCCCTCTCAGAAATGGAGGCCTGTGCTCTGTGTGACGTAACTTTACTTTTATAAAATACGAATTCAAGTATTATGTTGCTAAAAATTAAATCAAGCCCGGAACATTTTAGAAAAGGACGGTGTCCGGCGAAAGAAAAATAAACAAAGACAGTTTATTGAATCGGTGTAAACTAAAAATTTGCTTTGCTGATTTGATAAAGTGACTTGCGTGTTGTTCTAGGGCTGCCATATTGA
The DNA here is from genome assembly GCA_963668995.1 of Parnassius mnemosyne. Taxonomy (NCBI): domain Eukaryota; kingdom Metazoa; phylum Arthropoda; class Insecta; order Lepidoptera; family Papilionidae; genus Parnassius; species Parnassius mnemosyne. Next base: position 13,937,516 of record CAVLGL010000082.1, read on the forward strand.
ACACAGAAATATATAAGACACAATTTCAAAATTTGGGTATTTGGGGTTTGTAACTGTCGGGAGGAATGAATATTATAAAACAAGACCTTTATTTTTATTTCCAAAATTAGCAACCTACTTAGGAGACTACAGTGCAACTAATCTAAGAATGTAATGATTCAAATTTTTCACACCGAAATCACTTTACACAAGCGTACTCACGCAAATTCAATCAGCGTTTTTAAGTAGCGTGATGAAGTAAAATACAAATATTTTGTGTTTAATAGGTATAGTTCTTAATCGCTATGATAAATGCGAATTTTGCAAACAAACTATAAAAAAAAATTAGAATTTAAGCCTAGTCCTATAAACCTAACAGCTGTGAAAAGGTGATTTTTTTAATTTGTTACACTTTTAAGTAATAATTCAAAATTAATATGTAAAAATTGAAGCAATCAAACTCTTACAAAAGATTTCACTAAATTTATCTCAATAAACCTAATATTGTCGTTACTGCAAATCTTTTATATATAAAAATTACGTGTCACATTGTCCGCGATGAACTCCTAAACTACTAAACTGATTGAAATGAAAATTTGCACACTGTGTGCAATTTGGTCCAACTTGAGAGATAGGATAGTTTTTATCCCTCTAAGTGACCCTCAATATTTTTTATTACGAATTTAAGAATTTTTATAGGTCGGAGAGGGCAGAACAACGCCTGCCTGGTCAGCTAGTATTTTGTATACTTTACTTTACTTATCTTCACGCACAATCCCTGACGGGGTAGCCAGAGAGAACAGATCGCCAAGTGTCACGATCCTTACAAACCTCTTTCGCTTCTTTCAGATTCATTATCTTCTTCATGCATGCACGTCTAGGTATCCGAGTACTCTTGACCCTACCCTCTTCGAGCAATTTGCTCACATGGTCTTCGAAAGTTAGTCTCGGTCTACCTCGACACCTTTTAATATTAACTTTCGCGCTATATATTTTCTTCACCATTCGGTCTTCACTCATTCGCTCAACGTGCCCAAACCACCGAAGCACGCCCTTATCAATTTTTGTGATAAGGTCATCTTTCAAACCTGCCATATTGCGAATCTCTTCGTTTCGCTTTCGGTCGGCCATGGTAACGCCGCACATTTTACGAAGAGATCGCATCTCCACTTATTATCATCATTACAGTATTTTGTATAAGTTTTAATTATCTTTACCAATTTAGATCCTTGAGGAAGTACCTATATTATTGGACATAAAATTTTATAACAAGGTGTTTATTGGCAGATTTTGTATTGAGTTTGGATGTCCAGAAGAATCTAAGAATCCAGACGTATCCTGTCTATCTTGCAACTGTAGTTGTGACAAGGCAACTCCGACATTTTTATGTAGATAATACTTGCACTACACAATCGCCCAACCTTCCAACACTACCTAAACGTTCGTCTAAAACCTGAGAAAATTCGTTCGTTAAATCTTTAATTATCTTCATCTGTTGTATAAATATAATCACGTAAAAGTCGCTGGACGTGAGCCTCTAAGTTTTTTAGGAAGAATCGCCTCAATCTTCACGTTTTGCATGCGAATGGACGACACAGTATCAAACGTGTGCATATTTAACGTCGTCTTCTGGTAATTTTACGCGTAACCAGCGTAAACGAGATGATTAAACCGCAATCTATCGGAAGTCATATGATTCTTTTGGCATATTCCATAGTCGCCTCTTACGGCAAATAATATATTTTTTTTTATTATACAAAAGTTTGATAAAATAAAATCAAACCTTGTGGTAACCCTAGTAGGTTACACTGGTCAAGACATACTAATGGAGTTGTATATTTTGAACAATCATTCAAAGTTGCATGATTTATAATATTACATAAATATCTTTCATCTCATAATTACCAATTTAAAAATTTGAAAGGTATTACAACCGATATTTTTCCAAACTATGTTATAATATGTATAATCTATACAAATAAATAAAATTGAAGTGTCTGTTTGTAATATCAAAATAACAGCTTTTTACTAAATGCATATGAAAATAAATACGGTACTTATAACTAAAATACAATTTTTAAAATTTTTGTCTGTCTGTCTGTCTGTTTGTTCCGGCTAATCTCTGAAACGGCTGGACCGATTTTGACGGGACTTTCACTGGCAGATAGCTGATGTCATAAGGAGTAACTTAGGCTACTTTTATTTTAGAAAAAGAATTAGGGTTCCGCGCAAAAAAAAAATAGAAACTCTAACACGCGAGCGAAGCCGCGGGGAACAGCTAGTACGTAATAATTGATTATATGTATATCATGTGCGTGCCACTGTTCATAATCCTGTTCGTAATCACCGTGTAATGGTAGCGTGAGAGAATCCGCTATCCCATATCACATAAAATAAAAATAAAAAATCAATCCGTGTACGTTTATACATGGTAGAGCCATGCTGCGGCTATATTAGTAGTAAATTTGTAACACGAATGGGTCGGCTCGACCGGGGAAGGATCACGCTCTCACAAAATACCAGCGTAAAATAGCAGGTTGACACTGCTGTATTTCGTATGATGAGTGTAGACAACCGGAGACTCATTTTACTGGAAAAGAGGAATTCCATCTTAGTCCTCACGGGTGACGACGCATCTGCATTTTGATTCTTTATTGAGGATAGATGTAGATGTCTTTGGGCCACAGCAACCACTTACCATCAGGTGGACTGTGTGCTCTTTTGTCACCCTATCCTATGAAAAAAACGATGTAAGAGGCGACAGAGGAAAGAAACAGGAGGGCAGCAACATCATCCTGGTAAATGACTCCGAATAAAAACTGCGGTTGCCTACCCGCAAGCCAAGCGTGCCAACTATACCAAATATATTCTATGAGGCAACCTATGGGACCTATATTCAGCAGTAGACTTTGATAGGATGTAATGACGCTGATGATGATGAGTATTCATATGACACGTGCACTTTTTATTGAATCCTTATATAGAATTAAACCGTTTCCATATTTGCAATACGTGTACAATAACTTTAAGTTATATCTATTCTCGTTTCTACCATTATATTTATTTATTTGTTTAATAGTTTACACTTGCCTACCACGAATAACTTTTTTTTTAAAACGGAAGTGGTACTACTTACTACAGTCCATTGACATCTGCGGCCATTTTCAAATAAAGAAATTTCTGTAGCTTACACTTACGATATATTTCTAAAGCGATTCAGGCTTTCTTCAATTAGTTGCCTGACAGTAGCCACATTTTCCTCAGCGATTGCAGTTGAGGGTCGACCATTTCACGAATTTCATTATGAAGACGGCCACGATCAAACGCTGCGTTCCAACGTCTCGTTGTTCAAACGAGGTGCCCCTCTAGTTTCTACGAATAGGTGAACAACGTTACTTTTGTAAAGATGTTCACTTATGAAAGTTTTGAGTGCTCACAGTTGAGTTATCTAACCACCGTCTGAACAGAAGTGGCGGGCCCCGATTCTGACGGCTAACTCGTGTCATTCGATGTTCTGGGTGGTGAGAACCGCCCAGGCAGTGTGTACACCGTGGAGGGATGTGCAGCACGGCCATCTGCGGGCACGCTGCGTCCCATCCGTTGTCCTATTAGTGTTTGTGTCACTAGGTAAGTGTGTAGTGTTGGTGTGTGACGAGCCAGCGACATTTGAGTCGTCGGAGTCTAGCAGAAAAGGTGACCATCCGTGACGTTTGTAGTCGGAGCGCAGGTGGCTGCTTTTACCACTAGTGGATTTGGATGTGTCTCGACGCTCAAATGAGGTGCTTCACTCCGACCCTGAACAGCAACACCTTACACGACTGCGGTGCAACCTATTTCTTGTCAACGCAGTATATTGTAGTTGTTATTTTAATCTCCCTTCGCATCGTTTACTAAGTACATTTTAAACTATGTATCTAACCTAATGACATTTATGTTGATGATGAAGCTGCAGACTAGCGAGAAGTCAGCAGCGAAGGTAGAAGATGCCTGAGGGGCAAGTTTGGGCTTTTGAGCCTGGAGAGAGGGCGCTGGCCGTGAGGTGGCCGCGCTAACAATCGCCGGGGGCATAACCCATGCGTTCGATACGGGTGCTGAAGGCACCGACGAGCTTACACCTTGCCGGAGGTCCCTTTAGCGGGGGCGGGTTTGGTGTGAGGCTGAGGGGGCGCGGGTTGAGACACCGAGATCGGTGCGACTGTTTGCACCTCCGCGCCACTTTTTACGCGGCGCTTTGATACACCCGCGATAGTTCGCTGGGTGTCCCGCTTCGCCGAACAGAACGAAGCTCGGAGGGCCTTCCGACTCGGGCGTTCGGGTGCACTCGGGTGTGCCATGGTCTCCTAGACACTTAACGCATCTAGGTTTCGCATAGCAATTTTTGGCCGAGCGGCCATACAGTTGGCATCGGTGGCATTGACCAACGATGCCCCTATTTCGGGGGGCCTCTACCGTAATCCCAGTGAGATTACAGATTCGGCGAATATTGTAAATTTCCTTCCCTTCGGGGGACAGGTCTAAGATAACTAGACAAAGGTCTAGGTATCTTTTTTGTCGGTGGGGTGGTGCATTCTGTGCACTTCCCTAACCGGGAGATTCTGCGATTTAAGATCGCTTAATATGTGCTCGGTTGCGAGCTCCTTTGAGAGCCCGCGACCGACTACGCGAAGGTTGCGTTCTTCCGCAAGGGCGTAGGTATGGAAGCTGAGTTTATGAGCTTTAAGATGCGCAGTTAAGGCGCGGAAGTCATCCGTCGTTGAGACGTGGATTCGTATGCCCTGGCCAGCATTGTGGACCTTGGGGCAGAAGATTTTTTTGGAGTCAATCCAATCAGAATTGTTCCATCGGGATTTATTCTGAAGGATAATCGGGGGCGGCGGTTTTTCCTTGCGCACCGCGGCGGGTTCCGGGTTCGCGATCTTGGCGATTTTAGGGCGCGCTGAAGGCGCGGTCTTTTTAGCCGGAGTACATATGTACATATTGACATTAAGTGTATCTGCTTTTGTTGTTCTAAGGCGCGGCTATTAGGTTAATATTAGTGTAGCCAGGTGTCCTGATTTGTGCGGGACGTCCCGATTTTCAGAGTCTGGGGACACGTCCCGATTTATCCCTGATCGAAACGCCAAATGTCCCGATTTTTCACTAACTTCCTTAGTCTGTACTTCGATCGATAATTTTGAGTGTAATTGTGGCTGTTACTACATTAAAATATTTTGCTTTCACATTCAAATATTTTCATATCAAAGTCGAATAAATAGTGAACATAAAAGTTTTAAACTTTGCCTGTATTGTGTTGGCGGGATACAGATATCATTCATGCTGTTTCGTCTTTTTCCTCTCGCGTCTGATGCCGCCCGCCCTGAAGCGCTGTCATTTATTATTTCATTTTTTATAAGTAATTAGTACAGTACTTAAATTATAAGCTACGGTTTAGATAAGTACATTAGAAAAATGTGACAGTCTTGCAGGTTAGTTCTTCCAGTAAACTTACTACTTAATTTCTTCTAGCAGTTGTACCTACTGACTACTGTTTTTTTCAATAAATAGTGATATCATGCGTGCGACGCAAGGATTTTATCTAGGCGTTTGATTATAAATGAACTTCTACTTTTTTTAGGGTTTTTTAAGTACAAAAAATTAATCAACAAGTACAACGAAAACTTATTTGGTCATTAGATCAATCTGAATTTCGGTCACGGCGTTCAGCCTCAACGTAGACTAGCCATCGGCGCAGGATGGCTAGTCTACGTTGAAGATTAGGAGTCACAGGATTATAGTGCCTAAATGTATACGCAAGCACAGGGGCACTCTCTATTCTTTCACGTTACGTGTTTTCCAAGGCAAGATGGTGAGATACCGCCAACTTCCTGACACCGGGCAGATATTGAGAAAAAACTCAATAATTGATTTTTTTGAGCCAACCCGGGATTTGAATCCCGAGACCTTATGATCAACAGTCATATTTACAACTACTATACCACCGAGGCAGTCCCGAACAATAATTTATAAAGCGTATTGTGCAATGTGTCAAAATTACTAATATAACTCATGGCGGCCAAAATGACTACAAAATACCTATTTTTGTAGCTATTGTAACTGCCCCAATTTGAAAACTAAATTCCCGATTATTTTTACCTTTCGTCCCGAAATTTGACTCACTGGACCTGGCAACACTAGCAACACAAAACAACTATTGAAGCTAGAGGAAACATTTCTGTAGAGACGCGAATTCACGGCCGTATTAGAAGATGCGGGGCTCCGGGGCACTAAATCTTTGAAGGTCTGTAGAAAGTAATAAAAACATTACTTAAAACCTCTCAATGTACCTTCATTCCATGACAAATGTTTAGTTTCTATACACGGGTGATTTCTGGATCTTGTTAACAGTGCACTTTCCGGGTCACATTGTGAATCTAAACCCCTCTGGATGGTTTAGATTCACACGTTAAATAGCCCGGCGTCAGTAAGTTGGCGATGTTCCACCCCCGTGCCTCGGAAAGCATGGAAAGCCGTTGGTCCTGCGCCTGATCTCTCTCCGGTCGCGTCGATTTACCGTCCCATCGAACCATGACCGAAATTCGATCTGGGGTACATTATTCAAAAGTCGACCTCATTGTGTTGAAACCCATTTGACCATAAAACTGTTGAATGTGTCTTCTCAATCGTATTTCAAAAGATATGATTATGAATTCTCTCTAATGTTGAATAGAACAAACGTACTTTGAAAATATTAGGCAATAAATATTGAACATTGACATTTAACGATCTAATATTATAAGTACCTGCTTAGTGAATCTCGTTAAGTGAATTTAAAACGCGATTAACTGTGACATAAGCGCAATTGTTTTGTGATTTATGCCGAATTAGTGACTCGTTTATAACAGTCTGTCAATACTATAATTTATATTAACGGGTGATCCAAGTAGAGATACTTTTTTCAATAGCCTTTTTTTGACAGATCACGTGTGAGTCGTGTCATGCTGTCATGTTATTTTTGTTTAGTATTGTTCGGCATTACATAATAGAAAGACTTACGCCTGAACAACGTTTACAAATCGTTCAACTTTATTACGAAAATTCACGTTCTGTGAGGAATGTGTTTCGTGCACTTCGCTCAACATATGGTCAACATAATCGGCTTACTGAGCGCACTATTCGCAACACCATCACCCATTTTGAGACCCAGCATTCATTATTGGATAATATTCTACCGAATAGACCTTGTCTAGCATGCAGTGAAGAAAATATAGCGGCCGTAGCTGAGAGTGTACATGAAGACCGTGGAGAGTCGATTCGGCGCCGTTCGCAGCAACTCGGACTGACGTATGGAACGACTTGGCGCATTTTACGTCGAGATCTTAAATTTAAAGCGTACAGAATACAGCTTGTGCAACAACTGAATTCGCTCGACCTTCCCAAGCGACTTCGCTTCGCTCTATGGGCTCTTGAAAAGTTCCAAGAAGATCCGACGTTTTCGAGGCAAATTTTGTTTAGCGATGAGGCCCATTTCTGGCTCAATAGGTATGTAAACAAACAAAATTGCCGCATTTGGGACGAAGAGCAACCTGAAGAAATTCAAGAACTGCCACTTCATCCAGAAAAAAACAACGGTTTGGTGTGGTTTGTGGGCCGGTGGAATCATCGGTCCATATTTCTTTAAAAATGATGCCGGTGCGAACGTAACCATCAATGGCGACCGTTATGGTGCCATGATAACCGACTATTTGATGCCTGAATTTGAAGCTCGTGATCTCCGCGCCATTTGGTTTCAGCAAGACGGCGCCACTTCCCACACATCGCATCAATAAATGGATTTATTGAGAGAACATTTCGGTGAGCACATAATTTCACGTTTTGGGCCGGTCGATTGGCCACCAAGATCGTGTGATATCACACCGTTAGACTTTTTCCTGTGGGGATAAGTAAAGTCTAGTTTATGCGGACAAACCCGCTTCGATTCAGGCCTTGGAGGAAAACATCATGCGTGTCATTCGCCAGTTACCAGTCGAAATGCTCGAACGAGTCATCGAAAATTGGACTCAACGGATGGACCATCGGCGACGTAGCAACGGCCAACATTTGATAGACATAATTTTCAAAAAATAAATGCCAAAGAATGTTCTTTCAAATGATAATAAACATTCTCCATTAAATTTGAATTTTCTGTGTTTTTTTCTTTAAAAAAAGTAGGGAACCTCGAAATGGATCACGCCTTATAATACAACATTGCTTTGCTATCTAATGAAATTAAAGGTAATCAAATTAATCACCCACATGCCAGTCCCGTAACGGCATACTCTATTCCCAGTTTTTGACGTGACAATTATAATTCGATGAAGCTGGCTGCACGCACGAAAAAACATGACTCATGCGGCGTTACCTCTTTTTTTTTCTGAATGTGTATACTGTTGGCCCTGCGGCCTTGACAGCTTCGTCTAATTAGGTTCGTAAGTGAGTACTTACGAACTATTGAGTGCAACGATTTTGACGTCGGCGAGGCGGCGCGAAGCTATCGTCAGTAAACCGACTTTATAGACAACCGATTTTATTTAAAGAATAAGGGTGAAAACGAGCACACAGTCCATCTGATGGTAAGTGGATGCTGTGGTCAATAGACGTCTACAATCTACCCTCAAGCCTCGTTTCCAATAAAAAGTCTCCGGTTCGCTTCAGTGGGGCCCCCATATGTCCAAACTAGCAAGCAGACTAAGTTTGCAGAACTACGCTGTAAAAAAGATTAGAGGTCTCACTAGTGTCGAGACAGTTAGATTTGTTTATTTCAGTTATTTCCATAGCATAATGTCTTATGGGATTTCGCTATGGGAAAATGTGGCTGATTCAGAAACTATTTTTGTTTTACAGACGAGGGCCATTAGAGCTATTTACAACCTAAAACCGAGTCTCTTAGAGAAAAATTTTAAGAAATAAATATATTAACTTTGGCATCTCAGTATATTTACGAAAATTTAATGTATGTTCACAAAAACAAAGGTAGTTTTAGTAAAAAAAGTAATATACATTATGTAAACACTAGGAACAAACACAAACTAGTGATACCAGTTTCTCGACTCCACAGAGTCAGTAATTCATTCTTGGGGCAATGTATACGCTATTACAACAAGGTCCCGGAAAGTGTACAAGCTCTCTCTATTACCAAGTTTAAATGTAGGCCTTGCAAATATGACCATGTCTCAGAATACCGCACTAAGCTCAAGTGGCTCCCAATCCGTCTTCGTCTGAATACTCATATACTTTCTGCTCTCTACTGCGTCTTACTTAATATAGCTAGTCCTCCCTATCTAAAAGAACGTTTTAGATTTCTCAGCTCCTGTTATAATTTTTCCTTACGATCCAAAGAAAATCTTTCCCTCCAATGTCCTGTGCACTCCTCGACTTATTATGACAAATCATTCTCTGTTCTTGGAGTAAGACTTTGGAACTCCTTACCCCAGTCAATTAGAAGTGCTCAATCCTTAAATGTGTTCCAGAAACAGATTAAACAATACTATTTGTCTCTCTAACCCCTCTCACTTCCTCCGCTTAATTATGGTCATTGATCTGCCTGAAGAATGTTGTCTTTTTAATGCATAAGTGTGTATCTTTATTTAATTTTTATTTGTCTTTATTATTTTTTCATTTTAGTGCACACTAACCATTGTTCTTTTTCTTATTTTGTATTTATTTCTTCTTCTGGGTTGTCTGGAAGAGATTGCTATGTAGCAATAAGACCGCCCTTTGTATTTCCCTCAATAGTTGTTATTTTTTATTTTTGATGTTGTTATCTTTTCTTGGTGTACAATGAAGAGTATTGTATTGTATTGCAGCCCAAAGCGGCACCTAAACAGCTATTTGTCGAACCACCAAACGTCGTAATAACGAGTGACCGTACAATTATGCTCATTATATATTCTGTTTACTTCTCAGTTGGTGTCAATAGTGACGGTGTCGTGTGGCCAGCACGTAGAGGAGATCATCAGGAATGACTTCGATGGACCACACGCTGACGGCTCCTACAGATGGGCTCTCCAAACTGGTCAGTGTTATATGTTATTACGCGAATATTTCAGAAGAATTATAATTTTTTTGGAGTGTATATATTTTATGTATGTATGTCTATTCCTTTGGCATGACTTGTAGCCTAAACGACTTGAATGATCTTAATATATGGGTGTATATTCGTTTCAGCTGTAGAAGTAACATTTTTCTACCGACTTCAAAATGGAGCCGGTACTCAATTTGACTGTATGTTTTTTTATGTGTGTTACCTCATAACTTTTTACTGGGTGAACCAATTTCGATGATTCTTTTTTTATTTGGAAGCTGGTGCTTCACATGTGGTCCCATACTAATTTAATCAAGGTCTGCCTAATAGCTTTTGAGTTATTCTTAATAATATATATTGAAGGCGGTTGTACAAAATTTTTAATTTTAATTAATTATATATTATATATTATAACTAGCCGTTCCCCGCGACTTCGCCCGCGTGGAATTATTTTGCGTGGAACCCTAAAATAAAAGTAGTTCAAGTTACCCCTTATAACATCAGCTATCCGTCAGTGTTTTTCGTGATATGTGTAAAGACAGATGTCGTGTGTTTTTCCGACTTACTTAACAGTTATCGTTATATTTTGACCAATTTACACAGTATCTTTATTAATTATAACCTATGTGTTGTTCTGATGTATGAGCTATATTATTGTAAAGTTTCATTAAAATACATTCAGTAGTTTTTGCGTGAAAGAGTAACAAACGTCCATACATCCTCACAAACTTGCACGTTTATAACATCAATAGGATTATTCTGTACGTGTGTTGGTCACTGAACTCCTCCTAAATAGCTGGATCGATTTTGATGAAATTTCTTTGGTGTATTTGAGTGGGTACCTGGATGGTTTAGATTCACAATTGGACCTGGTAGGTGGTGCTATTGTGTGTGTGATTCACAAGACACCAGTGGGAAGCCGGCTCGGAGCACTAGTAGGGTACAACATTTTTCTTTTTCCAGTAAACTTTTTACGCAGTCGTTTTTTATTACAATTTAAGCCTTTGGATTTAAAAAATTGGCATTGTTATGTTTTTTTTTTGGTCCCTGCCAATTTTACCGTCACGGACCACTTATAGAATCAAACCAAATCAAAATCAATCAAACAAAAATCAAACCTGTTTACCTGTCACTGAGGTTTCCTACCAACTTCAAACAGGAGACGGTACTCAATTTGATTGTATGTTTTTTTTATGTGTGTTACCTCATAACTTTTTACTGGGTGAACCGATTTCGATGATTCTTTTTTTATTTGAAAGCTGGTGCTTCACACGTGGTCTCATATGAATTTGATCATGGTCTGACCAATAGTTTTTGATTTATTCTTAATAATTTATATTGAAGTCGGTCGTACAAAATTTTTAATTTTAAATTATTGTCTGAATGTTTTAATAATTGTACTAAAGTTCGAAAAAGGTACGATCTAGTTATCTCTTGGGTAAGTAACTGCTTACTACGCTACTAAGGGAAAGAAGCTAGGCCCATTTACTCCATAATTCCATTATTCTTTACTGCCCATAAAAGTGCACTGCTGAACATAGATTACTTCGTAGGAAGGATATTTGCTATAGTTGCCACACTTGGCAAGCGCATTGGCAACAGCAGTTTCTTTTTATTTTATGTTTCTACTAGGGATATGCTGCTGCCAACTCCTGTTTAATCTACCGACTTCAAAAAAGAGGAGGAAAATAATTTAAATGATGAATCATTAGAGGCGTTTCTTTTCGTTATACAGTAAGAGTGTCAAATGAAATACACAGTCCAACTGAAGCATAGACTAATATATAATACTGGAGAAACTGAAGTAAATGGACGTACTGCCCCGCCCTTAGACACCGACATCTATCGCCGATAAATACTCTAAACGCTCTAGATGCGTTGTCACCTCTGGGACTAAAATGGCATGCCTCGTTACCAGTTAAAAGGATTTCCATTCTCCAGTTTTCGCCACTAATCAACACAGCAAGATAAGGCCGCTATTTTACGTATTCTGTGAGAGCTTTGGGCCTCCACAATCGAGCCGACCTATTGGCGCTGTAGCCGTAATATAACAACAACTATAAGAAACAAGTCGTTTGATGTTTTATTCGTTTCAAAGCTTTACCACGTGTGATAACATAAAATTAACTTCTGAAAGGGTTATAGGGTAATTAGTCCAGCACGCTGCTCCAATGCGTTTTGGTGTACTTTACAAGTTGTCGAAATACTTTACTTATTACGTGATAGATCCACGTCGTGGTTACAGCCTTGCAGCTCGAATAGGTCGGCTCGATCGGGCAAGGAATAAGTTCTCACAAAAGACCGGCACGTGCTAGTGAAGTTCGGTTAACTTTTTGCCTAGTTCCTGCGCCGATTTGTAATCTTCTACCATATCTATATACTATAATATCTATAATAGTGAGTGTAGAGAACCGGATGACCTTTTTGCTGGTAAAGAGGCGTTTCATCTTAGTTCTCAGGGGTGACAACGCATCCGAATTATGATTTTTAGTTAAAAATAGATGTTGATATTGGTGTTGCTGGCACAGCAATCACTTACCATCAGGTGGACTGTGGGCTCCCTTATTCTATAAAAAAAAACTTCTTAGACGTTCAGGTTTTCTCACGATATTTTCCATCATCGCCGAGCACTTGGTAAATCAGCACAAAATTGCAATAAACATATTTATTGGTGCCGGCGGGGATCGAACCCGGATTGCTCGCATACTGTGAAATTTACGACTTGCGCTTATCCTCTGAACTACGGCAGCTATATGATGTACTAATAAATAAATTTCTACCGACTTCAAAAAGGAGACGGTACTCAATTCGACTGTATGTTTTTTATGTGTGTTACCTCATAACTTTTTACTGGGTGTACCGATTACAATGATTATTTTTTTATTTGAAAGCTGATGCTTCACATGTAGTCCCATATAAATTTGATCAAGGTCTGATTAATAGTTTCTGAGTTATTCTTAATAATTTATATTGAAGTCGGTTGTACAAAATTTTTAATTTAAAATTGTATTACAGAAGGTGGAATATACCACGAACAACGTGGTACTTTGCAAAGTACAGCGGCCGAAGAGCCAAGTTTGTTGATAGAGGGGCAGTACCAGTACACGGCGCCTGATGGACAGGTATACCTATGTCTTTTTAAAAAAAAATAGTGACATACGAGCTCGCAGTACATCTGCGCTCAAGTCCAAACAATGAACACACGTGCGTCGCCTCTGACGCTCATTCATTACTTCATTACATCTTAACAAAAGTTCACTGCTGTACAGGACTCGGATAACGCTATATTTTTCGAAACGTTTTCGCCTTAAATACCTAAAAACTTATTTGTTTCGTTTATGTTCGAACGGAATCATAATAAAAACGTTTATGAAGAGGACGAAATTTTAAATCGTTCTTGTTCAATAAAACTTTTTTAACCATTTTAAACAGTTTTTTCCCATTTTATGGCCCTGCAATACGAAACTAAAATACCTTATATAGGCTTAATCTTGTCGTGGCATGCGCCATTCATTTAGCTTCCTGCAGAATAAACCGTATTTTACGTTTTCATATTACGTTCTCATTTCGTTTTTGTTCCGAACAAAATGTTATACAAGAAACCGTTCCAAACGTTTTAAAAACGTTATTTTTAATAACGTTTCCGAGCCCTGCTGCTAAACGTACGTCTTCCTCAATAGATAGACTCACGGATGGATATTTGCCGTAGTTGTTTTTTTATTATTTCTAGTTGTTATCAGGCAGATGACGCTGCTCCTGTTTCAGTTTCCCTCCGACGGGACAATATTGAGTAGTGAGTTCTCTCATGCCGCCACTGCACTGCCCTTGAGTAGTTTCAAGCAGCTGTTCGCAGTATTATAGTATTATCTTTTACAGTCATCTCATATGTTAGAGATATATTCAACTCTGAATAGTTTTACATTTCGGAAAACACTTTTCTTGACATTGACCATGTTATTTTTTTTAACATTCGACGTTTTTGGAACGAATTTCCTTATAGGACGCTACGGGTTTGGCGGAGCTGAGCTAGGCAACAAAAAGTGTAAGATTTTTTCGTTACTACCCCTTGTGTCATAGTGTAGACGGTCTTGACTAGCTTGCTACATATATATTTATCTATGGTCTTGACGGCGAAATAATGAAATGAGATAGAATAATATCCATCTCCCTCGCACTTTTTCTTATCTTGCCATGAAAGAAATATTATTTTATTTCAAATGACGCTTCATTTTAATAGACCCTAGTAATTCATTTATTTCTTTATTTATTTAACAATTTATGTAGGTACACACAAAATGTTACAATGAAGAAAAAAAAAGATATTTTGTACAAAGGCACTGCTTATTTCATAATGAAATTTCAATTTTATCTCTCTTTCTTCTTCTTCCTTTATTTGTATTTGTTAATCAATAATATAATACGTACGTTTATCAATAATAATATACTACGCAAGGAACTTCGTTCCAACCGAGTGTTCCACGACACTCGCGCATTTTTCTTTTCTTTTGCTGCTTTCGATTAGCGAAAAAGGGCATGAAAAAAACTGACTTATTACCCGAGAATAGTAAGGATAAAAAATAAAATATAAAAATAAACAAACCATAAATGTTACGTGATGTGATTATATTAATTCAAATTTAAAAAAATCGTGGTGTAGCTGAGCTGTATCGTGGACACGGCCGTGTGTTTTACGTGAATACGCGTACGTAACGATTACTAAACGACTTCATAATGACAAACATTCAATTGCAATTGTGTGATGTAATAAAATTTTGTATGTAGATGTAGCTGCAACGCTAAACTGTATCCTTCGATTTTGTTATCATCAGTTTTCTAAATTGTCTCCCACTATGGAAGCAAATTTAAAGACGTATTCACGTCAAAAATGTTATGGACTAAAATTATTCTATTTCTTAACCTCGTATAACTTCATAAAAATCGCGGAAAAACGTTATGTGGCCCCAACTAATTAAAACGCTTCGCGGTAAAAGCTTTATCTTTAAATTGTGGTAATAGTACCTAAGTACAATGTAATAAGGCCGCGTTTCCACCTGCAAGAACACTCTCGGAAGTTTTTCATAAGTTTACATATTATAACAATATAAATATTTTCTTGCAATACTGTTTATATATCGTATACATTCTTACAATTCTTTTCTGCCATAAATATCTCGTGAGGAACTCGCGAATCGTATTATCACAATTTATCGCAGAGGTATTTACATACAAGAGCTATAAAATATCATGAAGGCCGAAGGCTATGGCAATTTAGGTTAGTGTTGTTGCATGGGGAAACGCGACCTTACAATTTGGCATTTTAATTAATTAATTAACCCTTAAAACTTTTAATTTTTGATATTTATAAAATGTAGTAATAATAATGCCAACACAAAAATATACAAGTTTAACCTAAATCTAATTTTACACTTTCAATTCACCAATTATCACCATCAAAACTCAACTCCAATCCGAATATAACATTAATATGTTAAATATACCTACTTATGTTAAGATATTAAATGTTGGCATCATCCAATAAACGTTCTTTTTGTTTTATATTCATTTGTAATCCCGCACAAAAATCAATTTAGAACGTTTGTCTTTAAAAGTTACTTATAAGACAATATCTGTAGTGTAATAGTTTCCTTGCACACCAAATAACAGCTGTAATTCAGCAGTTATACAGCCTCTTTAATACTTGTACAGCAACTGTACAGCGCTACTAACGCATAAAGCTGCATAATTTGTGCCAATTTTTTACTTATAAGAACTGTATATGCGCTTATACCTACAGCTTTTATACAGCCGGAAAATACAGCCTCTAGTATAAAGACGAACGTATACAGCTGGCATGCTGCTTGGGCTATTTTCCTTTCATTGCGAACATGATCATCGTGAAATAATCGGCCTCAGTGGAGTAGCGTGCCTTAGAGGGGCCCTGTATCAAAATTTGTCGGGGGACCCAAATGAAGGGTAAAGATTTTTCACAAAACGAACAAAAACTCTGGCATTTAATTAAAATAATTATAGGTTGATTATAAGTTATTACTTACAATTAATACTCCTAGGAAATAAGCTAGCTAAACAATTCAAACCAACATCCTGTCCCATAGAAGTTCTTACAATTTTTGCTTACATACGTTCGGGGCCTCTGTAACCTGGGGGCCCCGTATCATTGATACGGCTGATACGGCGGTAGCTACGCCCCTGGTTCGGCCTGTATATGGAATGTAGGATGTAGCTAATGCATTGTATAAAGACAGAGTAGCTCATCAATAATGAATTACTCCGAATTGCCATTTTAAATCGCGTGTAGGTACTTTTTGCGAAATACACAAAACTAGATCTATAAGCAGCGAGATCTATCGCGAGTTTATGTGAACATCTTTAGACTTTGCAATCTATTGCGCTCGCAACTACTGGCAGGAAACGCTTGACGAACTGTTGCGAGTGCACTTGCTACGTAGATTACGTCTACAAGCTACTGTCTGACAGACTGTCGGACACTTCCTGCAGAAGTTTTCTTGCAGATGGAAATGTGGCCTAATATAGGTGGTATGGGGCTCTTGATAACGTCTTTTATTATTGTTTTGTTATAGTGACCATGCCCTATGCCAGGAATGGCGAACCAATGGCACTCGTGCCATCGAAGGAATGCGACACAATATTTTGGGCACGCCACCGATCGCAAAGTTCACTATGAAGTATTATATTACGAACGAACGCGAGTGATCCTACGCTACCGATTGTTCGGGCCCAGTGGTAATTACGAAGTAAAAATTATTTTACGGCACGTCTATGGCCTCATTAAATATTTATTTAGAAAATGGCACGTTGATACATAAAGGTTCGCCACCCCTGCCCTTTGCATAACAAAAGACAAAGCAAAACGTTTTTAACGATTTATTGCCGGTTTTTCGATCTAAACAAACGGTCGAGGTGGAGACCCACCGTTCGTTTTGTCATCCGATGGTAGAAAGGGTAGGGGAGGGGATGAAATAAATCATGTTCACACTCTACTGCTACTGTACAGTTGTTGTTTAGCGGTAGAAATAGGTAAAAAGATACTCCCAATTCTGGTAAGACAAACTAAGTGTAAATATGGCAACTAAAACTGAAATTCTATTCCAGGTTATAAATGTCCTGTACAAGGCTGACAGGAATGGCTTCCACGCAGAGGGAGACCACATACCCACCCCGCCGCCGATACCGCCCGCTATACAACGTGCACTCGACTACCTCGCTACACTACCGCCACCTACTAGCTACAATAATAGACTAGACTAGAATAGAAGACCAATAAATACCTACACTAACTAGCAGACGACAGAAAAAACTATAAAACCCTACTGTAGTAAATGTTGAATACAAAATTTGTTTATAGTGTCCCACAATTTTGTAAATATAGAGATACAAATATACTTATATTTAAAAAAAAACAAATTAAACTTTTTACTGGCCGTTGAAGAAAAATAGCTCTCTTGGGACTTGATACTGGAATGATTAACAAATGCATTATTTTTACTTAAAAAATAATTAAACAGAATGCAAGTCGTCCCGAAAAAAAATCCATCAATTACAGCCTATACAGGGTTATTTTTCAAAGAGTAGCCAAATTTTAAACTTAAGTTGAAATATATAAATAATGATATACCGTTATTGCAGTTTTTGAAAATACAAGTAAATAAGACTTCTATTCTATTTTGAAGTTAAAAGATAAAATGGACAATGTTTGAGATTTTTTAATTAAATTTTCTTCACAGTTTGCCTATATTACTTATTCTGAACATTCTCTGCAAATTTGGCCGGTTATTGCAAAATAACGCTGTACATAGTGCGTTGCTGAACATAGGCCGCCCTCATAGATTGCCTCAAGGAAGGATTTTGCTGTATTTGCCACGATTAGCAGGCGAGTTGCCACTAAAATTTTTTTATAACTTTTAGTTGTTACCTGTTGTCCATCTCGTTTTAGTTTCACTATATCACCTCTTACGACAGCCATGGGACGATACTGTAATAAACATTTATTACAATATCGTCCCATTTAGAAATTAAATTTTCTTCGCCAATTATCGGTGTCTTGGGTTGATTGCACACAGTATATAATTCACTATTGTTGATTGATAAAGACTGGAATTTAGTCCGCCTTTTGTAAACTTTTTTATGAAGTTATTAAGGAACGCAATAAAGATTTAATTCTCTCTGTTTTAAGCTAGTATTCTATGAGAGCGTGGTCCTTCCTCGGTACCGGAGCCGACTCGCTACAACAATGATATAGCTGCATCGTAGCTCTACCATGATAAACCGAGCACCAGCGATGGAGAATCAATTATTTCTGGAACGCGATAGTGACTTTACTTCGTGGAGCGACTACGAGCCAACGACCTGCAACATATGCGATTATTAAGGATCTTTCCGATCTATCTAGAGAATTTGGACATGATTGTATAGTTGATGTGGGTGGAGGAATTCTTCCATTTCTCATTCTAATTGGCATTTTCACTTACTTTACACGTAACAGTATGTTAGCTCTAACAATGTTAGAGTATCCAGGTAGGTTTAATTAGGAGGGAGTAGAGTTAAATGAAACAAAACTATCAGCGTTTACATTAAAATTTAATTTAAAACAAAAACGAGCGAGCCTTACAGTAGTCGCATATGATGTGTAACGTCTGACATCTCTTCTTGGTAATAGGCAACATTAACACTATATCCTGAAAAATGCTATTTATTTTTCTAATCTATTAAAATATTTATTCGAGTAATTATTCATTATTACTCACTTGCAATTTTTATTAATGATCTGCACTTTTTTCATACACTTATTATCAATAGTAAATACATTCATTAATATAGTTTACACATATATAAATTAGTTAATACAACAGCACACTTTACTACCACCGCACGCGCTCATTGGTCAATTCAAATAGCGCGCGCTTCCCAGTTTCCAGTTACACACTTCCGTCCCTTTTCACGAAGTCACTACCCCCAACTTGCGAAAAAGCGAGAAGAAAGATGTTACACATCAAAAATTGGGTAAGTGTCAAACTAAAGGTAACAATAACATAATAATAAAAAATCAGTATTTTGGCACGTCACGTAATTTAATATTTACACAATTATTTACATTTTTACACTAACCTATTAGTACATGTTTATAGTTAATTACATAATAATAAAACATAAGAGGCGTACTACACTATTTATTTGCGTAATTTAAAATTATTAAATCTTATTATATTGAAACAATCCCACAATTATATCACCAATTTCTAACACAGCGACTATTATCGGTAACTTCCAGTTAGTTTTGTTAGATTTATAATATCGCAAGCCCCCCCCCCCCTCCCCTCCTCACCCCTACGTGTAAAGGTGACGAAAGAGTATGCAACGCCCTGTTCCGTCACAGAAACACCAACTTCCTGACTCCGGGCTGCTCCTGAGAACTTCTTGAGAGAAAAACGCAAAACTGTTTTTTAGCCCTACCTGGGATTCAAACCCGAGACCTCATGATCAGTAATTGTATTTGCGACCACTAGCGCCACGGAGCGATCATAAAACATGCATACAACATATTATTAATGAGTGACGGTCAATATAAATTATCCTGTTTGTCTTACATAAAATAAAGAGAAGTGTATAATATTCATCTGGCCATATACAAGGGGAGAATTTACCATAATTGTTACCAGATATTTTATGGAACGTTTAGATTACGAGGGCGGCACTGAAAATTTCGGGAATCAAGGAAGTGACACAACATTACTATTTAAAAATGTATTTATTGCTTTTCGAAGTATTCTCCGCGAAATTTGACACATTTTTCCATACGATGGAACCAATCATTGAAGCAACCATTCCATTCGGAAGTTGGGGTTTTGTAGGCGTCCACAGCTTCTTCAGGTAATGAAAATCTCTGTCCACGCAATGTATTCTTTATTTTAGGGAAAGTATAGAAATCATTAGGGCTTAGGTTGGGGCTGTACGGCGGATGGCCTAATAATTCTATGTTTTCTTGCTCTAAAAACTCTTTTGTTCTGTGTGCGGTGTGTGAACTCGCATTGTCGTGATGGAGGATGATGCGGCGGTTGCAGTTCTCTTTACGGAGTTCAGAAACGACCTGTGGCAAACAAATGCTAGCATACCATTCTGCATTAACCGTTCTTTGTCCCTCAAGAGGAATAGTCGTAACATGGCCGGTTTTGGAGACAAACGTGGCCACCATTTTTTTTGCAACACTCCGTGAACGAACAATTTTTGTTGGCTTTAACTCATTTTACGAACACCCAAACTCGTGACTGGTTTTTTGTTTCGGGTTCATACGCATATATCCAGGATTCGTCACCTGATACGATGTTGTATACAGAATTTGAGGATCCTGCGTGGAATCTTACGAGAGTTCTGACGCACCAAGTAACGCGAGCCGCTTTTTGCTCTTCACAGAGCGAATGCGGTATCCATCGGGAAAACAACTTTTTTACACCTAATTGTTCATGCAAGATTATTTGTATTTGACTCATGCCAATGTCTAAAGTTGCCTGAATTTCGCGGTATGTCACATGTCGATCTTCCTCAATCAGCTTACGCACAGCATCAACGTTTTCTTGGGTGACTGCAGTTTTTGGACGACCTTGACGGGGATCATCACTGAGCTTGACACGTCCACGTTGAAATTCAGCAAACCAGCGATAAATTGTGGTTTTGGATGGGGCTTCATCACCAAATGCAGAAATCATCCGGTCAACACACTGTCTTTGTGTTAAACCACTTCGAAAGTCATAATAAATTATCGCTCTTGAATTTTCTCGAGTCAATTCCATTTTCTCAACGACTAAACAAGTTTGACAAAACCTTGTGACTAGACCGAGAATCTTTTTTTAAATAAATAAATGATATTCAATTTTAAAAAACCAAGGACTTTTCAATTAAAAAGATTTAAATATGACAGGAACAGTGGAAATATTCCATTCCCGATACTTTTAGTGCAGCCTATGTATCGCCGAATGCTCGCCGAATAACTCGACGAGATATTCGTGGACGAGTGCAACGCATTTAAATAGTCGTCTGTATTCATTAGACATGTGTCATTCATTCATTTCTAACGACCCGATCATTCAAGTATTGATTCGTCTCACGAACACGGTCATTCGGCTCGATCATTCAAATGGATCATTGTTAGTGTCAGTACTGTGTAATCTGAGAAACCCGCTCGATAATGTCGCTCGTCGGACATTACTATAACTCTTTGATCGAGGGTCCTATCAATCGTTTGAACCGGAAAGTTCAAAAATGTAATTGCAATCATTAATACTTTGATGCGACCCGAGTCAAATGAACGAATCATACACGATTGACACATATCTAGTGTTCATTCAACGTAGATCTTTTAAACGTGGATGACATACGTCTCGGTGCTACGATGTTGTGTCTACTGAACTCACAGAGACTCACTAATATTTTAAATGAAATAATTTAAAATTAATTTTTTTATAAAACCGACTACAATATAGAAGTAATTAAGAACAACTCAAAAACGATTGGTCAGACCTTGATCAAATTTATATTGGACCACATGGCCAGCTTTCAAATAAAAAAAGAACCATCGAAATCACACAATAAAAAACATCCAGTCAAATTGAGTACCTCCTCCTTTTTGAATTTGGTAGAAAAAGATAAAATGACGGCATTAGTAGAAATAGTTAGTATTAAGTCGAATATACACTAACTAAAGCAGTTTCGCTCTTGTGAAATTCTTGATTTCAGCTGAACCGAGTACATACGAGGGGCACACTGAAATGATCGGGAATAGAATATTTCGGATTGAGTTACAATAAAACCTTTTTTAGAATTTGAATACTGGCCTCTTAGAATCTTAATGACATTCAAACAATTTAAAAAAAAATGTTTAAAAACAAAAACTATGTTGGTTTAAAGTTAAGAGGTCGTTAACAAAAATGGAGCTCACGTGTGAACAATTCCGTACCATAATTTATCACAATTTTCGTCGCGGCTTATCTCAAGATAAATGTCTTAGCTAACTTGTTTCGATTTATGATGTTGAAGCACCGTGTCAAACGACAATATACCGCTGGTATGCCGAGTTTCGACGCGGTTGTGTGTCGCTCAGCACTGTTTCTTCTGCATGTCGACCAAGAACAGCGGTTACGCCTGAAAACATCGCAGCTGTGCGAACTATTATATTAGATGATCATCATGTGACATACGAACAGATTCGGGCTGTTATCAGTATCGGAATGACTGCAATTCAGTCGATATTACATAATGAGCTCTGTGTAAGAAATTTAGTTTCCCGCGGGGTTCCCCATAATTTGTCCGAAGAGCAAAAGGCGGCTCGTGTAGATTGGTGCCGGAATACTCTGCAACGCTTCAACGGAGGGAAGTCAAATGCCGTTTATAATGTTGTCTCAGTTGACGAATCATGGATTTATTCATACGAACCTGAAAGAAAACATCACTCAGCAGTTTGGGTCTTCGAAGACAAGGTCAAACCTAACGAAAGTAGTTCGCTCCCGCAGCGTGTCAAAGAAAATGGACGCTACGTTTGTCTAGAAAAAGGGGCATGTTGCTACAATTCCTTTACAGGAACGCAGAACGGTTACCGCTGAGTAGGTATATCACGGTTTGTTTGCCAGAAATGATAGCCTAACTCCGAAAAAATAATACGAAACGTCGCATTATCTTACATCACGATAATGCAAGCTCCCATACGGCTCGGAAGACAAATGATTTTTTGAAGCAGGAAAACGTTAAGCTGATGAGCCATCCTCCGTACAGTCCTAACCTGAGCCCAAACGATTTCTTTACATTCCCTAGAATTCAACGGTTTGAAGACCCCGAAGCAGCTGTGGAAGCGTACAAATCAGCCATTTTATCAACGTCACCTTCAGACTGGAATTACTGTTTTAATGATTGGTTTGCGCGAATGGAAAAGTGCATTACGTTGAACGGAGAATACTTCGAAAAACAATAAAATACAATTTAGCTATAACGTGCATGTGGTTTTTCTTATTCCCGATTATTTCAGTGTGCCCCTCGTACTTATATTTTTCTACAGATTTCAAAAAGGAGCCAGTACTCAATTCAACTGTATGTTTTTTTTCTTTTTTTTATGTGTTACCTCATAACTTTGTTTCTGGTGAACCGATTTCGATTCCGATGATGCTTCTCATGTGGTTCCATATAAATTTGATTAAGGTCTGACCAATAATTTTTTAGTTATTCTTAATAATTTATATTGAAGTCGGTTGTACAAAATTTTTAATTTTTAATTATTAAATATTATGTCAAAGAAAGGTATTAGAGATAACAAGAATGAGTGACACACATTGACGAAATTTATATGGGACCACATGAAAAGCACAAAGCTTTCAAATAAAAAACTAATCATCGAAATCGGTTCACCCAGAAAAAAATTATGAGGTAACACACATAAAAAAATACAGTCGAATTGATTACCTTTTCCTTTTTGAAGTCGCTTAAAAATTATAACAGTAGATTGGCCGAGTAAATAATTATGATATGACAGTTAACGGGTCAACTGAATAATAACGAGTATGTAAACACTTATACGAATACACACAAACATTCCTTTGACTCGTGCTAAAAACCGACAACGAGTGGAGAACAGACGATCACTCGGGACGAGTAGCGAGCACACGCGAACAAGTCATTTACATGTTCGTATTCGTCCCTATTCGTCTGTGCTGGGCGAGTTTCTAAACGTTCCATTACGTCTGGCGTAAACTATAGAGGGTTGAGGTGAGGAGGTTTTTGTTGACTAGAATAGTTAGTTACAGTACAGTATATAAAACTTCAAATATTCACATAGTCCAAAAATATTTTTTATATATAACCTTAAATAAATTTGGGTGCTGATTTTAAAATTTTCCCTGCTGCTATTCTAGCGCCACCCTAATTTAACGCATTTCGACGGACACTTTTTCATACACCGAGATAGTCTTCCTTACCTCTACCACAGCCTAAGAAGAACATACAGTCAGTCACCGCGTTTGATGTTTTCGAAAAAGCCGATATAAACAATAAATTGCTAGGGTTGTCAGAACGGAAAGTAATAAAAAAATTAAAAACTGAATTTATTTTATTTCACATTTAGACAAATTAATGTGTATGTGGAAACTGGTGAACCTTTAATTCTTTATCTTTAAATGAGGACGACCCACAGTTTTTTTTACTAGTGTGAATCATTTTAATTTGTTTGCGTGACATAGCAACCCTAGCGGACAGTTCCCAAGCTACTGAGGGCCGCTCGGGAATTGCTCAGACCGCATCTCGCCCCGCGTCTAGACGCCTTCGATGACCGACTCTTAGTAGTAGTTAGACTGTGCCTCTACCCTCCATAGCTTAAACAAATAACTATGACGCTATCTCTCGGGAGAATTTTCCATCATTTTCCATAGGCAAAGGACGACATGAAGTGTTAGATACTCTTGACCAACCATCACACAAAGCTTACATTAAAACTAAATATTGCTTTTTCAACATTTCTAAGCATATCGAATTTTCTAAAAATAATCACAGTTCAACAAATATCTACATCACATAACTTTTCACTGGTTAATACCACAGACATACATTACAATAGCTAGTACGTGCTGATATTATGCGAATAGAATAAACTTATATAACAAAATATGGATATATCACTTGTAGGATATTATACGCTATTTAGAAGACAGAAAAACACTTTTATAACCTGCACGCCTTAAATCTGGTAGTCAGAGAAATGCTAAAGCTCAAAGTCAAACTCCACAATGTCATGTCCAAACATTTTAACATTGTGAATTTTCCAGTTTAAATCGAGATTTTCTATGAATTCTGGTCTAAGTCTTGAGTGACAACGCGACAGCCTTGGTGTGGCCCCAGCTTAAGATGACCGAGACCAACCAAATAAAAGTAAATCGAGGCGAGGTAAAATATTTTTCTGCCTTGTATTCGATTTATTATACATTTTAAAAACATTGTTTTCTTTAAAATTCGCTAAATTCAATGAATATAAAAATAAATTCAAACTAGGTGTTACAAATCTTTATACAAAGATCAAAACTTCGTTTCAATCGAACCAATAAACTTTGGAAAGGTTCTCAAAGTTCTCTTAACTTTGAGAACTACAACTTTCATATAAAGTTTGATTCCTATCCAGATGTCATCGAGATGCATATATACCTATTACATAAAAATTAATAAAGAAAGAAAAACCTCTTTGATGATTATTTTTTTGGGTTATTCATGAAAATTAGTAGTCAAAATAAAATTTTATTTTTATTAATATCCGTTGAGTTATATGTACTACGTACTAAAGAAGCCATTCTAAACAAAACATGTGCACTACTCAATGTCTTCGCGCATGCGCAGTTGATTTAAGCGCGTTGCGCCTGCGCGGTCAGTTTTTAATTTAAAATTTAATTTGAAATCTTGTATTATTAGCGCCGCTCCACACTGCATGAATATTGAAACCACAGACTAACTAATAGATTGAAACCACACTAAATGACACACTGTACGGATTGCAGTACAGTTCAGTTGAACATAATGTATGTTCGGAATGTGAGATCTAGTACGTAGTACATATATATCGATGTTAATATCCCTTGTATTGTGCTCAACCTTGACATTGTTTAACAATCATCAGTTAAACGATTGAGTCTTTTTTTTTTCAGAAAGATACAGCCTATATACGTCACCGGTACGTTTTTGGTTGCACAAATTTCGGCAGCCGTTATGAAATCGAACCCAGGCACTGTACAGTACCACACTGATCATTAAACTAAAGAAATGAGGTGAACATTACAATTTATTTATTATTAAACTATTTCTTATTACGAAATATTGTAAATTTATTAATTATTATTTTATCATTTAACAATCAATTCAAGCATGATTTAAAGTAAATAAGTCATAGAAACCAATTACAATAATGAACAATCAAAAATATGCAATGTTAGTTTGAATTAAATATGAACCATGAACCCGTGATGCAATATGAAAAATTAAGGATATTTAAATGATATATACGCTAAACGAAGCCACAATAACAATACAACCGTATAAGCTCACGCGGGGATCGAACCCCACAACCTAAGGTTCCTTAATCAGGCACTTTCACCACCGACCGAGCTGGTCGGCGAAACATAAAAAAATATTTTTTGATAATTTTTTTTATCTTTATTTATATAAAATGCCACAGATAAACTATTTGTTAAACCTATGTTCATTTTAATCTTTTTTTTTTTGGTTTTCCTAAAATTTTCATTTTTCTTCCTAACATTTTTCTATTTCGTATAAAAACTGTACAAACTATTTACAACTAAAACTGTACAAACTACTACAAACGATTTCTCTCTTCACATTAACTTAATGATTTCTTAAATTTACACGAATACGCGACTTTGAACAAAGTTAATTATACGGATTTTATCGCGTTTAATTTGAAACCTAAATTAAAAATCCGTAAAATGTTATTTTAATAATAAACTTATTTACTTACTAAACCAATATTTAGTGTGTTATTTTATTATTTTACATGATTTATACCTACAATATTTTACATCATTTACAAAAATGTTTTTGACAGAGTAATGAAAATGAATGCAAATGTAAAAAGAAATGGCGCGAATAAACGAAAAGAAATATATATATATATATATATATATTATTATATATATATATATATTATATATATATTATCTGTATTAAAATGAATATAGAAAATAAATCACTCATTTCAATCATAGAAACATAACCACATTAAGAGGTAATAGTTAATAGAAAATACTAACAAAGCAAATTTAATACAACAGAAGTGAGCGGTAGAGTCAGTAAGGAACGACCTAGAAAAGTCCAAATTAGCGATATGTCAAGATAGACCAAATTAAAAGTGCCCTTAACCGACGTGAGGGGTTTCGCGATATAAAAATAATAAAAGTGCGGTGGCGATAAAAAAAAATAAAGAGATAAAGCACCATCATCAAACACCAAATGGTCTGCCCAGCTGAGTATAGTGCCACCAACTTATCTCTTCAGGTGGACAAAATTGGAACTAAGGCCGCCATTTTGTAAATGACATTTCTTTGTCAACTATTTTTTATTCAGAGTGTTTGAGAGAAAGTGCAAATAAAATGCTTAAAGCTTTTAAAAGTGATACGCGGCAGATTATCCTAAAAGTTTTACGTCCTATGAAAGAAGAGAAACGTTTACAAGCACCAATTATACCATTTGAAAAGCTGTATGAACGCATTGCTGCTGCGACAGGTTAGTATTGCCAGATATGGACAATTAAAATCACCAAATAATGTACTCGTGAAACATAAAATTATCTCAATTTACTGTCATCCATCTAAAATACCAGGGTTTGTAGTTTGTGGTCTAGGAAATAGCTTTAGTGAGGGTATATTTACGGGCTTATATTTATTTAATTATACCTATATAATAATTATTTGTCGTTTTGTTATAGGTGTTTCTGAGCGATTTGTACACAAACTCGTCAATGACGTAAAACACGCTGAAAAAGCCAATTTTAAAACTTCTGCCCCTGGCAAAGAAAGCAAAGATAAACCGGGAAACAAGAAAGTGATAATTTTGACATTGGACAAAAAGAAAAATTCACGAATTTTATTCAGTGAGAAAAGAAATTCCTACCATACCGAAATAAATAAAAAATATGAAAAAATATGAGTTAATGAAGAGAAATAAACCTGCTCCGGAATATGGAATTGATAGCCTGATGAAAGTCATGGCCATAATATTCACATGGCCACCTGATCATTGCGACTTGAACGCAATTGAAATGATATGGAGTTCTAAGAAAAGGAACGTAGCAGACAAAATGTTGGAAAACCTAATGTTCAAATGCC
The DNA here is from genome assembly GCA_963668995.1 of Parnassius mnemosyne. NCBI lineage: Eukaryota > Metazoa > Arthropoda > Insecta > Lepidoptera > Papilionidae > Parnassius > Parnassius mnemosyne. The sequence continues at coordinate 13,965,428 of CAVLGL010000082.1, forward strand.
CCAAACAATTGAAGATGCAGACCATAAAATTACACTGGTGGAGTGGAAATATAGTGAAAAAAAAATGAAAATGAATACAGATACGATAACAATGAAAGTGATTCCAGTGACGCAGAAGATGAATTGTTGTCACCAGTAGCTAATGTGGGTACATCATTCAAAACAGGAATTCCTGGAGTTCTGCCGCTTGAACTTCAAGATCACAACCACAATTATTATTATAAAATATAAATATTATATATAATAACACTAATTTTAATATATTAACACAAAATTTGTTTTATTTTACATTATGTGCAATGAATATGTAGTCACCTATTACCTCGGTAAATTTCTTAAATGGCAATAGTAAGCACTCCACTAGCGACTCTGTCAACTGAACAGATAAGTTGGTGGCACTGTATGTACAAATATTTCAAACAATACGTCAGTGTTTTATGAGATTATTATTTTATGTCAGAGTTACTCTCAACGGAGACTAGCCATCTGTACAAACAGAGGTGCGCAAGCACAGGCTTTAGGAGATTTTTGATTGAATTTAGGAAAATCAAAAAATTGTGTTTTTGGTCAACAATCAACAAATGATTGCTCCGACCGGGATTAGTACCTGACATATTATGTCCCACAATAAAATATTAATGATGTTAATAAATTCATGTCAATGAATAACACGAATTGCATTAATTGGTGCATTCGACAACTATTTTACTAAGAAAATTTAATAGAAATTCATAAGACTAGAAAATATTATTATTGATAAAACAAAATAAATGGACAAAATCATTGAGTTATATGTACTACGTACTAGAGAAGCCATTCCAAACAAAAATTGTGTCCTACTCTATGTCTTCGCGCATGCACGGGAGATAGTAGTCGCCGTTGAGCGAAGACTTTAATTTGATATAAAATAAGATATTAATATAAAATAAAGATAAGAATTTAATATAAAATATCTTAATTTAATCAAAACAAACATATATCTATTATTTTATGGAATTCAGAAATCTTCAATTTACACAATATTTAGTTTGTAGGGATTGCACTACAGTTCAGTTGAACATAGTCAATGTTCGGAATGGCTTCTCTAGTACGTAGTACATATAACTCAATGGATAAAATATTATTATTTTATTTTCTATAGTTTCTAGTTCACAGACATCTATACAAATAAATAAAATTGAAGTGTCTGTTTGTAATGTCAAAATTACAGTTTTTTACTAAATGCATATGAAAGTAAATACGGTACCTATAAATAAAATACAATTTTTAAAATTTTTGTCTGTCTGTCTGTCTGTTTGTTCCGGGTAATCTCCGAAACGGCTGAACCGATTTTGAAGGGACTTTCATTAGCAGATGGCTGATTTCACAAGGAGTAACTTAGGCTACTTTAATTTAAAAAAAAGAATTAGGGTTCCGCGCAAAAACATAATAACCCTAACACGCGAGCGAAGTCGCGGGGAACAGCTAGTTTAATATACAACATCAGTTTTAAGCCATATTCCAAGTAGCAATCTGTTAGCAGTAAAGTTTTTTTTCTTTGGTAATGGACTCGTATGGTTGCACTTTGGGCAGTAAATAATAAATTATCCATTATAATAATTTGTTTTGAAAACTTCACAATATGTTAAAGCGTACACTGCGGGGCTTTTGGGAGATTTCGACGACAGCTTATGCGAGGAGAAAGTTAACGATGATGCTCGCCAAAATACTCCATAGTTTATTTATTTTTGTATTGACTACACGGCCTTTAGCCAAAAATAGTACATCTTATGCAATACATTATTCAAAATACAAATACGTAAGTTATTTACAAAATGTTGAACCCATATTGCTAAGTATTGGGAGATTTTGATGACAACTTATAGCTATACGGCAATAGCTTCTCAAGGTCTAAAATGGATATAGAGATTTTTTACCACAATGGCAGGGCTCGTCTTGTCATTTCCGTCAATTATTTACATGCGTAGATATTTAATACACTAAATTGTTTCAGTTTCAATGTTCAACAACTCACTTCAAACATTATTTGAATGACAACATAATAGATGCAACAATTCATGTGGTCTAGTTCCCGATAAAACACAGCAAATTCAATTACGCACCATAGATACACTATTACCTCGAATATTAAAACTAGGTTTAGATCACTTATATATAATAGTTGTCACAATGATATAAGTATTAAAATGGCATCACAATTCTAACCCGTCTCAAGTTTAGGAGTATTACAACTTGAACCCTCGCAATTTGTTCAGTCTCCTCTCCAAGTCCTCGATGCTCGGGTCCTCGTTCGGATTCTCCTCATTGGTAGGCCAGGGTTCTGGCTTGTGGCGCTCAACGCCTGGTGCCATTTGGAAACCGCCACCAGATTTGCCAGGACTCTCCGAACTAAATAAAATGGAAACAAAGAGTTTTAATAATAAAATTGAGGTTTATAATTGGGGTATTAGATAAATCTTTGGACCATACCATAAGTTGTATTTTTTTTTACTGTTCTGTAACATAGAAATGAGGGCTATTGACCCTCTGTACCAAATAAAAACACCTCTTCAAATCCTAATTTCAAAAATACCACTCTATCTATTGGTGAACTAATCTACATAATTACTGACTGATGTCACTATTAACAATATTAATTGAAAAAAAATCTATTGACTATGACATTGCTGCTATTTTTTGACATTTATCAGGTACATTAATTTTTGTAAAGAGGTAAGTGCTTTTATTTTTATTTTTTTATGGATTTTACTAGGTTTTATGACATAATTTTATACCATATGAATAAATAATAATCTACCGTTAATGAAATCTTAAAATGATATATAGTTTTTTGCCTAAGATTTACGGATTGATTTAGTTGAATGTCGTTTTTTTTAGTACAATGGGCACACGTGATATAATATTGTTTTTCTCTTTCATGAGGATCTTACATGATAAAATGTGTGTTTCGAGCTTATAAAAATTTTATTGGCCTAGAACAATCTGTCAATTCTATAGCGCAAAAAGAGACCGACTAAGAATATTATGTGGTGATTTTACCGCCAGATCCAGCTATTGTTATTGACGAAGAAAAAGGCGAAGATGACTTGCAGCCATCGGGTTTACCTAGAGAAGTACCAGGAATGTTGGAGGTAATGGGTCGACGTCACAACTCTTTTGAATGGGGAGACAGTAACGATGAACTTTTGTCCAACAAGCAGAGTCGCCAAGATTCACGTGATTTAGTGGCCTAAGTGGAAACAATGTACGCCATGTTATGAAATATTTAGTATAGCTTGACACGAGAACTTTAGTCGCTGTGTTTTTATTCCGTATTTGGGTAAAAATGACAAGTGTGAAAGTGGAGTCTGCTTTCGCCGATTTGTCAAAGAATGTAGAAACGTTGACAACAAAAATCACATCGCAAGTGACGCTAATTGAATCACAGAATAAGAAGATTGAAAATCAGCAGCGCATTATTGAGAAATTGTTTTCCACGATAAGTGACCTGAAGAGGGTAATAGAAGAAATGCCCGCTAGAACAATCGACCTATTGCGAGCTGGGCAGTCAACCAGCGAGACCGACGTGCCGACCAAGGTACTGTCAGTCCCAAGTGCGAGCGAGACACCGATATCCTCAGATACGGTCGCCTTATCAGAGAGAAAAATAACGCAGAGCGCGCGCCGAGCAATGCAGCGGGAAAAAAAGGCTGTTTGTATACTGGAAGTAAAAAATACAGAAAAAGAAGATTCAACTATATTAGAAACGTCTGCGACTGAAGAATGAAAAGTAGTAGGTGGCCATAAAAAGTCTATGAAGACCCATCTTAAGGCAATCCAAACTGGAGGAAACGCCCAAATCGGTTCGTTCCAGGTTATACAGAAGAAGAAGTTTTTACACGTGTGGCCACTCCATCTCGAAACCTCGGAAGATGCGATAAGGGAACACGTGAAAAAAAATTTGTGGTTCTGAGGATATCAAAATCGAAAACATTGTTCCAAAAAACAAGAGAGACTATTAGTCATTCAGGATTGGTGTTCCAGAATCCACGTTTGAAAAAGTGAACTGCAGTAAACTAACCTATGCGGCATTAATAATAGCAGCGCCATCGAATAAATTCGCTGAGAACTACGTCGGCTTCGCAGATCGATGTAGTACTTCGTTTAGTAGATGGCGCGGTAACAAAATTATTTATTTGGTCATTTGTTTTACCAGATTTCTACCACAAAATTGCCAAGTTATTTGAAAACCTCTAAAATGAGAGTATTCACCAATTGATTTTGTATCTATCTATTGATTTTAAAATACTATGTTGCTTTTTTTTAATTTGTTATTTTGGATTTTCTTCCAATTTTGTTAGTTTGGGAATTCTCTGAGTTTTCCAAAAAATCGTTCTATAGATGGCGCTTTACAAACTGGTATAAAGAAAAATATTGATTACGTTTGATCAGTAAATAATCTTGATTAAAGCATCAGCAACAGTTATCTTTTTTTTTAACTTATTATAAGCCAGTGCTTGACCACGATCCCATTTGCTGGTAAGTGGTGATGTAGTCGTAGATGGTAAATCGCACTGTCTTAGCGTAACAAAAGCCTATTTACTCGTGCCTTGAAGACGCCCAGATTGTATTCGGACGGTAAGATAGACGCCGGCAAATTATTCCACTCCTTTGCTGTACGTATTACAAAAGACTAAGCAAATAATAATGCGTGAAATATCGACAACAAAGGGGTGAAGACCCGCCGACCGCCTGGTTGTCCAATGATGGAAAAGAGAGGAAGGAATTAAAGCGTGTAATTCCTGCGCACACTCGTCGAAATGCATCCTATAGAATACCGGCCATCTTCTCCATGTTTATAGAAGAATATTAAATTTATAAAATGGCAGCACTTAAAAATTAAAAAAACAAGCGTGCACGTTTTCATTCGCTTCAAATTTCAACGATTTGTTGATTGTTGTTGTTTTTATTTTTCCTTTAATTTGTTAATTTATTACACTTCTGTTTCTCCATTATTGCGTTGAGTTGAGTGAATTTCGTGTGTGTGTGTGTGTTCAAAGTTCTCAAAGTGCTCAAAGTTCAAAAACTTTATTAAACTAAGTTTGTATAAAAAATTTTACGTTTCGTAAGCACATTGAAGATATCTGTGGTAAGGTATTCCGAAACTTAGGTTTTATCCTAAAGAATTGCAGAGATTTTCCTAGTACGTCGATTATTAAAGTTTTATACAATGCACTTGTTCGCATCCGGCTGGAAACGAGTGCAATTATTTGGAATCCCCATGAAGATAAATATATCAACATGGTGGAAAAAATTCAAAATAAATTCACGCCGTTCCTTTATTTAAAGGAGTACGGCGTCTGTCCTTTCTACCCGATGATGTACCCGAGCTTGTTCGTGATCGGCATGGTTGGGTACAGCCAGCTTGGTGTGAGGCGTGACGTCGCACTCTGCAAGTACGTGTGGCGAGTCTTGCATGGCCAGCTATACCATTCTGAGGTACTGGAGGCGTTGCAGCTGTTTGTGCCTGATAAGGCGGTGGTTAGGCGTCGCCCACATCCCACCTTTAAGGTGCCGCACGCGAGGACAAATCTGCTCAGGTTTGCACCTATGTCACGAGCTTTGAAGTTATTGAATATTATTTCCGAATAAACGGACATTTACCACTGCAGCCTGGAAAAGTTCACAGAAGCGGCGCACAGGGTCTGTAAGATTTTTTCATAATTTTTTTTATATCTATTTTTTTTCTTAATTATAATAGTATTAAGCATATATTTTATGTCAGTAGTTATACATAGGCTGCACTAAAAGTATCGGGAATGGAATATTTCCACTGTCCCTGTCATATTAAAATTATTAAATTGAAAAGTCCTTGGTTTTTTAAAATTGAAAACCATTTATTTATTTAAAAAAAAGGTTCTCGGTCTTGTCACAAGGTTTTGTCAAACTTGTTTAGTCGTTGAGAAAATGGAATTGACTCGAGAAAATACAAGTGATGATTTATTATGACTTTCGAAGTGGTTTAACACAAAAACAGTGTGTTGACCGGATGATTTCTGCATTTGGTGATGAAGCCCCATGCAAAACCACAATTTATCGCTGGTTTGCTGAATTTCAATGTGGACGTGTCAAGCTCAGTGATGATCCCCGTCAAGGTCGTCTAAAAACTGCAGTCACCCAAGAAAACGTTGATGCTGTGCGTAAGCTGATTGAGGAAGATCGACATGTGACATACCGCGAAATTCAGGCAACTTTAGACATTGGCATGAGTCAAATACAAATAATCTTGCATGAACAATTAGGTGTAAAAAAGTTGTTTTCCCGATGGATACCGCATTCGCTCTGTGAAGAGCAAAAAGCGGCACGCGTTACTTGGTGCGTCAGAACTCTCGAAAGATTCCACGCAGGATCCTCAAATGCTGTATACAACATTTTATCAGGTGACGAATCCTGGATATACGCATACGAACCCGAAACAAAAAAACAGGCACGAGTTTGGGTGTTCGAAAATGAGTTAAAGCCAACAAAAATTGTTCGTTCACGGAGTGTTGCAAAAAAAATGGTGGCCACGTTTGTCTCCAAAACCGGCCATGTTACGACTATTCCTCTTGAGGGACAAAGAACGGTTAATGCAGAATGGTATGCTAGCATTTGTTTGCCACAGGTCGTTTCTGAACTCCGTAAAGAGAACTGCAACCGCCGCATCATCCTCCATCACGACAATGCAAGTTCTCACACCGCACACAGAACAAAAGAGTTTTTAGAGCAAGAAAACATAGAATTATTAGACCATCCGCCGTACAGCCCCGACCTAAGCCCTAATGATTTCTATACTTTCTCTAAAATAAAGAATAAATTGCGTGGACAGAGATTTTCATCACCTCAAGAAGCTGTGGACGCCTACAAAACGGCCATTTTGGAGACCCCAACTTCAGAATGGAATGGTTGCTTCAATGATTAGTTCCATCGTATGGAAAAATGTGTCAAATTTCGCGGAGAATACTTCGAAAAGCAATAAATACATTTTTAAATAGTAATGTTGCGTCACTTCCTTGATTCCCGAAATTTTCAGTGCCGCCCTCGTATTTATCACTTATTATTCGGTTTTTGTACAAAATCGTCTTGGTTTTGTACTGTTATGATGCTGTTACTATTTTTGTAATATTTAAATAAATAAATAAATGTTACTCAACTTCATCTCAATCACCTGACAATACATGTTGGTCACGAAAAAGCCAGGTAATAAACCAATTACAAGGATTTTCACCTGTTGCGATTTTCGAAAAAATATTTAATGACGAGATTTACGCTTTGATTATACGTAATACGTTATTATATGCAGGACAGAAATATAAACATGGGTTCGAAATTGATAAAGATGATATGCGCCGATTTTTACGAGTGCTTATCCTATCTGGATATCATAAACTACTTAGAGAACGACAGTATTGGAGCTATGAAGAAGACCTTGTAATACCACTTGTGACAAATTCTATCTCGCGAAATCGGTTTCTGGATGTAAAAAGAAATCTCCATTTGGTAGATAATGGTATAGCTACTGCCTCTCAAGACAAAATGTTCAAAGTGAGGCCATTGTGATATGTTGCTGCAAAAATTCTTTCAATTTGGCGTTTTTCATGAAGACATATTGATCGACGAGTCTATGATAAAATATTATGGCCACCACTCATCAAAACAATTCATAAGAGGTAAGGGCATTAGATTTGGTTATAAACATTGGGTAATTGCCAGTTCTGATGGGTACTGCTACGCTTTCGATTTGTATTGTGGTACACCTGAAAGTGCAAAAGCACCACTTGATACCAGAGTTGTGAAGTCGCTACCGAATAAAACGCCGACAATACCAGAGGAGCACACAGTGACTTTCGACAAGTTTTTTACTAGTTGTGATTTGTTGAGAGACTTGAAGGAGTATGGATATAAAGTTACTGGGACAATATGTGATAATCGGATAAAAAAAATGCCCATTATGCGCCGTAAATATAATGAAAAAGTCTACAAGAGCAGAATTTGATTAGAAGTTTGATACAAATAATGAACTGTTGCTTTTTAGATGGAATGGACAATAGTGTCTGTACTATAGGTACAAAATTTGATAAGTAAACCTATTAGCAAAGTAAAACGCTGGAATTCACAGAGTAGACAAAAGGTAGCTGTTAGTATTCTACGTTTATTTCTAAACTAAATAGAGGGATGGGCGGCGTTAACGAGATGAATGGATCTATTTCATTGTATCGCGTGAGTATTCGTGGAAAAAACTGGTGGTGGGCGATTTTCACATACTTGCTTGATATGAGTATATCTAACGCTTGGCGTCTGCATACTTTGGCCGGTAGTGAGTGCTCGGACCAGTTGGCTTTTAGGAGACATAGGAGGATATAGTACGAAATTATCTTCAACTTCGTAACTGCAACAAAAGTCACCGTTTTGGTTCAACCATAGGTGGTCAATGCCCAAGTAACAATGGACATAATCCAGGAAAACTACCTAAACAATTAAATGTGTTATAAGCCATACTCGCATAAAGTGGCAATGTATACGGTGCCAGAAAACTTTGTGCATTGATAAAGAATATTTCAAAAATTATCACATCATGAGTGCCCAATGTACTTTAAATAGTACACATAGAAAAACCACCTATTTTTATTTTTTTTAATTCTAACTACTAGCCATGTGTAATATAGACCTAAGTATCCCATAAATAAAGAAACATATAAATAAATACGGCTCTGTGGCGTAGTGGCTTAGCAATAAGTTGCAGCACCAAGGGCCGCGGGTTCGAATCCCGCACGGAACAAGTATTTGTATGGCCTACAAATAATTGTTCCGGGTCTGGATGTTTATCCTTGTGAAATTTATGTATGTAAACTGCCTCCACGACACAGGAGAAAATCCTAGAGTGGAGGTAACGTTTAAAAAAAAAACAATTTGTAATACAAATGAGTTTTATTTGGGCGTAAATGGGTTAATTTACCGTTCAACAGATGTCGCTAGTTGGGACTGGGTAAAGTTATTTGATACACAATGTTGTGTTTTAAGTAAACGTTTATCGGTTTCTAGAGTGTGTAAATACACAAAGCCATGTGTTGGTGGTCCATGTATGATTTGGTCTTTAATTTTTTGTTCATCTTTATCTTTTTTTAATTTTTCTAATTTTAGGAATCATCATCATCATCATTACAGCCCTTCACAAGTCCACTGCTGAACATAGGCCTCCCCCAAGGAATGCCACAAGGCACGGTCCTGAGCCACCTGCATCCATCGACTTCCTGCACATCTCACCAGGTCGTCACTCCATCTAGTGGGGGGACGCCCAAAACTTCGCCTGCCGGTATGAGGCTGCCACTCGAGAACCTTTTTTCCCCATCGGTTGTCGGTTCTTCGAGCTATATGGCCGGCCTATTGCCACTTCAGCTTACTAATCCGTTGGGCTATATCGGTCACTCTGGTTCTATTGCGGATATCCTCATTTCTGAGTTTATCACGCAGAGAAACTCCGAACATAGCCCTTTCCATAGCTCGCTGTGCGACCTTGAGCTTCCTCATCCAGCCAGCATTGAAGGACCACGTCTCAGTTCCGTATGTCATCACTGGCAACACGCACTGGTTGTACAGTCTCGTTTTCAAGTTTTGAGGTATACCTGACGAGAAGATGTGCCGTAATTTCCCGAACGCTGCATAACCGAGTTGAATCCATCGATTGACCTCTCGGTCGAAGTTGGACTTACCTAGTCGGACTATTTGTCCCAGGTAAACATACTCGTCAACAACTTCAAGCTTAGTGCTCCCAACAACTACCGGCATGGGTGTGACATGGACATTAAACATGATCTTTGTTTTGTCCATGTTCATCTTAAGACCTATCCGTTGTGAAGCACTATTGAGGTCATTGAGCATAGTGCTTAGGTACTCCAGCGATTCTGCCATAAGGAGTATACCGTCGGCAAATCGAAGGTGAGTGATGTACTCGCCATTGATGTTGATACCGTATCCTTTCCAGTCCAGAAGATTGAAAACGTCTTCCAATGCAGCGGTGAAGAGTTTCGGGGATATGACGTCACCCTGTCTTACACTGTTTGCACTGGTTCTGTACTCGGATAGCCATCATAGCCCTACTGGACAAGCACTTCAGCACTTGGATATACCGACAGTCAACTTGGCATCGCTGAAGGGAATGCAGCACCGCCCAAATTTCGACGGAATCAAAGGCTTTCTCATAGTCCACATACGCCAGACATAGTGGCAAATTGTACTCCTCTGACTTCTGTACAATTTGCCGAAGGGTATGTATGTGGTCTATGGTGCTAAAGCCTTTTCGGAAACCGGCTTGTTCGTGAGGCTGGAAGTCGTCAAGTCTGCGCGCGAGACGATTCGAAATGACTCTCGAAAACAGCACGTAGACGCGGCTCAGAAGGGAAATCGGTCTGTAGTTCTTCAAGAGAGCGTTGTCGCCTTTCTTGAAGAACAAGACCACCGCACTTCTGCTCCACGCCTCCGGTGTAATGCCACCATGGAGGACGGAATGAAAGAGCTTCTGAAGGACTTCAAGTACCGGTTTTCCACCCGCTTTCAGAAGCTCCGCTGTAATTCCATCCTCGCCTGGGGCCTTGCCGTTTTTAAGGTGCTGGAGAGCCCTTCTAATCTCGTTCAGACTGACGTCCAGGATATCATCGGAATAATGTCGGATAAGACTCGCTCTTGGATCTTTACTCACACTTGCGTGTGGCTCTAACGATGACGTGTACAGATGCCCATAGAACCTCTCAATCTCACTCAAAATCTCAGGTGCCCCGGAAACGATGCTGCCACACTCTGTCTTCAGCTTTGACAGTTGGCTCTTTCTGGCAGACAGATCTCTGGCAAAGACTTTGGAGCCTTGGTTCCGCTCGATCGCTTCTTCAATACGAGCTGTATTGAAGTTGCGTAAGTCCCGCCGCATGCATTTGGAGATCTGTCTGTTCAGATGCCTGTATGCTGTCAAGTCTGTTGAAGAATGTAGCTTCATCTCCCGTCTAACAGCCATGAGATTAAGAGTGTGATCGGAGAGTTTTTGTGTTCTTCTGCGGCGGGTCTTGCAGAACTTAGCTCCGACCGCATGGACAGTTTCCACGAGCTTGTCATTCATATCGTCCACTTCATTGCAGTCTTCTAGGCACTGAAAACGGTTTTGTAACTCGAGCTAAAAGGTTTCAGGACTTCGGATTAGAGCACGAATTTTAGGAATGTTCGTTTCTAATCTAATTAATATAAAATTTAACTAATATTTCAAAAAGAAACATTAACCACTACATTGCCGATGTTACACCAAAATATATTTAATACAATGTAGATATTATATACTAGCGATCCACCCCGGCTTCGCACGGGTGATTTCTGGTTCTCGACAACAGCGCACTCTACCGGGTCCAATTGTGAATCTTAACCATTGCAAGAGAGGCTTGCCTCTCTATATATTGCTCATGGTGGGGATATTTACCATAGTTACCACGCTCGGCAGAAATTGGCTTTTAAATAATTTAATAATTTTTAGTATCGTTATGGTTTGAAACTAGATGAAAAGAAAAAACAATACAGTGCAAGAAACATATACAGTGAAACCTGGTTGAATGGGCCCTGGATATGTGAGAAACCTCTGTTTTTCATAACTACAATGAGGTCCCGACACTTTTGCATTAAAATACCTCTGTTACTGGGAATTTTCAAACCTTATTAACTGAGATTAGATTTCATAGATTTTTTCGATATTTACCTCCATAATAGGGACTTCGCAGCTCTATAACCCGTATAAGTGAGAGAATTTATCAGGTTTAGACAAGTTATGGCAACGCTTGTCAACCTACTTCAAAAATGAGAAGATTCTCAATAAGTCGGAATCTTTTTTTTAATGTATGTTCACCGATTACTCGAAGACACCTGAACCGATTTGGAAAATTCTTGTTTTTAATTGAAAGCTGGTGCTTCTCATGTGGTCTCATATAAATTTGATCAAGGTCTGAGTTTCTTAATAGTTTATATTGAAGTCGGTTGTATAAACATTTTAATTTTACCACTTGTTTACAATTTACCAATTTCTGTTTTACTTGTTTTATTTATCAGTACTATCGTAAAAGTTTTGGATGACTAGAAGGCTGTGGCAGTACTCTATAGTCCGACATATTTGATAATCCCACACCGCCTTGCAAAACATTTGTCGGATTACCACGGGTCAACTGTAGTTGATAGGAATACACCGCTGTCCATCTCCTGCTTTGTTTCCCTCCGTCGCCTCTTATGATACGAGTACCCACGGAACGGTACACGGTGATATTTTATAAAACATGCAAACTATTAAATGATGGTCGAATTTAGCCACTCACCTGTTGTATTCTGTACTAGCAGCGAGTGCGGAGTTCTGTCCGTCCCTGTTGTTATAGAGCCAGACACCAGGCGCCGCCATCTTGTGGTCGCGCACTTGGAACTCCGCGCTGTAGTGGCGCGGCGGCGTTTTGAAGTCCACTTGAAGCGGTTGACCTGGAAAATATACAGTTATTTTACAATAACCGGCCAAATCTGCAAAGATGGTTTAGAATAAGTAATATAGGCAAATGGTGAAGAAAATTAATAAAAAAAATTATCTCAAACTTTTCGTCCTTTTTATTTTTTAAATACAAAATGCGTGGTAATGCATTATTTTAACTGATTTTATTGCGCACGCACACATTGATAAGAGTCGATTGGTAGGCAAAAACGTTGTTGCTCATAAATCACATTCAGTTTGGGATAATTTCAAATAAAAGTAGAAGCCTTATTTACTCATATTTTCAAAAACTGCAATAACGGTATATCATAATTTATATATTTGAACTTAAGTTTAAAATTTAGCTACTCTTTGCAAAGTAATCCCGTATAAATGAAATGTTTAAAAATGGGCCAGGTCTATGTACACTACTTCAAAAAAAAAAAGAGAAAAATCTGTAGAATTCGGATAAAATACAGATAATTCATTTAAATGTATCCATATATTTTTATCAACTTTCAATATGTCGAATCACCGATATTGTTACTTTACTCTGTACTCTGTGCCTTATGACAATGACAGTAAACCATAAAATGATCTTTGATCATAGAAAGAGAACTGTTAGTTGTAACAACAGTGTCACTTTTCAGTGACTGAAGTGTCACTTTAGTCTCGTCCTACAGAAATAAACATGTCAAATGGGCATTCATAGTGCAGACCATGGACTATGGATGCCCATGGGGTTTCATAAAATAAAAGGTCTTTAGTGGATGTTCCGTTATCTTAAAAGTTTACGAACCCCTGATACAGAGCAACTATACTTACAGAAATGCAATTAACCAAACGCCCCTCCCCCGCCAAATGTGGACGCAGGTGGCTCAGTACCGTATTTTGTGTCTATTAGGAGAGGCCACTGTACATCAGTGGACTTGTGAAGGGCTGTCCTGCCCCATCTGATGCGTGAGGCCTACATCCAGCAGTGACCTTTTATGTTTTTACCTATATTATTTCCAACTGGACAACCAGGGTCCAGTGGCTATATCAGAGTCGACTAATGCCTCGCGAGTTGGAAACCCATGGAACCACAATATGTGCAAAAGCATAAATTGTTGTTCTTTCAGCTTTTCAATGTTGTGATCGTCCAAATCTGACACTGTATTTAAACATAGTCAAAAAACTTTCTAATTGCTTTCACTTAAAGTTGAAATTCTAAACAACAAAATTTTTCTTCATCCTATATGCTATCTATCCCTATATGCTATGTAGGAAAACTACGTGAGGAAATCTAGAGGTGTGTAAATTCGAAATATTTCGAGGGCATTTAAAGTCTGCTAAAAAGTACAGGAACAGCCCCATAACCATCTCAGAGATGAGAGGAGGCATTTGCCCAGGAGTGGGATATATTTGGGCTGTCAACCACGAGTTTGTCTGTCATACCTGGATGTAACCTTTCATCCATCCTTAACTCTCCGAATCCCTCGCTGAGCTTTTTTAAGTTGACGTCCACGTCCATTTCCTTCCAGGCTTCTTCAGGCCGCAGGCAATTCCCAGACGGTGGGTACCAGGGTTTCGAAGGTTTCTCGGACTTCGAGGTTTTAGTAGGTTTCTCTGATCACAAAGGATTTTTTTTTATTTAAGTTTATTATTTTAACAACAGATGGCTCAGGGGTCGCCAAATCAGCTAATCGAAGGTACGTCTTCTGGTGGATGATGGGGCTGAGCGGCGTTAGGATGATTATATCACATATTCTTCTCATATATTCATCATAAATTAAAAACAAGCAAACAAGTCAGTGTTGCCAGTGATGACATATGGATCTTCGCCATGGTCCTACTTTGATGGCTGGATGAGAAAGCTTAGGGTCGCTTAGTGAGCTATGGAGAAGGGCTATTATTAGGGACTACGTAACAAAGATATCTGTAGCAGAATCGCAGTAACCGACGTAACCCAATGGATCGGTTAACTGAAGTGGCTATTAATAACAATATTGATCAAAGAAGCGGCATTTAATGGAAAAGAAATGTTCTAAAGTAGTTGTTCTCACAAGTAGAGTGTAAGACTCCCACTATATAGTGGGAGTCTTATACTACGTATCTGTGACTACTGGGTAAGACATGCAATGGATATATTCAAGCACTTGTGAATGAATGTAATAATTATTAGGATAGCTAGAAATAAATAAATTATTATGATTAATTATAATTGTAGCTCAGGGGTCTACTGTGTAAATTGTCATCGTTATAAAAAAAATACCTTGTCATCTTCCACCTAAAACCAGCTTACAGCAGGACATGATATGTGATAGCATGCAGATGCGTTGTCATCCCTGAGAACCAAGACAGATTGCCATATTTCCACTCACTATACTATACACAGTAGCATAAATCGGCTATTTCACACTGGTATTCTGTGAAGGCACAGTCTCTCTATGGTCGAGACAATCTATAGTTCTACAACCGTAATATTGCTGCAGCATGACTTGGTCGAGAAGAAATATGTCGTGAGAAAATCTGCACGTCTGCAATATTGAAAAACCTTTTTAAGTTTCGTGAAATCCAACTACCCACATTGGGCCAGCGCGTCGGACTCTTCCTTGCTCTTTAACGCTTTAAGAAATGAAAGGAGGCCTGTGCCCGGCAGTGGAACAAAATAAACTAAAATGTATTTCTAAGATTAATTATTTGCACATTCTAAAAAGCTACGTGGTAGAGCCATGATGTAGCTATATTAGTAGTATAGTTGTAGCACAAATGGGTCGGCTCGACCGGGGTAAGACCACGCTCTCACAGAATACCAGCGTAAAATAGCAGCTTAACACTGCTGTGTTTCGTATGGTGAGTGTAGAGAACTGGACACCCTTTTTACTGGAAAAGAGGCATTCAATCTTAGTCCTCACAGTTGACAACGCATCTGCATTTTGATTCTTTATTGAGTATAGATGCAGATGTTTATGGGTCACAGCAACCACTTACCATCAGGTGGACTGTGAGTCACCCTATTCTATAAAAAAGCTACATTTGAAGCAATGCTAAGTGAAATGTTGGTTTGATAGTTGTTATAGTGCGCGCGTAGTACTCAAATGATTATGTAAAGATACATTTTTATATCAAATTTTAAAAACAAAACAAATCCCTGTTGCAGACTATTTGAATTAGTTTGATATTAATCAATTTTTTGTTTACGGTCAAAGAACTCACAGTAAACCGTGCGGTAGCGGTGTAAGAATATCTACTACTCCATATCCTCCTGTAGGCTTTATAAGAAGCGACAGAGGGAAACTAATCCGAGATGGGCAGCAGCATCTTCCGAATAACACCAATAAAAAACACAACTGTTGTCTGCCATGCTTGGTAACTATGTCAAATATGTATAGTCATATATGTCAAATAGGGGGACTATTACGCAAACTTTGGGGGAGGGCTATATTCAACAGTGGACTTATTTTAGGCTGTGATGCTAACAGTAGTAGCTGATTTTTAAAACCAAGTAATATCGTACTCTATACGTCGTTCAGAATAATTCAAAGTATTGTTGACAAAAAAGAATAAAACTAAAAGAAAAAAAAAGGAATATTTTTGGTACAGCCACAGAATGCTATATCCAAATCATCTTATTATTTGTGTACGCAATAAAATAACTCACCGTTTCCCTCAGCACAAAGTTCGGCAACAGGCTCGGGTCTCGAGGAGCGGCTAGCCTTTTTTGATGTAGTATCTTCTAAACTGAGTTCATTCAGTTCAGCCAACATCCGTTCTTCTCCATCAAAGATGAAGTCTCTTTCTAACGCCTTCCCCCTAGCTGACTGGTTTGCTGAAAAAAGAAAGAAAAAAGATGAATATAAAATAAATCAAATTTTTTATAGCTTGTACTAACAGTGAATTCACCTCGTATTATTAAAAATATTATAAAAAATCTTTTATGTTTAGTCTTCTGGAAGTCGATAAGTTTTTATTTTTAAAATATGAGTACGATATTCCTGTATGGTGACATTTTACATACATAAATTGCATATGGACAAACATCCAGTCCCGGAGAAATTATATGATGTCAATAAATACACTTGTACGTTGCGAGATTTAAACACGCATCGATGAAAAAGAGAAAGTGATTTGGAAACCCAAAAGTGCACGCCTCATAAACGTTTCATATAATTTTGATGACAAAAATAAAAATAGCGACGATAATTTTTACAACAAAAAAAAAACTCCAGTTTCAGTCTCCAGTTCTCTACATTCACCATACGAAACACAGCAGCACTGGTATTCTGTGAGAGGTTGGTCCTTCCCCAATCGAGCCGACCCATTCGTGCTACAACTATATTACTAATAATAGCTGCAGCATGGCTCTACCACGTAAAATAATTTACTTATTTCCCATAACTTCAAAAGAAGACTTACCCTTTCTCTCTCCCAGCCTTTCTCTCCTCTCTTCTTTCCCAGGAGTGCCTCCTCCTGGAGCAGATGGAGTTTCCAGGAGTTCTTTCAACTCTTGCTCCAGCTCAGCTGTGTCAACGTCATCAATAGTAGCACCAAGTGCTTTTTCCACTTCATTATAGCTGTCTAAGACCTGCGGCAGAATTGTAATAATAAATGCCATCAAAAACATAACTTGTAAAAAAGCCAAGTCTCGCAACTCAGTTCTTCTACCGTAAAAAGTTGTGAGATCCATGTAATACTAAGTCGGTTAATTTATTCAGTCCCTACTTAAGGGTCCTTCTGTCTATTATTACGTAATTAGCTGACCTGAAAACATCTTATAGTGACCATATCAATATTAAAAATCTTTTATATTTTAAATAAATAGATTGACTTGGCCATCGCATGAAAACATAATGTATCTTTCCAGTAATACATATTATATTAAATTAGATTGTTCAGTGCGATTGCGAAGTCAATTTATTTGTTTAAAACATAAAAGATTTTTAATATTGATATGATCACTATACGATGTTGTTAAGACCGAGTTTATAAAAATTCAGGCAAGTTTTATCCACAACGAAATTATAGAGTTTCGAAAATGGCCTGAAATGCTTCAAGCAAAGTATAGTACGACCATGCTGCTTTTTTGCTCGACTTGACGGGGGCACTGCGGTGCCCCGAGATACACTATTTTGTTCTTATGTGTTTAAATAATCTACAGCTGGCTAAACCACTTACGGTGGAGAGCTTTAGCCACAATCGCTATATATATATTGCGATTATATATTATAAAAGTTATGTAATAGTTATAGTGATACATCTAATATATAAAAATAAATTTTTGTATGTTCGTATTTTATGAGTTGCCATACTGTTCATCAGATTGCAGTAAAACTTTGTAAACTTATTGCTTGCACTTTCGCGAAGGTTATAGGCATAGTACAATTAACTTACAGTAGGTAAAGCGTGTATCGTACCGCAAAATATATTTGAAAGTAATATATCATTCAATGGACGTATTATCCTTCATAACCACTTAACCTTCCATAGTTTTACATAATCTTTATGGCCTCGCTGCAGTAGGGTAAATATGCCTTATACTTTTTTTGTAATAAGCATTTTAGTGTAATCTTATTGGCACTGTTCATAACCACTCAACCGTCCACGGTGACTACAGTCCCCAAAAGATTTTATCTGTATAATAGTAACAAAATATTGAGGAAAAACATTTTTGTTTGTGGAATGTTAACGTGTGAGAAATTCGATCAAAAATGTGATAACTTTTCTCTTTTTATATGTTACTAGCTGTGCCCCGCGGTTTCACCCGCGTATATCACAGCTCTGCGCCTTGCGATATGCGAACTTCGAGAGAGACACCACGACGGACGGTTGCTGAATTAACAAAGATTCTAAAAGTGAAATATGTTACTAAAATTACATGGTTAACGTAGTTGGTGGTTATGCATCGTACAGGTACTGATAAGAATAATGTGGCCTAGTTTGAACAGGCGTTACGATTTCATATTTTAACATGAAAAAGTAGTTATTGTGACATAACTGTAATACTTAGACATATGGTATCGCAGACTTTTTTGTAGATATTGATATCCTCTATAAAACTGAAGCACACTTTGCTCTATTATCAATAGTTTCCGCAGCGTACGCGATATAAGCATTCTTTTTGGTATTTTTTTCACACCTTGGGTTACATTAACGAAGTTTTCATATGGATCCCTAACTATGTTCATCAGGGATAATGTAGAATTCTAATGGTGAAAGAATTTTTCTAATCGGTCCAGTAGTTTCGGAGCCTATTCAATTCAAACAAACAAATCTTTCCTCTTTATAATATGATTAGTGTAGATGTAGATTTCTAATGTTATTGTACAACAAACTAATAGTGAAGATATTTTCTTTACTAAATATGTATCATTACGACAATTCCAAAACGTTTACATATAATAATTTAGCTCTAAATTTTAATCACTATACGCGATCATCGTTTATTGATTATATGTTGTTTAAAATGTATTCTAATAAGTTTTTTGTGTTAAATGAATGCAAAATATAAAATAATGATTCACTATTAACACGTTGATAGCAATTTATAAACGAAATATCTGTTGAGATGTGTCTAGAAATTATTAAAACCTATTTTTTCATATTTACTTATTTATTAAAATTTATATTGGGTAAACATTAAATACTTATATATATTGAGTATATAAGATATTATTGATATTGGTGTCATTTAAAAGGGAATATCATGTACTATTTTAATATAAAATAATTGTCTTCAGTAAGTATTACACTTTACCTTTAAAACTCGAAATAAAAAATAAATACGATTTTTTTTATATTATCATTTTTAAGCTTTATTTTTAATTTGACTAATTTTCTTTTAACAAAATAAAATTTTGAATTCTTTGATTATTTTGAGAATATTTTTAATTGAATGTAGCTGTAGTAGTTTTTCAGTAGTAATCGTTTTAGTTGAGGCAGTGACGTCGTGACATAGTGACATTTAATGCGCAGACAGGTGAGGCGTGAATCACTCGCTCGGGGTGGACGGTTAAGTAGTTAATTAAACTATATAACTGTTCCACATTTAAAACCACATTTTACAATTATTTCTTCTGCGGCAGCAATGCGCCGGGTACCAGCTAGTAGTAAATAATTAATATACTGTAGGAGATAGGGCAGTATAAAAATAATTATAGTCTAAAAATGAAAGAGGAATGTTATTATAATAACAGTAGCAATTTTTAGCTTGATAAATGTATTATACAGCACTCAGTAGCCACGCTTACCACCCTTTGGTTGATAGTGAGCACGAATTTCTAAATCACACGATAAAAGTTAAAAAAGGAAAGTTAGAACCTATATAGGCCCCACAGCTGGGCACCGACTTCCTCTCATCTCTGATAGAGTTGTGTCACCCGCGCTACTCCAATGCGTTGGCAGACTTTACGTCTCTTCAAAATATTCCTATTCCTCAGACATGCAGGTTTCCTCAAGATCTTTCCTTCATTACTGAGCATGTGGTAAATCAGGACTTAATTTTTTTTATAGGGTAGGGTGACAAACGAGCACACAGTCCACCTGATGGTATGTGGTTTCTGTGGCCTATAAACATACAGTTGTCCGGTAATGAATGGATAACCTTGAAATGTCTTATAGTACAACTTATGGCCATTCTGAAAAAAATACGAAACATAATATATCACAAGTAGTACCTTTGATATTTTTTTTTAAGTCACTTTATCTTCTTTTACTCTTATTTCACTTATTTTACTGCCTTGAACACTATGACCAAAAACGAATGATTTCTATTGGTTTTTTGTTGTTTTATTATTATACACTAACTGTGCTGATAGATAAAAAATTTGCAATATGGGAACATTTTTTTAAATTGAATTGTCTCTGATCATTGTGGGATTAATAAAAACACATCAGGAGTTGATCATACATGAAAACAGCTATTTTTAAACAAATTGAAACCTAATTAAGTATTAGAAATTAACTTATTTAAATGTAATAAAATAACCAATTTAAATGTTAAAATGGCTACTTTACTAGCGTGAAATGGGTCGTGTGACCTTCATATTTACTACCTGCTGCCTTTTGTGTTATATTAGACAATGAGGGGTCTGAATTGGGTAAGTGGGAGTGAGAAGAGCTAAATGTAAAAGAGAACTTAGTGCGTCATTCGACTTGCTCGACTTCGCATGTATTTATTTTGTCTCCGTTCGCAATTATTTAAATCAGTGTTAAAACGACCACTTGGCTATTTTACCGGACTATTCGTTTTGCTTACTGATTTGGACTTGTTTTGCGTTTGGTGACATTTGCGACAATTTGGCTTGTTTCTGGACTAAACTGGACTTTTGTGTACCTATCAAAATGCCACGTCATCACGTCACGCCCATTTGAATTACCGGGGAATTTAACGGGGCAAAGTTATTTGGAGTTTCTTCAAAATGATGTCCCCAATTTATTACAAGAGGTTTCCGAGGAGCTGAGGGAATCGTATTGGCTGCAAAATGACGGTTGTCCTGCGCAATATGCTGTTCCGGTTCGTGCATATTTAAATAGCAGAAACCCAAATAGATGGATCGGACGTCTAGGGCCAATTTCGTGGCCTCCACGTTCACCGGATCTAAATCCATTGGATTTTTTTACTGGGGCTGTCTGAAAGAGGAAGTATACTGTAAGCCTGTGCGGTCTTTGGATGAACTACGCAGTCGTGTCATAGCAGCCGCATCAAAAATATGCGAGCGATGGTACACAAGACTGCTTAGAAGATCATTTATCCGAAGATGTAGGGCATGCATAAGAGTGGGAGGCAAACAATTTGAAAATTTTTTTGTAAATTAATGAAAAATAAAATATTTTAATTTTAAATGTTATTTTTTATTAATCCCCAATGATCAGAGACAATACAATTTAAAAAAATGTTCCCATATTACAAATTTTGTTACTTAGTCAAATTTTCTCCTTTTCTACATTAATGGCAATAAGTCACTATTTATGGAAGATACATTTATGAATTATACCACTATAAAATTTACACGAAACCGACATTATTGTAAAATTATTGGTCACCCATACATTCATACATTTTTTTCATACCCAAGAGGTTTGACCTTCGCTTAAATAATATTTTTTGCATGATTTTCAAAAATAAATTGATTTGCGAATTTTTAAATAAAAACTGCAAAAGTTATTTATACTATTTACTTTTTATCTATCAGCACAGTTATTGTATAATAATAAAACAACAAAAAACCAATAGAAATCATTCGTTTTTGGTCATAGTGTTCAAGGCAGTAAAATAAGTGAAATAAGAGTAAAAGAAGATAAAGAGACTAAAAAAAATATATCAAAGGTACTACTTGTGATATATTATGTTTCGTATTTTTTTCAGAACGGCCATAAGTTGTACTATAAGACATTTCAAGGTTATCCATTCATTACCGGACAACTGTATGTTTATAGGCAACAGAAACCACATACCATCAGGTGGACATTTCAAGGTTATCCATTCATTACCGGACACTCGATATACATCTATCCTCGTTTGCAAATCAAAATGCAAATGCGTTGTCACCCGTGAGGACTAAGATGGAATGCATCTTTTCTTGTGAAACTTAATCTATAAAAATAAACTTTATAATATGTAGAAATTAGCAGTAAGCAATACATATAAAAAATATGTGTTTTGGGTTATCTTCTTCATTCTGCTATTAGTCTGGATGAAACTGTAAATAATTACCAACTCTAAATAATCGATATCGATTTTTTTAAGAATCGAATTTTGTAGGTATTAATATGTCAAAAGGCATTTCTTAGGGTGCGTACAGATTAAGTAACATGTTGTTGAAGTTTTGTTTTATAACACGTCCGCATTATGTAACATTATTTTTCAATATTGCAACATATAACAATACTATACACATTAGAATAACAATGCAATATAACAATGTTATATGACATTGTCGTATGACATTATCGTTTGTCGTTCTGCCGTTCGAGTTAGACATTCAGACTACACATTACTGATACATGTTATATAACAACATTTTTTAACATGTTATGTTATATAATGTGTACGCACCGTTAGATTTGGTTGAGTATACATGGTACAACTTTCGTGCGTAATAAGTGCGCATTTCTTTGTATATCTATGAGAATTGCAGAAATATAGCACTTTACAACAAAAAAACGTACTTCTTTCAGTTCCTCCATTGTATCAAGTACTGAGTCCTCTTCAAGTCCACCATCCTTCATCGTATGTTTCATTGCTTGAGAGCTGGTTCTGGAAATAAAGAACAACATTAAAATATGGCAAGTGGTGTATACGGTGACCCCCACATGCAATAAAAAGTCGATGAGGGTGAATTATCTTTATGTATAACTCACACTCATCGACTTTTTATTGCTTACCTGCTTACACCTGGCAACCTTTTAATATTACCGGGATAAAGTACCCTTTGGCATTTTGGTTACATTGTTTACTCTTATTTGGTGCTAAAGTTTTCATGAAACTGCATAAAAATTGACAAATCTTTTCTTTTGTTTATTTACTAGCTGTTCCCCGCGACTTCGCCCGCGCGTAATTCATACGATTGAATTTTATGAAGTTTTTTTTACGCGGAACCCTAATTCTTTTTCTAAAATAAAAGTAGCCTAAGTTACTCCTTATAACATCAGCTATCTACCAGTGGAAGCCCGTCGGAATCGGTCCAGCGGTTTCGTAGATTAGCTGGAACAAACAGACAGACTGACAAAAATAAAAAATAAATGTTTTTTTTGTTATATGTACCGTATATACTTTCATATGCCTTTAGTAAAAGATGTTATTTCGAAATTACAAATAGACACTTCAATTTTATTTATTTGTATAGATTATTTTAATATATAAAAATTAACGTTTGTTTTTTCGAATTTTATGCGTTGCCATACCGTTCATTAGATTGCGGTAAAACTGTCAACTTATCGCTTGCACTTTCGCGAAGGTTATAGGCATAGTACAATTAACTTACAGCAGGTGGCGCGCGTATCGTACCGACATGGGGATTTTAGACTGTTCGGCGAAAACATTTCTTCTGATAGTACTTTTTTATTTATCTTATATATACATAGCAGGGGCAAACGAGCAATCACCCGACGGTAAGTACCTACCGCCGCCCATGAACAACTGCAACACCAGGGGAATTGCAGGTGCTTTGCCTTTGCCGGCCTTTTAAAAAAGAGTAGACTCTTTTATTGAAGGTTCCTAAGTAGTATCGATATAAGTCTTATATTATATTGGTATAAGCATATAATTATATAATTCGTACACTCCTAGTGTTTACTAGTTTCAGAAGTGAATGATGATAATAAAATTAATTAATAGAATCAGGCGTTACTTTGCGGAAATCCATTATATAAAAGCTTTTAGAAAAATTTACTTCGCAAATACCCGCGTTATAAAATAAAATGATGTGTCTTACCTAATACGAAGAGCACCTCCCGCCCTCCCTCAATTGCGTGCACTATCCCCGTCACCACCAATCCCAGCACCGCTACTCCCAACACCACTACACTATGCAAGACACACCACTGACGACAACTGTTGTCGTTGCGGATATTTGCGAAGTAAATTTATCTAAAAGCTCTTAGATAATAAAATTGGTTTGTCTGTATGTTTGTTTACCTGTATGTGTCGACAATGGCAGCATTGGAGTCCACCTCCCTTAACTGATGTAGCAAATGACGTACATTCTCTAGAGCCGCGTCGCAACGTTGCGCCCGCACAACGATTTTATGTTTCCGACGCAGATGGTTTTTAGCCTGGAATTTAAATTAAAAATATATACATATATACTTGATATGATTTGGTCCGCCCACACTATAAATTTATTTATTACTAGCTGTTCCCCGCGACTTCACCCGCGTGTAATTTATTGTTTTGATTATGTTGCGCGGATCCCTAATTCTTTTTCTAAAATATAAGTCTAAGTTACTCCTTATAACTTTAGCTATCTGCCAGTGAAAGTCCCGTCGAAAACGGTCCAGCCGTTTTGGAGATTAACCGGAACAAACAGACAGACAGATATACTTTCATATGCATTTAGTAAAAAGCTGTTATTTTGAAATTACAAACAGGCACTTCAATTTTATTTATTTGTATAGATAAGTTAAATGGAACGAATTTTGTTCTGGTAGAGCCATGGTGCAACTATATTATGGATGTAACATGAATGGGTTGACTCGATCATGCCCATCTCCTGGTTGGGTATTCTTACACCGCCACTACGCGGTCAAGCAAAAATATATAACAATTAATGCATTTAATTTAACATACTCACAGCAAGCCTGTTGCCCAATTTCAAAGCAGCCTTTGCGTCCGTTTCGGCAGCAGCGAGTTCTTTTGAAAGCCGCTCCATGTCAGCTTCTAGCCGGGCTTCGGCTGAAGTCAATTTAACAAGCGCCTCATCCGCTTCTGTCACTGCTGTCGCCTTTTTGTTGGGCTCAGCTGAAAAATCATGAATTATGTGAAGAAAAAGATTGTGAGGAAACCTACACGTCTGGGGAATTAAAAAAGAAATATCTATAATATAAAAATGAATCGCTGAATGTGTTGCTAAGCGCAAATCTCGAGAGCAGCTAAACCGATTTCGCTAATTCTTGTTTTATAATACTCCTTGAAGTACAAAGATGGTTTTTAGGGAGAGAAAATTTTAAAAAAATTGCCTGAAAAAGTCTAAAAACAACACTTTTCTATATTCCCATACAAAAGTTTCGTAATAATACTTAAAAGTCAATTTGAAGTTTAATACCATACCATAAAGTTTAAGTGTTAGTGGAGGGGTTCCGGGAAGGCAAAACTATTGAGTGACGTTAGTATCGTATAAACATTAATGTCAATATTTGTCAATATTTATAAGATGGTAACATTACTCAAAAACAAAATTAGGATTTCGCGCAAAAAAAATTATATCCATGAAATCGTAGTAAATTCCACGCGGGCGAAGTCGCGCCACAGCTAGTTTCAAATAAAAGTAAAGTATGCCAGCACACATGAATGCAGTACGGTGGACACTTTTTTGCTCTAAAACCCTCCAAGAAATGAGAGGAGGTCTATGCCTACCAGCAGGTCGTATATAGGCTATAACTTCACTTTTTGTTCCTTCCTTTTCACTATTATCAATGATTAGCTGTAACCAACAAGTACTGCTACACCTCTTTTCTTGTCGCACACAACAACTCACAAAATTTCATCGTAATAAAATGAATGGTATAGAAACACATATATCGGAATCCTTGGCGTCGACATATCGAATAGCGTGCAGTTTCGTGGTCACTTGGAAGGGAAGGCCAAATTGGCCTCTAAAAAGCTTGGCGTGCTCAGCAGAGCGAGACAGTATTTCATGCCGGCACATCGCTTGCAACTTTACAAAGCGCAAGTTCGGCCCCACATGGAATACTGTTCTCATCTCTGGGCCGGGGCACCCCAGTGCCAGCTCCTTCCACTTGACCGCATCCAGCGCAGAGCGATTCGAATCGTCGACGACCGAGTTCTTTCCGATCAGCTCGATACACTGGCACTGCGTAGAGATGTTGCATCTCTTTGCGTATTTTATCGCATCTATCACGGGGAGTGCTCTGAGGAATTGTTCGGACTAATTCCAGCCGCTCAATTTCACCATCGCACGTCGCGACAAAACTCGCGTTACCATCCGTACCATCTGGATGATTGGCGGTCCACCACTGTGCGATTTAGAAGAAGTTTTCTCCCTCGCACAACTTCTTTGTGGAATCAATTACCAGCGAATTTTCCGAACCGATACGACTTAGGAACCTTCAAGAAAAGAGCTTACACCTTTCTAAAAGGCCGGCAACGCATCTGCAATTCCCCTGGTGTTGCGGTTGTTCATGGGCGGCGGTAGTCACTTACTATCAGGTGAGCCGCAAGCTCGTTTGCCCCCTATTCTATAAAAAAAAAAATATGGCGAACCAACAAATGTTCACATTTATCATCATCATCATCAGCAGCATCATTACAGCCTATCACTAGTACACAGCTGACTGTCTGTGACTGTCTAGCGTGTTTTATAACACCATCCATTGGAAGACATCAATTGTGGCATTTCCCAAATACCAGAAACAGACACATGCCAGTTGTACCAGTTACTCGACTCCGCCGAGTCAGTAATTCATTCTTGGGGAGATGTATATGCTTGTACAACAAAATCCCAGAAAATATACAAAATTTGACAACCACATAGTTCAAAAACTTTACTAAACAAAGTTTATCTAAAGAGTGTTATTACACATCATAATATTAAGGAATTCATGGATGATAATAACCCCTGGGAATGAGGTGATTGCTACCAATACCAAGCTATTTCTAATTTGTTATGTGTAGTTAATTGTGTAACATATGATTGTAAGCTATTCCTTTTTATAATAACATCCCACTGAGTTTCTTGCTGGTTCTTCCCAGGACAGAGGTTTATTTCGAACCAGTGGTAAATTAAACAAAAGAGTGACTTTCAATATGTATTATTTATAATCTATATTAGTAGAGTAGTAGAAATAGTTAAGTAGAATATATAACAGTATTTTCGCTCTTGTGACCGGTAGCGAAGCCTCTATAGAAGCCGAGAAGCGGGCTTGCCCTATCAAACTGCTCAATCAATAATATCAACTAATAAAATAACTCGTAAACTGTTTCAAAGCGCTCCTCTGTTCTACACAGGTCATGACCTCTTATGTAACGTCAACACTTGGCAGATTGTTTTCAATTCGAAATACACTCATTCGTGTTCTCTCTGTCTCAAAGCGAACACGCAGTTGAGCAGTTAGCCGTCTCTCTCGCACGCGTGGGCTTTTTACCGGGCTTTCGAGAAGACGATCGCTCCCTTTCTAACCTGTGGCAAAATGTTTTATAATGAAATATAACTACGATTGTTTATATAGCAATTAGTATGGAGCCAAAAGCCCAACTTTTGGTGTGAAGTTGTCGAGCGCGGGGGCGCCCGGGCGATACGTTTGCAACTTCACTTCACATTTAAATGTTTACTCTGTGTGATTACTTGAGCAAATTAATATTGCGAGTTGAAAATTTATGCTTTTTTAAAGATTTTTAGTGAAAATGGAGGATTATAGTGTTCCTTGTGATGAATTGAAGTGTGTTAGAGTGCTGATCGGCGAGGAAAAGGTAAAATCTTTAAACTTTGTTGAGAAAAAACAGCTCACATCCACATAAACAGTTATTGATACAATTAAAACGTTCACCAACATTTCACACGGACGTAATGAAATCTTTCTTTAAGAAAGATACGGATCGATTTAGAATACAAATAATTTGTTTTTTATTTTTAATTTTGTACATAGTTTGTTTGTAATTTGTTCATGCTTTTCTTTTGTTCATGTATTGTATGTAAATATCTTTATCTTTCGCTCAAGCAAACCCAAACGGCTTTTTTCAAAGCCACCGAAGGTATTCATATAGTCATACAACCTATCTAGCAATAGTAAGCCTTCTGTGTGCTTTGTTAAACACGTCCTCGACAGCACTGAATATGAAACTGAAGAGTGGAGACAGATCAAGATTGGTGTATTTTTATAAAACTGCTAAAAACAACAGAACCATATCTTGGGCTTGCCCTAGTTTGGAGCCCTAGCTTCGCTACTGCTTGTGACGTTCTTAATTTCAGCTGAATTGAGTACATACATATTTATTTTTATACATTATGTCAAATAAAGGTATTAGAGAAAATTATAACGGTATATTGGACGAGTAAATCATAATGATAGTTCACGGGTCAACTGTATAATGACGAGTATTTAAACATTGATATGAATACACACAACATTCAAATAGCACAAGAAAGAGCGTTTACATGTTCGTACTCGTGCCTATTCGTCTGTGCTCAGCAAGTATC
Organism: Parnassius mnemosyne; assembly: GCA_963668995.1. Taxonomy (NCBI): domain Eukaryota; kingdom Metazoa; phylum Arthropoda; class Insecta; order Lepidoptera; family Papilionidae; genus Parnassius; species Parnassius mnemosyne. Next base: position 13,993,778 of record CAVLGL010000082.1, read on the forward strand.
TAAATGTCGCATAACATTTTAAATTGTTCTTTGTAGTAATTCTATCGCAAAAGCATGAATTTGCTGTGAAATAATCCAATATATTAAGCGCAGGGAAGCACTAGGGGCTGGCCGTGATGCGGCATGCCCTTGCAGCAGACCGCACTTCGATTTTTATATGAAACCGCATGATATAGACGCACTGACTTGCGACCAGCCGTCAACTGCACCGATTGAATGATGCGACGCGCCGCAGCCCCTCCACGCACTCGGCGCGGTTAGCCGTAAGCCATTGGATTCGCTTAAAGAAAAATCGATCTCCAATTCGATTCAAATCGAATATACTAGAATCGATATAAATATATAACTGCTGTAACTTCTTCAATGTCCATTATATCCAATATTTCTCGAAGCACTGACAATTGCGGTGGACCACAATGGAACCGATACGATGCGGTGAGCCGGAATGCGGCGTACCGTTGCGGCAGACTTTATATATACTGCGGCCTGCCGCGACGGCACGCCACATTACGGCACGCCGCATCACGGCCCGCCGCTAGTGCGTTCTTGAACTTAAATATTATGATAACATGTTATATCCTGATTGCATTCATTCATACAGCTTATCAAAAGTCCAATGGTTCATAGGGGAGATATTTGCCATAATTACCATGCTTGGCAGATAAGTAAAGAATTAAACATAAAACATAATAAAATTACCCAGTTTGACCACGTCCCCCTTCTTCACAGCAACACCCTGTGAGACCAGGTAGCCCAAGATAATTTCAAATGTTTCGCGACTTCCTTGCCATTGGCTGTATTTCATCAGTTCATCAATTGTGCCAATTCGTGTCTCCCCAGGTGGGTAGCTATCTATGAATTGTGTTGCTTGCTCCTGAAAATATTACATTATAGCTGTTATGATCATAACATTCGAGCGCATCTGAAAATACTAAACAAATAAAACCTACGGTAAGTCAATTATGTATGCAAAGATTTTTCGAAAAAAAAAATTCAGACTTTTTTTTATTGTCAGATAGAAATTGCTAAAAGCAATTATGACCACTGCATACAGAGTTTTCCTTAGTATTATTTGTTATTAAAATAGGTGACAAACGAGCACACAGTCCACCTGATGGTAAGTGGTTGCTGTGGCCAATAAACATCTAAATCTATCCTCAATAAAGAATCAAAATGCAGATGCGTTGTCAGCCTTGAAGACTAAGGTGGAATGCCTCTTTTCCAGTATAAAAGGTTTCCAGTTCTCTACACTCACCATACGAAACACAGCAGCATTAACATGTTATTTTACACTGGTATTCTGTGAGCATCAAGGTCGTTGTAGACGATGCATGCTCCGACTATAAGCCTATTAACGCTGGTGTTCCACAAGGCTGCGAATCAATAATATGTTGCTAACTGGTAACATTCATTGCTATGCGGATGACAGCACTGGTGATGCTCTATACATTGGCCGTGCCAATATTTCTCGGGAAAACGTCGCCGAGTACCGGAACAAACTTGTGTCTGAAGTCGAGTCTTTGCTGAACAAAGTCTCGGATTGGGGGCGACTAAATCTAGTCCAGCTTAATCCTCAGAAGACACAAGTTTGCGCATTTACCGCTAAAAAGAACCCCTTTGTCGTATCTCCTCAGTTTCAAGGCACTCCCCTTGTTGCCTAAGCCAGTACGTCCTCTGTCGTTTCTCGGCGTCGACATATCGAGTGACGTGCAGTTTCGTGGTCACTTGGAAGAGAAGGCCAAATTAAAAAACTTGGCGTGCTCAGCAGAGCGGGACAATATTTCATGCCGGCACAACACCTGCAACTTTACAAGGCGCGGGTTCAGCCTCACATGGAATACTGTTCCCATCTCTGTGCTGGGGCTCCCCAGTGCCAGCTCCTTTCACTTGACCGCATCCAGCGCAGAGCGGCTCGAATCGTCGACGACAGAGTCCTTTCCGATCGGCTCGATTCATTGGCGCTGCGAAGAAATGTTGCATCTCTTTGCATTTTCTTTCGCATTTACCATGGGGAGTTGTCTGAGGAATTGTTCGGATTAATCCCAGCCGCCAAATTTCACGAACGCACATCGCGGCAGAACTCCCTACACCATCCACACCACCTGGATGATTGGCGTTCCACCACTGTGCGATTTAGAAGATGTTTTATTACTCGCACAACTTCCTTGTGGAATAGTTTACCACCAGCGATTTTTCCGGACCGATACGACTTAGGGACCTTCAAGAAAAGAGCCTACTCCTTTTTAAAAAGTTGGCAACGCATCTGAAATACCCCTGGTTCCCCTCGTGTTGCAGTTGTTCATGGGCGGCGGTGGTCACTTGCTCGTTTGCCCTCTCTCCTATAAAAAAAAAAGATTGTGGTCTACTATACTATAAATATAGCTGCAGCTTGGCTCTACCACATACAGAATCGTGTTAAAAGTTTAAATTTTTATTTACGACATTATGAGTAATTTTTTTCATATATAATACTCATGACAAACAAGCACACATCTACATCTGTCCTCGATTGAGAAACAAAATGCAGATATATAGTCACCCGTGAGGTTTAAATGGAATGCCTCATATTTACAGTAAAAAGGGTCTCTGGTTCTCTATGAAACACAGCATTGAGATGCTATTTCACACTGGTATTTTGTGTTATGTTCTAACCAAGCCATTTGTACAGCAACCATAATATAGCTGCAGTGTGGCTCTACCATGTATTATTAGTAATTTCTCTACAAATGATCTATAAATTTACAAGGTGGTAAGATTTTTTATTTTTGCCAAGGAGTCAAGCAGGGTAGGTACCATCCTCTTACCTATTTCTGCCACGAAATAGCTGTGCCTGCAACGCTGTGTTCCAGAGAGACAGTATAGAGAGCCAGAATAATTAGAGGCTGTGAGGTATTACATCTTATATACTAACTACTAATATACAAAATTTGACCTGCTCAAAGTTCAAAAACTAAGTTTGTATAAAAAGGGTTATTATAATATTAAGGAATTTACGGATGATAATCATCCCTGGGAATGAAGTGATTGTTACCAAGTTATTTCTAGTTTGTTTTATGTTGTTAATTGTGTAACATACATGATTGTAAGCTATTATTTTTTTTAAAAGTGCCACTGGGTTTCTTCCTGGTTCCTCCCAGGACAGAGGCTGTTTTTTTTCGAACCAGTGGTAATTAAACAAAACAGTGACTTTCAATATGTATTATTTATAATCTATATTGAATAAAAAAAATCTATTCTATTTCTTAGTCTTTAAAGGATATGCGCCTGTGCATGTACTTTCAACCTATGAGGCAATCCACCTTAGCTGCAGGTGTCTTTGTTTGGTGTTAATAACATAATCACTTATCAGTTACCAATCACATAAATGATATTTTATAATACCTTCATGTATAGGTGTTGTTATGGTAGTTATAAACAGGGTTGGCTGATTTAAAAAATCATTGATTTAAATCAACATTTATAAATTAATGTAACAGGCAGAAAATCTTTTGTTGTTTTATGTTATTCTTATTATTCTACTACAATAGTCTCATAAACTTTGGAAAATCAACAAAGACATAGCGATGAAGTCTGTCAGTCTCATAAACTTAGTAAAATCATTTTTTTTTAGAAATTCACCCTTAATATATGAACTGTAATTAATACAGTATGAATTATTTTACTTTTAATCAATCTCACACATATCTGTTTGTAATGTCAAAATTACGGCTTTTTACTAAATTCGTACGAAAGTTTATATGATACATATAACCAAAACACAATTTTTTAAATTTTTGTCTGTCTGTTTGTTCCGGCTAATCTCTGAAACGACGGAACCAATTTTGACGGGACATTCACTGGCAGATAGCTGATATCACAAGGAGTAACTTAGGCTATTTTTATTTTAGAAAAAGAATTAGGGTTATGTGTAAAAAAACTAAAACCCCAAATAACACGCGGGCGAAGTCGCGAGGAACGGCTAATGTATTCATAAACTTTTAATCCTACTGTGTCAGTGTTACCAACTCGTGAATTTCCAAATATACAAAAAAAAAATCAAAAATATCATGATTTTTTAATAAAAATCAGCATGATTTGATTAAAATTCAAAAAAAATCATGATTTTTTCCATCCCTGGTTATAAAATCTATTACTAGAGTTGTGCCCTCATAATTGGAGGCTTAATTTGTTAATACAATATGATTTATTGAACATAGACATAAATAACACTCCTTTTAAGTGATTTATTACTTTCAGATTAACTTTTAAAAAAAATAGCCTGCCACCAACTTTAACAAAGAAGGCTATAGTTGTGTTCTCACCTCTGAAGGTTAAGATGGAAGGCCTCGGAACCTATAATTATACTCGTTCCCTTCAGACCAGGACCCAGTAGTGCACGCATTGCATGCACAAATAATATGGTGGTACCCACAACGACAGATTCCTATGCAGGAAGTTCTACCACCTATTAACTATAAACTAACCACATTGAACAAAACTACTTTTATGGATTCTATTAATTGCCAACGTTTCGGGTGCTTTACAGCATGGTCATGGGGGACTGAGGTGATTGACGTCCCGATGTCAGACTTAACCCGTAAAAGTAGTTTAATTCAATGTGCAGTGTTCGCCTAAATATAAGAAATCATTATTTAAAATAACCATTTTTACATTTTACTTGTTTGCTTAAAATTAGGCTCCATGAATGAAATACTAATTACCTTTACAGCACTCTCCAGAACAAATCTCTGTGTAGATTCAATGCTCGCTTTGGGTAATCCATCATTATCAAGTTGCTGTCTCGCAGGCAGAAGTGACAGGACTGTAGATACAGCAAAAACGGCAGGTCTGAATGCCATTCTCGCACTCCAATGTAACAAGCTCTCGGGACCATTGTGTAAAATTTGTACATATTTTGAGATAGGTGATAAATCTCCACCCCTGTAAGTAACAAAAAGAGGATTACTCATTTACACCTTGTATTAAAGGTACCTAAATACTTTAACTGTTGATACATTATAGAGTTTGAGCAAAAATTAATATAACTTATCATACCATCTGACAATACTATTATTTGGTGGAAAACTGTTGCCTAAACTAGGTAAAACCTGTACTTTAGGTCACCAGGTCGTCACATGTAGACCTCTGCAGAGGAAGCAGGTAGATGTAGTTATAATAAGTAATTTCCTACATAATTGAACAACAAAACAAGATACTGAAGTGATATTTGAGAATGTATGTATAGATACATGGATGTAAAAGGAGTGAGAGGTGTCTCAGGTTCATGTCAAATGGAAGCCTGTAGTCCCTGCCTTCCTCTCTAGTTGAGACATGAGAGTTTATGTATGTATATAAAATGAATAAATACATGAGATTGATGATATGATGATGGCAAGAGTAGTCAGATAAAAAATATATGTCAAACCTTAGGCAGTCACGTGCAATACATATAGATCATTGCTATTGACTTACTATTGTGTCTGAAAACTGGACAGTGAAAGTGTTAAGATCTACTCTAACATTGCAAATTAGTCTAGTCTAAAACATGTGTTTCAATGCCTAAATATTCTATAATTTAGGCATTGAAAAGTGATTTGTTTCAATTCTATTGATATATTTATTTATTTATTTATTTATGCTTTATTTGCACACAAAGTACAAAAAGGCGGACTTAATGCAACAGGGCATTCTCTACCAGTCTACCTCCAGGCTAAGCAGAGAAAATATTGTGGGCGCAAAGTGCAAACAGCTAAGTAAATAACATCTATGTCTACATAATACATACAGTATATATACATATATGTATATACATAAATATATATAAATACATACATACAATTATTTACTTACTACTACTTATTATACACATACTACTTATTATACATATATATACATAATTAAATATGGCAGTTTCTGATTCAAACTCCAATAACAAATGTAAAAATGAAATATATGGAATATATATGTGATGAATGAATATAAAATGCATTTAGAACTTAATGTCAAGGTTCTAAAGTAAATGTTAGCAAAATTATTGATTAAAAAAGAGATAAGTTACTAGGTGATATTCACAAAGTCTGCTAATTGTGAATTACATAGGTCATTTAAATTAACATTGAGAACATCAATTTTGTAATGTTATAGATGTTTAACTTACTCACTTGATCAATTATGGTGTGCAAAAAATATAAAAAATTTACTACAAAAATGATTTTTGAAGTATTTTAATACTTCAAAAATGATCTAATATATAAAAAATAATTTTAGTTTATTCATATTTTATGTGGTGCCCTACGATTCGTCAGACTATGCAAAAATTTTTACAACTTTTTGCTTACACTTGCACAAAGGTTATAGTAGGTCTCCATAACTTCCCAACAAACTTATTGGAAATTTATATACCATTTAATTTCAAGGCATTCCTACTATCATTCCTGATTAAACAATATAACCCTTCCTAATTTAAAACAATATTTCCACCAATATTTTTTCTGCAGCAGCAATGCACTGGGTACCAGCTAGTAATAAATAAGTACACAGTGTGAAAATAATTAATTAACTATAAACTGTTATGGTTACTTCTAGTGCCTAGATAGGAGATTACTACTAGCTTGAGAGAAGTTTATTGTGTCAGAAATTACATGTCTTAATTACTCTGTAACCTTTCCACCATGGTTCTACTATATGGACATTCACCCCTATTTTATTGATATACCATGCATTTGATACAAACAATTTGCTTTCTATCCAATTACAATATGGATGTCTTTAAGAAAAGAGAGAATAGGCTTTTGTTTCACTAAAGCAGTGCAGTTTACTATCTAGAATTTGATCACAACTTACCGGTAAGTGGGATAATAAGTTAAAAAGTAGACATTTTAAGAAAATTTTATTACACTTTAATAAAAGGTTGTTTCTAATAAAAATCAATGTCTATTTCAGTAACACTTAAAGTTGCTATCTCTGTTTTCACTAAATTATAATAGAAAAAGACAGGCATAGTGTATTTAACTGACCAGTGGCTATACACAGAAAAGACAATATGCACATATGTTTTAGTATTATTACACTATGGCTTCAAGATTAAAAAACATGACATAGCTAATGTTGATATTAATACTTTATAGTAGTAGAATACAATGAAAATTTTGGCATTAATCCAAAACATTAAACACTATAAGCAGGCCCTAAGTTGTGGGCTAAAACTGCTATAATTGGACACAACTATATAGGATTATTTCTATTATATTATATTTCTCTATATTAGGAATTATTTCTACGCACCTATACATCTCCTCGATGACAATGTCAATGCAAGCCGCGGTGCGGCCCTTCCTTTGGAAAGCACTTTTTACATCAGCAGCTGAAACAATAGGATCGGTTTTATAACGGCACCACTGTCGCACCAGATCCGACCAGAACTTCATCTTCATGTTCCAAGATTCTGGGTTCGCTGATTTTATTCTAAACGGCGCAAACAATGCATTCATTCGAACATCGTCCGACCAGCATTGTGGGAGCTTATCGCTCGGTATTTGACGGTCCGTTAAACCCATAATGTGTTTTTATTTTACTCAAATTAATTTATTGGGAACTAAAATATTAAACGTTTATATTAAAAAATTAAAAGAAAAATAGGTAAATAAAAAAGCATGCACGATAATCAACACCTTGACGTATGGAAAACGAAAAAAAATTATCAACTAAAATAACCTAGAGGACAGTACTTATTTTTTTGTTATTAAGATTTTTGGCTTGGATGCATATCTTTTGACCCAATTCTTCATTTTCAGACATTCTTTCGGGATTTAATTAGTAATAATTTTAATATATTTAACTTAAAATCTGCGGTAGTGAATCGGTTGAATGGCCTCCCGGAAGAGGGAATCACTGGAAAAATTGAGAGTGCGCACACATCGCAGAAAAATCCTATCACGTACTACACAACAACCAAGACGAACTAACACCAAGCTTTACATCTGCCACCCAAGGGCGTAGCTGTATCAGCCGTATCAATGATATGGGGCCCCGTGCTGCAGAGGCCCCGAACGTATGTAAGCAAAAACTTTAAGGACTTCTATGGGACAGGATGTTGGTTTGAATTATTTGGCTAGCTTAGTTACTAGGGGTATTAATTGGAAGTAATAACTTATAATCAATATATAATTATTTTAATTCAATGCGAGAGTTTTTGTTCCTTTTGTTAAAAATCTTTGCCTTTCATTTGGGCCCCCCCGACAAATTTTGATACAGGGCCCCTCTACTTCAGGCACGCTACTTCACTGCTGCCACCGTTAACTACGTGCCAGAACATCGAGCTACGAAATTCGCATTCTCTTCTTCTAAATTTTTACTACAATCGACTAACTACTTCAACTACAACATAATGCTACAACTTCAACAACAGTGTTTTAACAGCATCAAAACTCTCGGCTCTACTCGTAACTAGAAGAAAGATAGTCAAGGCAGAAAAAATCAAGTATACTTATTGAAACAACTGGAGTCTCTCGAGGCGCACTGGAGCGACTTCAGTGAACGACACAAACAACTACAACAACCTTATGAAGATGAAAACATCAACTACATCACCGAAAATATGTTCAAAATTACTAAGCAACTTTTCGAAACTACTAAGAAAAGCATGGAACACCTATTACAAAAACTACGTTAATCAAAACCTGTGGAATTCGACTTAACTAATATGGGGGATAGCTCCGACGAAACTTCATTTTCAAATTTGCTACTGGATATACAAATGTGCAACTTAAAAGCTCTCGACCGTGCTATGTCAAAAATTGACCTATAAACTATCACCGAGAAGTGGGAGCTTCAAAATCATCTTTCCATACTAAAAACTAAATAAACAAACTACATTGGAAATTAGAAGCTAAGTACAAAGGCTCTAACGTCAAGTACTACAACATAATATTTGTCGAGATGGAAGAATTATATTCGAGAATCTGGTCAACTATTTATGAGTTCATGACGAAACATCTGCGCAAAAAATGGAAATTCCTGAATTTTCTGGCAACTACACTAAATGGGTTTCATTTACAGACCTCTTCATGGAAGCTATTCACAAGAGTCCAATCGCAAAAGATGCAACATCTCAAGTCCAAGCTAAGGGGTGAGGCTGAGCGCATAGTGTGGCATCTCAGTATCAGTGCAGACAATTATAAGTCATGCTGGTATATATATACTAAAGCTACACTTTGGGAAACGACGCCTTTTAGTTCACATCTTTCATCAACACCATGCTCAACCTGCCTGCTAATACAAAATCTCGACAGCTACAATCATGAAGTTATAGATAAAGATAGTGACCACACTTGGAACAACAGCTTGAGTCAAATACCTACGTATCTTTATCTCACTCTCTGTGGTCTGACTTCTCTTTTTAGTGTGGAATACAGTATTGCTATGTTTTTGTTTAAATCTCCTGGTAAATTCTTAGAAATAGTTTCCACAATGACGAAATCAGAAGTTAAGCTCTGTAAAATAATATTCCAATAAATAAATAGTTTAACTAATATTAGTTACATTAAAATTTCCAAAATTGAAGGTCTCGTATGCATTATTGGGTTAACGAATCAGTGAATTACAATCCCATTTCCTAAGGGTTCGGTAGTATGGCAACATTAGCCCTATATGTCAACTTAAATTAGACAAATATGGCGGTTGTTTTCTTAGCAGTTCACAGCGTCGTTTGAGATAATTATTGTTATAATTCAAGAAATGGTGCAAACTAGTGTAGTACGTGGATGCGGCAGTAGTTGGTGTCCAGGAAGTGATATAAGAGTGTTTAAATAGTGACTTCTGGCATTGAATACTTGTAAACATGCTTCTTTGTATTTTCACTTCATTTTTGCTGAAACGTTTTATGTGATTTAAACATATTAGTAAATTATAACTTTGTCAAAATCAAATAGTTTTACTTTGAATTTAATTGACTGAACAATTTCATTGTTTTTGTTTAAAAGAAATCGCACTGAAGTAGTGTGACCATATTGACGATGTATCTGAGACTTTCCGTGTGACCTTAACTAATTATATGTACATGTTTCTTATTATGTTACCGGAAATGCATGAAATTTAGGAATTATATACAATTCCTATGTATTCTATGTAATGACGGATTTCATAGATTTCATAATATTAAATTAGAAATTAGTAACACAATATATTCTTTTGGCAGACAATTTATTTTTACTTAGTTTTTGTTTCTCATTATTCTGATACTTTAATAACGTTTACAATAATTACGAATATTTTTTTAGATTTCCTAAAACAGTACTCGGAGGAATTTGTTGTTATCCATTGTACCATTGAAAATGAAGTATTATGAAAGTGCAAGGATTTGCAATTTGCATTTTCATGAATCAGATTATGATTCAACAACAAGGCGCTTAAAACCAACAGCAGTTCCTGCTGTTATAAGAAATCGAGAAACAGTATCACCAGGCAAGGTAAAAATTTAATATAATTTAATTATCTATTTTTCGTAATATATTATGTATTTATAAATGTAGTAGTTTAAATGTATGATATAAAGCAACATTTTGTAAAATATGTTATCATTTGCAGACAACAAGTGCATGACATGAAGAGTCTATTGTGCTAATAGCTGCTCTGGCTGTACCAAGCACTAGTTCTGGAATTAATGAAAGTAGTTCTGCACTTAAGAAAACAGGAGAGAAATGTACTGGCTGTAATATTGAAGACCAAACTAATAAAAAACAATGTCGGAAAAATTTTTCATAATTTATGCAATCTGAACAAGTTACCTGTAAGTTTCCTTTTCCTTTATTACTAAATACATACCTTTTATTTGTATTTATTATGACTTTAATATTACATACATAATGTATTATATAGCTTAAAACACATACATATTTAAACTCTTTAGTGCCAGTCGCAGTGTGGTAACCGTTACTACGACACTAAGCATGAAGCTTCTTGTTTGATGATTCATTTATGTGTTACCTATTAAGTGATGTAAATTTGTACTGACATTATCACATAAAAGAGTTATTTGTTTCTTTTTTTTTGTTTAATTCTCTAATCTCTGGAACCATACCAGTCAGATTTGAAAATTATTTTTTTGCATTTTTAAAACCAATTCCTCAGGAAGGCTGTCTAACATCACTCTACGACCCTAATGAGCGGAGCAATACTATGTACGATGCTAAAAATACTGATTTTATAAAGTTTTCTTGTTTTTAGGTCAGCAGTGAATACGACGACGTGCATGTTAAAATAAAGTGTACTAAAGAAGAAATACTAGAGTCGAAAACTAAGATTCTTAAGCAAAAATTGGCGCGCCAAACTAAAATAATTCAGGATAGGTCTTCTTTAATGGCAACTAATAAAAAGTATACGGGTCAGTCAGAAATTCAGAATATTTATTCAAGGGTGCTTTGCTGATATCTGTAAGGACAGAGTTATCCACATGATGTGTAATATTTCAATAAATAATTTTAATATGGAAAGTATTTTTATTTATTTTTTTTAAGGTTTTTTTTTATATGTCATCGATCCTGTTATAGTACATATGTTACTAAAAATCTATGAAATCAGTTATTATATAGAATTCCTAGGAATTTTAGATAAATCGTAAAATGTGTGGTATATAGTATTATACACATTTCAGCTCAGAGCAGCCTGACTCGGATGGGTTAGGTCAGAAGGCTAAGGCAGGAGCTCCGCTACGCTCCTTTAGTCCTCGTGATATTTTTCTAAAATAATTGTCTAGAAATAGATTTAGTCTTTCTAAACAATAAATCAGGTATATTTTGCCCAATTCATTGATCATCCGGGGTGTTATAATAAATTTTAATTTTATATTTCGTCGGTACCGTTAAGGTATTGTATACAATATCCAGAAAATACATTATCGAAATGGTAGTAATAAAATATTTTCTGATATATTTATTTTCCACATTTTCTAAATAGGCTCGGTATTATATGGGTTGTAACGGAAATGCGTGGTCATATTTTAAATACCGGTTCTGCCCAATGAAAACCTTTCTTCATAAAACCAATTTCCCAAAAACATTGTATATATATATATATATATATATATATATATATATATATATATATATATATAATCTATATAGGCTAGGTCTTAGTAGTAAACAGAGATGTAAATATTTATAAATAAACCACTTAATTTAATGCAACTACTTATAGCGACATCCTGGGAAAAATAAAATAAAGGTTACCTACTTAGAAAGAGAGGGTCTGCCCACAGAGAGCGAGATAGTAATACATAGGTTGAGCTTCAAGTAGGTATTCGGAGTCTGGTCTCCATCTTTATCTATAACTTCATGGTGCATATGTATATTATACAGTAATCTATTACTCTACTCTACTCTATGCTGGAGGTGGGCAAAGTGTATCATTTTTGTGATTGGAACATTTGCATCTCGATCACTGAAATGTTCCGAAACACTGATATGTTTCATTTGGATCATCGACTCAAAAGATATAATAATAATAATAAATCCTTTATTTCGACCAACAATAGTCATAGATTGTTAGTAAAACTTACTTAGCCTAATGTTAGTATAAAATAAAATAGAAGTTAATATAAAATTGTTAGTCAAAAAAGTACTTATCCTATATTAGTAGCTAAACCTACCCCCAGCCTCACAGATCGAACTCCAGGTGGGATTCTTCTCGTGCTGGTGTGTGCACCATTCCAAGCCCTCCAGAGCGGGCAATCCAGCTTCACAGCCAATGCGCTGAGAAGGGTGTTGGAGCTCGAATAGCCTGCTCATCATGGACGCGGCACGCTTGCGCATGATCGCGTAGAAGTCTTCCACACGAGCATCCGCAAACATGGCCGACGCACTGCAGTGTGGAGGCTTCCTCAACATCACCCTCAGCACATTGTTGTACTGAACACGAAGAGCAATGTAGGCCCGTCTTGTATAGTCAGTCCAAAGACTGCACGTGTAAAAGGATTGGCAATACGCCTTGAACAAAGTTAACTTGACTTGAGTCGTACTACGTGCAAATCTGCGAGCCAACATATTGCCCCGGACCGACAGCGCTCGGCGCTCTCGTTCAATGTCACTGTCATCATCCAGGCGTTCAGTTACAATATGTCCGAGGTACCTAAACTCAGCCACTTGTCTCAGAAGAATCCCACATAGCTGGATACGTGGCGTGAAATCAAGTGGTTTGTTCTTACCTCTAAAGACAATAAATTCACTCTTTTTTGAGTTGTAACTGAGTCCAGTCTCCTCGGCATATGCTTCACAAATTTTTAACAGCTTTCGAAGCCCACTGACTGAGGGGCTCAACAGAACCATGTCGTCTGCGGAACTAAAATTATTCATGGATACACCGTCTATTGAGCAACCGACACCTGCTCTGCTGAGCCTCTCAATCAGTCTGTTAACATAAAGATTAAACAGCCTGGGTGACGTCGGCGCTCCCTGCCTCACTCCGCACCCTAGTTTGTAGGGATCACTTAAGGCGTTACCCCATCTAACTGTGTTAGTCTGGTTACCGTACCAATATTCCAACAGTGAAACCAACTCTGGTCTCAAGCTACTTTCCCGTTTTAATTTTTGCCATAAAATTTTATAAGACACTCGGTCGAAGGCTTTAGACAAATCCAGGAAACACGGATAAACCTGAGTCTTCCTGTCCGTGTAGTACCGCACAGTCTGCTTGAGACACAGTATTGCGCTCTCCGTTGATAGTTCAGGCCTAAACCCGAACTGAGCATCATGTAACTTAACTGCCTTACTTAACTGTGTATCAAGCAGACTGTCCAGAACCTTAGCCGAGATGGTCACCAAGGATATCGGCCTGTAGTTGGTTTCATCCGCTGCATCGCCCGTCCTATTCTTAAGGATAGGCACGACCACTGTCATCATCGTTGTATCAGGCAAGTAACCACGACCAACACATAGGTTGTAGAGTAACTTGAGGACTCTGTGAAGGTGCACACCCGCATATCTGAGGTGTTCGACGCTGAGGCCATGGTGACCTGGTGATTTCCCACGCTTCATATTGTTAATTGCTGATTTAAGTTCATCGATTGTGAAGCGCAGCGGACTACCCCCCATATTCACACTGTCCCCAGCGTCACCGTCATTTAACATACAATTAAGCTTGCACGGTTCCCCCTTAAACTGCGACTTGAACAATTTGGCTATATTCCGACACCCACTCACGCCCCCCACTTGAACTGAGAGACTCGACCCTGCCTTCAGTCTGTTCGTATGCTGCCAGAACTTACCAAATTGCTTAACCTCACACGAAGATGCCAGAATATCCATTTTAATTTGTTCTTCATTATCCTGGCACCACTTGAGTTTGCTTTTAAAAGCTTTACGTGACTCTTTCATATCCTCGTATACTGCTCCACACGTTGGCTTTCCAACACATACCCATGACTGAAAACAAAGACGAGCTCTGGCGTGAGCCGGATATAAAATACAGAATGTTCCGAATACATTAAGTTGCGTCGCGGGCGTTTATTACTGACTGATCCGTGAAATGTTATTTGGCAACAATGCTGAATAATATAAGTGCTTAGATTATTAATTGTGTACCGTAATAAGATTGTATATAAAATCGATTCTCCTTCATACTTTAACAAAAATGTCACTATGTCAATTCATTATTTACAAAAATGTCCATTTACACAAAACAGCAATGTCTATGTATACAGAATTTTCTCGTAAAATCTCATAACTCTAACTTTATAATGAAAAGGAAGAAAGTAAAGTCACAATAATCACTACGCATAGAAATAGTTATAACATAGCCTCATAGGTAAAGAGCCTACACAGCAGCGACCCCGATACATTGCAGCGGCACGAGGCGCAACTCAGCAGAACGTGAGCATTGACGTCAACGGATGCAACCGGAGCTCTGCAATATACCTTTACCTTATTTTTACTGTAATAATTAAAATTCATTCTAGATCTAGCATCGATCTGATTCACTTATATTTTAGTTATAGTAATTATATTGTAATTTTTATATTATAATATAGTATTTTAAACTAGTTTCGGTTTTTTTGGGTCCTTCGGCTGCAGTTAACGTAATTGGCGCAGTCGGTAGGATACTCAAAAGTTAGTTAGGCTATCGTAGCTTTCAAGCTTTAAACGAGTATTCGAATCTACTACGGGTCAACTGCAAGCCAAGAGGATACATCAAGACATCGATCCCGAGAAAACTGAGATGAAATTTATGTAAGTACACCAGAATTTTATCTAGTGTTGCTTTCGCTTATTTAGGACATATAATTAGTAAAGATGGCATTAAGCCAAATCCTAGTAAAATATCAGCCATAGAAAAGTATCCATTACCCAAAACCGCAAAAGAGATAAAACAGTTTTTAGGCCTTATAGGTTATTATCGGAAGTTCATCCCAGACTTTGCTCGAATTACTAAACCTCTGATACAATGTCTAAAAAAGGGACGAAAAATAACTCTTGACATAGACTATATTAACTGCTTCGAAAAGTGCAAGACTGTGTGTGACTAACTACTAAAAAGTGACTAACGACCCAATCCTTCAATATCCTGACTTCAACAAAGAATTCATCCTGACCACTGACGCATCCAATGTAGCGATAGGAGCCATCCTATCTCAGGGACACATAAGATCAGACAAACCTGTATGTTACGCTTCTAGAACTCTAAATGAGAGCGAAGTGAACTACAGCACTATAGAGAAAGAACTACTTGCCATCGTGTGGGCAACCAAGTACTTTAGACCCTACCTATTTGGCCGTACTTTTAAAATCTTAACTGATCATAAACCCCTTCAGTGGGTAATGAATCTTAAGGAACCAAACTCACGACTTACTAGGTGGAAATTAAAACTAAGCGAATACGATTTTTCTGTCATATATAAAAAAGGAAAAAATAACACCAATGCCGATGCGCTTTCCCGGGTGGAAATATATAACGAAGAATCGTGTTCTATGTTAGCTAACCCATCAGTAAAAACAGCCCCTAGCACTGGCTCGACTACTCAAACGGCCCACACAAGCCAAGAAAATCCGATCCTTGAAATTCCTATTACCGACGAACCTCTTAATAAATTCCACAGACAACTAATATTAACAATTGTAGGCGACATAAAAAGACGACCAATAGTGACCAAACCTTTTGATACACATACTCGAACAGCTGTACAGATTAGACAACCGGAAATGGAAGTAGACCTTGTCAACGCCATAAAAGAATACGTTAACCCAAAAGTCAAAACCGGATTATTAATTAACCCCCCTCTTTGCATGTATGACGTCATTCCAATCTTACAAGATAAATTTAGAAGCTCGTCTATGAATCTAGTATTAACTAAAGTTGAGGTCGAAAATATAAAAGAATATTTACAACAACAAGAAATAATAAAGAACTACCACGAAGGTAAAACTAACCATCGCGGTATCAACGAAAGTTTCCTGGCCCTTACCAAACGATACTATTGGCCCAAAATGAGGGAACACATTACGAAATATATTAATGAATGTACCATATGTGGTCAGGCTAAGTACGATAGGAAACCTCTAAAACCTCAATTCAATATCGTTCCCCCCGCTACCAAACCTTTCGAGATTATCCATATGGACATGTTCACAGTACATAATGAAAAGTATCTCACATTTATAGACGTATTCTCCAAATATGCTCAAGCGTATCATTTAAGAGACGGAACAGCATTGAGCATTTTACAAAGCCTACTTACCTTCTGTACGCATCATGGTCTTCCTCTTTCTATTGTCACCGACAATGGGACCGAATTTACGAACCAGCTATTTACTGAGTTCGTACAATTACACAAAATTAACCATCATAGAACGTTAGCTCACTGTCCCAACGACAACGGTAACATATAGCGGTTGCACTCGACTATACTGGAACATCTGCGAATCCTAAAACTACAAAAGAAAGATGAGCATGTAGTAAATCTAATGCCCTATGCTATCCTAGGATACAATAGTTCTGTACATAGTTTCACTAAATGTAGGCCTTACGATATTGTCAATGGACATTTCAACCCAAGAGACCCAATCGACATCGACTTGACAAAACATTTTCTGCAGCAATACACACTAACACACCGAGATCGAATGAAAACAGTGTATGAAATAATTAACGAACATTCTTTCTCCGAACGTTCAGCATTAATAAATAATCGGAATAAATCACGGGAACCAGAGGTTGAATACCAACCAAACCAACAAGTTTTCGTTTCCAACCCCCTAGCTAGCCGACAAAAATTAGCCCCACGTTACACCCATGATCATGTTCTAGCTGACTTACCAATACACATTTACACGTCTAGGAAACGCGGTCCGATAGGGAAGTCTAGACTTAAACGTGTACCTAAAACTGCCGATTTGTTACAGAACTCTAAAATTACTGACTGTACTGACCGTGCTGACGATCGAAGCCCAGGAGATAAAACTTGAATATCTTGAAGACGGACCAGGCCTACTACCATTTGGACTTGGACCAACGACACTCATAACTCACTATCATAGATTTCTTCAATATGTAAAACTTGACGACATCAGAGACAAAGTAACCTTATTACAGGTACAGCTACAGAACTACAAGAACAGACTTGATAATGACACCAACTTACTGTATGAATTACAAATGGACTATCTTTCTAGCAAACTAGACAAAGTATTATTACAACTAAATAGCTTAGAGCCTAGTCGCACTAAAAGAGGTCTAGTAAACGGATTAGGCTCAGTGATCAAAAGCGTAACCGGTAATATAGATTATTTAGATGCCGCGAAATATAATAATGCCATAAAAGTTTTGAAGGATAACCAAGATAGGATCGAATCAGAATTTAATAGTCACATTAGCATTAGTAAAGAATGGATGTTACAACATAATAGTGTGATATCCCAGATAATTGAAAACGAGAACAAAATTAACTCAACGCTTATCCAATTACTAGATAGAGCCGCTTATAGAGATAGTAGCCTCATCAAGTATGCTAAGTTTGCCCAACTACTCACAATCTTAACAGAAAATATTGATGATATGCTCAATGAGCATAATAGGATAGAAAATATATTAGCATTTAGTCGTGCATCGAGCACCCACCATTCTACGTTAAGTGTTAAGGTAATTAAGTCTATGTTAGTAAGATTAAGACAAATTTATGATAAGGAACATGTATTAAATTTAGAGACTAGAGAATATTACGATATCATTAAGTCAGTTTATTATTTTACAGAAAATCAAATAGTAATCGTTCTAAAATTCCCTGTTATTTCCAAAGACACTTTCGACCTATTCCGCTTATCCATTGTACCTAACAAAAACCACCAATCTATTATTCCACCCTATCCTTTAATAGCAACTAATAGAGAAAAATTCGTGTACATGGAGACAGAATGTCCGAAGTTGAGTAATCGGTACCTATGCGAAAAGGAAACGAACACCCAAATTAGAACACAATCCGACTGTATCCAGAACTTCATCATCAATCAGTCTATAGCAAAATCCTGTAAGACAACCGACATTGCACTATCAAAAGAAGCCATGGAACGTCTTGACGACAAGCACTACACCATCTCTTTCCCTCAACCAACTAAAGTCCATACAGTTTGCGGGCGTGAAGATATTACTACATTACAGGGTAGTTACTTAGCCACAATACCAATTAATTGCTTCCTGCGAACACAAGAATTCACTATCACCAATATTAACGATCAAGTAGAAGGCCATCCACTGAAACTAATGAAAATACCAATGGATATAAACGCAAAAGGCAACCCAGCAGTACCACGAATCAGCCTTAATACAATTAACCTGAAAGGACTCCACGCAGCCCAGGACCAACTCATGATGCAACCACCACTTCATCTGAGAGAGATGGATCTCCCAACTTTATATCACACCACTATTCCCTTTTACGCCGTGTTATCAAGCATTGCAATATTCGCTATCATAATCTCAGTTCGTTACTACTACAAGACTAAGAAGCAAGAACAGATCCAGAATAACACCCAACATAGCTATGAAAAGCCCGAAGAATCCAAAGTCAAAAAGGCATTACCAGCAACTTTTTCTCTCAAGGTTCTAAAATAGTTGCTGATCTGAGGGTGGAGGAGTTATAACATAGCCTCATAGGTAAAGAGCCTACACAGCAGCGACCCCGATACATTGCAGCGGCACGAGGCGCAACTCAGCAGAACGTGAGCATTGACGTCAACGGATGCAACCGGAGCTCTGCAATATACCTTTACCTTATTTTTACTGTAATAATTAAAATTCATTCTAGATCTAGCATCGATCTGATTCACTTATATTTTAGTTATAGTAATTATATTGTAATTTTTATATTATAATAAAGTATTTTAAACTAGTTTCGGTTTTTTTTGGGTCCTTCGGCTGCAGTTAACGTAATTAAATCCTAAACAGAACTCAGTATGTTTTTGTAAACAGGCGCTAATGAATATAAACAATTTGACAAGTGCCGCATCAACGTAAAATGACAACTTATTAATGCAAACATACAAAAAACGACCGTATAGTATTTGACACGTAAGCGCCTTAGTGGTAATTTTTATGTGCATGAATAACGTCAGCAAAAATCCGTACGAGTTGAGTGATACACTTCTTATTTGTTATCTCTATCTGACTTGTGTGGATTATAACTATTTCACCCACTCACTCGCCACTCGTGAGTCAATAGTTAAGTTAATCATTGTCTCAGTTTGTCTCTCTCGCTCGTGGCTCAGTCGCCTCGCAAGCAACGCGTCGCGCGAAATGAGCAAAGAGCAAAATAATGTTTCACTGTTCCAGATCCAAATGATACATTTGAGACTTTGTTACTGAACCAATCTTTTGAATCACTTATGTGATTCGGATCAGTGAGTCGTTTCTGTAAAGAGATACACACGCCTACTCTATGTATGCAGTAATCTAATCTATGTGTAAAAATATTCTGTGGTCTTTGTCGCGTTAATAATACTGCTTATTTTTGTGAATATTTCAATAATTTTCATGAAATTTATTCTTTAGATCTACACTAAGTGTTAACGGATTCAATATTGGTAAGATTTGTAAATATTAATATAAAACTTAGAGAAAATTACGTTAGTTTTATGTAGGTTGGGAACAACGTACTTAAGTTGCCCCACTTTTTGGAAGTAATTATGAAAAGTCTAGCCTATATTCGTACTGCGATATTCTCACCTTGAAGACTTGTAAATAGTTATTCAGTATATTGACTGCAACATAAGCCTAATATTTGACTAGTCCTGATGCTGGTTCAATCAATAACCAAATGCAAATTGGTAATATTTACTTACATACTTGTTCTTATTTTATTTACTTAGATTTATTAGAACAATATTACATAAATGACTAGTGATGTGATGATATTAACTGGTTCAAAGAAAACATTTTTCTTGATAAAGTAAATTATTTAAACAGATAATGTCTGGAGAAAAAAATATATTTTAGAACTTAGTTCACAATTCCTAATTATAAAGAGTGGCAGGTCTATAGGTCAGGAGTTGGAATACCAAACAGATCTAACATTTGTGCAATAACACTGGTTTTGATGTTTTTGGCATGTTGTCAAATCCAAAAGAGTTCTAAGTTTAGTCAAACCTGAACCAAAACAGATTCAGGTAGATTACAACAAGTGACACCATGTTTGTATATACATTAATGGCACAATAATTACTCTGCATAATTTACAATAATACAATACAAACACTCACGCCTGTCATCCAGAGGGGTAGGAAGAGACTACAGACTTCCATTTGGTGCGATCCTGGCACACTTCTCTCGCCTCCTTTACATCCATATATTTACACATACACGCTCGTCGGTTAAGGGTACTCCTAATCTGGCCCATTTTCAATGTATCGCCGATTTGGTCGATAAATCTTTGTCTAGGGCGTCCCTTCCTGACTTTGCCGTTCACTTCTGAAACATAAATTTGCTTTGTCACTCTTTCCTCATTCATTCTTTCTCCGTGACCAAACCACCGAAGCATTCCCTCCTTAATCTTGGTCACAACGTCATCTTGCAAACCACACATTTCTCTTATCACCTTATTTCTCACCCTGTCATTCAGATTCAGTCCTAGCATACTACGTAATGACCGCATTTCTACAGCCTTTATTCTACTCTCATGCTTCTTCTGCCATACCCAACTTTTACTACCATACATTAAAGTAGAGACTAACACACCATTATGAATTGCCATACGTGCCTTCTTTGACACATTCTGACTCTTCATAATAGCGTGTAGAGCCCCATTAACTCTATTTCCTGCGTAATTTGTAGTATATTAATTGGTAATATAAAATATATGACATAAAATAATTTATTACAATTTTGTAATGAAGTTCCTTATCGGATGATGCGAATTTGGCAGATGGAGGCTAGATGAAAAAAATTGTAAGATTTTTTATCAGGACCCCCTCCGATGTAGTGTAGACGGCCTTGGCGGCTATAAGAAAACGAGAGAGAATAATATCCATCGCCCACACACTTTTTCTTATCTTGCCATGAATGAAATATCATTTTATTTTTATTGACACTTCATTTTAATAGACACTAGTAATTCATTAATTTGTATTTGTTTTTTTATTATATAATTACTTTCTTTAATAGCGTATGTTAAGTACAAAAGTACAAAGAGATCAATAAGTATTTCAAATCTTTATGTTCTTATTTATTTAAGTACATAAAACAGAATAACATCAAAACATGAAAATCGTTAACATAATAAGTGCAAAGTTACGATCTGGATGGTATTCCAAAACATGTGTGCACACAACATGATATTAGGTAACAATAATGAGTTTACAGCACAAATGCTTTTAATCTATATGTATAGTGAAATATGTTGTGTAAATTTAGAAACATTAAATTTTTATAAAACAGTCGACATTTTCCTACATTTACATTTCAATGATTAAGTCTTATTATGTGCTATTACTTAGTAATTATAAAAAGTGAGTATCATAAACACAGTCACTTGGTTGGGGTTATGATAAATTATCTTATTATTGTTTGTGTTGCATGCTTGTAACAATGACTTCCCAATCATTATTTTTTATAAAATCTGTTCTTTTGAATGCCAGTCTTTTCAAAATCAAGTGACCTGAAAACCGTTTTTTGTTTAAAGTCCTAAGATCTCTAACTAATAATTTGAGTAAATAAATGGCAGAATTATCTCAACATCTGTACTCAATCTTTTTAGGGTTCCGTACCTCAAAAGGAAAAACAGAACCCTAATAGGATCACTTTGTTGTCCATCTGTCTGTCTGTCTGTCTGTCTGTCAAGACCCTTTTTCTCAGGAACGCGTGAAGGTATAAAGCTGAAATTCATACCAAATACTCAAGCCTACTCTCCCTTAGAGCTGTGAAAAAATCAAACTTCTAAGCCAACGCAATCAAAAGATACAGCTGTTTATGCCGCAAATTTTTGACATTCGCAAGGGAATCAAAACCTACAGGGAACTTCCCGTGAACTCAGAATCTTGAAATTTGGTAGGAAGCAATGTTTTATAGCACAGATAAAGGAAAAAATGTGAAAAGCATAAATTTTTTTTTACATCATATAATAAAAATATTTTAAATAATTTTAAACTTATATACCTACAGATTTGTTCGGAACCGTCGGTGCGCGAGTGCGACTCGCACTTTGCCGGTTTTTTATTTATTGTTATCAAGTTCGCATGGAGCGGTGAACATGATAACTCCCAAAAAAATTGATGGATCAAGACAGGGTTTTTTTATTAGCTTCAGAATTACATCAACTGGTTCCCTATTTCATATCAATAGTATAGTATGTGTAGTTTGTTAATAAAATGTATTTTAACTTTTTATAAATTTTACTGCTATTAAAAATTTAAAGGCAGTGTCATATTTTTTTAGCATTTGATAGACAAAAGAACAAATGTACCATACAGCCAATATTGATTTTATACTTTGTTGATTTATTTTGGTAAACATTTTTTTTCCCTGTATGTAACACTTATCTGTTAAAATAATAGAGCGCTAAATTTAATACACATAGATGATATATTTTAAAATTCAGGAATACAATTTTTTTTTATAAAAATTAAATGAAACGCTCATGACGCATGCACTTTTGGATTTATAAGTTTATATATATGCATATGTATGTATGTATGTATACCATATTGTTAATTTACTTGTGGTAATTCTATATACACCTACCTCTGTTTGTCTTTGCACTACTCTGCATCAGGCATAAAGCCCCACTTGAATACATCTCTGTATAGATGAAGTAAAGTTAAATATTTTGACAAAAAAATTAAAAATTTTGACCCTCTCCATGTATAAAAGTTTAAACTTTTTATGATACTAAGGTAGTGGCTCAGTATAAGCTATATTTACTCTTTTAGGTTAAAAACTCATTGCTGTACCCATTCAAGGTTAAAAGTACAGTCTGTATATGTCTTATTGTTAGGCACAGGCCTCCTCCCATTTCTGAGAGGCTGATGTTGACATAACTTTAACCTAATTAACAAACTATACCGATACCTAATTTCTCTTCCTAACATCGAAGAAGATGATGCACTGTGACACATGTTATGTCTGCTAGAAGTGCCTTAGAGTTTTGATGATCGGTCAGTGAGTGAGTGACAAAATTAAGAAACTGACTAGTTATAATTCTTAAACTACTGGCTCAAATTTAGTGAAATTTGAAATATATCGAGTTTATACAATGCCTACTTGGTTTTTTCAGAATTTCCAAAATTCAGGCTTGTAGTTTTATCCACAACGAAGTTATAGGGTTTCGAAAATGGCTTGAACTACTTCGAGAAAAGGATGGTACGGCCGTGCCGCTTTTTTGCTCGACTTGGCGGGGGCACTGCCGTGCCCCCAGATTTAAGAAAAAATTTACAAAAAGTTATTTAATAAACGCTGCTCTGCATTATTGACTCCAAAGTACTTCCCTTATTCATTTTTTTTTAATATTGCCATCTACTTGATCCTATAAGTAACGTCATTTTATCGAACCAAAATTGATTAACTCATGGTGGTACGTAGAAAAGACGCTAGATGGCTTAATCACAAAAACAGGTGCTAACGATTTGCTACGGCGGGCGGGCGCTGCTCTCCCCTCGCACCTACGGCTTTACAAAAACACTCTAGGGGTAGGGTAGACAAGTCTATGTGAAGTCTAGGCGTTCTGTGACCCGTTTTGTTATAGGTATGCAATTTTTATTTTTTTTATTTCGAAAATATGTATTTAATTTAAAACCCATTTCCGACATCCATAAACAGCTTAAACAGGTCCAAAATAGGTTCAAGCTTAACCCTGCTGTTGTGGATCGCAGTGGACTGTATGATTTTACTATGGCGAGTGGACTGTATTAAACTGACTACGCTAGGGAACTGCTCAAAGAAAAGATGGTACTAAGAAAATTATACTGTATTCACTTATTTACAAAATATCACAATTAACTGTCCTATGTACAGAGGGGAATCTTCTGGAGTCTTGATTTCTTCCCGATTTCTTTTCTTGCCGCTTCCGAGGTGAAATGAACGACTCACAGACCAAAACGCCCTTCTTATATGCCTCAAGAGAGCGTCTTGGTTCGTGAGTAGCGTCGTAAGGCAATGCCGCGCGCTGATTGGTCGGCGACATTGCGTGATCTGCTGCCGGTGTGCGGGGTGCGCGGGGCGCACCGGGGTGTGAAGGGGCGACGGGGCGGCGGCCTCCTCGCTGTCCGCTACATCCTCCCCCCGGCGTAGCCTGCGAGCCTAAGCTTCTCTCGGGAGGACGGCGATCTTCCTGACGGGCCGCCGCAGCACTCCTCCCTTGGTCCGGACCTCGACGTTGCGCACCACGCCGTCTGGTCCAGGAAACGTCCTTGTCACGATGCCCCGCGGCCACACATTCCTTGGTAGGTTGCTGTCCGCAACCACGACGAGGTCCTCTTTCTGTACTTGGCGCTGCTGAGCATCTCGGGAGTCCCCGCGCGCAACCAGCGTCGGCAGGTATTCCTTCACCCAGCGCCTCCAGGACTCGTCGGCGGGCCTCTGCGCCGCTCTCCACGCCCGACGATCCATGGGTGTGCACGGCGCGGTGACTGGCAGGCCCGATGGTCCCAACAGCAGGAAGTGGTTGGGTGTCAGCGCCTCTTCATCGTTGATGTCGACCGGTACGTGCGTCAACGGTCGAGAATTTACAGTATTTTCGGCTTCAGTCAGAAGCGTTGCCAACGTCTCTTCTCGTGGGCTCTTCTGATGGAGAGTGGCTTCGAGTGCGGTCTTCACTGAGCGCACGAGACGCTCCCATGCGCCTCCCTGGTTAGGCGCACCCGGTGCGATGAACTTCCAATCGATGCGCCGAGTCAGCGCGTAATCCTTCAACTGCGGTGCCCACTCTTCCATCGCCCGTCGTAGTTCTGTATTCGCCCCATGAAAGTTGCTCCCATTATCAGAATAAATAACCCGTGGCCACCCACGCCTAGCCGCCATGCGCCGCAATGCCGATATCGCCGAGTCCGCGGTCAGAGAGTAGACTATTTCTAGATGTACTGCGCGCGTCGTTAGGCATGTGAACAGTGCCACCCACCGTTTTTCGTGCCGTCGTCCTATTGTAACCGTCAGAGGCCCGAAGTAATCAATCCCGGCGTACGTAAATGGTCGCGCAAACGCCCCTAACCGTTCAGGTGGTAGGTCACCTGTAACCGCAGGTCGTGGTGTCGCCTTCCGTACTCTGCATCGTAGGCATCTCCGCTCCGCTTCTCGTACTGTGGGTCGTAATCGGAGGATATGATACCTAGTGCGCAGGTCGTTCACCACTCTCTCTCTATTGGCGTGGCTTGCTTCCTGATGCGCCTTCTCTACAAGCAGCTTTACAAATTGGTGACGTCCGTTCAGTATAATGGGTCTCTTCATTTGACCGTCCACGTCGGCTGCGTCGATCCTTCCCCTGGCTCGTAGCACTCCATCCTCCAATATGGGGTCGAGCTTCGTTAGTGCGCTGCCGGTGGCCAAATTCCTTCCCCGCTGAAGGCGGCTGATGTCTTCAGCGAAGCTTTCCCGTTGGCTATGTTGTATCCACATCCGTTCTGCTCTCTGGATGTGCTGTAATGTCAGTCCTCTCGCTGTGGCCCTGATTAACCCCTCGTAGGCAGAGAATCTCCCTATGTCTGGCAGGTGTGGAGCTTCCTGGGTGTCGCTCTGGTGCGTCACGATTTCGTCCAACTCTTCATCATCCCCCGCCTTCTCTTCCTGTCGATGAGGCCATCTGTCTTCATTCTCGTAGAGGAAGGGTGGTCCTGTAAACCACTTATCGCTCTCTTCCTTGGTTGTGAAATTCATACGCGTCGCTTGATCCGCTACGTTTTCCGCAGTCGGTATCCACCTCCATTGCTCGGGTGATGTCTTCTCAGCTATCTCCCCTAACCGGTGACCCACGTATGGAGTGTAACGTGCCGTATCATTCTGTATCCAGTGGAGCGCCGTAGTAGAGTCCGTCCAATATACGACCCTATCTGCTACCACTCTGTGTTCGCCCTGTACGAATTCCGCGAGTCGCGCGCCTATTAAGTTCGCCTGCAACTCTAATCGCGGTATACTTTGCGCTTTAATTGGAGCGACTTTCGCCTTAGCCGCCACTAATCGTACCCTAATCGTTCCGTCGCGATATCGTATACGCCAATATGCCGCGGATGCGTACGCACGTTCGCTTGCATCATTGAACACGTGAAGTTGACGCTCTACCACTCCCCCCGTAGGAGCATAGCACCTTGGCAGTCGTAGTCGTGATACTTCCTCGACGACTCGCAGCCACCTCTGAAAATCTTCTGCTGCCTCCTCGGGTAGTTCGTCATCCCATCCGATCTTCTTCATACGCCATAGGTCTTGTAGCAGGATCTTGGCGGTGATGGTGAGGTAACTTAGCAGTCCAAGTGGGTCAAAAACGGACATGACCGCGCTTAATGCTTCCCTCTTGGTCGGCGGTCGCTGTAGCGCCTTTACTTCTTGCGGCACCCTATTCATCGACGTGTTGAATGTTAGGGCGTCTTCATCGGCCATCCATAATAACCCTAAGGTTCTGCCTGGGCTGTCTTGCCTTAAGCCTACTTCCTTAGGCTTGCGCGCCAGTAAGTCCTCCGGCTTGTCTTCCAACAGGGCTGCGTGGTTAGAGTTCCATCCTGCCAAGGTGAAACCGGCCTGCTGGTGCACTTCCGAAACCTGCTTCGCCGTATTTACCGCTTCCTCTACCGTGGCATAACTGTCTAAATAGTCGTCCATATAATGGCTACGTACGATAGCGTTAAGTGCCAACGGGTGTGTCGCTGCGTGTGCGCGCGCGTTATGATCCCTAACACTATGTGCGAGAAACGGTGAGCTCCTCGCGCCGAAAATCATGGACGTCATAACGTACTCCCGCGGTGGGCTGTGTCGCTCGTCTCCTCGCCAAAGAAACAATTGCGCGGGCTGATCGCGACGGTCGATTTTCACACGCAAGAACATTTCCCTAATATCCGCGGATACCGCTATCTCGTTCTCCCTAAATCGAAACCCTATACCCGGTAAGTTCCGTAATAAGTCGGGGCCATCGAGTAAATAATCATTAAGGCATCTGCCGGAAGCGCGCGCTGCCGCGTCGAACACTACTCTCGTCTTCCCCGGCTTGTTCGGATTCCGTACTGCGAAGTGTGGCAGGTACCAGCTCTTGGGATCCTCTCGTTCTGTCCCCTCGACATCCCTTGCGTATCCCTTCGTCAGGAGGTTGTCTATCTGGGCTGTGTAGGCGTCACGAAACTCCGGCGACTGGTCCATCTTCCTTTCAATCGTCCGTAGTCTTCGAGCTGCCATCTCGTAGCTGGGTGGCATCCGCACGTTGTCGTCCTTCCATGGCAGTCCAACTTGGTATTGCTCGCCGACCTTCTTGACGGTGCGCTGGAATATGTCGACAGCGCGCTCCTCATCCCGTCGCGGCCTACTCTTTAGCGAGATACCTATAGAGTCTATCTCGTACTGCCGTTTGAGGAGTTCCGTTAGCTCCTCGTCCTGACTGGCAAACGTTCGGATGTCCCTATCTGTCCGTCCGCTAGTGCTCTCTACGTGTAATACGATCTTGCCGTTTTCCCTACACGTTAATCGCGGCACGGTTCCCTGGATTACCCACGTACGTGCAGCTATGGGCTGCCTTCGACGTCCTATCCTCAAACTACGGGTAATTATCAAATGCCAATTGTCGGCGCCTAATAACAATCTCGGCTGCGCGTCGTCGTAACACACCGAACTCGGTAAGTCACGTAAGTGCTTTAACCGTAAGCACTCACTACTCACAGACTGCGAGCCTATCTTTAAGTCCGCGCGTTTATGTTAAACATCTCGCTGCGCGTCTTGCCACGTATCCCTATATTGACTAATCTACTATTAGCCTCGCGTTGACTGTTACCTACGCCTTTAATATTGAGCGGCTTTACCGGTCCTTCCGCTCCTAACTCGCGAGCTAAGTCGTCGTCGATTAGCGATATCGTAGAGCCTTCGTCAAGTAGCGCGTACGTATTGACTTCCTATCCGCGCGGTCCGCGCACGGTTATCGGGCACACTTTCAACAGTACGGACGCACTACTGCTAACACTCGACGCGACGAGCACGGTTTCGTCCGGTTTAACCGACGCTGCAGGCGTACGGGCCTTGCGGGTGTGAAGGAGAGCGTGGTGGGGGGCGTTGCAGCCGTCGACGCCGCACTTCCTAGCTTTGCAGCGTATGCGTCGGTGATTGCTGCTCAAGCACTTGAAACATACCCCAACTTCCCTAACCCACTTCCACCGGTCGTCCGAGCCCATTTGCTCTAACTTCTTACACTTGACGATAGGGTGTTCACCCCCACAACACATACATGAGGCACTACCGGTGTCCTGGGCGGTGAACGTCTTTACGTCGCGGGCCCTATCTTCTACGCGGCGTGTTAACCCTATTCTTTTCGACGGCGGCGCCTCTCGCCTTACGGGCGATTCCTTAGTCGACGTTACGGACGTATAGGCATGACTTAACGCACGGTCAGCCTCTCTTATCATGAACTGGGATAACGTAACGATGTCCGGTTCGTCCGCACTTCCGTAGTGCTCCGCATAATCGCACCAACGCGACCGTAAGTGAGGGCTGAGTTTGCTAGTAACCTCCCTAGTCAGCATCGGATTACGCAAATATCCCTTGCCGTCGATGTTCTGCATAATGCACACTATATTTTGTAATTTAACCGCGAACGTGTTTAATTCCTGGGCGGTTTGACCCGGGCGCGGAAGGCATTTAAATTCTTCTAACGCACGATCTATAATTACGTCCGGGCGGCCGAAACACTGCTCCAGTGTCCGCATAATGTCTGCCGGATCCTTCGCGGTAAACAGCAGAGCCGATACTACCTCTCTAGCCTTACCGCGTTAAACAGTTCCTTAACCTTGCCATATTTTCCGTATTTGTGAATCCATATAAACGCGTGGATTCATTCATCGCGGCTTTAAACGCTAACCATTCCGCGGCCGAGCCGTTAAAAATAGGCAAGTCCTGCGTCTGCTTCGCGGCGGCTGGTCTAACCATAATCATGCTTTCTAAAGCTTCCGCTAGCCGTCCTATACCCCTATCTTTCCCTCGCGGGGTGAGCGACATATCTCTATCCCTATTTCCTTCTAGCCTACGCTGTGGCGCTGGCGACCTATGTACACCTACATCCCTATGACACGGCGACGGTAATCTACGATCCGCAAGGCGATGTGGCGATTGATCTCTGCCTACATCATTACACGGCGACGGTGATCTACGATCCGCGTGGTGATGTGGCGATGGTGATCTACGTGCACCTACATCCTTATGACACGGCGACGGTAATCTACGATCCGCGTGGCGATGTGGCGATCTATGTGTAGGCGATAGAGTGCGGCGTTGAACGCGCGACGGCGACGTAACCCGTACACGACGATCCACCTGGTTCATTTCTACGGCGACTCCATTATCCCTCTGTATCGTATTTACGCGGCGCGGTTCAACGTCATTCGCAACCAACCTCCCCTGGGCATCTTCAGCGTGGTCGTAACCAGTTCCCCTACTCGGCGGGGCCTGCTCTATCTCGATGCGGGGCGCGGGCTGAGACGGGCGGTAGGGCGGCTCGCCCCGCACAGTCTCTACGTTTTCTAACCACCTATCAACGCGTACCCTATTTTCGACTAATTCGTCCTCGTTTAGACTTTCCCTATCCGTTTCTTCTTGCAGTTGAGCGATATCCCTAGCATACTTCTTCTTGATGAGATCTTCCTCGATTTGCAATTGCTTCCTCCTAATTGCAGCTAGTTCCTCCGCGGCATTATATTTGATTTGTTTTAATCTTGCTACTGCGCTAGCTGTCGACCGGGCTGAACGGACTGAACGGACCGACGGGGCTCGGGACGCGGGCATATGTACAACGTCTGCTACAGGCGCGACAGTACGCACTATCGAACTAGTTTCTGTAGTCGGAAGATCTTCTATTATCGCGGCGAGCGTATCTGTGCGCGGCGCGGATGTGCTAACTTCTCCCAAGCCATCGGTTGTAGACACGGACATAGCGGGGCGCGGCGGCGTGGGCGCGGGCGCGGGAATAGATGCGGGCGCGAGCGGGGGCTGCGGCGCGGCGGAGGGCGCTTGTGCCAACGCGAGACAATCGGACGGGGACGCGGGTGCTTCCTCGAATATCCGCATTCCTACTGGAGTTTCGTCGTCGTTCCGTGTCTTCTGACTTCTTGTCTTCCGCATGATGGTGTCCCTCGTTGCGACCTCCGATCGTCTTCAAAAAGACGCACGTATTGGACGCCGTTCCCGCCTCATGGGCGTTACCAGATGGTCACAGTTTGGCAGCAACCACCCGATCGCGTAAACGCGGTTTAAGAAACAAGAATTGTCTGGAAACAGACAATATATATGACGTAGATGTAAGCAAGAA
Source organism: Parnassius mnemosyne (assembly GCA_963668995.1). NCBI lineage: Eukaryota > Metazoa > Arthropoda > Insecta > Lepidoptera > Papilionidae > Parnassius > Parnassius mnemosyne. Next base: position 14,024,703 of record CAVLGL010000082.1, read on the forward strand.
ACGAGGAAAGAGTTAGCACCGACGATCTTCTCTCTTCGTCGACGTACTTCTTTCTTCCTCGAAGATCTTCTGTAATGATCTTCTTTCTTCTGTAATTATGTTCTCTCTTCTATAATTATGTTCTTTCTTCTATAATTATGTTCTTTCTTCTATAATTATGTTCTTTCTTCTATAATTATGTTCTTTCTTCTATAATTAGCTTCTTTCTTCTCTCTTCTGGCTTGAATCCGGCGACGATGGACCAAGAACTTGTTGTGGATCGCAGTGGACTGTATGATTTTACTATGGCGAGTGGACTGTATTAAACTGACTACGCTAGGGAACTGCTCAAAGAAAAGATGGTACTAAGAAAATTATACTGTATTCACTTATTTACAAAATATCACAATTAACTGTCCTATGTACAGAGGGGAATCTTCTGGAGTCTTCTGGAGTCTTGATTTCTTCCTGATTTTTTCTCTTGCCGCTTCCGAGGTGAAATGAACGATTCACAGACCAAAACGCCCTTCTTATATGCCTCAAGAGAGCGTCTTGGTTCGTGAGTAGCGTCGTAAGACGATGCCGCGCGCTGATTGGTCGGCGACATCGCGTGATCTGCTGCCGGTGTGCGGGGTGCGCGGGGCGCACCGGGGTGCGAAGGGGCGGCGGCCTCCTCGCTGTCCGCTACACCTGCCAAACCCCCTAAATTGAAAATATAATTAAAATCAATTACTAGACGTCTACTTCATAATGCCAGACCAAATTAACATGTCGGCACCGTGACGCAGTGGCTTAGTAATGGGTTGTTGCGCTGGGGGCCGCGGGTTTGAATCCCACACGGAGCAAGTATTTGTATGGCCTACAAATAATTGTTCCGGGTCTGGATGTTTGTCCTTGTGCAATTTATATTTGTAAACTGCCTCCACGACACAGGAGAAAATCCTAATGTCGGGGTAACATTTTTCAAAAAAAGAAAAAGAAAAAAAAATGCATTTCGTTATAAGCAATTTTGGTGAAATTTATTTTTATCTTAATTTATTCAAAACGCATTGCCGTCATGCTAAAACGGTGTAAAAGGTTCAAGCTTAAGTTCCCTGACAAGCCTCCTAAACTGAAAAGTGAAAACATAATTAAAATCAAGTACCGGACGTCTATACCGGACGTCTACCCGACCGTTGTAATATTGTAATTGTAAATGTGTTACTATATACTTTATGGTACGTAACGGCCTGCGTTCGCGATTTGAATGATCGACTTGAATGACCCGGTACGTAGTGTTTACTCCCACCACTTTTCGTCACACAAAAATGTTGCGGATCAGAATTTCGAAGCCCTTCTGTAAAAAGTTTCACTTCAAAAAGAATTAGGGTTTCGCGCAGAAAAATTAAAACCCATTTAATCTAATCGTAATAAATTCCACATGGACGAAGTATTAGTATTAAATAGAACATTTAAAAAAATATCAATTTATTTTAACCTTATTCAATATCTTTATGTTAAAGTTAATAGCTGCCAAGTTATATATTTATTATTTAAACAAAATAATTCTATTTTAAATGAAGAATGTTGTACATTCCTATAGATGTGATCCTGGCATCTGTACAGACCTTAACTCTTTTATCAGGTGAAGCCAACGAACCCAAGTATTTTTGTTATTAGTATTATTGTATTTTGACATTACAAACAGACACTCCAATTTTATTTATTTGTATAGGTTTAGTTGGATAAAAACTTGCCAAGTTCAAAGAGCCGTGTGCTCAAATACCGCAAGGGAAAATTACTAATATAAATTATAGATCGGGTTGTAGAAACACCTCCACTAGACGAGAAATTCCTATAGTGAAAATATTTAGTGTTAAAAAAGTGATTCCATAGGTATTCCGTTGTGATAATTTCATAAGGGAATAAAAGTTCTGTGCTATTTTAGAATTATCTTCCCTTTCAAATGCAAATTTGGTATTGTGGGTTATAGAATGGTATGGTTACTTTTAAGCAGTTTTTCTTTTGTTGTGTCAAAAGGCAACGAATGTTTTGTTTATTATCTAAAACATGTATCAATGTTGTGTAATGATTAGGTAACAATATTGCGGTACACGTGTGAGATATTTACAAGATTTATTTTAACCTATAAAGCCCTGAACTCTGAAAACACAAGTTAAAAATATTCGTTTGTAATGCGTACACGGCAATGGAGTGGAATAATTTGCCAGCCACTGTTTTTCTATTTGATTTGTGGTTGTTTACAACGCAAGTGTGAATAGGATATTGTTGAGCTAAGTTTGTGCACTTTACCGTGTTGGGTTACTTACCATTAAGCAGGAGGGAAAAAAGCATTTCCAAATTCTAGGCATTACACAAAAATTACTTGGGGCATAAGAGAATTCCCCATCCCGTGGGTGTCATAAGGGAATTCCCCACCCAGTGGGTGTCGTAAGAGGCGGCAGAGGAAAACTAAAACAGGAGATGGACAGCAGATTCTTCCTAATAACTACCCAAAATAATGGAAAACTGTGGCTGCCAACTCGCCTGCCAAGAGTGAGGTAATCCAAGGGAAGGCATTCGTTGTGCAGTGGACTTATTGTAGGCTATAATAAATAAATAAAAAACATCAGACGTCTCGCTTCTTTGCCGCTACTCCCTGTCGCACGTCTGGCTACTAGGCATACCCGAAGTGTATTTAATCTATCTGTTAGTGGCTGTATAACTTCTGATTGACTTGACTGATAGAGGTCAAGGTGAATATCACACAATATATTTGTTTTGCTGAGATGATGGTTCACAACTGTTCTAGCTGCCTATAGTTTGCACTGAAGTCAAGTTATTCAGTATCCTTTATTTATGGTCCAAATTATATACTCAATATATATGTGACAAAAAACGATAATCATAAAATCCCGATAGTTAGATAGTCATATTAGTAAAAAAATAATATATTTACATTGTATAAGTCCGGAGTGAATTCGGAGTGAAATTCATCATGTGACCTAGCGGTAAGGGCAAAAGGGGCGGGCCACCCAGTTCTTCTTAATTAGCTAGTCCAATGGTGGACATTGGAATGTGGCGTTGTAGGGAAGATTGTTATACTTGACCAGTGGAGTATTAAATATCTTGTACCATTGACATTGGATCGCAAAATACTGACGACTTGGAGACTATCGGTAAAGGAGCATTGCAACTTAGTTCTCAGGGTGACAATGCATCTGTAGTTTAATTTTGGATCGAGATAGATATTTCTATGGGCCAAATTATCCACTTATTATCAGGTGGCCTGTGTGCTGATTTGTCTCCCTTATTCTATAAAAAAAATGTGAACCATTGTAATTAGAGATGGGTAGAATTCTGTGTCACTTAGCAAGGTTACTTAGTAACCTTTCTTTTTTCTTTTTTTTTATAGAATTAGGGTGACAAACGAGCACACAGTCCACCTGATAATAAGTGGTTGCTGTTGCCCATAGACATCTGCATCTATCTTCGATTACGAATTAAAATGCAGATGCGTTGTCACTCGTGAGGACTAAGATGGAATGCCTCGTTTCCAGTAAAAAAGGGTCTCCGGTTCTCTACACTCACCATACGAAACACAGCAGTATTTAGCTGCTATTTTACGCTGGTATTCTGTGAGAGCGTGGACCTTCCCCGGTAGAGCCGACCCATTCGTGCTACAACTATACTAGTACTATAGCTGCAGCATGGCTCTACCACCTAAAAAGACCTGTATGAGATACGGTGCTATCCTCCTACGTTAGTATTGTTAGGGATATAGAATTACAACCTGATCTCTTTGATTTCCAGGTTTTAAAGTCATGAAGAGGCGGTGAGGACGCACGACCTATCGGCAGTGTTTCATACTTCATGTCTGGACTTACCTCACTTAATACATTGGGGTCTCAGTCAGGGATGGTGTTGCGTGAGTGATAGTTTTAAGTTTCACTGTTAGTCGAAAACCAGTCCTCAGCTAGGATTACCAGATTCAAATATAAGGTTTCCTAACAGAACTCCTGAATATTCAGCAAGTTTTCTGACTTAATAATATAATACTAAAAGCCATTTATATGTGACTATTAAAGACAAACTACAGTGAGAGAGGGCCATGTCCGGTCTTTTGCGGGCTGATGACGGAGAACAAAGTGCTATCTATGTATTTTTTTCAACATAAACGCTATGCGTAAGATATGTATGCTGCCCGGGGCGGGTCGCTAGTTTGTTATAAAAATCCAATTATGGGGTAGGGTGATGAACGAGAACACAGTACACCTGATGGTAAGTGGGTGCTGTGGCCCATCCATCTTCGATTAAGAACCAAAATGCAGATGCCTTGTAACCCTTAAGAACTAATATGGATTACATAACTAAAGTAAAAATTTTCAAAACCCCCCAAATAAAAAGAGCTGACGATCTTCAAACGGCTCAACAGATTTTCTTGAAACTTAGTTAAGAACTCGATTAAGGCACCAGCCAGCAAATCTTAAAAAAAATTGAAAACGTGCTATAAATATCAGTCGGTCATGTGCATTTCGCAGTTCGAACACATGTGAAATTCGACAACACGCATTGCGGCAGCGCGGCGGACATTTCTTTGTCACAAAAACCCTCTCAGAAATGATAGGAGGCCTGTGCCCAGTAGTGGGACGTATATAGGCTGTAACTTTAACTGTTTAACTTAATTACCTAACAGATTTATGAAAACGATTTAACATCGACGTTTATGATGATTAGTTACAAAAATATCGATTTTAAAATTCGATATAAATATCGAAATCAACATCGATTTTTTTTATTTCGTTAATTCCTATAGCAAAGTAGTTGATATGGTGTTATACTGTTTGAAGTCGTAGTCTCTATGACAAACTGAAAACTATCCTTACAGGTAATCTCCCAAACTCCTTACGAAGTTTGTACTCAAGCAGGGGATCAACCCTGCAACTTGTAAGCACTTTCCTTATTTCAAATATACGATGCGATTTAATAAGACACAATTTTTTTTTTAATTCTAGGGAGGCAACTTTCGAAATAGAACCTATCGATTGTGCAGTACATTGTAATATTATATTATACATAAAAATTAAATCAAATTGAGAATATTTGTTTAATAGAATGAACATACATGAACGAGAATACAGTACAAATGATGGTAAGCGGATGCTGTGGCCCATCTATCTTCAATTAAGAACTAAAATGCAGATGCCTTGTAACCCTTAAGGACTAATATGGCTTATATAACCAATAATAACCACCAAAAAGAGCCGATGAACTTCAAACGGCTCGACATTTTTTCTTAAAACATGGTTAAGAAGACTCGAATAAAGCACTTCAAACAAAAAAATAATTAATCAAAATCGGTTCATCCTTTCGGGGTCTATGATGCCACATACACACAGTTACACACTACAAACAAATAACACCCCTTTATTTTATTTGGGCGTAAAAAAAGAGTCCGTTTCTCCCGATTATTCACCGTAAAATCGGAACAGCTTTATTAGGCTGTTACTTTCTTCTGGTATTCTGTGCGAGTATGGCCCGCTTCTAGTCGAGCAGACATTCTTGCTGCAGTACAGACATAATGCAGCTGTAGCGTGGTTTTTGATAGTAATGTGAACTTAATGTCATACGTGGTATAGCCATGCTGCAGCTATTAATAGTATAGCACGAGTGGGTCAAATAGCAGCTTAACGCTGCTGTGTTTCGTATGGTGAGTGTAGAGAACCGGAGACCCTTTTTACTGGAAAAGAGGCATTCAATCTCAGTCCTCACGGATGACAACGTGTCTGCATTTTGATTCGTAATCGAACATAGATGTAGATGTCTATGGGCCGCAATAACAACTTACCATCAGGTGGACTGTGTGCTTGTTTGTCACCCTTATCCTATAAAAAAACATTACAGTGAGCCCCAGGTAAAGGTGACCATAATCCGTTTACTTGATAAAATATCTGTACAGAAATAGACTGAAGCAAGCTCTTCCTTGCTTTCGTAGTCAGATGAAGGGTCACGGGGTCGCGGCAGATTACACACATTCGTGGTCGGCCTTATCGGCTCCAGTCTGCGCCACGTCACATATATATATATATATAATAAACGCTATATATTATGTGTATTACTAGCGACCCGCCCCGTCTTCGCCTGGATAGGATTTATTGATTCAGCTTTAGGTATTTAAATTTAAGATAAGCAAAGACCATTTATTTTATCAATTTTTCAATTTCTCAAAGAAAAGAATTCCAAGAAATTAAAAAAAGTGTTATTATAATGTTTAAGAATTTATTGATAACTAGCTTTTTACCCGCGGCTTCGCTCGCGTGCGCTTGAATTTAGGGACATCATTAAATGCTGTTCCGTGTCAAATTTAGAAATATTCGATCACTTTTAGAGTCACCTTGGTGTCTATGTCTCTATGTCTGTCGGGGATTTTTTTTTCATTCTAAAATACTATTAGGCGTAGATGATTGGTAACATGCTACAGAAACACGTGAATATACTTATAATATATCTAGAAACTCCTACTATTTTTTATATATCGATGTGCGTGTCTTCCGATTCCGATGTATCCATAAGAAAGGTAAATAGTCTTGAAATCAAAATGTATTATTATTATTTATATTTTACTCTTCACAAATATATATTCATAGTTAAAGTAAATTTAGTTTTAACAAAGTAATATAATATTTATTTGAGACATTTTGTTGATATCATTGGTCCTATTAATATTGATTGGCACCATAAAAATATATAGATATTATTATTTACTTCGAGTTGACTTGAAAATTTCATAAATACAGTTCTATAATAATGAATGATTAAAATGTATAACATAAAACATAAAAATGTAATACCACACATGGATTAAAACTAATGTTACGGGTTTTTTACGCATCTTGACTCCTCACCGAATGAAAGCACCGAAGCTCCAGGAAGTCTAAATTATGTAAACATGTTTAGTATCGTCCCAACCATTAAATACAACAAATCCTTGCAATAGAACACCGAATCCTACCAATCATGATTCGCGAGGCTATTGAAATTAAAAATATTCTAATTTTAATAGGGAAGATGGCTGAGTGCTACTATGTGCTAAGGACTCCATGATTAATAAAATTAAATTCAAACTACTACTGCATTTTAACTATTCTATTTTAACTATGACATCAGGTCGTCAAACACCTCAGTTCTCCCACCCCTCCCGTGACCATGGGTGCTGTAAATTGCCCAAACCATCGGGATTTAAAAAGTTAAAATTAAACGCGATAAAATCCTTAAAATTACTTTTATTCCTTATAAATTTTATACACAGTGAACGTGAGGAACACTACACTCATGAACGGGAGTAGAAAAATGTTCGCACTGTTGTGGCGGTGAAAGAAAATCCAACACATCATATCGTCCCGCCGTAAGAGGTGACATAGGAAAAAAATAGTAGATGGGATGATCTGCATCATCTTGACAACAGATCAAAATAATAATAGCTGCGGTTGCCAACCCGCCACTATAGCAAATATCCAGCTACTTGACAATTTATGGGGGAGGCCTATGTTCATTTCAGTGGACTTTTGATAGGCTGTCGATAATGAGTTCTACTCATCTTTGCAAGCCTTAATATTGACGGTAGAGTGAAAACATAAATGATCATACCCGAAAACACGAATGAAATAAAAACTGCATATATTGCCCCATGAAAAGTAAAAAAGCAGCTTACATACATGCTACTACTGGGCACAGGCTGTAGAGTTTTTGGCCACAAAAGAGTTCGCTGCACTGATTCCAACGCGGGATGAACGTAATGTAAATGATTCAATTATTTACATCGTATATTCAGTAACATTGTATTATTTCATTTTATAAATGTCTTGCCATTTTAATTTATTTAGAAGTAAGTAGGTGGCGCTAATATTACATGAAATAATGAAAGCCAAAACTATATCATCTAGTAATATCAGCAATAGAAACGAATATTTATTTATTATATCAATAAGGGATAAAGTGATGTCAATTCTCTTAAAAGTTCTGTTTCTGTTAAAAATAAGCTATCAGCTATGCTAGCGGTGAAAAACGATAATGATATCGTCATATGACCATATTATGAAATAGCAACGTTGTGTTTAGTTACTAATAACTTCAAAAGATTTCTATTCATTGATTTGGTCAAGCTATATCATGACACGATCATCAAATAGTGTTAAATACACATTCATTTCAGTCATTTTTTCAGTGTTTTCACGAAATGATAGACTACTTTATGATATATGATCAATTCTACGATATGGCCACGACATACATAAAAATCTCTTTAATAAAACTATGACGATAATGAAAATTTTGCAACAATTGCAGACAGTGCAGTTTTTATCACTTTACATATATATTAGTAATTGAAATAGATACCTTATCAATTTTCATATTTTTGATAGACATCACTATTATTTATTGAAATTATTACACTTTTAAAACAAAATAACAAAATACTAAAAAACTGAACGTTACAATTTTTTAATAATTTTAAAAATCTAATAATTTAATCATATAAATGTAAGTTATTTATATTATTTCATTTATTAGTAACTGAAGGCAAAATATACAACTTTTTCCATTTGATGATAGATGGCGCTGTTTTGAATAAGAAATCGGTGTAGTTTCAAATTATTTTACCAAGATTATAACTATATTTTAACTTTATTTACAAATATGGTAATATGATATTTATTTGAAAAACATCCGTCATTCCGCCTATAACTAAGATACAACAGAAAATTAACATCTAAAGGAAATTAATATACTTAACCTTTCATTTTTCGAAGTTCCGTAATCGGATAAAAAGTAGCCTATAAGTTGCCCCGGGTTACTGACTACCTACATACAAAATTTCATGTAAATCGGTTAAGTAGTTTTTGCGTGAATCCGGAATACACAGACAGACAGACAGACAGAAAGACAGACAGACAGACAGGCAGACAAAAATTCTAAAAACCACTAATTTGGCTTCAGAACCCTTCATTTAATCCCCTTGACTTGTTTCTTCAAGAATAGATTAGAATTACAGATACGACTTTTCTACAGATTTATTATATGTATAGATAAACCCTGGAAATGAGATGATCGCTACCAAGCTATTTCTAATTTGTTGTGTTGTTAATTTGGTAACATACATGATTGTAAGCTGTTATTTAAAAAAAAGTCCCTCTGGGTTTCTTGCTGGTTGTTCCCAGGACAGAGGTTTTTTTTCGAACCAGTGGTAACTAAACAAAAGAGTGACTTTCAATAAGTATTATTTACAATCTATATTGAATAAAAAAGTTTCTATTTCTGTTTCAAGTTCTTGGGATTGAATATAATATTGTCTAGAAGATCGAGGCTGGCGTTGCTTTCTGTCTGTTCGTAAAGTTTCATCACAATCGTTTCACCCTTCCGAGGATTAGTCTGGACAGACAGTATGTCAATGCCAGACAAAAAATTTACAAATGTCTCAAGAGGAAATGCGTGTGGTCTTTTCCCCCATACAAACGCTCTCGCCTGTTTTCTTTCTGGATTATGGCTTTATATTAATGAGTTTTTGCAGTAAAATAAATATCAACCTCTTCTGTGCCCCTATGTTTTCCTTTTTGATGATACATTATCTTTATAAGCACTAGAACTATTATCCAAATCTCGTATTATGCCTTTTTACTTAGGCTATTCAGTCGGATCTGCATAATTTCGTCAAATACCTAATTTTCAAAAGTCTCTCGGCCCTCATTTCCTTCACATTCCTTTCCAAATATGTATTTATTTATTCTTAATGGTATACCTTCACTAAAAGGACTACAAAAATGGCGGACTTAATGCCTTTTGGCATTATCTCCTAGTTAACCTGGGACGTATCAAAAATAATAAATATGTAAAATCTATACACATGCACAAAACATATAAATGTATATATACGCATTCATATATACATATATAAATACATATTTTAAAAATAAATAGATATATAACAACAAAGGTAACCAAAAAATCCTGGGCTCGATAAACTGTGCGTTTTACTACGAGTTTTCTTTCTCGTACAACTTCTCTGTGGAATTGTTTACCACCGGCGATTTTTCCGCACCGATACGACTTAGGGACCTTCAAGAAAAGAGCTTACTCCTTTCTAAAAGACCGGCAACGCACCTGCAATTCCCCTGGAGTTACGGTTGTTCATGGGCGGCGGTAGTCACTTAGCATCAGGTAGGCCGCATGCTCGTTTGCCCCCTCTTCTATAAAAATAAAATAAAATAAACGGTACATAGTTATTTCGTATATTTTTTTACCTCATTTTAATTAGGTTATTTTACACCTACTACATTTTAACTCTGCACCACATTATCTATATCTTTACATACTATGTATATGAAGTTTATATAAATAAATAATTATTGCTGACATTTGACCTTTATATCGCGTGATGATTGTGATGATTTGAATGATTTTGTATTTATTATGTACATGACTCCTGATGATAATTTTCTACGTAACGCCTCTTCAGCCTTGACTTCTTCCACAATAGGAAAAATTTGCATTCTACTGAGTAAAAGATGCCCTATGTCTGATACTGCGAATGTTGATCCGCCTGCAAAGCGTTAACAACTAGACAAATTGTCCGTGCTAGCTCCACGGCAAGCGAGCCTATGTTCCTAGGTTCGATCCCCGCCGACACCTGTAAAATTCTTAATTGCTTAGTACTTAATTTGTTAAGTACTTATTTAATACGTGCTCGGCGGAGAAGGAAAACATCGTGAGAAAACCATCATGTCTGAAAAATTCGCAGTAATATTTCGTACCCTATAAAAAAAATTAGCCGCTTCCCGGGCTGCCAGAAGATTTAACGGGCATTTCTCTAAGTTACCTCTTCCTGTTACGTTCAATGGGGTGAGATGGGTTTATGGGCTCCCATGTGCTGTCATCACATGGCAAACTACTAGTAACTAAGCTAAAGCATACATTATACGTCCCAGTTTTCTACCGACTTTCTTAAAGGAGGCGGTACTCGTGTGGACTGTATGTTTTTTATGTGTGTTACCTCATAACTTTTTACTGGATGAACCGATTTCGATGACTCTTTTTTTATTTGAAAGCTGTCACTTCTCGTGTGGTCCCATATGAATTTCATCAAGGTCTGAAGTTTTTGAGTTATTCTTAATAACTTATATTGAAGTCGGTTGTACAAAATTTTTAATTTTTAATTATTTATCACTGGCCTACCCTCATTTCGTGGTACGTGCTGGCGGACTTCACATATCCTCTTATTTATATCTCAGACACGCAGATTTCCTCACGATATTTTCCTTCATCGCCGAGCACGTGGTAAATCAGTACTTCAAATTGCAAATCCACCATAATAGTGAAGTACTAGGAAAACATAAAGAGGAAGTAAGTACTACGAATTAGTTTAGGATAATATAAGGTCAAGAAATTGCTAATGGGTTTTGTTATTACGTAAATTGATGAATATTTCTACAGATTTACCTTCCCCCATCCGGTTGCGGTTACAGCGATATATCCCGAAGAACAACAAAATGTTCAAATATGGTATTACCATTCGAAATAATTTTAACACTAATTATCTATGCTCTATAGCGTGTTTAAAAAAGTGAATCCTTATGAAATCATTTTCTACCAACTTCAAAAAGGAGACGGTACTCAATTCTACTGTCTGTTATTGTTTTCTTTTTTTATGTGTCTCATAACTTTTTTTCTGGGTGAACCGATTTCGATGATTATTTTTTCATTTGAAAGCTGGTGCTTCTCATGTGGTTCCATATAAATTTGATCATGGTCTGATCAATAGTTTTTGAGTTTTTCTTAAAAAATTATATTGAAGTCGGTTGTACAAACTTTTAAATTATGTATATTTGATGTATGTCTATCACAGAGGCCTTATGTGGTAGAGCCATGCTGCAGCTATATTACTGGTATAGTTGTAGCACGAATGGCTCGGCTCGACCGCCAAAGGACCACGCTCTCACCGAATACCACCGTAAAATAGCAGCTGCTGTTTCGTATGGTGAGTATAGAGAAACGGAGACCCGTTTTACTGGAAACGAGCCATTACATATTAGTCCTCACGAGTGACAAATGCATCTGCATTTTGATTCGTACATCGAGGATAGATGTAAATGTTTATCGGCCATAGCAACCACTTACCATTAGGTGAGCTGTGTGCTCGTTTGTTACCCTTATCCTGTAAAAACAGGCCTTATCCTGAGATTGTTTCTCCTAAACGATTGAAATTTAGCGTCTTTGAGTTAAATTATATTGGAAATTTAAATAATCGAATAATCGAATTGAGCAATTGCAACAAAGACTTATGGGAAGATTAAAAACTTTTACATTTATGTTTATATTATATCATATCTCTATATATTTTTATAAAAGTTTATGCATTCAATCCACACGAGAAAACAATGCAAATATTCCAATAATAAATCTTAACAATTATAAAGTCACGCAAGCCGTTAAGTGTCAAGACTAATGTTAGGTCATCATTGAGATTGTAAATTAGAGTTATGAATTTATTATACATTTACTAGTGGAACCGTGGTAGCTCAGGGGTTAAGTTGTTTTTGTCAGGCATGCTTGTTTTCTCACGAAGTTTTTCATTGCCGAAAACAATATTATGATATCCCATAGGCCTTCTCTCATTCTTGAGAGGGTTTTAGGGCAAGGGAGTGTTCACCGTGCTTGTAGGCGGACTTCACTTGTGTGTTGAAATATTTTTTAAATATCTTATGCATGCAGGTTTCCTCAGGATGTTTTCTTGCACCGCTGCGCAAACACTAGGATTTTCTCCTGTATCGTGGAGGCAGTTTACAAATATAAATTGCACAAGGACAAACATCCAGATCCGGAACAATTATTTGTAGGCCATACAAATACTTGTTTCGTGCGGAATTCGAACCCGCGGCCCCCAGCGCAGCAACTCATTGCTAAGCCACTGCGCCACGGAGCCGTCAAATCGACCGATTTTAATGAAAATTTTCCTGTGTGTGTTAAATGGGTCCCTAGATAATCTAAACAGATTCACATTTGGACCCGGTAGGTGGCGCCGATGTTGAGATCCAGAAACAGAGTATTTTATATAATTGTTATGAAAACATTTAGAAACAGCATGGTAGCGAGGAGGCCTCTGCCCAGCTGTGGGACGTAGCTTACTTATTTTTTATTTGTTAGAAAGAGGCTACCTCAGGGGTAGTCCCATAATATAATAATTTGGTTAAAATCTGACGATAGTACACACTTGGAGTACACTTGAAAATAAAATATATTTTTGTACCTTGTACAATTTAACAATTTATTTAAATTTTCAAAATGTTCGTAATCCTCTTAGTCGAAATTAAAATGAATAAAGAGCTCGTAAGAGCGAAATAAAGTATTATTGTAATTGCAGTTGGTTGACAACCCTAATGGGTTTATACAGAAGGACAATAGCGTATTTGTTCCGATTTACGCTGCGAGCATCGCTCAGTGCTTTCACTTGTGAAAAATTCGTTCCGTTATGGACTGCAAGTATACTGTCACAATATTCTAGGGAAATATATGACGTCATAAATCGCCGCCATTTTTGTACCGTGAGCACTGGCGCTTTTGAGGTAAGGTGCTCTCAGTACTTTGATCACGTGATCAAAAAAATAACAGCGCCTAGATATTTAACAGCTGCCACGAATAATTGTTATTACTATTAACTAATATTGTTATTCAAATAAACTCTGATATTAAGTTTTAAACGCAACAACATTCAAATAATATTTTTTCTTGTTGAACAGAAAATGTGTACATGATAAATATTTTCATTTGAATACAGTGTCGATAAATGGGGATGACTGTATACTGGACTGCGTTCCGTTTTAAACAGTAACCAGTATAGTAAACTAAGAAGGAACGGCTTCGCATTATATTGAATTGACGTCACACCTTACAGTGGTCACTGTATATCGGAACATAGCCAATATTAACTGTTGTGTCGGTATATTTTCCCGCCACTCGTAGCTATCGTAAATATTTGGATTACTATGGTCATGATTTGCTGACACACCTCAATTCCATATTGACACTTTTAAATTAAATAAATACACAAACTCTTACGTACTGTTTGTTTGCTGTTTTTCGCAAGACGATATTATTCTCATATGAAGGAAGGAATTTTAATATCAGTAGCAAATCCAGTCCTCAGTTCAGAATGTGGTCGAGACTTTATACCGGGATGATGAAAGGCATCACTGGTCTAATAGAAAAGTGGTAAAATTTAAAATTTAGTATAACCGACTTCAATATAAATTATTAAGGATAACTCCAAAACTACTGGTCAGATCTTGATCACATTTTTATGCGACCACATGCGAAGCACCAGCTTTTAAATAAAAAAGAATCATCGAAATCGGTTCACCTAGAAAAAAGTTATGAGGTAACACACATTTAAAAAGAAACACGGTCGAATTTAGTACCTTCTCCTTTTTGAAGTCGGTAGAAAAAGAGCATGACGATATTGTGCCGGACGGGCGTAACTCTCCGGTGTAAATGTTGTCGAAGATACTCCGCGAGTCGCTCACGTCCTACACCTGTAGGTTCCGGAGGATACTTTCACTGCCGTCGCTGTGCGTGCTGCTGGAAAACTGTGGACTGAGGTTCAAAATTAAACTGCACGATTTATAAATTAAAATAGCAAGGGAGTGGCCAGCGGTTCGACTGAGTGATTAGTCGCGAAATTTTATAACTATTATTTATTGACCACGGTTGTTGAACACGGTTGTTCAACTACGGTTGTTCACTATTGGTTGGTCACTATATATTTTAACAGATTTAATTAAAATGCGCGGTAGTATTAAAATTTCTATTCGTATTAAAATATCTATTGGTAGTATCAAAATATCTACTGCTGGTATCAAATATCTATTGGCAGTATCAAAATATCTATTGGTAGGAGCTGGTTTTCTAACACTACTGACTAACAGCTATTAATCAACTAAAACTAGTTGATTTTATCACTTGTGTAACTGCGAATATCAGTTACCACCTTTTCCGTCTAGCTAACACTTTTCACTATATGTAACGGCGAATTTTCAGTTACCACTTTTTTCGGCTAGCTAACACTTTTTTACTATATGCAACTGCGAATTTTCAGTTGCCACTTATTTCGGCTATGTGTAACTGCGATTTTCAGTTACGACCTTTTTCGGCTAGCTAAACTTTTTCTAATCCACTATTACTGACGATTTATAAATTAAAATAGCAAGGGAGTGGCCAGCGGTTCGACTGAGTGATTAGTCGCGAAATTTTATAACTATTATTTATTGACCACGGTTGTTGAACACGGTTGTTCAACTACGGTTGTTCACTATTGGTTGGTCACTATATATTTTAACAGATTTAATTAAAATGCGCGGTAGTATTAAAATTTCTATTGGTATTAAAATATCTATTGGTAGTATCAAAATATCTATTGGTAGTAGCTGGTTTTCTAACACTACTGACTAGTAGCTATTAATCAACTAAAACTAGTTGATTTTATCACTTGTGTAACTGCGAATAACAGTTACCACCTTTTCCGTCTAGCTATCACTTCACTATATATAACGGCGAATTTTCAGTTACCACTTTTTTCGGCTAGCTAACACTTTTTTACTATATGCAACTGCGAATTTTCAGTTGCCACTTTTTTCGGCTATGTGTATCTGCGATTTTCAGTTACGACCTTTTTCGGCTAGCTAAACTTTTTCTATTTCACTATTACTGACGATTTATAAATTAAAATTAAAATAGCAAGCGAGTGGCCAGCGGTTCGACTGAGTGATTAGTCGCGAAATTTTATAACTATTATTTATTGACCAACGGTTGTTGAACACGGTTGTTCAATTACGGTTGTTCACTATTGGTTGGTCATTATATATTTTAACAGATTTAATTAAAATGCGCGGTAGTATTAAAATTTCTATTGGTATTATCAAAATATCTATTGCTGGTATCAAATATCTATTGGTAGTAGCTGGTTTTCTAACACTACTGACTAGCAGCTATTAATCAACTAAAACTAGTTGATTTTATCACTTGTGTAAATGCGAATAACATTTACCACCGTTTCCGTCTAGCTAACACTTTTCACTATATGCAACTGCGAATTTTCAGTTACCACTTTTTTCGGCTGGCTAACACTTTTTTACTATATGCAACTGCGAATTTTCAGTTGCCACTTTTTTCGGCTATGTGTAACTGCGATTTTCAGTTACGACCTTTTTCGGCTAGCTAAACTTTTTCTAATTCACTATTACTGACGATTTATAAATTAAAATTAAAATAGCAAGGCAGTGGCCAGCGGTTCGACTGAGTGAATAGTCGCGAAATTTTATAACTATTATTTATTGACCACGGTTGTTCAACTACGGTTGTTCACTATTGGTTGGTCACTATATATTTTAACAGATTTAATTAAAATGCGCGGTAGTATTAACATTTCTATTGGTATTAAAATATCTATTGGTAGTATCAAAATATCTACTGCTGGTATCAAATATCTATTGGTAGTATCAAAATATCTATTGGTAGTAGCTGGTATTCTAACACTACTGACTAGTAGCTATTAATCAACTAAAACTAGTTGATTTTATCACTTGTGTAACTGCGAATAACAGTTACCACCTTTTCCGTCTAGCTATCACTTCACTATATGTAACGGCGAATTTTCAGTTACCACTTTTTTCGGCTAGCTAACACTTTTTTACTATATGCAACTGCGAATTTTCAGTTGCCACTTTTTTCGGCTATGTGTATCTGCGATTTTCAGTTACGACCTTTTTCGGCTAGCTAAACTTTTTCTATTTCACTATTACTGACAATTTATAAATTAAAATTAAAATAGCAAGCGAGTGGCCAGCGGTTCGACTGAGTGATTAGTCGCGAAATTTTATAACTATTATTTATTGAACAACGGTTGTTGAACACGGTTGTTCAATTACGGTTGTTCACTATTGGTTGGTCATTATATATTTTAACAGATTTAATTAAAATGCGCGGTAGTATTAAAATTTCTATTGGTATTATCAAAATATCTATTGCTGGTATCAAATATCTGTTGGTAGTATCAAACTATCTATTGGTAGTAGCTGGTTTTCTAACACTACTGACTAGCAGCTATTAATCAACTAAAACTAGTTGATTTTATCACTTGTGTAACTGCGAATAACAGTTACCACCGTTTCCGTCTAGCTAACACTTTTCACTATATGTAACGGCGACTTTTCAGTTACCACTTTTTTCGGCTAGCTAACACTTTTTTACTATATGCAACTGCGAATTTTCAGTTACCACTTTTTTCGGCTGGCTAACACTTTTTTACTATATGCAACTGCGAATTTTCAGTTGCCACTTTTTTCGGCTATGTGTAACTGCGATTTTCAGTTACGACCTTTTTCGGCTAGCTAAACTTTTTCTAATCCACTATTACTGACGATTTATAAATTAAAATAGCAAGGGAGTGGCCAGCGGTTCGACTGAGTGAATAGTCGCGAAATTTTATAACTATTATTTATTGACCACGGTTGTTGAAAACGGTTGTTCAACTACGGTTGTTCACTATTGGTTGGTCACTATATATTTTAACAGATTTAATTAAAATGCGCGGTAGTATGAAAATTTCTATTGGTATTAAAATATCTATTGGTAGTATCAAAATATCTACTGCTGGTATCAAATATCTATTGGTAGTATCAAAATATCTATTGGTAGTAGCTGGTTTTCTAACACTACTGACTAGTAGCTATTAATCAACTAAAACTAGTTGATTTTATCACTTGTGTAACTGCGAATAACAGTTACCACCTTTTCCGTCTAGCTATCACTTCACTATATGTAACGGCGAATTTTCAGTTACCACTTTTTTCGGCTAGCTAACACTTTTTTACTATATGCAACTGCGAATTTTCAGTTGCCACTTTTTTCGGCTATGTGTATCTGCGATTTTCAGTTACGACCTTTTTCGGCTAGCTAAACTTTTTCTAATTCACTATTACTGACGATTTATAAATTAAAATTAAAATAGCAAGGGAGTGGCCAGCGGTTCGACTGAGTGAATAGTCGCGAAATTTTATAACTATTATTTATTGACCACGGTTGTTGAACACGGTTGTTCAACTACGGTTGTTCACTATTGGTTGGTCACTATATATTTTAACAGATTTAATTAAAATGCGCGGTAGTATGAAAATTTCTATTGGTATTAAAATATCTATTGGTAGTATCAAAATATCTACTGCTGGTATCAAATATCTATTGGTAGTATCAAAATATCTATTGGTAGTAGCTGGTTTTCTAACACTACTGACTAGTAGCTATTAATCAACTAAAACTCGTTGATTTTATCACTTGTGTAACTGCGAATAACAGTTACCACCTTTTCCGTCTAGCTATCACTTCACTATATGTAACGGCGAATTTTCAGTTACCACTTTTTTCGGCTAGCTAACACTTTTTTACTATATGCAACTGCGAATTTTCAGTTGCCACTTTTTTCGGCTATGTGTATCTGCGATTTTCAGTTACGACCTTTTTCGGCTAGCTAAACTTTTTGTAATTCACTATTACTGACGATTTATAAATTAAAATTAAAATAGCAAGCGAGTGGCCAGCGGTTCGACTGAGTGATTAGTCGCGAAATTTTATAACTATTATTTATTGACCAACGGTTGTTGAACACGGTTGTTCAATTACGGTTGTTCACTATTGGTTAGTCATTATATATTTTAACAGATTTAATTAAAATGCGCGGTAGTATTAATATTTCTATTGGTATTATCAAAATATCTACTGCTGGTATCAAATATCTGTTGGTAGTATTAAAATATCTATTGGTAGTAGCTGGTTTTCTAACACTACTGACTAGCAGCTATTAATCAACTAAAACTAGTTGGTTTTTATCACTTGTGTAACTGCGAATAACAGTTACCACCGTTTCCGTCTAGCTAACACTTTTCACTATATGTAACGGCGACTTTTCAGTTACCACTTTTTTCGGCTAGCTAACACTTTTTTACTATATGCAACTGCGAATTTTCAGTTACCACTTTTTTTCGGCTGGCTAACACTTTTTTACTATATGCAACTGCGAATTTTCAGTTGCCACTTTTTTCGGCTATGTGTAACTGCGATTTTCAGTTACGACCTTTTTCGGCTAGCTAAACTTTTTCTAATTCACTATTACTGACGATTTATAAATTAAAACTAAAATAGCAAGGGAGTGGCCAGCGGTTCGACTGAGTGAATAGTCGCGAAATTTTATAACTATTATTTATTGACCACGGTTGTTGAACACGGTTGTTCAACTACGGTTGTTCACTATTGGTTGGTCATTATATATTTTAACAGATTTAATTAAAATGCGCGGTAGTATTAAAATTTCTATTGGTATTAAAATATCTATTGGTAGTATCAAAATATCTATTGGTAGTAGCTGGTTTTCTAACACTACTGACAAGTAGCTATTAATCAACTAAAACTAGTTGATTTTATCACTTGTGTAACTGCGAATAACAGTTACCACCTTTTCCGTCTAGCTATCACTTCACTATATGTAACGGCGAATTTTCAGTTACCACTTTTTTCGGCTAGCTAACACTTTTTTACTATATGCAACTGCGAATTTTCAGTTACCACTTTTTTCGGCTAGCTAACACTTTTTTACTATATGCAACTGCGAATTTTCAGTTGCCACTTTTTTCGGCTATGTGTATCTGCGATTTTCAGTTACGACCTTTTTCGGCTAGCTAAACTTTTTCTAATTCACTATTACTGACGATTTATAAATTAAAATTAAAATAGCAAGCGAGTGGCCAGCGGTTCGACTGAGTGATTAGTCGCGAAATTTTATAACTATTATTTATTGACCAACGGTTGTTGAACACGGTTGTTCAATTACGGTTGTTCACTATTGGTTGGTCATTATGTATTTTAACAGATTTAATTAAAATGCGCGGTAGTATTAAAATATCTATTGGTAGTATCAAAATATCTACTGCTGGTATCAAATATCTATTGGTAGTAGCTGGTTTTCTAACACTACTGACTAGCAGCTATTAATCAACTAAAACTAGTTGGTTTTTATCACTTGTGTAACTGCGAATAACAGTTACCACCGTTTCCGTCTAGCTAACACTTTTCACTATATGTAACGGCGACTTTTCAGTTACCACTTTTTTCGGCTAGCTAACACTTTTTTACTATATGCAACTGCGAATTTTCAGTTGCCACTTTTTTCGGCTATATGTAACTGCGATTTTCAGTTACGACCTTTTTCGGCTAGCTAAACTTTTTCTAATTCACTATTACTGACGATTTATAAATTAAAATTAAAATAGCAAGGGAGTGGCCAGCGGTTCGACTGAGTGAATAGTCGCGAAATTTTATAACTATTATTTATTGACCACGGTTGTTGAACACGGTTGTTCAACTACGGTTGTTCACTATTGGTTGGTCACTATATATTTCAACAGATTTAATTAAAATGCGCGGTAGTATTAAAATTTCTATTGGTATTAAAATATCTATTGGTAGTATCAAAATATCTATTGCTGGTATCAAATATCTATTGGTAGTATCAAAATATCTATTGGTAGTAGCTGGTTTTCTAACACTATTGACTAGCAGCTATTAATTAACTAAAACCAGTTGATTTTATCACTTGTGTACCTGCGAATATCAGTTACCACCTTTTCCGTCTAGCTAACACTTTTCACTATATGTAACGGCGAATTTTCTGTTACCACTTTTTTCGGCTAGCTTACACTTTTTTACTATATGAAACTGCGAATTTTCAGTTACCACTTTTTTCGGCTAGCTAACACTTTTTTACTATATGCAACTGCGAATTTTCAGTTGCCACTTTTTCGGCTATGTGTAACTGCGATTTTCAGTTACGACCTTTTTCGGGAAGCTAAACTTTTTCTAATTCACTATTACTGACGATTTATAAATTAAAATTAAAATAGCAAGGGAGTGGCCAGCGGTTCGACTGAGTGAATAGTCGCGAAATTTTATAACTATTATTTATTGACCACGGTTGTTGAACACGGTTGTTCAACTACGGTTGTTCACTTTTGGTTGGTCACTATATATTTTAACAGATTTAATTAAAATGCGCGGTAGTATTAAAATTTCTATTGTTATTAAAATATCTATTGGTAGTATCAAAATATCTATTGGTAGTAGCTGTTTTTCTAACACTACTGACTAGCAGCTATTAATCAACTAAAACTAGTTGATTTTATCACTTGTGTAACTGCGAATAACAGTTACCACCTTTTCCGTCTAGCTATCACTTTCGACTATATGTAACGGCGAATTTTCAGTTACCACTTTTTTCGGCTAGCTAACACTTTTTTACTATATGCAACTGCGAATTTTCAGTTACCACTTTTTTCGGCTAGCTAACACTTTTTTTATTATATGCAACTGCAAATTTTCAGTTACCACTTTTTTCGGCTATCTAATCCTTTTTTACTATATGCAACTGCGAATTTTCAGTTGCCACTTTTTCGGCTATGTGTAACTGCGATTTTCAGTTACGACCTTTTTCGGCAAGCTAAACTTTTTCTAATTCACTATTACTGACGATTTATAAATTAAAATTAAAATAGCAAGGGAGTGGCCAGCGGTTCGACTGAGTGAATAGTCGCGAAATTTTATAACTATTATTTATTGACCACGGTTGTTGAACACGGTTGTTCAACTACGGTTGTTCACTATTGGTTGGTCACTATATATTTCAACAGATTTAATTAAAATGCGCGGTAGTATTAAAATTTCTATTGGTATTAAAATATCTATTGGTAGTATCAAAATATCTATTGCTGGTATCAAATATCTATTGGTAGTATCAAAATATCTATTGGTAGTAGCTGTTTTTCTAACACTACTGACTAGCAGCTATTAATCAACTAAAACTAGTTGATTTTATCACTTGTGTAACTGCGAATAACAGTTACCACCTTTTCCGTCTAGCTATCACTTTCGACTATATGTAACGGCGAATTTTCAGTTACCACTTTTTTCGGCTAGCTAACACTTTTTTACTATATGCAACTGAGAATTTTCAGTTACCACTTTTTTCGGCTAGCTAACACTTTTTTTATTATATGCAACTGCAAATTTTCAGTTACCACTTTTTTCGGCTATCTAATCCTTTTTTACTATATGCAACTGCGAATTTTCAGTTGCCACTTTTTCGGCTATGTGTAACTGCGATTTTCAGTTACGACCTTTTTCGGCAAGCTAAACTTTTTCTAATTCACTATTACTGACGATTTATAAATTAAAATTAAAATAGCAAGGGAGTGGCCAGCGGTTCGACTGAGTGAATAGTCGCGAAATTTTATAACTATTATTTATTGACCACGGTTGTTGAACACGGTTGTTCAACTACGGTTGTTCACTATTGGTTGGTCACTATATATTTTAACAGATTTAATTAAAATGCGCGGTAGTATTAAAATTTCTATTGGTATTAAAATATCTATTGGTAGTAGCTGGTTTTCTAACACTACTGACTAGCAGCTATTAATCAACTAAAACTAGTTGATTTTATCACTTGTGTAACTGCGAATAACAGTTACCACCTTATCCGTCTAGCTATCACTTTTCACTATATGCAAATGCGAATTATCAGTTACCACTTTTTTCGGCTAGCTAACACTTTTTTACTATATGCAACTGCGAATTATCAGTTGCCACTTTTTTCGGCTATGTGTAACTGCGATTTTCAGTTACGACCTTTTTCGGCTAGCTAAAATTTTTCTAATTCACTATTACTGTTCACTATGTTCTGCTACTAGTCACTTCAGCTACTACCGGATACTACTGCTTGTCACTGATAGTTCTTCCTACTACAACGTTACTGGGATTTGCCCCCATAAGGTAGACTTCGGCTATACTGTATAGTGAGCCGCTTGCCATTTTCCGTTTCGCCTCTTTATTTTTAAACATTTTCACTATGTAATTAGCACAAATCGCAATATTTTCTATACAAGGCTAATTTTTATACTAACACGCTATACATAATCAAATAGGTATTTTGGTCCTTTATCAGTATGTGATAAAGGTTATTCAATATATTTACATTTAAAAAAGTTATTAAACGAAATGTCCCATATTTTCACAACAAATGGGTACATTAATTCTTTAATTTTTCTATATTTATCAAATGCGTCTATTTATACAAATTATTTCTTTACTATCGTAATCTATATACCATATGCTAACTAAATATCATATTTACAACTCTTTTAGAACACAAAAATATTCTCATTATTAAGTTGCGAAGCTTGCGAAGTCACTTATTGATTTCACGATGTCTGTCCGTCTGTCTGTCTGTCCGTCTGTCTGTCTGTCTGTCCGTCTGTCCCACGATTATCTCAAGAACGGTTTCGAATTTTCCAATTCTGTTTTCAGCAATCGATTACTGATCCCCCAGGCATCTGAACCTATTATTTTGAAACTGATTGCTCAACGGCAACCATTACAAACCGCTACAAAGCTGATTGCTTCGCCACTTTGCTATGCTTTTAGCTTGCTAGGTTTTTTTCAATACAAACTATTGCGCAGTTAATTAAACTTCCAGAAAGTTCTACGATATGACGCGCTGTGATTAGTCGAATTTTTCTTAAATGCTTAAAGTTGTTTATATCAACTATTAGTAAAACGACATTCTATACAAATATATTAAGAGTTGTAAACACATTGTAAAACTATATTAACAAACTATTTACTCGATTTCGTTAGTAATTTAATTTTTTATACAAAACAATATTCTTTCATCACTTTTTCCTTAA
Source organism: Parnassius mnemosyne (assembly GCA_963668995.1). Classification (NCBI taxonomy): domain Eukaryota; kingdom Metazoa; phylum Arthropoda; class Insecta; order Lepidoptera; family Papilionidae; genus Parnassius; species Parnassius mnemosyne. Next base: position 14,048,495 of record CAVLGL010000082.1, read on the forward strand.
AGTCTTTATGCCGTCGCGAACAGATATAATATAGTAAAACAATAAACAACTGTATAATAATGTCCTCCAGACCAAATTTTCGAAGTCCGATGGGAAGGTAATTCAACTCCGACCGGAGTGAGATCAGACGCAGTACCAACGGTCTTAAGTGCTTTCTGAGGCACGAGGGTGAAACACCACCGGCTTCCTGACTCCGGACTGCCACCAAAAATTTTTTTTATTTAAATACTAGCGATCCGTCACGGCTTCGCACGGTTGATTTCTGGGTCTCGACAACAATGCCCCCAACCGGTTCGAATTGTGAATCTGTACAACCATTCTGTAATCAACTTAATCACACACACAAAATTTTATCAAAATCGGTCCAGCTGTTTAAGAAGAGTTCAGTCACATACGCACGGACAGAAGAATTATATAATATAATATAATTTGGCATGCATTATACATATAAGTTAATAAATTGTGTTTATTAATTTAAATAGTTTAAAAAAATTAACAATATTTGAAGAATATTATATTTCTCTCTATACGATCACACTATCAAAATAGTATTATTATTTTGATAGTGTGATCGTTTTATTTAAAGTTTTAGCGTAATCTGATGAACGGTATGGCCAGCGCATAAAATATGAACAAACAAATATTAATGTATATTTTGTATATTAGATGTAATTTTTATTGTTCAGATTAAGAAAACAAAATGAAAAAAAAAATGTACACCTATTAGCAAGGCTGCTTTCGAGTACAAGGTGAGCTTTAACACGAATCTCATTCAAAGCATTATTTACGAGCGCGTAGCACCCGAGTTGCCTCGGCTCTAACACGAATCTCATTCACAGCGTAATTTACGAGCGCGTAGCACCCGAGATGCCGCGGCTTTAACACGAATCTCATTCACAGCATAATTTACGAGCGCGTAGCACCCGAGCAGCCGCGGCTTTAACACGAATCTCATTCACAGCGTAATTTACGAGCGCGTAGCACTCGAGCTGCCGCGGCTTTAACACGAATCTCATTCACAGCGTAATTTACGAGCACGTAGCACCTGGGCTGCTGCGGCTTTAACACGAATCTCATTCACAGCATAATTTACGAGCGCGTAGTACCCGCGCTGCCGCGGCTTTAACACGAATCTCATTCACAGCGTAATTTACGAGCGCGTAGCACCCGAGCTGCCGCGGCTTTAACACGAATCTCATTCACATCGTAATTTACGAGCGCGTAGCACCCGAGCTGCCGCGGCTTTAACACGAATCTCATTCACAGCGTAATTTACGAGCGCGTAGCACCCGAGCTGCCGCGGCTCTAACACGAATCTCATTCACAGCGTAATTTACGAGCGCGTAGCACCCGAGTTGCCGCTAACAGGAACTAACAGGAATCTCATTCACAGTCAATTAAATACGCATTGTTAAGGATAATTCAGAAACGACTTACTGGTCAGATCTTCATCAAATTTATAGGGAACGACGTGGGAAGCACCAGCTTTTAAATAAAAAAAAAAAGAATCATCAAAATCGGTTCACCTAGAAATTACAAACAAATACAGACGGATTGACAACCTCCTCCTTTTTTTGAAGTCTGTTGAATAGGAAAGTAATCATCGAAATCGGTTGACGCTGTAAAGAATTATTCGCCGGTATGTCGTGCAGATGTTTGCAAATTGAAGTTTAATGATTTTCTCATGGATGGTCCATGAACAGATCTTGATCTTATTAAATTTGTATGTATTGGTACTACTATATTAAATTGTAAACGATGACATGCCGATAAATATTTTAATTGAATTTGATATTGTAATATAGTAAACTTAATTATAAAAAATGTATTTGCACGCTATTCATAGATGGCTGAAAAAGCTGAACTACACTTAACAATAACCACCTAAATGTACCCCTTTTTCAAAGCAAATAAATCTTCATTTCATTTCATTTCAAATCCATTGGTTCCGTCGAGAATCGAACCCGGGTTGCTCGCGTACTGTGCAGTTAACAGCGAGCGTTAGCTACCACGGTTGTTAATGTAATAATTACGTTATTATTATAATAAATATCGCATACTATTATGTTATGTAAATTTATATAATAAATTACATAATATATATAACGTCAAGCGATAAAACTACAATGTATGTTATGTTATATTTAATTTGGATGGATTACACTTAACGATACGCCCTATCTTTACTAAACATCCCCTTTGGTATTGTTATTATGCACCAACGTTGAATAAGGAATTGTTCGCACTAGCGATTGTCGTGCGATTTATTTTTACAAAAAATAAACAGACAAACAGACAGGCACACATCCAAAACTAGATACTTCAATTTTATTTATATTTATAGATTTTTAAAAATGATATGTTCATACTTCTCGCCGATAATATTTTATAAACACGTTATTCCTAAACAAGAATGTTCTATTTTACAAGCTTTTATTTAATTTTCAATGTAACTATGTTTGTTCGGGTGGAATCTTGCAACTCAATTTTGAAGCAGGTATCTTCAACCGATTGAGCTGAAATTTTGTATACACGTTAAGTTTGAATGACAATGCATGGTTAGATGTGTGACGTCATTCTAAATCCAACATGGCGGAACACCTAAGATGGCGGACTAGTTATTTTTAATGCACTCCTACAATATGGGTATGAAATGAAAGGGTTTGCTGAGTATAACTCTAAAAATAAAGTGACGTCACTCTAAATCCAATATGGCGGACTTCTAAAGATGGTGGACTAAGTTTTTAACGCTTTCTTACAATATGGGTATCAAATGCTTTCATTTGATACCCATATTGTAGTAGTTGACTTGCTGAGAATAGGAATACGAGTTAAAAATAATAAGATGGTGATCATAAACTCCGTTGCTCCAAACTGTCTGAAATTTTGGTATATTGAGGTCGAAATGTCCGACTCTGCAGCATCAGTTGGTTAACTTTGACTTGTGTAATTTGGCAAGATAGGCGTCAACAGCATTGGTTTGCAACCTGTATAGGAGAAGGGTAACTCCAAAATGAAACCTGGAACTGTGTTTCGTAAGGCACAAGTAAGCTTCTTCAAGCTGAAATAAGCAGTGCATTCCTCTAAACACGCGAGTCAAGGTAGGGCCGTGCCGAGGACTTAGCGGCATTAGGGTGTAAAATGATGTCAATCCGTCTGAAATTTTAGTGTGCTGGGGTTTGTGTAGTCCTCGGTTATGATATTGAGCTCGAATTGTTCGAGTCTGTAGCATCGGTTGGTAAACTTTGACTGCCCAAAGGTCTGGTGAATGGTGCCATTGGACATATTACAGAAATCTATGGCCCTGCTTCCTGAGAGCACAAATATATTATACTGTTATACCATCCGTTCGTATAGACTGCGGTAAAGACCCAATTCCTCATTCAACCCAAGACTGCAATTTCCAGCAAAATGTAGTCATGGCATTGCAGAACAAAGTGCTGTCAATTATATTATGTTGGGCTTGCACAGTACACAAAATGCGGGGTAATATTGTCAACCATGCCGTTGTATACTTAGGCTCGAAGCCCTTCGCTACTGGTCAAGCATATGTGGCCTTAAGTAGGGTAAAATCATTAGAAAGTCTCCTTATTGAAGAGCTAGACTGTTCGAAATTAACCGAAAAACGACCTTGCGGCAATTATGCATTGAATGATATGAATAGACTGAGAAACCTATCCAGTGATAACTAAAAAATAAAATATAAAATTGTGTAATGATGTTATAAGTTGATAGTAAAAGTAATTTATTGTTTTTTGCGCATTAATAAGAGCTTGTTTTAAAAGAAAGTTTATTATATATATATATATATATATATATATATATATATATATATATATATATATATATATAAAAATATTGAGTGTCACTTATCAGGATAAAAACTATCCTATCTCTCAAGTTGGAGCAAACTGCACAATGTGCAAAATTTCATTGAAATCAGTTCAGTAGTTTAGGAGTTCATCGCGGACAAACAATGTGACACGTAATTTTTATATATAAAGATATATATGTATATATATATATATATATTTATATGTATATATACATATATATATATATATATATATATATATATATATATATATATATATATATATAACAGCAGCAATAGGAACAATAAATACAATGTTTACATAAACTCCGAACAAGTAGGGCCTACTAATAATTGTTCCAGGTTTCTTGTGAAATTAAAATATGTATATATATATATATATATGCATTTGAACTTCTCTTTCACACCTTCATCTTGTAACCTCTCTGTTCTTATACGCTGTACCGCAGTAGTAGACACAGATGTCCGATGCCTCCAACGTCTGAAAAGACCATTAATTGGGCATAACACCAAGTAATGGTCCAAGTCAAGTATGTTAGACCCCCGGTAAACCAATATGCTTCTATCATCACCTCTTTCCCATGTGTACGTGTGAATCTTCTTATGACGAAAGAAAGTGTCAATCTATTAACAATAACAATAACAAGAATGTAGTAATTTGTATTTATTGTCGCTATGTTTAGGTTTCTTTTGTCTTAAAAAAGAGGAGGAGGTACTCAGTTCCACTGTATATTCTCTTTTGTGTATATAATATGCGATATCTTCGTAAATTGTGAATCCATTTTAATGATTTTTTTTCCTTTATAAACAAGATTGGACAGAATTACACACACTGCCTTGTATTTGTCATTTTAGAGGACATTAGATATATTCGAATAAAGCAAAAAATGTTTTATGTTCTTTACCTGTAGTAATCATTCAGTCCTGGTTAATTTAATGTGCTCATCGCGATCAATCACTTCATGTTTACTTAGTTTACTAATTGAATTAATGAATCCATTTATTCTCTGTTCACAATAGGTAATTTTAATGCTATGTATTACAAAAGTGCCAAACTGGTACCTAACTTGTGTGAGACTGGTGCCTGATGTAGGAAATGGACTCGTACTGTTGTTCTTTTGCCAGTGTCAAGTAATAAGTAATTATCATTTACAATTTTTTTTCAAAATATTTAACAATATGTTGATGGGTCACATTGCGAAGTTTTTGGGAGAATTTAACGGCAGCTTGAGCTACCACACAGGCCATGACGATAGTATCTCAAGCAGACACATTTTAATTAAGTTCACATAACTATCGGAGCACTTGTTTTATTGTTTCCGCTAATAGTTCACATGCGCAGACGTTTAATACACAGAATTGCATCACTTTTACACATCAAAATTCACTTCAAACCATTCATCGTCACCAACATCACAGCCTATAAAAATCCGTTGCAGAATAAAGGCCTCCCCATAGGACTCCCTCTTCAAGCCATTATTTAAACAATATTAATAGAGCAGCAATTATTACGTTTCTTATATAGAATTAGGGTGACAAATGAGCATACAGCCCACCTGATGGTAAGTGGTTGCTGTGGCCCATGGACATCTACATCTATCCTCGTTTCCGAATCAAAATGCAGACGCGTTATCATCCCTGAGGACTAAGTAGTATGCCTCGTATCCAGTAAAAAGGGTCTCTACACTCACCATACTAAACACAGCAGTGTTAAGCTGCTATTTTACGCTGGTATACTTTGAGAGCGTGGTCCTTCTCCGGTCGATCCGACCCATTCGTGCTACAACTATAAGATAGCTGCAGCATGGCCCTACCACGTAACAAATAACAATAAGTCCACTGCCGAACATACGATTATTCCTTTCCCATATAATATCTATATAAGTAAGATGATTGCCATAGTTAACATTGTTTTTTTTTAAATTTGTTATAAGGAAGACGCCACTTTCACTTTTTATCTGTCGCCTCTTACGAACCCACGGAATGATAAGGTGTAGTTGTAGTGGTTATTCTTAAACAGCAATCTGCTCCTAACATCATCATTACAATTCTTTACAAATCCACTGCTGAATATTTACTACCCACGAAATGTTACAAAGCACATGCCACCATAATAATGGCTTATTATGTATAATTACTAAATTGTGGAATTCCGACTCATTTCATTTGGGGATACCATTGATTAAAAAATATTATTGATGAGTCCATACATTGTTAATACTTGTGAGACGCAAGTATGTAACCATCCTTATACCGATTTAATGTTAAATGTTATCAATTGCGCTGACGCATCCTTTTCAACTTTCGAATGTGTTCGCTCATTCGCAGCGTAAAGGCCGCGACGTGCGGACGTGTCGGGCATATGTACGTGTACGACATTCGCATTATAATCGCGTTCTCTTTCGTTATAATTTATTACAATATCATTATATACAAAATATTCGATTATATTCTGAAGGATTTGTTAGATAAGCTGTCGCGTTTGTTAGATTTGGAAGTAGAGGATGAACAGTGATATGTTTTAGTTATTATTTAACGAAGTTATTTATTCAATCTGTGATATTTGTTTTTAAGGGTTCCCTTTGTTGCTCATTTAAAAATGACACAACAGACCGGTGTTATCACTATACATCAAGTAAGTACCTATTTATTTAATGACTTTTAGCAAATCGTTCTTGAATTGTTTCGTACATAGTAATTATATGGTAATTAATTAACGATTTATTCTCATTTGCCCGCGAGGTCGGAAAACGACATTATTTCGAAAAACTACGGCCAAAATGTCATTCTGAGACTAAGATAGCTTAATGAGGAACAAAATTTCGCTCTGCGTCTCATAAATTATCTCTTTGCAAAAAACATGTCGATGCGTTACTTTGTGAATGAAACACAAACCAACAAACATGCGCTATCGCATTTATATCATCATCATCATTACAACCCTTCACAAGTCCCCTGCTGATAATAGGCTTTTTTAATAGAATGGGGGTGACAAACGAGCACACTGTCCACCTGAAGGTAAGTGGATGCTGTGGCCCATAGACTTCTAAATTTATTTTGGATTTAGAATCAAAATGCAGATGCGTTGTCACTTGTGAGAACTACGATGGAATGCCTTGTTTCCAGTAAAAAGGATCTCCGGTTCTCTACACTCATCATACAAAACACAGCAACGTTAAGCTGCTTTACGCCGGTAAGCAAGCTAAGCGCTGGCTGTAAAGTTCACAGTACGCGAGCAACCCGGGTTCGAGCCCCGCCGGCACCAATGAAATTGTTAATTGCAATTATAAGTGCTGATTTATCACGTGCTTAGTGGTCAAGGAAAACATCGTGAGGAAACCTGCATGCTTGAGAATTAAACAAAAGTATTTTGAAGAGATGGAAGTTCGCCCAACACGTATTGTGTGGGGCAGAGAGGCGGACATTTCCTTGCCCATAAATTCCTCTCAGAAATAAGAGGATGCCTGTGCACAGCAGTGGGACGTATATATGCTGTAACTTTAAAAACAACTTGTGAGAATGTGGTACCTACTTCCTCAATCGACCAGTCGTTAGTTACAGTTTTATAAAACGGATATTGTATTGAATTGGAAATTGTATAAACCTGCGAAATGATGTGTATGATAATATGACCGGTTTCTTTTTTAAATCATACATATATAATATGTGAATTATGTTAATATATTATTTTGCAACACTCCCATGTGCCATGATAATGCTGTGAATAAGTTAAATGCCTTGACTATGACCTCATTTAGAGGTCGTTATATATTGTAGCAGACCTAGACCATGCAATGCCGCAGTATATTTTCAATACTGCAATATTGCGGTATCGGAACTTGTAATATCGCAAAATTTGCGATAGTGCGAAATTAGAAAATCCTTTAATGGCGGTTTAACTACAATAACATGAGATAACTACAATTATATACTACACATATATTATATATACTACACATACAGCCCTAATCTTAATGTTTACCTTGGAAAAGTTTATGTAAAAAGCAAAACATATCCACTGTCTCATCATTTAAAGAACTTCTAATTTTATTACATACGTATCCAGCAGCCGAAAATGCTCTCTCAGCTTCAACGCTCGTTGGTGGAATGTTTAGCACCTGTAATCTCGTTTTCGCGGTACTAAAATACAGCGCGAAATTCGCGAAATTTCGGTAACGATATAATGGTATTGCATGCTCTAAGCACACCGTCTACGTTATGATAACTTGTTGTGCTTTGTTTATAAAACCTGCAGCCTTCCTGATGGTAAGTGGCTGTTGCAGTACATGAACGCTTGCAGCCAACTCGACACGACGCCTACAGATGCGGTGTCGCCTCTGGGGACTAATGCTGACATCTATAGACCATACTTTGACTTAGCTCTGACTTTACTAACGGAGTATAATATGCTTAGCTTGACCTTTGAGTTTGAATTTATAGATGCATCGGGCTAAGATTAAGCTAAGCTTATGCTAAGGCCCAGTAAGACAGTCAAAAAAAATTAATGGATGCTTCATTCCACGCATTATGTTCTTGATTTTACTGTATAAAATTTCAAAAAAAAGTTTTTAAAAAACGCAAGCAGTCCAAATTGTAATTCGTAAATAAGTTATTATCACATTAAATAGGAAACGGGCGTATAAGAACGGGAACGGATGAGAAGAGTGCAAAATCAGAAAAAAAGATTTAAAAATAATTGAAAATAGTTTGAAATTACGTTAATAAAAAATGGATGAATGCTATTTAAAACTATAAGACGGCCTTAAACTTCCTATTCAATGTTACAAATAATTAAATAACATAAAAACAACAATTTAAAATTAATACGGTGGTTTTGGATAATATCCAGTTTTACGTAAGTCGTCGATTACGTTGACTTAGGCTTTGCTAAGCGCGCACTCAGCACTCAGCACGGCACAGTTAGTACAACTACAAGTAAAGCGTGATCCATTTGTGCTGAAGCCACAATATAATTGCAACCCGACTCTACCTTTTGAGGCCGCTATTGTCATACTGTGGATATACAAAGGCTACAGACAAATATGGTGGAATTTTTTCTCCAAATTTATATGGTACCACCCCTGAAGTGTAATCTATTTAATAAAAAAAAGAATCATCAAAATTTTTCTAAATATGCGAAAATATCGCGTAACATATTAACAGTGGTAGAGCCACGCGGCAGCTTTTGCCGTCACACGGATGGGGCGGCTCGAACCGGGGTGGTAAAACGACCTCACAGAATACCAGCGTGAAGTAGAAGTTTACCTCTGCGTTTCGCTTGGTGAGTGCAGGTTGCCGGAGGCCCTTTTTACTGGAAATGAGGCATTCCATCCTAGTCCTCACGGGTGAAAACGCATCTGCATTTTGATTTGTAATAGAGGATAGATGTAGATGTCTATGGGCCGCAGCAACCACTTACCATCAGGTGGACTGTGTGCTCGTTTGTCACCCTTATTCTATAAAAAAAATACGAATAATAAACATACACTCGAATTGAAAACCTTCTCCATTTTGACGTCGGTTAAAAATAATTAAATGTACATCGAGCCAGTGCTTGTACTGGCTCCTCTATACACTTCAGAATAGAATACAGCAGTGCACTTTTTTTTATGGGATAGCGTAACAAACGAGCACACAGTTCACCTGATGGTAAGTGGTTGCTGTGGCCCATAGACATCTACATCTATCCTCGTTTGCGAATCAAAATGCACCCGTGAGGACTAAGACAAAATACCTCTTTTCCACTAAATAGGGTTTCCGGTTCTGTACACTCACCATACGAAACACAGCAGTGATAAGCTGCTATTTTACGCTGGTATTCTGTGAGAGCGTGGTCTTTCCGTACCACTACTTGGCGGCTGAAATAGTTAAGAAGGTAGTATCTACCTATATAGACAGACTCCAAGACAGAAACAGAGTCCTAAAGCCTAGGCTCGTAATTATTTTATCCTATATGTTTATACTAGTATCATATAGAATAATCGCCAAATCGTCAGTTCTTTGGCTAGAAAAGCAACCCCAGACCATAATTGAGCTACCACCATGCTTGATTGTTGGGACTACACAGTCTGGCATAATTTTTTCTTGTTCAATGCGTTTAACGTAAACACTTCGTTTTGAACCGAATAGCTCAAACTTGGATACATAGGTACAAAGAACTTTTTAAAATCTTCTTCAGTCCAATTTCGATGGGCAAGGGCCCATTGCATCCGTTTCTCTTGTTTTGTGGCCTCAGCAGAGGTTTTCGAACGGCGACATGATCATATAATTTCGCATCATTTTACTGTCTCAGTCAATATTTTACTGTAGTCAATGATAAAGGTTAACTCGGGTTTTGTTTACTTCAACGCGGATTTCCAGTGATGTTAAGCGTCTATTTCGCTTGCTGGTAACAACAATGAAATGATCTTCACTTGACGTGGTAGCTCTTGGCCTTTCCGAGCGTGGACGATCTTGAAAAGTACCTGTCTTCCTGTATCGAGTTATTGTGGCATGAACACAAGTCTTCGATAACTTCAATTGTAAAGCAATCTCACGTTCGGATTTGCCTTCATTATGTAAAACAACGATGGAAGAACGCACTTCACTGCTAATTTCGCCTGCTTTTCCCATTTTAGACGTCTTCACTGTAGAAACTACAAGTTTAGAAAAATTGATATTTTTTGTGAACAAAACCATGTAAACTCGGGTAATAATAAGTCGGAAACACGTGTTGTGAGAAGCTAAATAATCCTAATTATTGAGTTATTAGCACATCATAAAAATATTATTACGGCACTACTACCTGGCTCTAATGCAGCGTTTGAAAACAATACATGTTTATTGTCCAATAACTTGAGTAAATAAAAAAAATGACTTCCTTTAGATATTCGATATTAACAATAGAATATTGTTACGAGCTTGGGGTTCGAGACAATTAAAAACTGCTGATTGAATTACCAAAATTGACACTTTAATTACACAACTCTAATTATAATCTAAAACCACACTAATAATAAAACACAATCACTTTAGTTCGCAGTTATTTCGCTTCGAAGTATTCTCTTGTATCGCTAATTCAATACTGCCCTGGTCGTGGTCTATTTTTTTATAGGATCGGGTGACAAACGAGCACACAGTCCACCTGATGGTAAGTGGTTACTGTGACCCATAGACATCTACATCTATCCTCAATAAAGACTCAAGTTACAGATGCGTTGTCACCCGTGAGGACTAAGATGGAATGCCTCTTTGCCAGTAAAAAGGGTCTCCGGTTCTCTACACTCACCATACGAAACACAGCAGCGTTAAGCTGCTATTTTACGTGTGTTTTTATTTTATGTGTGTTACCTCAGATTTTTTTTTCTAGGCGAACTGATTTCGAGGATTCTTTTTTATTTAAAAGCTGGTGCTACGCATGTGGTCCCATATAAATTTGATCAAGGTATGACCAATAGTTTTCGAGGTATTCTTAATTATTTATATTAAGGTAAAGGTTGTACAAAATTTTTAATTTTATATTATTTATTACATTATGAATTTATGTAGTCGGAATCAGTTAATACTAATTACGGTTTTATTAAACAGGGATCAATAATATTATAATGGGATATATAGATATATATATGTGTATGTATATGTATGTATATACCTATAAGCTGTAAGCTAACATCTACCTTACTTTACAGTTCTTATGTTAAGTCGGCTATTAGATATACGTCAATGATCGGTGTGATCGGGACCACAGTTAATTATCATTGTATTCATGCGAAGGTCTTAGGTTAATGTTCTGATTGAAGAATTTTTTTTTATAATGAAATGCGGTAGTGACACTGCAGCTATATTATATCTGCAGCACAAATATGTCGGCCTTACCACGGAAGCAGCGCGATTGCACCGAATACTAGCTTAAAGTAGCATAACATGACAGTACTGTCTTTCGTATGGTGAGGGACTACCCTAAAAGACTCGTAAACAGAAAAAAAGTCCTGGTAGGACACTGCTTAGTGAATATATGCTATATATCTATATGCTATAGCATCCACTTATCATCTGTGTACCTTTTGTGACCCTTGAATAAAAAAAAGTTGCAGGAAGGGGTGATGGATTCGGTCGTAGCAACCATGCGACGTGTCTTAGTGATGTTTTGCAATAATAAATATATCGATACTTCCTTGTCAGAAATGTGTCGTTAATCTTGTTATTTTGACATTCGCAATTGATATTATCATAACGATATCTATTTGTTTCGTTAAACTTTTGTTTTTCCGGTTTTTCCATCACGACAATAATAATGAGCTGCCGTTTTTCTAACGAGTGAACAAAAAAGCAAGATTATAAAAACGAATGATTGTGGCAGAATGGTTTTTCCTTTTTAATAACATAAACATGATTGAGAAGCGTGGTGTTATGAATACACTTCATAAAAGGTATTCGTCCTAATCTATCAGTGCCGCGTGTAGGCAAATTAAGATACAATGCCAGAGATACAATAATTATCTCAACCCTATCGGATCCGAAATCTAACGATTCCTATTTATGCATAAAGAGCAATGGCAGAAAAATAGTTGTCAACAATTATCGCGTCTAGAAATAAGTTATATATAAAATGAGCTTTATTATTTTTTTATAATTTTTCGAATAAAAATGTATTTTAATTAAAGACACAGAAAAAAAAACATTTTTGGGAATATCAAATGACTTAAATCATTTTACTCTATTCAAGTGCCGCCATTTAGTTTATTCATACTATTTTCGTATACACTTTGTAAGACTACCGACACAACACACAAAATATTTTTATATTAAGATATTATTAATAATAACCAGTCTAGTAAGTCTCTTACAAAGAACTTCCTACAATAATACATTAACTCAATCATAGTATTATGTAACAATTCCATTTAATGTTATGGCAACACTAGCTAAAACAAAATGTCACTGTTTTTTTTTAGTGGCTTTTTACAGCTCTGGGTTGTAGCCCTTCTGAGAATGTCACTATGACACAAATGCCCTGGAGCCATGCTAGAAATATACATTTATAGTATGCAAATATATAATAGAGATACAATAATCTAAAAACTCTCTATTATGTATTATGTATTAAGCTAACATCAAACAACCACAGGAAGCATGACTTTTCCAAGTGACATAAGACATAACCTAAAAAGGTTCAAATCTAAATATCTTTTTTTTGACGCCTTCTCTGGACAAAATTCTTTGACAGAGTTATTAAGGGACTGACGCTTAACATTTTAAGATGTTTTTGATGTATAGAGGCTACCATTTCTCTTCAACTAATTTTATGTATCGAAGTCTGTCATTGTTCTTTGTCACCATTACAGTCTATCAAAAGTCCCCAGCTCAACATTGACCTCTCTCTTAGAGCCTCATAGGAGGTATATTTGCCATAGTCAGTGGAGTAGCGTGCCTTAGATCAATCACCCCGTATCAAAATTTGTCGGGGGGCCCAAATGAAGGGTAAAGATTTTTTACAAAAGGAACAAAAAGTTTTACATTGAATTAAAATAATTATATATTTATTATAAGTTATTACTTACAATTAATACTCCTAGGAACTAAGCTAGCCAAACAATTCAAACCAACATCCTGTCCCATAGAAGTCTTTAGAATTTTTGCTTACATACGTTTGGGACCTCTGTTGCCCAGGGGCCCCGTATCATTGATACGGCTGATACAGCGGTACCTACGCCCCTGGCCATAGTGGCCATGCTTGACAGGTGAGTCAATGTAGGCTCCGGGGTATTTTAAGTTCTACCTATCGCCTGTTTCAGTTTTACTCTGTTGTCTCTCTCGTCACTCATGGGATGATATAGTGTAATGTAGATCCTTTTACGCCGCCACTACACGGCGTAATTAGTTCGGAATTCGATTCCCGCTGGTATCAATAAAATTGTAAATTGCAAGTTTAACTGCAAATTTATGACGTGTACCTCGCCGTGACCAATTTAACGTTTGGTGACTAGGCATTCCATCTTAGTCCTCAGGGGTGACAAGGCATCTGCATTTTGATTCATAATTGAAGATAAGAAAAAGATATTCCGTGTGCTTGTTTGTGACCCCTTACCAATATAATAACAATCGTGATTTGCAGTGAAGTAAAAACATAATTAAAAAAAACCGGCATGCGGACTATTACCTGCTCCATTAACTCTTAGAAATGAGGGGCCAAAGCTGGGCATACAGCATAAATGGGCTATTTACTTTAGTTTATCTTTTTAACTCTGACTTGAATCCCGCACCTCAGACGCCACTATACTAATAGATATCCACTAGGTCACGTAGTCATCAGAACGTTGCCAAACATCGATATCAAATCGTCACATCACTAGAATGCTCTATATGTATCTCTTAGTTTGCACTTATAATAAACAATAGTTGTTTTACCCGGGTGCGGCGTAAGGATGCAGGTGCGTTTTTGACCTTGAATTTGCGCAGCTGTTGCCCTTCAAGTGTATTTGCTCTTAAATACATTTGCAGCGAGTTCTAAGGTTACTTACTGGCTTAAGCGGTTTATTGTTGGAAACAAAAGGACATACATAAAAATCGATCTATGAATCGTAAATTTTTATCAGTACACAGATAGCTCCAGCTGAGATTTAAACCCAAGGTAGGTCGCAGTTTCAATGACCTTCCCTGATAGACTCCGCCTTACATGAACCTCCGCGTGTTTTGCACTAAGCGATCGTATGCCGCGTTGCCATTTCATAATGATTAGCTTACGATTTTTATAACTTTCTAAAACTGGCTAGTTCGTACTATAGCTTGTATTTGACTTGAAGTCTCATATTGAAATTGATTCGAATTGAAGGCGATCTGACACGACCGGAGAGAGATAAGCCGCAGGGCCAACGACTTTACCTACTTCCGAGGCACAGGGGTGAAACACCGCCAGTTTCCTTTTTTTTTATAGGATAGGGTGACAAACGAGCACACAGTCCACCTGATGGTAAGTGGTTGCTGTGGCCCATAGACATCTACATTTACCTTCGTTTGCGAATTAAAATGCAGATGCGTTGTCAGCCGTGAGGACTAAGATAGAATGCCTCTTTTCCAGTAAAATAGGTCTCCGGTTCTCTACACTCACCATACAAAACACAGCAACATTAAGCTGCTATTTTATGCTGGTATACTGAGAGAGCTACAAGCTACAACTATACTACTAATATAGCTATAGCATGGTTCTACCACGTAAAAAATCCTGATTTCGGTCTGCTGTTTAGAATTTCTTGGTAGAAATCCCAATAAATGATTTTGGCCCTACCTGGGATTCGAAAATGGGACCTGGTGATCAGCGACCGAGTTTACAACCACTAGACAGACGAGGCAGTCGGAACCTAGCCGTTGAACCATTGCCTCGACAAATCCTATTGGATACAGAATATCTGATTTTCATTTTTGACCCTAACCCCACACATTATCTATACAAATAAATAAAATTGAAGTGTCTGTTTGTAATGATAAAATAACAGCTTTTTACTAAATGCATATGAAAGTATATACGGTACTAATAACAAAAACACAATTTTCATAATTTTTGTCTGTCTGTCTGTCTGTTTGTTCCGGCTAATCTACGAAACAGCTGGACCGATTTCGATGGGACTTTCACTGGCAGATAGCTGATGTTATAAGGAGTAACCTAGCCTAATTATATTTTAGAAAATAATTAGGGTTCCGCGCAACATAATTAAAACCCTGAATTACACGCGGGCGTAGTCGCGAAGAACAGCTAGTATTTTGAATGAGTCATTTTGTCCATAAATATAAAATTTGAAAAAATTACTTGATTGCAGCGCCACCTATTAAACCAATCAAATATAATGTGTGAATATGACTCGGTTTGGTCTAAAGTAAAAAAAGAGTAAGGTAATAGCCTATACACGTCCCACTGCTGGCCACAGGCCTCTCATGTCTGAGAGGGTTTTAGGGCAAGGAAATGTACGCCGCGCTGTCCCAGTACCTACGCGTTGGCGAAATTCACATGTCTTTGTTTTATTTTATTTTTTCTTATTTCTCAGACATGCAAGTTTCCTCACAATATTTCCCTTCACCGTCGAGCACGTGGTAGATTAGCACTTAAATTGCAATGAACAATTTCATTGGTGCCGGCGGGGATCGAACCCTTAGCCCCTGAGGTACCACGGCTCTTCCATTTGGTCTATTCATTCAGATATTACACGAACACAAACAGACGCACCAATGATTATTAACCCGCCCACTTCGCTGGACCTCACCCCGTACTTAATGGCGTTATAAAAAGTATTAAGTATAATATTTTGTATGTAATATTTTTACTAAATTGAACTCAAGATGCAGGCTGAAAGGACACATCATTCATACATATTTACACTGATTATGCCCATTGTGCTCATTTTCGTCTCATCATCTCGGGGGTAATAGCTGAAAATCAGTTTGCTCTCTGAGCAATATTAATCGCTGAGCTAGGACCAGTTTGTCTAACTGCAACACACGTGCATATTTAGATCTTAAGATTATGTAAAATTTCTAGTAATTTGTCACTTTGTACCTAGTCACTGAATTTACGTGTGTGATTGAAGAAACAAATAAATGCTTTATCCATCTTTATTGTGTCACGATGAAATGTAACTCTAAGTCAAATTTCATTCATATCTTTTGAGCTCAAATACCAGCTCCTGCCACTTAACCAGAACCAGCGAAGAACGGCCCGAATAGTTCAAATAATTTGGAATATGACCTCAGTAGGTCAAGTCGTCCATAAGTTACGCGATCACTAACAGACGCACCATTGTTTATATATATATATATAAAAGTCAGAATGTGTCCAAAAAGGCACGTATGGCAATTCACAATGCTGTGTTAGTACCTACTTTAATGTATGGTAGTGAAAGTTGGGTGTGGCAGAAGAAGCATGAGAGTAGAATAAATGCTGTAGAAATGCGGTCATTAAGGAGTATGTTAGGGATGAAGCTGAATGACAGAGTGAGAAATTGTTTAATAAGAGAAGAGTGTGGTTTGCAAGATGATGTTGTGACCAGGATTAAGAAAGGAATGCTTCGGTGGTTTTGGCCATGTAGAAAGAATGAATGAGGAAAGAGTGACAAAGCAAATTTATGTTGCAGAGGTGAATGGCATAGTCGGGATGGGTCGCCCTAGGCGAAAGTTTATCGACCAAATTGGCGATATATTAAAAATAAGCCAAATCAAGAGTACCTTTAACCGACGAGCGTGTATGCGTAGGTATATGGATGTGGAGGAAGCGAGAGAGGTGTGTCAGGATCGTGCCAAATGGAAGTCCATAATCTCTGCCTACCCCTCTGGGTGATTTTAAGGTTATTGCCGTTCTACATAATATATGTACATTAAGATGCCTAAATGTCAAGGTCATGGTCGTTCAACGGAATCGAAGTTTTCTATTTTGCGTAAATTTACAGAATTATTGTTTGCAAAGAATTGTTAAACATCTTATATTTAATCAGATTGTATGTGTATATACATATATAATAATATTCCATTTGCTGTACTGACTATCGGTCCGTGGAGTCCACGTGCGGTGAAGTTCCTAAAGGAACTCTACTAGCGACTGGTCGTTGCTGCTGGTGGTAAGAGGGCTAGTTCTTTCCTCGCTCAAAGGCTCAGTATAGCCATTCAGCGAGGAAACGCAGCCAGCGTTCTTGACACGATACCTCGGGGAGTAGATGAAGTAATTAAGTTACTAGTTTTAGTTTTATAAAACAGATTAGATGCAGACAATTTATCGTGATAATTTATTTCTCATAAGAATTAACATTTCGTGGACGTATCGTACATAAAAAAACTTAATTTATGATATTGCTTTGTTTCGAGTGGTGTGCGTCAAACTAATTAACATAAATAATTAAATAAAAAAAGTTAATCCGAATTCAAAAACAAACAAAAACATATTTCTGCATTAGCCTCTGACGTCCGCGCTAAACTTCGAAGTAAAACCACGATGTCAGAAATTATGTTGATATTATTTTTAACTTTTGAAGTTCCCTGACCATTTCTAAATTTAATTATTTTACCTTTTTTTTTGAGTGTCGTGTGAGAAGTTTAAGGTATTTTTATACATAGTCTTTGATGTGTAACATCTTTCCTCTCGCTTTTCCACAATCTGTCTCAAAAGGAATGGAAGTGTGTAACAGGAAGCCGGGCAAGCACGCGCTATTTGATTAGACCAGGGGTCGGCAAGCTTTTGAGTCGGAAGAGTCAAAAATAACAATTTACAAAATTTCAAAGTTTTCAAAGAGCCACAATTTTTTTTCTTGCCAACCATAAATAGTACTTGCATAACAAAACTTATCGATTTATTCCTAAGAAAAATATATATTTATTCATATTTAAATAGTGTTTTTCACAATAAATCAGAATCTAATAATCTCATTTCTATTATTATCTACTATATAAGTTTTAAGTTTCAAACACGACTCAGAATTTTCATTTATTCGTTGGCTTCTTACTTTAATTTTAATGGTTGGTACTAGGCGATGTTTTCCCGAGAAATATTGGCAAGGCCGGTATATATACAGTGGTAAAGCTAAGCGGTAGCTTTTGCTGTTGTACGGATGGGCCAGCTCGAACCCGGGTGGTACCACGACCTCACAGAATACCAGCGTGAAGTAGAGGTTTACCTCTGCGTTGCGCTTGGTGAGTGCAGGTGGCCGGAGGCCCAATCCCCCCCCCATCAACATGGTAGTGGAATTAAATAAGAGACTACCCCAGGAGGGTACCAGCACCTCTGGAGAATCCCTCGCTGAGCATCCACGACCAAACTACTTCACTCCTGAGCGTGGGTGCGTGGGGGGGGGGGCAAAATTCCGCTCGCGACTAATGCTGCTCGGGGCAAGCGGACCGAGACTCAGGTGTCCTCTCCGGCTGATACTTCATATCTCTCCTACCCGGGGTACAAATTGGATTGGCCAATATGGCCTTCCCTTCCAAGTGACCACGAAACTGCACACTATTCGATATGTCGACGCCAAGGATTCCGATAATAGCTGAGGCAGCAAGGGGAGTGCCTCGAAACTGAGGAGATACGACAAAGGGGTTCTTTTTAGCGGTAAACGCGCAAACTTGTGTCTTCTGGGGATTGAACTGGACTAGATTTAGTCGGCCCCAATCCGAGACTTTGTTAAGCAAAGACTCGACTTGAGACACAAGTTTGTCCCGGTACTCAGCGACGTTTTCCCGAGAAATATTGGCACGGCCGGTATATAAGGCATCACCAGTGCTGTCGTCCGCATAGCAATGAATGTTACCAGTTTGCGACATATCATTGATATGCAGGAGAAACAGCGTTGGTGATAGCACGCAGCCTTGTGGAACACCAGCGTTGATAGGCTTGAAATCAGAGCATGCACCGTCTACTACGGACCTTGATGCTCCGATGAGCAAGAAAACTGGTGATCCATTTGCACAATTTCTCAGGAAGCCCATAGGAAGGAAGCTTCGCAAGAAGCGCTTTGTGCCAGACCCGATCGAAGGCCTTCGATATGTCCAAACTAACGGCCAATGCCTCGCCCTTGGACTCTACTACCTCCGCCCATCTATGAGTCAGGTAGACCAGAAAATCACCAGCTGAACGACCCCGACGAAAACCGTACTGGCGGTCACTAATCAGCGGGTGATCCTCAAGGTACCTCATGAGCTGGCAGTTTTAATGGATTCCAATATTTTGGAGAACAAGGAGGTGACGGCAATAGGCTTGTAGTTGGACGAGTTGAGCGGTCGCCTTTTTTTAGGGATCAGGTGGACCAAAGCTGTCTTCTATGAATTCAGGACTACGCCTTGGGAGTAGGAGTACCGGAAAAGACGCGTTAAAACCGGTGCCAACTCCGAAGCACACGTCTTTAGCACAATGGGAGGGACTCCATCAAGCCCACTCGACTTGCTGACGTCCAGAGAGAAGAGTGTATCCGGCATGGAGCACTCACTGCGGGATGGTCGGCGGTGAATTCCCCCCGTCATCGAGAGTCGAGTTGAACGCAAAGAGAGAGGTTAACAGATCGGCTTTCTCATTTGCGGAATTGGCCAGTGAGTCGTCCTCTCTGTGCAGAGATGGAAGAGATGGCTGACAGACGTTCCCTTGGACAACCTTGGCGAGACACCAGAATGCACGAGTTCCCGAAGGAAGGCGAACTAGCTTCTCGCCAATTCTGCCGATGTGCTCAGACCTTGCCTTCGCAATGACTCTTTTGAAGAACCTGAAGGCGGAATTATACTTCTTTTTAAGAGCGCTGGTGCTTACATCTCGAGACGTTGATGCGTCAGCCCGCTCCTGCTTATAGCGTGATGCTATTTTACAGGGGCGACCAAACCATGGCTGAAATCTGCCTCCGATGGGCACCACAGATTTTTTTTAAAGCTGTTCATTTATGTTGCGTTACGTACATACATTTCTGAACCTCCAATTTTCTTTCAACTTGCTTTTCAACTCTGTAAACTGTCAACTCTACAAAGTTTTACTTTTTAAATCGATCAATTGCATTTCTAGAGATCCAGTATCAACTCCAAATGGCTCAGTGTGGATCGATTGTTAAATGTTTTTTTTTTTTATAAAATAATATTTGTGTATGAAACTAAAGAGCCGCAACTTCACATCCAAAGAGCCGCATGTGGCTCGCGAGCCGCAGGTTGCCGACCCCTGGATTAGACCAATTAGCGCGTGCGGTGGTAGTAAAGTATGCTGCTATATAAATTATAAACTGATTTACAACAGAAAAACAATTGAAAAATGGCGGGAAAGTGTTTTATACTTTTTATTTTTATTTTTATTTTTCTTAATGTATAATATGTATTGATATTAAAACCAATACATATTATACATTAAGAAAATTAATTAAGCTGATTAGTGACCGCCAGTACGGTTTTCGTCGGGGTCGTTCAGCTGGTGATTTTCTGGTCTACCTGAAATGATATGTGTAAACTACTGTTGATAATAAGTGTCTGAAAAAGTGCAGAACTATGATAAAAAATGCGCGAGTAATAATCAATAATTATTAGTATAAATTACTATTTCAGTATTTAGCTGTTTTAAATTTGAGGTAAATTTCTGTCGCTGCTCACTTGATATTTTTAATTGTGTTTTAAAAAAAAACAAATAGCTTTTGTCAGGATATAATGTTAATATTGTTTATTAGCAAGGAGAGATGTCAGATGTTACACATTATGCGACTACTGTAAGGCTCACTCGTTCTTAATAGTTTTGCTGCCAATCGTAGAATGTCATGTTAGTTGACACCGCTGTTGTGGTTATGCACATTTCATCTATTTTGGTGTTATCTTGTATTTACTTCTAACTGCTTATTGTGTTTTATGACTCTTTTATTATATAAATAATTTTATTAATAAAGTGATTACTGAGAAATATTGGAATCGAAAAAATCGAAGTGTAATAATTTTGAGAGTAATTTTTAACACTACTTTGTCTATTGCTTGCGTCATTGTCGGTCATCAACTAGTACCGTGTGTCTTTTTGTATGTTCTGCTATTTGATTTTTCGCTTAAAAATTCAAAGTTCAGTGAGCGTGGTTTTCTATCCCTATAATAAACATTTATTTGATGTAACGTTCAGTTAATGTTTTTTATATTATACAACGTGTAACAAAAACCCTGTGGTTCCCTTTATATGCGTTATCATAATTCAAACGTAAAGAACTAACTTTTTTCAGAAAACTTGAATATTAAAAAATTTAATTTTAATAAAAAAAATAATTTTCAAATTGTATTTAGTTTTTTATTACCTCTACGAGCATTGGTGAATCTTTTCTTTCACAATCCTCTTATTCTCCGGATAATGCAGAGGTAATAAAACCACACACAATTCGCAAATTATTTTTTTAAATAAAATATTTTTTAATGTTCAAGTTTTTTGAAAAAAGTTATTTCTTTACGTTTGATTTATATATTCCGCTACCATGTTGATGGGGGGGATTGGATTCGAATCCCTCACGAAACAAGTATGGCTTACAAATAATTGTTCCGGGTCTGGATGTTTGTCCTTGTGCAATTTAATAACATATTGATTTATTTGTACATGTTGATGGGGGGGATTGGATTCGAATCCCTCACGAAACAAGTATGGCTTACAAATAATTGTTCCGGGTCTGGATGTTTGTCCTTGTGCAATTTAATAACATATTGATTTATTTGTACATGTTGATGGGGGGGATTGGATTCGAATCCCTCACGAAACAAGTATGGCTTACAAATAATTGTTCCGGGTCTGGATGTTTGTCCTTGTGCAATTTAATAACATATTGATTTATTTGTACATGTTGATGGGGGGGATTGGATTCGAATCCCTCACGAAACAAGTATGGCTTACAAATAATTGTTCCGGGTCTGGATGTTTGTCCTTGTGCAATTTAATAACATATTGATTTATTTGTACATGTTGATGGGGGGGATTGGATTCGAATCCCTCACGAAACAAGTATGGCTTACAAATAATTGTTCCAGGTCTGGATGTTTGTCCTTGTGCAATTTAATAACATATTGATTTATTTGTACATGCTTTCATGCTATACCGGCACTATGTTTACATGTTTAGAAACTACCTATTTCATAATATAAGATTATTATAATAATTTGAGTGACTTTTTTTCATACCATCTCATGAAAGGTGATTCGTATATAAAGAAAAAAGGAATACAAGATATTCTAAACTCATAGGACAAATTTAATAATCAAATTGATTATGATCATTAAATTGCCTGTTTTTGTAATTTAAATTAATAAAATAAAATAATTAAAAAAAAAATACTGACTCTGATAACGCACTTAACGGGAACCACAGAGTTTTTGTTACATGTTGTATAGAAGGAACAATTTATAAGATAGAGTGACAAACGAGCACACAGTCCACCTGATGGTAAGTGGTAGCTGTGGCCCATAGACATCTACATTTATCCTCGTTTGCGAATCAAAATGCAGATGCGTTGTCACCCGTGAGGACTAAGATGGAATGCCTCTTTTCCAGTAAAAAGGGTCTCCGGTTCTCTACACTCACCATACGAAACACAGCAGCATTAAGCTGCTATTTAACGCTGGTACTCTGTGAGAACGTGGTCCTTTCCCGTTCGAGCTGACCCATTCGTACTACTAATATAGCTGCAGCATGGCTCTACCACGTATAAAAAGCTTAAACGAAACTTACAACAAGCTTACTCCTTTTTAAAAGGCCGGCAACGCACCTTCAATACCCCTGGTGTTGCAGTTGTGTGTGGGCGGCGATCTCAACCACACGTTTGCTCTCTCTTTTATAAAAAAACAATAATGGACCAACAATCCTACCTCGAGGTATACCGGAGTTATTGACTTTAAATTGAAATCTGAGTCAAAGACAAAGTCAAAGCTATATTGAACTAAAGCTGGTTAAAAGCTCTTATGAACATCAAAATCTATGTCCGGTTCGCAAAACCAAGAATTTCTCTCTCTTCGCTCTGTGGTCTTTTTTTTAAATGCAGTTACAATTTTTCTTACAACTTACAATAAAATCTTTCAAACCTCTATACTTTTTTTTAGACGTCCGTTGAGTAATATACTAGCAACCCGCCCCGGATTCGCCTGGGTGGTATCTATTGTTGACGTTTATGTCATTTTTTGGACTTAACATTATCATCGACGATCATTTAATATATCATTTAATAAACTTGATAAAAATCAAGTTTCCAATTTCCCAAAACAGAAATCTCCAAGATTTTCGGATAAAATATAAAGCCTATATCACTCCTGGCATTGTTCTCTATCTGTTCCTGAAGTTTCATTATAATTGGCTTTTTTATAGGATAGGGTGACAAACGAGCACACTGTCCATCCACCTGATGGTAAGTGGTTGCTGTGACCCATAGACATCTACATCCATCCTCAATAAAGACTCAATATGCTGATGCGCTCTCACCCGTGAGGACTAAGATGGAATACCTCTTTTCCAGTAAAAAGGGTCTCCGGTTCTCTACACTCACCATACGAAACACAGCAGTGTTAAGCTGCTATTTTACGCTGGTATTCTGTGAGAGCGTGGTCCTTCCCCGGTCGAGCCGACCCATTCGTACTACAACTATACTACTAATATAGCTGCAGCATGGCTATACCACGTATAAATCCGGGCTAATCTTAGGAATGGCTTTACCCTCTGCAAATATAAAGACTTATTTTGCTATTACACAATCACCTTGATTTAAAAAGATAGAGACAGCACGAGACTTACCAGCGTCTTAAAATTGAGTAGCGTTTGAATATTTGGCTATATGGACCTTTGATTTTTGTCAAAAGACATTTTAACCGACTTCAAAAATGAGGAGGTTCTCAATTCGAGTGTATGCTTTTTTTTTGTATGTATGTTACGCGACATCTTCGCAGATTGTCAACCAATTTAGATGATTTTTTTATTAAGTAGGTTATACCATATAAATTTGGAGAAAAAATTTAACCCCTAAGGGTAGCAAATAAATAACTTCTTTTTTAGCAATTTGAAGTCGGTTTTAACTTTTTGTTAATAGACTTAATTATTGAAATATCTTAAGCTTCCAGCGGTGAAAAACATTCCAATCAAGCTACGCAAGTTATTATTGTAAGAATTGATAATCCTATCATTTTGTAGTGATAACGTTATCGTTTGGAATCTTAGTACTACTGATAATTTAGAAGGCTCGGTCTAGAATCTAGATATTCTGAACACTTTAACATTCGCAAAATATAGCAAAAATTTAAATTGTCCTGTAAAAGAGAGGCTGCAGCTATATTAGTAGTATAGTTGTAGCACGAATGGGTCGGCTCGACCGGGGAAGGACCACGATTTAACACTGTTGTGTTTCGTATGGTGAGTGTAGAGAACCGGAGACCCTTTTTACTGGAAAAGAGGCATTTCATCTTAGTCCTCACGGGTGACAACGCATCTGCATTTTGACTCGCAAACGAGGATAGATGTCTATGGGCCACAGCAACCACTTACGAGGGCTGCACTAAAAGTATCGGGAATAGAATATTTCCACTGTTCCTGTCATATTAAAATCTTTTTAATTGAAAAGTCATTGGTTTTAAAAATCGAATACCATTTATTTATTTAAAAAAAGTTTCTCGGTCTTGCCACAAGGTTTTATCAAACTTGTTTAGTCGTTGAGAAAATGGAATTGACTCGAGAAAATTCAAGAGCGATGATTTATTATGATTTTCGAAGTGGTTTAACAAAAAAACAGTGTGCTGACCGGATGATTTCTGCATTTGGTGATAAAGCCCCATCCAAAACCACAATTTATCGCTGGTTTTGGTATTGTCAACGTGGACGTGCCAAGCTCAGTGATGATCTTCGTCAAGGTCGTCCAAAAACTCCAGTCACCAAAGAAAACGTTGATGCTGTGCGTAAGCTGATTGAGGAAGATCGACATGTGACATACCGCGAAATTCAGGCAATTTTAGACATTGGCATGAGTCAAATACAAATAATCTTGCATGAACAATTAGGTGTAAAAAAGTTGTTTTCCCGATGGATATCGCATTCGCTCTGTGAAGAGCAAAAAGCGGCTCGCGTTTCTTGGTGCGTCAGAACTCTCTAAAGATTCCACGCAGGATCCTCAAATGCTGTCTACAACATCGTATTAGGTGACGAATCCTGGATATATGCGTACGAACCCGAAACAAAAAACCAGTCACGAGTTTGGGTGTTCAAAAATGAGTTAAAGCCAACAAAAATTGTTCGTTCACGGAGTGTTGCAAAAAAAAATGGTGGCCACGTTTGTCTCCAAAACCGGCCATGTTACGACTATTCCTCTTGAGGGACAAAGAACGGTTAATGGAGAATGGTATGCTAGCATTTGTTTGCCACAGGCCGTTTCTGAACTCCGTAAAGAGAACTACAACCGCCGCATCATCCTCCATCACGCCAATGCGAGTTCTCACACCGCACACAGAACAAAAGAGTTTTTAGAGCAAGAAAACATAGAATTATTAGACCATCCGCCGTACTGCTCCGACCTAAGGCCTAATGATTTCTATACATTCCCTAAAATAAAGAATAAATTTCGTGGACAGAGCTTTTTCATCACATGAAAAAGCTTCCGAATGGAATGCAACTTCCGAATGGAATGGTTGCTTCAATGATTGGTTCCATCGTATGGAAAAATGTGTCAAATTTCGCGGAGAATACTTCGAAAAGCAATAAATACATTTTGAAATAGTATAGTTGTGTCACTTCCTTGATTCCCGAAATTTTCAGTGCCGCCCTCGTATTATCAGGTGGACAGTGTGCTCGTTTGTCACCCTATCCTATAAAAAAAAAGAAATGAAAACATTAAACTTGTTAATGTAAACGGCCGCGCCGCTTGTACTCCCAGATATAATGTTCAAGTATCATTATGGCTAACTATTAAAGGATCACTTTGTTGTCCGTCCGTCCGTCTGTACGTCAGTCAAACCTCTTTCAGGAACGGGTAGAGGTGTCAAATTAATATCAAAAGCCGAGGCCTACGGGGAGGATGTAAGCATTCAATCACCACTGAACGGATTTTGATGAAACTTGGCATTATTATGGAGCACACACCAAAATACTCAGTATTTTCGTAAAATGTTTGAGCATGTCCAAAATAACAGTTTAAATCCATTTTACTGAAAAGTCACCGATAAAGTTTTATTTCTTGACGTGCGCTACGTTAACTATGAAATTTACTAATGAATTGGAATATATTTATCAATTTTTTCAAAAGAGTACGATATACTATACCTATCTATCATAGATTAGTCGAAATAGTCGGTCACCACTGGTCTAAAAAAAAGCTTCCGTCCTGGGAAGAACTAGCAAGAAACCCAACAGGACATTTCGTCGTTGACGTAGCAAAGAGGGCTAACCTCAATTTTTCAAAAAATTACAGGAGTGCAAGAAAGCATTTATTATTCCCCGATTACTAGCCTTTTTTTTCATCAGAATATTAATCTTATTTGTAGTTTGTCATTAAGTTAATTTTCTAATGAAAAAAGCTAGTAATCGGGGAATAATAATTATGTTTTCTTGCTCTCCTGTAATTTTTTGTAAAATAGAGGTTCGCCCCTTTGCGGCGTCAACGACAATTTTTTTGAAACTGATTTAAAACATTATAATATATTGTACAATAAAATATGAAAACATTTAGAAACAGCATGGTAGTGATCACCTCATTCCCAGGGGTTATTATCATAAAAGTCCACAACTAGACATTGGTCTTTTGACGGTGATGACGCTGCCACCATACAGCTTGTAGATCGTAGGATTCCTAGGAGTCCGTCTGGTAAGTACCAAGTGCCGCCAAATAGCAGTACTTTGACTACTGTGTTCCGTTTTGAAGTGTATGGAGAGGCAGTATAATGGCTGTGTGGCATTCCGTCTAACTACTCAGAGGTGACGACGCATCTGTAGCCTGTAGTATTTCTTTGTTTGAAGTTGACTACAGGTTGCCATGGACCGCAGTAGCCACTTAATACCAGGTGGACCGTAAGTTTATTTGTCACATTATTTTATATATTGACGGCTCCGTGGCGCAGTGACTTAGCAATAAGTTGCAACACCAAAGACCGCGGGTTCGAATCCCGCAAATAATTGTTCTGAGTCTCGACGTTTGTCCTTGTCCAAATTTATGTATGTAAACTGGGTCCATCATACAGGAGAAAATCCTAGTGTGGAGGTAACGTTTTCTTAAGAAAGATAAAAAAAAATAGAAAAAAATAAAAAATATATAAAACAACATGGTAAAGCTAACGGGTAGCCTTACGGTATACGCGACCTTGAAACTTGTTTGTCATACACCGTCATGTATGCAAATTAAAGTGAAAACTGCAACCGATTCCTTACTTCGCGATGAAATGTTATGTAACTTATATGCTTCCAGAATATTAAAAATGTCACTTCATATAGGTTATTCGATTGTTTTTTTTATTCAATAAAAGTTGCCCGTTGCCAACTGTTAAGCAGAACGTCCACCGCAAACTAAACTAACTTAGTTTATTATAGCTCGCATAGCTGAGCCAGTTTTTCATACATACATAGCTTAGCTGGAATAGTTTGCGGTGGACGCACATGTATGAAAAACTGGCTCACATATGCGAGCTAAGATAAACTAAGTTTATTTTGCAATGGACGTTCGACTTAAACTTCTCCTGTTATGACATTGAAGTCAAGTTTATCAGTGAGCGACTGTTCTGTTCACGCATAATATTCTTGTAAACTTGTAATGTCAAGTACATATATTAATTCAAGTAGGTACATATATTAATTAAGTCATCTAGGCTTGATCGCAATCGGAAATTTATTTATGAACAACTAGTTTTTACCTTGGGTTCCGTTCGCGTTTGATTAAAGCTCACGATTTTTTATTGCTGAATACATTTTATCTTAAAAGTTATAGAACGCTCTATACTGCAATATATTCCTAACTAGCTGATACCCGCGACTTCGTCCGCATTGCTTGATATATTAACAAAGTTTTCATATGTGCGAAGGAAAGAACATCAGAAAGACAAATTTTCTTTGTAAATAATGTTATTCGTTGCTCCGTTTGTAGCTAAAATATATAAATTATCTGAGTTAGTAACGCGAGAGCAAACGACGTGCAGTTGACCGTGTGAAAAACTCCGTATTAAAATCGTCGTTTCTTAAAACTTCAATAACTTTATATTAAATGAAGGTATCGTAATATTTTTTTAGATAAGGACCGAGCGTCTAAGAAATAAAACTTAGAAACCTAATTGGAATCTCCAGTAGTGTATTCGTGATGCGCGCACAACTGTAAACCTCTATCATTTTCTACCTACTTCAAAAAGGAGACGGCACTCAATTCGACTGTATGTTTTTTTTATGTGTGCTACCTCATAACTTTTTACTGGGTGAACCGATTTCGATGATTCGTTTTTTATTTGAAAGCTTGTGCTTCACATGTGGTCCCATATAATTTTGATCAAGGTCTGACCAATCGTTTTTGAGTTATTGTAAATAATTTATATTGAAATCGGTTGTACAAATTTTTTTTAATTTCATTTATATTTATATAGACTACTCATAAGACATTTATAATTTTTTTTAATTCAAAAAGCAGTTACTAAAGCATAAATGACTTTCAATAAGTATTTTTGTAATCTATATTTTTAACAAATAGTATATATTAGGTAACATATTTTTCTATATTGTATTTTATTATACTATATTTTTGTGACGTGGTAGCGCCATCCTGCAGCTATATTGTAGTTGTAGCACGAATGGGTTGGCTCGACCGGACAAAGACCATGCTATCACAGTATACCAGCGTAAAATAGCATCTCAATGCTGCTGTGTTTCGTATTGTGAGTGTATAGAACCTAAAGACCCTTTTAAACTTGAAAATTCTTCCATCTTAGTTCTCAGGGGTGACAACGCATCTGCATGTAGATGTCACATCCACTGACGATCAGGCCACAGCATCTACTTACATCGGGTGTGTGCTCGTTTATCTATCGTATATATACCCATAATATATATATATATATATATATATATATATATATATATATATATATATATTCTGTACCCCCCACCCCTTGAATGTATATACCACTTTATCCTTATGTAACCTAGAATGAAGAGCAGACGGTCACGTCGTGTTTTCGAGCCAGTGGGTCAATCAGAACCGAACGCTACTTACGAATTTGATAAACGAATTAATTTCTAAAGCGATTTAAAGTTCGTTTTTACTGTACGAGCGACGAACGTTGGTTTATATTTTACTTTATTTATATAAAGCTTTAGTTTCTATACGGGTAGTTTAGGGGCTCAAAACTCTTCCTTTTATTATATTCTTGTTACAAATTTGAGATCATTTAACCTAACCTTTAACAATTTAATTGGGTTTTTATAAAATATTTTTTATAAATAAATTGAGCCGTGGTAGGTCAAGGATTTAGTTTTTTGTAAATTTGACAGTACGCAATCAACCAAATATCGATCCCCGTCGGCCTTTCATTGGTAATTATTAATTGTAATTTTTAGTGCCAATTACTTCGTGTCTGAGAAACAAAATATTTCGAGGTCATACGAGTATGTAGTTCGGTAAAAACGACTTTAGTAGCTCAACGGTTCATTCTATTAACATCGTCATAACAGTTTAGTCATCCAAAGTCAATTGCTAAACATGGTCTTCCACATAGATTGCCTCATATCCCCCATATTTGCTAGTTTCAGTTTCCAAGCTTTACAGGCGGGCTTGAAATGCAGTTTTTTTTTTCTTTAATGGAACGAAGCTCCTTATCGCACAGTACGAATTTGACGAATGGAGGCTAGGCGAGAAAAAGTGTAAAATTTTTCTGTCAAGACCCTCTTTCTATGATGCGAACGATGTGGAGTAATATCCATCTCCCTCGCACTTTTTCTTATCTTGCCATTAAATAAATATTGTTTTAAATGACGCTTCATTTTAATAGACGCTAGTAAATCATTTATATGTATTTGTTAATCAATAATGTAATACTTTTATCGATAATAATATACTACGAAAGGAACTTCGTTCCAACCGAGTGTTCCACAACATTCACGCATGTTTTTTTTATTCAGAGCTCGTTGTTACGGGTAATGAAATACCCATTTCGTAATATCACTTAGATTTCCGACAACGTATGATCGTCGATCGCGACATGCTAACGTAAATAGTGTTCCTGCTTAAAATAGCTCATCTACTGATAAGATTTTTAAAGAGGCGTTTTATTTTTAAAAATATTCAAAAATACTTAGTAACGAGGATATCCGCAGTAGAACCAGAGTAACCGACATTAGCCCAACGGATTAGTAAGCTGAAGCGGCAGTGATCCGGCCATATTGCTCGAAGAACCGACAATCAATGGAGAAGAAAGGTTCTCGAGTGGCAGCCTCGTACCGGCAGGCGAAGTGTAGGGTGTCCACCCCACTAGATGGAGTGATGACCTGGTAAAACATGCAGAAAGTCAATGGATTCAGGTGGCTCGGAACCGTGCTCTGTGGCATTCCTTGGGAGAGGCCTATGTTCAGCAGTGGACTTGTGAAGGGCTGTAATGATGATGATGATAATTCAAAAATGTTATAGGTTAATAATTCGTCTGTATATTTTTTTTGTCCGGTCGGGCATAACTTCTTTTAGTTATTTATTTATCCTTTATTACAACATAACTTCAACTAGGGAGTTACAAATGGCGATCTTAATGCCCTATGGGTAAGGTTTAGAATCAAGTCGCCTGAATATGGGGATGGGGAGGGGGAGGGGAGTTGTAGAGTCACCCCCCACTTCCATTTCCTGCCGGGCGTGCTTAGGTTTTTTTAAAAAATTTTAAATATCTCATTTTGAGGTTATGTTTTCGTAATGTTTTTGACAATATAAACCTGATTTGTGGGGGCAGAGAGTTGAGGGAGGGTAGCCCAACGCCACTTAAGGCGACACCGCGAAAAAATGCACCTCCTTTCACCGCATAGTATAGGAGTATGACACGACTAACGAAACTGGAATTTTGATATAGGTAAATTCATCTCTTTATCTTGAATTTGCTTGCTCAAAAACACGATTGTAAAATTTTGACTCCATCATAATTGTTTGCGAAAACACCTCTAAAAAATCACTATAGTTGAAATTACAACGAAATTACTAAGCCTATATATCCTTGGCAACCACTCAAATACATTCATAACATCAATATTCGTAATTTACTTGCTCATTATTTTGATTACTTAAATCAATATTTTTTTTTAATATTTTAAGATTCTAAGCGCTCTTAGTAGTCGCAGGCGCCACGCAATTTTAGACCTTATGACGGCGTTTTTGAAGTTTTTATAGAAATTATTTTTCACTCTGGTTAGTTCGGCGATAGCCGGCTTCAACGGTT
The DNA here is from genome assembly GCA_963668995.1 of Parnassius mnemosyne. Taxonomy (NCBI): domain Eukaryota; kingdom Metazoa; phylum Arthropoda; class Insecta; order Lepidoptera; family Papilionidae; genus Parnassius; species Parnassius mnemosyne. The sequence goes on from CAVLGL010000082.1 coordinate 14,080,170, forward strand.
TTCGATGTGTCGCCTTAACGTGGCGCAGTCGAGGGGTAGCGAAATCGTCCAAAAACAGGAGGCAGATAATAACAATAAGTAGCACATTCACGTAAACTCGAAAGCAACGGAATGACGCTTATGACGCGAGTCGCGAAGTCGAGTATAAACGTAGTGATTATATTCTCTTTGGTCGAGTGTATCTGTTACTGATTACTTTCAATGTCAAAAGTTCCGTTTCAAGTATTAATTAGTGATTTATGAATATTTTTAGAAAATTATATTAAATATTTCCACGCAGCTCCGGCAGCTAAAATTGCATGGGGGTGCTTGAGATAAGCCGCATTGACGCCCCCGTCCCCCACAGTGACAGACTCCTCAAAATCAGGCGACTTGATTCTAAACCCAACCCATATTATGTGTTACTAGCTGTTCCCCGCGACTTCGCCCGCGTATAATGTATTACAATTGGATTTAACGAGTTTTCATTTTCTTGCGCGGAACCGTAATTATTTTTCTAAGTAAGTAAGTAATAAGTTACTCCATATAATATCAGTGTCTGTCAGTGAAAGTCTCGTCAATGTCGGTCCAGCCGTTTCGGAGATTACCCGGAACAAAGAGACAGACAGACAGACAAAAAATAATAAAATTGTAATTTTGTTACAAGTACCGTATATATACTTTCATATCCATAAGTATTTTTAACAGTGGTAGAGCCAGGCGGCAGCTTTTGCTGTCGCACGGATGGGCCAGCTCGAACCGGGGTGGTACCATGACCTCACAGAATACCAGCGTGACAATGCATCTACATTTTGATTCGCAAACGAGGATAAATGTAAATGTCTATGGGTCACAGCAACCACTTACCATCAGGTGGACTGTGTGCTCGTTTGTCACCCCATCCTATAAAAAAAATATATGCATTTAGTAAAAACATATTATTTTGACATTACAAACAGACACTTCAAATTTTAATTATTTGTATAGATTAACAAATTATAAATCATACCTAGGGTTATAAGAAAAATAAATTAAAACACTATAAAACAAAAGAAAAATTCAAACAATGATTGTAAGATAGATCTATTTTCTACCGACTTCAAAAAGGAGACGGTACTCAATTCGACTGTATGTTTTTATGTGTGTTACCTCATAACTTTTTACTGGGTGTACCGATTACAATGATTATTTTTTTATGTGAAAGCTGATGCTTCACATGTGGTTCCATATAAATTTGATCAAGGTCTGACCAATAGTTTTTGAGTTATTCTTAATAATTTATATTGAACTCGGTTGTACAAAATGTTTAATTTTAAATTATTATTTTTTGATTTTATTAAGGTAATGCTGCTGTCATCTATTTCAGTTTCTCTCTGTCGCCTCTAAGACACCCACGGGACGATATGGGATAGTGGATATTCTTACATCGACCGACAGTGCACTGTCAAATAATAATAATAATAATAAATTTATTCACTTTGTTTACATGCAGAGGGTATCTTAAACTATTACAGTACTGGTTTTTGGCAACATACTAGTAAGATATGGTCGATCGTTAGGTTGAAAGGTTGACTACTTCGTTGATCTAGTGGTCGTAAACGCGGTTGCTTATCATAAGGTCTCGGGTTCAAATCCCGGGTCGTGCCAAAATCAGTTATTGGGTTTATCTGTTAAGAAATTCTCAGTAGCACCTCGGAATCAGATAATTGGCGGTGTTTCACCCCGCTACCTTGGGAAGCACGTAAAGCCGTTGGTCCTGGGCCTGATCTCACTCTGGTCGTGTCGAATACCCGTCCCATCGGACTATGAAAGTGAAAGAACTCATACACGTGGGCACTATAATCCTGTTTCCACGCAGATAGCTCGCTGGTGTCCGTTTAGACTGGCCGCCGTGACCGAAATCCAGTCTGGAGGACATTATTATTCTTACACGGTCAAACTGGGCACAGCTGAGTTGGCTAAATATAAATACAATACAAAGCATTGCTGTTAATCCTGTAAACATTTAATTACGACGTTCATTTTTTCGCTTATCTTCTTAAACAATTAACGTGTGGTCGGTTGATACGCTTATCACCATTATTTTGACTATCGCCGTGGGTAACCTTTTTTTTTAAAGATAATTAGTATATTTATGACGTACGTTATAAATGATAAAATACTTCGTAGTTGGCATAATGATTTACTACTGCGAATTATTACACATTGAAACACAGGTACAAATTTTACGGTGGAAGATTTTTTTATAGGATCGGGTGACAAACGAGCGCACAGTCCACCTGATGGTAAGTGGTTGCGCTGTGACCCATAGACATCTAAATCTATCCTCAATAAAGACTCAAAATCCAGATCCGTTGCCAGCCGTGAGTACTAAGATGGAATGCCTCTTTTCCAGTAAAAAGGGTCTCCGGTTCTGTACACTCACCATACGAAACACAGCAGCGTAAAGCTGCTATTTTACTCTGGTATTCTGTGAGAACGTGGTCCTTTCCCGGTCGGGCCGACACATTCGTGCTACAACTATACTACTCATATAGCTGCAGCATGGCTCTACCACATGAGTAAAGAAACCGACCAGAGGGGAAGCTACATACAAACGGCTCGCTGCGAGTACACCCACACATAGCGCAGCGATGTGTGCGTGAGCACTCACCGACAGGTTCACCGACGCTCCGTCGGGGTACAAACCGGTTTTTCCATGAAAGGGCTGTTAGTCGTGCGCATTTAAATAAATAGACCAAAAATATTTCGATATTTTATACATCAATTAATTTATTAAGTATTTTTGCAATTATTAAATAATTAGATTAAAGTTTTTTAATAAGAATAGTTAAGAATTAAGTAATTATAAATTTATATAGGTAAATAATAACTTTTCTGTATAAATAAGCAAAAATGCCTAATAGTAGTACAGTATGCATGAATAATTCTAGAGAAAATAAAGATATTTTCTTTTTTCTGTACCCGAGAGATCAAGTGAAGTACCTTTTTACGTATACAATAATACTAGGTAATAAGTGAGAATGTGTTAGAAAGGTGCGTCGCCGAGTGATGATGTCGGTCTCACCTACTTGAAACGTTAGTCAGTCTAACCTTGACAGTGCCGTAGATGGCAGAATATCCTACGTAATAAGGCTAAATGTGTGACTTTATCCACCCACATTAGTATAGAGGTAGGTTGCTTGCTGGGGCAGGATATAAGCTACTTTTTGCGAGTCGCGTCCGCAGGGGTAAGTACCACTACATTATGGTTGGAATACAATCGCCAGGGATTGGTGTTGGTGGAAGTGGTGCTGGTGTAGGTGCATAGTGTTGGTGGAAGTGGTGCTGGTGTTGGTGTTGGTGGATAGTGTTGCTGATGGTGTCAGTGGTGGTGGAGGTGGTAGTATCGTAGGTAATGGTAGTAGGCGGTAGACCAACAGTGACTTCATCAACACCACCACCATCACCACCATTACTATCACCACCACCGCCACTGCCCACGACCACCATCACAGCCACAACTACCACCACCACCACTCACACCAAAACTCTTTTCACCAAATTTCAAAGATATAATTAATACACATGATGTCTTATGCTATACAATATTTTTATTTTTTCCTTAAAATTTTCACATGCATCAGGTGACAACCCTATCAGAATAGGTATAGATTTTCGACGTTGTTACGAAGCTTCCCCTCTGGTCCTCTTTACTCTGTGGCTCTACCACGTATAAAAGATGACCTTAAGAACGGAATGCTTTGATTTCAAATAAATCTTTTCGCCATAAATGTATGATAATCACTACACTAACACGCTATCATTGGAGTACCAATTGACATTGACAACAGTATGAGATGGTTTATTTGAATTACTAAATACAGGGTCGCGAGATTCTAGTAGCCGCACATTTAGGGTTGCCAGCCGAAAGTCATGAGCGGAGATGCGCTGAAATTTGAACTTTTAAATATCGAATTCTATTATAACTTCCCAATAGGAATTTTAGACCGATAAAGAAAAATAGACGAAGCGCTTCGTACCTACATTTAAAATGACGCCAAAACCATGCTCACCTTGACACGAACTGACACACACAACTTTTATTCCTTGAATGATGCACCTAAAACCATCTTGTGATTTAAGGTATATATGTGTGCTTGAGTGCGAATTCTTACAGTGAGTTGAGCATAGTTTTTTTTTAATAGAATAATGGGTGAATACGAGCACACGGTCAAATGTTAAGTGGATGCTGTGGCCAATAGACGTCTTTATCGATTAAAAATCAAAACGCAGATGAGTTGTCACCTCTAGAACCAAGGTTGAATGCTTCGTTTCCATTAAAAATATTCACCCGTTCTTTACACTTACCATACGAAAGGCATTCATGCTACAATTGACAAGTGCGCAACGTATTGTCAGCTAGAAAAACATTTTTCCTTATTATCATTGGTTACAGATGCGACTGCACCGCTGTGAGGGCTGCCTCGCGGCCTGCCGGCCGGAGCGCCGAGCAACGCCGTCCTACGAGCTTCCCCGGTCGCTCTCCAAGTAAAACTCCTGGCATTTTATGTACTCCTGGTAGATTAATACTCTTAAGTACTTAAGATCATTCATTTTAAGTACTTATAACGTGCTTGGCATTAAAGGATTGCAATCATCATCATGTGCTATCCTGGTAGAGCCACGCTGCTGCTATATCATGACTGTAGCACGAATTTGTCGGGTAGACCTGAGTAGGGCCACTCTCTCACTAGCGTAAAGCGTACGTACCAGCGTAAAATAGCAGCTTGATGCCGCTGAGAATCGTATGGTGAGCGTAAAGAAACGGACTCTTTTTACTGGTAACGTGGTAACAAGGCATTGTATCTTAGTCCAAAAAGTGAAAACGCTTCTATATTTTGACTATTTAAAAATAGGTGGAGGTGTCTATGGACCACAGTATACACTTACCTTACTTGACGTTAGCAGTACCAGACATGTTGCACATTTGACGCTGCTATCTGTCGCTGGTCCGGCTGTTTTACATTTGGCGTAAACAAGATTAAGGGCAATTCCACAGTTGCCTCCAATACACTCACGGGACGATATGGTGAGATGGATCCCCTTAAGCTGTCACCACATACACTCATTAGTTGCTAGTGTTCGTCCAGTGGTCGAAATTCAACCGTAATTCATTAAAATTTGTCAATCTGCCAATTTGTACTGTCTGTTTGTAATAATTTAGTTGGCAAAAGTTTTAAATTTTTGACTATTGTGTGTGTTGACAATTAACATTGGCAGTGTGATCGTAACCGTAAAGAATCAATGATTTATTTTATTTAATTTAATGTATTTGTAACACAAAATATATATCAATTTTAGCTGTCTGCACACTTTATATAAACTTTAACTATGTCAAATCTTACATTTCTCCTTGCTTAATGTGCTTCAAAGAGGGTATAAAGTTTTATTTTCACGTAATATCATTCATTATATAATAATAATAATGTCGTCCAGACAAGATTTTGGTCACGCGGCCAATCTCAATAGAGACTAGGCGCAGGACAAGGATAATACTGCCCAAGTGATTGCGCAAACACAGGTGCACTCTCTATTCCCTCAATATCATAATCCGTTGAGATGGTTATCCAGCACTACCGGAGAGATATCAGGCGCAAAACCAACGGCTTTACGTGCTTTCCGATGTACGGGTGTAAAACAAGCCAACTTCCTGACTCCGGGGTGCTACTGAAAATTTCTTGACAGAAACCCCAATAATTAATTTTGGCCCTACACGGGATGATGAGGTTTACGACGAGCATACCAACGAGGCAGTCATTTCTATTAATATTATATATAATTATATTTATATAAAAAGATTTACATCATCTCAGGTGCGGTCTCCTGAAACGCGCACGCCGCTCACCGTACAAAACACTAGTTGCGAGGGCCACACGCACAGACAACATGGCGGAACCGTCGCCGCCAGCGCCGCCAGCGCTGCCCACGCCGCCGGACAATAACGCGCCACGTATGTAGACAAGTCACAAAAATATCATTATTTCCATCTGTTCACATGTTGTTACCGTTACAGCCTATTGAAGTCTCCTGCTGAATTGGCAGGAGATTTGGCCTCTCACAGATCACCTCATAGAGGATATATTAGCCAACTTGCCACGCTTGGCAGGTGGTATGACAACCGCAAATTTTTTATTTTTAGTTGCTATCTGAGAGACGCTGCTGCCCATACTCTGGATATTTCGATGATTATTTTTTCAAGGTGTGACCTTGCTTAGCTCTTTGAGTTATTCTTAATAATTTATATTGAAGTCGGTTCTACAAAAAGTATGATTTTAAAATTATTAAACGTTATTACGTTAATGTAACTCCGTCCCTAAAAAAAAATTACATTTAATCTGACGCACGAGTTTAACAGTCCACCAGCGTGTAACTGCTGTCCATGAACACATGGAGCTACCACAGGTTCGGAAATATAACTTATTACTAGTAAGAACCAGCAAGAAACTTAGTCATTTTTTCATCCATTACAGCCTATAAAGTTCTCCGCTGAGTCCGCTTTCCCCATAGACGACTTCATAAGGTCCCCATTATTGCTATATGTGCCACGCTTGGCAAGCGGCTTGGTAGTAAGATGCTGCTGCCCATCTCCAGTTTCAGCTTCTCTCTGTCGCCTCTTACGACACCCAATAGACGATACGGAGTAGTGGTTAACCTTACACCACCACTACACGTCAGTGTACACTCATTTAAGCAATAGGTTAGAAGCGATGACCTCATTTTTTTATAGGATAGGGTGACAAACGAGCACACAGTCCACCTGATGGTAAGTGGTTGCTGTGATCCATAGACATCTACATGTATCCTCAATAAAGAATCAAAATGCAGATGCGTCGTCACCCGTGAGGACTAAGATGGAATGCCTCTTTTCCAGTAAAATGGGTATCTTGTTCTCTACACTCACCATACGAAACACAGCAGTGTTAAGCTGCTATTTTACGCTGGTATTCTGTGAGAGCGTGGTCATTCCCAGGGTTATTACCATCCATTCGTTCATACATAATAACTCTTTTTATAAAGTCTGTTAATTGTACTACATGGTAAATGGTAAAGAATATATTACTTTTCATCCGAGCATAAAAGACGAACAAATAAACAAATATTCATTTGTCATATATGTATTAGATAACGTGTGTTGCCCTCAGCGATGCCATGGTTCGGCATGGACATTGGAGGCACACTAACAAAGCTGGTGTACTTCGAACCGAAGGAGAACAATCGCCGCGAATTGGACAAAGAAACTGAAGTTTTGAAGAATATCAGGCGGTACCTTACCAGGAACTCTGCTTACGGGAAGACCGGAAGACGGGATGTACATTTGCAAGTTAGTTTTGATCCTTTACACCAATATTATTTTGTATGAATTTCTATGTTTTTTTTTATATAAATACGAGGCAAGGTCAAGAAGTTTGCAGAACGACAGGGAAGGATAATGAAATGAAACATTAAACTATTTTTCCTTTTCAGTTTATTCTCCCTTAACCCTAATATATTTATTAGACCTCTCAAATAACTTATTAATAACCCCCTAAAAAAAAGATTTCCTTCGGGAGTCAAAATAGGCCGAAATTACCGACTTCACTTCATTATCGCCTAGTCCGTAGGGCGGGTGACGCAGTTGTTCAAAACCGCACGGCTGAATGGCAGCCGTCAGAACATGGCTTGTGTGCGCGGGCGCATTGCCGTGCAAAAGGAGCATGCCTTTTGTAAGCTTTCCTCGCCTTTTTTCTTTAACAGCTTCTTTTAATTGATCTAGTAAAGAAGCGTAGTATTCTCCCGTTATGGAAACACCACGTTCTTTATAATTAATCAAAAGGATACCTTCTGTATCCCAAAAGGTCGTCGCCATGATCTTAACGCCGATTGAGACACCCTATACTTCTTAGGAGGCGGTATGTCTTTTTTATGCCACTGCATCGACTCTTGCTTTGACTCAGGTTCATAATGGTGAACCCAAGTATCATCACCAGTTACAACTCGGGCCATAACTTCCTCCCTTTGCTTTCCGCAGCGGTCCAAAAACTCGCGACAACTTTCGACGCGCTCGTGTGTTTGTTGCGCAGAAAGCATTCTCGGAGCAATTCGAAAATGGGCTACCCTTTAAATAGGGAGGCGGAAAATGCATTATATTAGGCTATGCATCGTAGCTATGGGGGACTCACGCCTAACCGGGGAGCCTAAGTGATACCCCCTAAAAACCGCGTTTGGGGACTGACAACCAGCTGTTTAAAGCTTCTCATGCCGTATCGAAAGCGACCCTCTTTTGGGAAAAGAGGGCGCAGGCGGCTATAAGCCGCTGAGAGAGTGCCTACGAAGGCAAATTAATTATGAATTAAAACTAATTATGAAAATTAATTATGAATTTGACTGAGCCGCCAGGAGGCAGTTCAAGTCGTTTGACAGTTTGTTTGGCGGATCCGAGAGGGAGTTTCTCGGCCTACGGACGCGATAGCGGGAGGGGAGTGGGGCTGCATAACTAGCTGCCTCACGAATTAGTGTGTTATTATGCGACTCTGAGACTTTGAAAAAGTTTTCAGAGTTTTTTAATAAATTGTTGTATTGTTGGGATTTCTAAGTCCCGATGAAGGTCGGTATTACGGACGTACCAAGGTGCGTTCGTAGCTCGACGACAGAAGTGATTTTGGACTGTTTGAAGTTCATTTATAATTTTATAATTAGCGAGTGCAAAAATAGGGGCCGCGTATGACATTACCGGTCGTATACAAACCTTATAAAGGGTTCGCTTATTTCTTAAAGACATTTTACTATGTCGACCTAACATACTGTTAAGCCTACCTAGATAGAACCGTGCTAGACGGGTAACTCTTTTGATATGAGACTCGAAAGTAAGCCTTGTGTCAAGGGTGACACCTAAATATTTAGCAGACGTATGCCAGGGGACTGTGGTCTCTAACATACGAATATTTTTATTTATTTTGAAACGGCGTCGGTTCCAATCGAATTGAACTGCGGAGCCCTTATCCGGGTTCACATTGATGCGCCATTTTTGGAACCATGCTCCTAGGTCATCGACTGACTTTTGGATCTTGTTCCTTACGAAAGGTAGTGTGTGACCTTTAAAGTATAGGGCAGTGTCATCTGCAAATAGGGAGAGCTGTACACCATTCGACGGGATTGGAATGTCGTTGGTGTACAAGATGTAGAGGAGGGGAGCAAGTACTGATCCCTGAGGAACACCAGCTTTGATGGGTCTCTGAGAGTAGAGCGTGCCTTCGTATCTAAAACGAAAGGTACGATGTTGTAAGTAAGAGGCCACGAGACGTACTAAACGATCGGAGAGACCTACCATATATAGTTTAAATATAAGGCCTTCGTGCCAGACTCGGTCGAAGGCTTTGGCGATGTCGAAAAATACCGCGATGGTTTTATGTCGACGTGGAAAAAAACCGCTGAGGATGTATTCCACAATGCGGTGAACTTGTTGAGGGCAGGAGTGTTTCGCACAGAAACCAAATTGGTGGGGGATGACAATAGGGTCACCGTCTGTCGGAAACAGATAGCGCCTCATTCGATTTTGAATGACCCTTTCAAAGAGCTTGCCCATGGCCTTGAGGAGGCTAATGGGAAATGACAGTTGCCTCTTTCCACGTAGTTGGAAAGTAACTAAGATTGAAGCAGGCGTTGAAAATAATAGCTAAGAGGGTTAACACCTGCTCTGGAAAGTGTTTAAGGGCTTGGTTGGAGATGCCATCCGCGCCCGGAGCTTTTTTGGGCTTAAGTCCTTTGATGAGGGACTAGATCTCATCATTGGACACAGTAATGAGGTCAGAGGTTGTAGGGGGTGAGTTCTGACGGCGGAACTCATCCTCCACTTCCTGAATATGTGAGGAGTGGCCCGATTAAGCTGAAACTTAGTATATATACTAACAACGAGTCACTCAACTAGCGCCTACTTGAATGAGTTAACTCACCCTCGCCAACCCCGTCATTCCGCGAACTTTTTGACCTCCCCTCGCATATATCTTATACGTGGTAGAGCCACGCTGCGGTATAATATGAGTGTGGCTCGAATGGGTCGGTCCGACCGGGGAAGCGTCACGCTCTCACAATACCAGCGTAAAATAGCAACTTAATGTGACTATGTTTCATATCGTGAGTATAACGAACCGGAGACCCGTTATGCTGATAATGAGGCATTCCAATTCCATCTTCAAGGGTGATTCTTCGTTTTCAGATGCGTTATCTGCATTTCAATTCTTAATGGAGGATAGTTGTATGGTGGTGTTGGCCACATGATCCGTTTATCATCAGGTGAACTGTGTCCTCATTAGAATAATATTTTAATTATTATAAAGAATTCTACTTTAAGTCTCGGTGTTGACAACTTATCTGCAGTGTGTAGGCTTTTCTGTTTCTATGTATAAATAATAATTTAAAATTAAAAATGTTGTACAACCGACTTTAATATAAATTGGTAGGAATAACTCAAAGTCTATTGGACAGACCTTAATCAAATTTATATGGGACCATTTGAGAAGCACCAGCTTTCAAATAAAAAAAGAATATTCGAAATCGGTTCAACTAGAAAACAGTTTTGAGGTAACACATGTAAAATACATACAGTCGAACCTCCTTTTTGAAGTGATAAATGAAAATTTGTAGATTGTTCGGATCGAAGAGTCTTAATTGAACTGACGTTCTCAACCTTTATTCGTCTACCGTCCACTTTGAGAATTAATTATTTTCTAGCGCCCTCTAAAAATTTTTAATTTTACCACGTCCTATAAAGTACAATGGCAATCATCACTTTAAAAACTTTTATGTAATTATAGCGTACTATAAACTTACATTTGAATTGTAACTTTTATTTAAATTAAAACAAATATTACAATTTAAACTTTAAAACTAATGTAATGAAGGATCAATCTGGTGATTTAGAACAAGTTTGTTTATATCATACAGGATTGCACAAATAAGGTTGTTTAACAAAACTAGTTAAGTCATTGTTCACCGGCTACCTACGAAAGCCATGATAAATTATTTATTCTATAACCATCAAATGGCAGGAACGAGTATGAATCAATGTAGAAAAACACAAATCAGCCATCTCCCCTTTTGACCGCTACAACACACTTTCTCTGGGCTTTTTACCGTACCCTCTGTAGGCTTCTAGCGCCTACAAGAGGCATAATCGCCTACTGTGAGAAATACTGCACGTTGAATGTTTAAAATTGTCAATTTAAAAAATCCTTATCTCGTTTCTAGATGGAGAACGTAACGATACGAGGCCGTCGCGGCTGCCTCCACTTCATCAGATTCCCCACCAGCGAAGTTGGCGCCTTTCTCCAACTGGCCCGTTCCAAGGGCATGGCCGACTTGGTTAACACAATTTACGCGACAGGCGGAGGGGCGTATAAATTTGAGGATGACTTTAAGAAGGTGGGAAATAAAGTTCCTTTTCGTATAATTTATATGTGGTAGAGCCATGCTGCAACTATATTTATAGTATAGTCGTAGCACGAATGGGTCGGCTCGCAGCTTAATGCTGCTGTGTTTCGTATGGTGAGTGTAGAGAACCAGAGACCCTTTTTAGTGGAAAAGAGGTATTCCATCTCAGTCCTCACGGGTGACAACGCATCTGCATTTTGATTCGCAAGCGAGGATAGATGTAGATGTATATGGGCCACAGCATCCACCTACCATCAGGTTAACTGTGAACTCGTTTCTCACTCTTATTCTAAAAAAAAAATCACAATCCTTCTTTGAAGGAGGGAGTGAGGGGAATAAGCGATGATGATTACGTCAATGTTTTATAGGTATTATCAGTCCAAGCAGAAGTTGTCTCTCTCAGTTGTCTAGGTCTATTGTTCGGGCACGTTACCGTGATCCTCAAAGCCTACTAAGAGTCAACCTGGACTTGGGCCTCCCTCATAGATTTAATCATAGGAGGGATATTTGTCTGTGGACACCTTAACGTTAAAGTTACAGCCTGTATACGTCCCACTGCTGGCCAAAGGCTTCCTCTCATTTTTGAGAGGGTTTTAGGACAAAAAAGTGTCCTATGCGTTGTCCCAATGCGTGTTGGCGAACTTCACACGTATTCGGAATATTTTTTTTCTTATTTCTCAGACATGCAGGTTTCTTAACGATGTTATCCTTATTCTTGAAATCAGCACACTTAAAATTGCAATTAACAATTTCATTGGTGCTGGCGGGGTGAAATTAACAGCGAGCGCTAACCATCTGAGCTACCACACCTGTTTGGCAATCGCAGTTTTTAATTTTTTTATTTGTTATTATGAAGACGCTGCTACTCATATCTTGGTTTGTTTTCTTCTACCTCCTCTATTATACGGGACGATATGGGGTAGTGGATATTCTTAGGCCTCATGCCCATGAAACGGTTTTTCGACGGAGCTAAGCCCGGAATCAAACCGGGTTTACGTCCGGTCGTCAGTATTGTATGGGACACTATGAAGCCAAACACACGCCGTTACTGCACAGTTAGTTAGTTCGCAGCGTGACAGCAATAGATCGTTGACACCTATTCGCTAATCATGCTTGAAAAAAAACTTTATCCAGGAGGTGAACATGAGACTATCGAAGTTAGACGAGCTGGACGCACTAATCGCCGGCGTGCTGTTCGTGGATTCGATGAACGCGCAGGAGTGCTACTATTGGGCCCCTCCAAACGAGGAGCCCGTACATCAACACGCCACTGATACGGTGAGTTGCACAGATTTCCCTTTGTAGTAATAGTATAGACCCCGCGACTATATATATATATATTAGTGTTAAGGTAGAATAAGATCATTATAATTAAAGTTAAAGAAGCAGCAACACGCCTCTCTATTTCATTGAATTATTTAATATATCACATGGCGACCCTGCCAGGATGTGCGCTGCTACAATGTACGCGCACCGCCGAGCCTGCATAAAGAGAAAAAAAAAATTTTACAAAAAAAAATGGAAATCATCATGGATTGACCATTTAAAAAAGAAAATTATAATATAACAGAATGGACGCAATACCGGATGTGACGAAAAATAAATGAATATGAATAAAAGAAGAGGCCACAATAATAATTGTACAGAAGCTGACTGAAATATAAAAAGTATAATGAACATGAAGTAATATAATTTAAATGTACCTACTATGAAAGCAACTAAGAAAGAATGAGGAAAATAAAAAGTGATTTTTTTAAAAATATAATTACCAAAGAACAAAATTCAAGAAACGGCAGGTTTATTTGAAAAGGAAAGCAGCGGTTGTACGCTTGCAAGCTTGGTCCAGAAGAACAAAGAAGAAAATTATGAGGTAACTTCGCACCTGTGTGATTTTAATTCCATTTAAAACTTTATTTATCAATTTGAGATTTTTTTTCCAAAAAACGTCACCCCCACACTAGGATTTTCTCCTGTGTAGTGGAGGCACTTTACAAACATAAATTGCACAAGGACAAACATCCAGACCCGGAACAATTATTTGTAGACCATACAAATACTTGTTCCGTGCGGGATTCGAACCCGCGGCCCCCAGAGCAACAACTGATTGCTAAGCCACTGCGCCACGGAGCCGTCGATTATAATAGAGATTGTTTTTATATTTATTTTTGCTATAATATTTGTTATATTTTATTTTATTTATGATTACATTTTATATATTATATATATAAAATGTAATCATAATACAATATCAAAAAAGCACATTACATTTTAGGCACTTATGGCATTTGTATTAAGGCACAAGACAATTTTATATCAAATTTTATTTAGTTATTGTTTATTGTTTCATATTATTTTTATAACTGTGCAGGATACAATACAAAAAACGAATGAAATAATATAGTAGTAGATTACATTTTTACGTACTTAAATTTACCATGGTTTATCATAAATTAATTTTTCGTTTAGTTAAAATAACACCGATGATATTTTTTCGTTGTGATTTCTTTTTCTATAGTAAATTTTATTTAAATGTAAGTATTCAATTTGAAAAGGGTTAAAACAATTCGGTATTATTAATAAGTGTTATGTTTTCTTTTCCTTTATAAAGGCAGTGACTTTAAAGTTATATAATAACCCACTTAAAAATTAAAATTGTTCTTTTGAATGTCAAAAGTTAAGTAAGTAATTAACGTTTTGTTGTGTAGTTGATAGATGTTATAGTGATTATTCAATTATTTTCTGTAAACGATATAATAAATATACTTCTATCAATCTCTTTCGATCCAGCTAAAAGTAATGTAACTATCTAAAATTCTGTATAATAAGTAAGAAATTTAAAACGATCATTTTACTTGTATCCATGTATGTATGTAATAATAACATTGTATAAGTTATATTAGAATTAGGTCATCATATGTTATCGCAAACGTTTCCATATACCTACTTTGGTAATTAAAACAAAGGTGTCTCAAATCGCTTGCGCTGCTAAGAGTGGAATTACAATTTGTATTTTGATCTATCTGTTGTTATGCGATTATGTTATTGTTATTGAAAAAGATTACGTTGCTTTGACTTCTTTGTTCTATATCTTAATATGAAATACAATAATTTAATTTTTATTTAATATTGATTAAACTTTCATATCTTAAGGTTTTAACTATTATAATTCATTATTTTTGGGATAATAGCTTGAATATCTAACCTATTTGTGTGGATTATGAAAATAATTACTTCGTTTAATTCGATTTTGAAACTCATTATATTATGTATACAATTAATTAATTTAAATTTTACTGTACACATATTGTGAGCCTCAATTCCTGACCGACAACGATGTAACTAAATATTATGCGAGACTATTTTATGATATAAATTTGTAAAAGACGTGAGTAAATGTTTGGCCAAGTTACGGAATACGTAACTGTAAATGAAAAATATTAATAGTGTGTAAGTGTGAGAGTAAGGTAAATAAAAATTTTCGGAGGTTAGCATATCCACATACAATCAGCTTGATCAGCTGAGACTTTGGAAAACCTAATAACCGATTAATTTTTAAGGTGGTTCTGACACTATTAAATACGGAATAAATTTTAATGTATTGTTAACGAGGTAAATTAGAATTTATTATGAATGGTATATGAAAATTATCCATGATATTAATCATGTATGTACGCGAACCGTGTACGTGAAAATTATAGTTCAATTAAATAATGGTTAATAAATACTATAAATGTATAGAAATAAATAGAAAGAAAACAAAAGTTGACCTGCATAAATAAGTAATGGAGAGATACGGGAACGTCCATCACTGGTAAAGCATATAGTCCTCGAGCAGGGTATGTTTCCATGATTGGATGATAAAATCGGAAGTAACGGATACTAGGAAACAATACCTTCAGTACAAGTGATGTGAACAAGTTTACTCATATTAGTACTGTCGGGGACCAGAGAAGTCTTAAATATTGTTACTCTTAATAATGGTACATAGAGGCCACATCCTTCATTGGATCATAGTGTGAACTTAGTTTTCCTCCGTGACAATTGTTGGAGTCCATTTAAAGTGACTTAAAAGTAGACCTCAAGGTTATGCGCACAACCCAAGGTACAGTATTACCTTGATTTAGTATGATTAAAAAAGTTTACGTACCAATAAAATAAAATGAATGTAATGAAACTGTAATATAATACCCAAGTAAATGGGGGACCCATATTTATAAAGTACCCGCGTGATAAATATCACGAAATAAAATATAAATGAAATGAATTAATACTCCGATTCCCGGTATCTAAATAATATATAAATATATAAGTGAATACAGAGAAATAAAGCTAGCTAAAAGTAAAAAAAAATTCAAGAAGAAAAAGTACGTACAAGAATTAATAAAAAAAAGATAATAAAAAGGCCTAACAATCAAAAATAAGAAAAGAGATGAAAAAATATGAATTAATAAATAAGAGAAGAGTATTTTAAAATATAAATGAATGTGCAACTATACTAGATCTTCGCGAATTACCTAATTATGTCAGATAAGTATGTTGTATGTATGCATGATACATCATACCAATTCTATGGTGACCTTGAAATTACTATGGGGTAGATATTTTATTTTTGTAATTTATATTTAGGTCAAATAATTTATAATTACATTGTATTTTTGTAATTTATATTAATAATAAACATGTTTTATATTTATTTTTATAAGTTTAAAAAAAAACAAATGTATTCATTTATTTTTTTATTTTTTTGTCAGTGGGAGGTGTAGTGTAGTATAGCCTCCGCGACTATATATATATATTAGTGTTAAGGTAGAATAAGATCATTATAATTAAAGTTAAAGAAGCACCAACACGCCTCTCTATTTCATTGACTTATTTAATATATCACACCTTTTAACTCCCAGAATATGGCTAAAGTTACAGGTCTAAGAGGATACTCTTACCTCATATCATCGCGTGGGTGTTGGTAAAAGGCGACAGAGGCAAACTGTAACCGGTGATGGGCTGCTAGTAAAAAAACTTCGGTTGCCAACCCGCTTGGCCAAACATGGCATTTATGGCAAATATATAATACAATTTATGAGGACCTAAGTTCAGCAGTTGTCTTGTAATAGGCATGGACACAAAATCGCACCACTATTACACATCAAAATTTATTTCAAACCATTATTTAAACAATCATACAGGAGCAGTAATCCGCCAGCGGTCAAGTTCTCGTCAAAACTCCTATTGCTATGAAAAAAAAAAACATGTGTGCAGTTCACTCACACGCGGTAGTAGTGTAACCTTCAGAAAGCTAAACTTCAAGAGAATGGGGCGAATGCAGAGCATCAGGAGTAGGCTAGATAGTAGGATTGTAGGGTTTATTTATTGTAATATTTTTCCTAGGTATAGGTAATTATTTTATATTTTACGTTTATTACATTATATCACAGAACACCAGCGTAAAATAGCAGCTTAACGCTGCTGTGTTTCGTATGGTGAGTGTAGAGAATCGGAGACCATTTAAAAACTGGAAACGAGGCACTCCATATTAGTTCTCAGGGGTGACAACGCATCTTCATTTTGATTCTTAGTCTACGATAAATGTAGATGATGTCTATGGGCCCCAGCATACACTTACTAGCACGTGGAGTGTGTGCTCGTTTATCACCTTTATTATATATATTATACAGACTCCAAGTTATCCATTAAATCATCACTAATACTTAAATATTTTCTAATCTACAAATTTCGTCCTTAATGCTTACTGCTCATAGATCACATGCATAATGTTCATACACAATAGGAAACATTCTATCTCTTTCTCTCGCAGGCTAAATCCTATATAATTAATAATTATGTTTGTCTGTTTACGTGTCTTGTTTTTTGCATCGAGTTTCAAATGACAACAATTCTAAATGTGTTTTCAATTCAATATATAAATCTCTTTCAGCCGCCGTACTCTGCGGAAGCGCTTAGCGTGTACGTACGGAAGCCGTTCGACTTCTCGTCGCCGTATCCGTTTATGCTCGTGAACATTGGCAGTGGCGTCTCCATGCTGGTCGTGAACGGGCCCAGCGATTACTACCGAGTCAGCGGCACTAGGTATGACCATTTTTATTAATATAATACATTGTTACATTAGCCTCCTAAACCGTTCGATACGCAGTTAAAAATTGTAAGTTGACATTCAATGAAAAAAGTACCTAATGCACATAACTTTAGAGTGCGAATTTCCAAGTCTACATTATTAACACTAAAAAGTTGTTAGTCAAGTTCTATTAAGCATACCCTGTGGCGTTATTATGTGGGTTAAATCGCCACACTTGGTAGGTGGATCGGTGATTGCCTAGCTCCCCGCCTCCGGTTTTTGTGTATAAGGTTCGACTACTAACGCCATCTGTTGGTAGATGCAAGATATCCCTAGATGTTCCTATCTATCTTTGGTTCTTAATAAAGTTAGATCTTAAATCTATACTTAATGTTTTAATAGAATAGCGCTCACACAGTCCTAAGTGGATGCAGTCGCCCATAGACATCTACATACAGGTTTATTCTAGTTCAGGTGCTTGTTATTGTAGAATATTTTAAATTAAGTCGTTGTTTAAATTAATTGTAGTTTATTGAAATAAAAATTATTATTATTATATCTCCTCGATTAAGAATTAAAATCCAGAATCATTGTCATTCATTATTACATTCCGGGTCTCCGATTCTCTATGAACATTGTATGGTGGTATTCTGTGAGGGCTTGGTCCTTCCCCGGTTGAACTTCGTGCCACAACCATAATATACAGGCTTATTTTGCAATTACTAGCCAAAATTGCATAGAACGTTCAAGATAAGTAATATAGGCAAATGGTGAAGTAAAATTAATTAAAAACTTCTCATACATTATGTCCTTTTTATCTTTTAAATTCAAAATACGTGATAATGCATTTTTTTAAATGATTTTACTGCGCAGGCACACATTCTTAAGGGTCGATCGGTAGGCAAAAACGTTGTTGCCCATAAATCACATTTAATTTGGGATAATTTCAAATAAAAGTAGAACCCTTATTTAGTCGTATTTTCAAAAACTGCAATAACGTTATATTTATATATATGAACTTAAGTTTAAAATTTGGTTACTCTTTGAAACATAACCCTGTATATAGGCAGCGTGGCTCTATCGTGTATGATAATATTATCTTCCTACCATATCCCTTAGTCGACTCTTACAACACCCACGGATCAAAATTGGATTTCTTCATTCCGCCATCACGCTCTTATACTGTTTTTTTTTTATATATATAACGGAAATGACACTAACGCACAGTCTTCCTGATGGCAAGTGGCTACTGCAGTCCTTGAACACCAGCAGCCATATACATACAGAAAAGGCTAAAGATGTTTTGTCATCTCTGCGGACTAAGATGGTCTCACAGCCAAATTATACTGGCTTCCTACCATTCTGGCTGTACACTTCTGATATTTGACGGCAGAACATCTTATGATGTAATACTCAAGCTATAAAATTATTTAAGACTACTTAATGCCCTAAAAACTATAAATAATGCGAACTTTTTTTTACTTATTATAAGCGAGTGCTTGACCACAATCCCATCTACAGGGCTAGCATGGGCAGGAGACAATTTTATCCCCGGGAAAAGCAGAAAATGTTTATCCCCTCGTTCAGTTTTATCCACCCTTCGAGCATGGGCACACCGGTGGATATAATATCCACCGTAGATAAAATGGGAGATAGACTTAGATAGATTTTTTGTATGAATATAAACTTAAACCCTCGTCCAATGAACTAGGATAGAATTGTCCCTTTCATATGTCAAAAAAGCATAATTAGTTTATCTTTCATTTGGCCCCATGCTACGGATGGGGGATATATATGTATGTCTACTCGTTATGTCAAACGGTAATATACTTCTTGGCACTCAAGCGCGTTCCGTGCCACTTAGCACTTCCCCCAACCCTTTCGTAAAGAAAGGGGTAGGCAGTGCGCCTAAGTGTTGCGGCCACCCGTCAACGCTCCCGTTCCGTACCTACGTCGCGCGTCACTTGTTGTCAGTCAGCCACGCTTGGTAGGGTCATAGATGGACACGCACAATCACATATCCAAAACAGTCGTAACAACTGTCATGTCAGGAAAGGGAGAGGGGAGCCCCCCCTCCCCCCCGAACACCGCGCGTTAGGAAACCTTCGGATCGTCCCAGAGTTTTTAATCGACCGCTACTCATTAAGGAGTTATCGAACCCGGAAGCCCGGAACGCTCCTACCGCAGCGGGCTAGTAAATCGGCAAGGAGGCACTCACCACCGGAAACC
Organism: Parnassius mnemosyne; assembly: GCA_963668995.1. Classification (NCBI taxonomy): domain Eukaryota; kingdom Metazoa; phylum Arthropoda; class Insecta; order Lepidoptera; family Papilionidae; genus Parnassius; species Parnassius mnemosyne. The sequence continues at coordinate 14,099,896 of CAVLGL010000082.1, forward strand.
GAAGCATCGCTCTACGAGAAGAAGCAATGCATCGGCTCACCCTTAACAACATTTGGATCGTCATCGTCATCGTCCTCGTCGGAATCGGAAGATGAAAGAGTCCCAACCAAGTAGGAGGCATACAGGGCCAACAAATCGCCGCCCAAAGTCGACGAATTCCTTTTCATGAGAGGAGTCGTCATAGCAGCCTGGCAAGGACGAGTGGGACCGGCTCAATGCCACCGCTGTTGCCCACGGGGTAGAGAAGAGGAGCCCACATGCGCCAATTGCGCAAAAAACCACACCGCGAATGATCGCCGCTGCCAAGTCCTGAGGAGGGTTGCTAGGTAGCAGGGGATCACTCTGCCGGGACTAGTTCCGGAAGCTCCGAAGAGGGTCCTCCAGAGTCGCCCAAGAAACATAGAGATCCAAGAAGACGGGTGGGTCACCATCAGAGGGAGAAGGAGGCAAACCGCCCCACCCCCGCACCCGCACCCGCACCCGCACCCACAACGACAGTACCTATGGAAACGGTGGAACCTATAGCAAGAGCAACCACCGAGGCGACTCTACAGCCCCCCGCATATGATGCCACAGAAAGGCAGCCTTCTAAGAAGAGGAAGCAGGGGAGGAAGAAGAAGGTGCAGCCTACTCCTTAGGCAGCAACCTCTACCCCTACCCAGCGGTAACGATAGACTCGCAGGCGCAGGTTACCAAGAAGACAACCACAGAAGGTAGAGCGACAGTAAGGGCTCTATCAGAAAATAGAACCCGCTCTACTCATAGAGCGCGCTCTACCTTAAGGAAAAATCCCAAAGCCCAGCCGAGACCAGTGCCAACAACAACACCAAGACAGCCAACCTCCAACCAAGACACATTGGACGCTATCCAGAGGCTGGTTGGCATCGCCATTGAGGTCGGCAGCCAGGTCCTGGCTGACATCAGAGCCGGCGCCGACCCAATAACCGCAGTGATGCGAGCACTAGCGCAACTACTGGCTCGGTGTTACGGAGGCGAGTAACATGAATCTGCGCCTGCTCTACTGGAACCCGGACGGTATCCAGCAGAAGCTCCATGAACTCTGCACATTAGCTCAACATCAGGATATACACATTATCTTGCTGGGGGAGACGAAGTTGAGGCCATCTACGCACATCAAGATGCCCAACTATGACTTTTACAGGAGGAACGAAGTCAATGCTCAAGGAATCGCCTATAGAGGCACGGCGGTTCTAGTGAGAAAGGACATCGTCCACCTAGAGCTTGATTTACCGTCATACCATACGACGCGCTCCATCGGCATAAAAATGGAAGTGGCGGGCGAGGAACTAAGGATCTTCGCAGCGTACCGCCCGCCAGGGACTCCATTTCACTCCTCAGACATCGAAGGCACGATCATGGAAGGCACAGCACCAACCGTCATCGCGTAGGACCAAAACGCAAAACACCCGGCCTGGGGATCTAGAACGATTACCTTGCCGGGTCGTGAGCTTTATGAAGATGCAGAACCCAACAACTACGACGTCTTAGGTCCCGAAGAACCAACACGTTCCGACCGACCACAGGAAAAGTCCGAATGTATTGGACATCGTGCTTGCTAGGAACGTCAACTGCCCGATAGTGGTAGAGGTGCTGTACGACCAGAGCTTACAGCACCTCCCGGTTCTGATAACCCTTGACCTCAAGGCGGTGACTAAGCTGCCCAGAGCTTTTATTACCAAGATTAACTGGAGGCTCTATTAGCAACACCTTTAGGAGAGACCTCCAACATACACCCCGATTAACTCAGCGGACGACGTAGAGGCAGCTGCAACTAGAATAACTAGAGTCGAAAGTTGTCGCGAGTTTTTGGACCGCTGCGGAGAGCAAAGGGAGGAAGTTATGGCCCGAGTTGTAACTGGTGATGATACTTGGGTTCACCATTATGAACCTGAGTCAAAGCAAGAGTCGATGCAGTGGCATAAAAAAGACATACCGCCTCCTAAGAAGTATAAGGTGTCTCAATCGGCGTAAAGATCATGGCGACGACTTTTTGGGATACAGAAGGTATCCTTTTGATTAATTATAAAGAACGTGGTGTTTCCATAACGGGAGAATACTACGCTTCTTTACTAGATCAATGAAAAGAAGCTACGAAAGGAAAAAGGCGAGGAAAGCTTACAAAAGGCGTGCTCCTTTTGCACGACAATGCGCCCGTGCACACAAGCCATATTGCGACGGCTGCCATTCACCGGTGCGGTTTTGAACAACTGCGCCACCCGCCATACAGGCCAGACCTGGCCCCAAACGACTATTATTTGTTTCCAAAAATGAAGAAAGAACTGCGGGGGAAAAATATGGGGACGATGATGTAGTGAAGTCGGTAATTTCGGCCTATTTTGGCGCCCAAGACAAATCTGTTTTTTAGATGGTATTAATAAGTTATTTGACAGTTCTAATAAATGTATAAGGGTTACGGGAGAATACATTGAAAAGGAAAAATAGTTTAATGTTTCATTTCATTATCCATCCCTGTCATTCCGCGAACTTTTTGACCTCCCCTCGTATATTATGTCACTTTCTCCACAGCCGCGCCGACTGCCACCATACTTCTTAGGTCGCGCGAGAGTTTTTTTTATAAAAATTATTACTGTGAGCTATCCTTAGGAGATATACATACTGTCCCGGACATTCTTTACAACTTTTCAAAAGGAACAATTCAACCACACATTATTTTTGTACAACTTTTACTATTGACTCAGCGCAAGCTATTAAATCTATGGGTACGATTTTTTTCAACTTAACTATCGAATATCATCATAACTTTTAGACATAATATATGTATATATACATAATGTCCTTCTGGAATAATGTATCGTTCAGATGGTAAAAGAATTTTCTCATAGGTTATGTGATTGCGAAGATTACCCTCCACACATATACAAACTCAAAACATTCGCACTCTCTCTTTATAATATTACGTACTAGTGATCCGCCCGGGTTTCGCACTGGTGATTTCTGGGTCTCGACAACAGCGCCACCTACCGAGTCCAAATGTGAATCTAAACCATCCAGGTATCCACTCAAACACATACAAAAAATTTCGTCCAAATCAGTTGAGCCGTTTTTAAGTATTAGCGAGACCAACGGACAGCAATTAATTATTTATATATATTAAGATATGTCTAATGTTTTTCCACGCATTGTATTTGGTTTTTGGTATAATTTACTATGTGTATGATTATTGTTGCATTTAGTCTGGGTGGTGGAACGTTCTTGGGTCTTTGCTGCCTGCTGACTGGCTGCAGCAGCTTCGAGGAGGCGATCGCGTTGGCGGCCTCCGGGGATAACACCACCGTGGACAAGCTCGTGCGTGACATTTACGGGGGGGACTACGCGCGATTTGGACTACCCGGGGACTTGGTCGCTAGCAGGTACCGACTCAGTATATTAGTTAACTATATGTACAGGCACATATTACTTTAGCTTTTTTTAATGATTAATTTGATTCGAATAGTAATTATTGAAATTAATTTATTTACTATAAAAAAATATTATGAATTTATTAATATTTTTGTTTTTACATAAAGGCTATTATATTTCCAATTAGTATTGGTGGTGCAATTATCTTTATAGTCCATAATACTTGATGTCTTGATTTTCTGTTATATCCTAATCTATCTGAAAATATTTGTTGGTCGGTAACGGCAGAATATTTAGGATCCAAATTATTTTGTAACAACCATATTCTAATAAATAAATAATCTTACCTTATCTTTATGATATAAGGGTGTGATGCGAACTTACTATCAGGTGGATAATCCATCTGGTTGATAGTAAGTGGATATTTTGATTCATAGAAATCTATATCTATCCTCGATTAAGAATCAAAATGCAGATGCGTGAACTCTCTCAAGGTGAGCTCAAGGGTAAATCTTGAGAACTAAGATGGAATGCCTCGTTTTCATACAAAATTATGTCCGGTTTTTTAGCCTCATCATACGAAACACAGCAGCATTAATCTGTTATTTTACGCTGGTCCTGGGTATTAGTGAGTGTAGTATATTCAAAAAAAATGATGTATATTTTTTAAAAGAACAAGGGCAGAAAAATAGTTGACAAAAATTATTACGTCTAAAAATAACTTATATATAAAATGAGTTTTTATTATTTTTCTATGATTTTTCAAATAAAAATGTATTTTAATTAAGGCCACAGAAAAAAACAAATATTTTTGGGAATATCAAATGACTTTAATCATTTTACTCTATTCAAATGTTGTCATTTACTATATTCACACTATTTCCGTATACAGTTTGTAAGACTACCGACACAACACACAACCACAAAATATTTTTATATTAAGTAAGTTAGTAATAACTATATTATAAGTAATAATAAAAATGAAATTGATATGGTTGAAAATTAGTATCTTACAAAGAACTTCCTACAATAATACATTATCTCAATCATAGTACTATGTAACAATTCAATTTAATGTTATGGCAACTCACCGTTTTTTTAACTGGCTTTACGGCTCTGGGTTCTAGCCCTTCTGATAATGTCACTGTTTGACACAAAGCCCTGGAGCCATGCCGGAAATATACTTATATAGGTACGTACATTATGTTGAGAATGTTTTCAGCTAACATCAAACAACCACAGGACGCATGACTTTTTCCAAGTGACATAAGACATAACCTAAAAAGGTTCAAATATAAATATCTTTTTTTTGACGCCTTCTCAGGACCAAATTCTTTGACAGAGTTATTCAGGGACAGACGCATTTTAAGATATTTTTGATATATAGACGCTACCATTCCGTCTCAATTAATTTTATATATGAAAGTCTGCCATTGTTCTTGGGCTTGTTTCCATATCGTGGGGCAGCTTCGGTCAGATGTGCTCGGCGGAGCGGCGCGGCGCGGTGTCGCGCGAGGACCTGGCGCGCGCCACGCTCGTCACCATCACCAACAACATCGGCTCCATCGCGCGCCTCTGCGCCTCCAACGAGAACATCCAGCGGGTAATGTGTCCAATGCCTCCTCTACACTACTCGCGAACTTACCTCGATAAGTGCTCGTCAAAGTCAACCGCAATCCAAACAACGTGACAACACACTCGTGCTACGTCGCAAAGAACTCAGTCGCCTTGAGTCGCCTGTATCCCAATAACGTTCAAGAGGCAGCTGCTGTAGGTGTCTCGGTGAGTCGAAACGTGGAGGGGACGCGCACCAACTAAATTGCACGAATACTACTGGAGAGCCTATCAGCGCGTGCGAACGATACGCACGAGCCAATCAGCGCTACTTATGCGCATTAACGGTCACCTCTTGACTTTCGTGCCTCTACTAATAACTGGCACACCCCGAGTAATGTAGTGAGACGATTGGTGTAACTTCGGGACACCTCGCGAAGTCCTATGACTCGGGCGCAAGAAACCGATAGCGATCCAAAGTCACCCGAGGCGAAACGACGAGATAGCACGAAGAGAATCGAAGTACCTCTCTACACTATTGTCCTCGTCCAACTGCGATCAACTTTGCGATTAGTGTAGGGGCCATTACAAAATATAAATTTGCTAGCTCGATCAGACATTGTTCCACCCTTTCCGGTAGATAGCGCCATCAGTTATGGTTGTATAAACCTTACGTAATAAAAGTCCACCGCTGAACATAGGCCTCCCCAGATATTGCTTAATAGGGATAAATGATTTACTGATTGACTGATTTTCGTAGTTGCCACGCTTGGTCAAGCTGTTTTTTTTATTTTTAGTTTTTAAAAATACGCTGCTGTTCATATCTTGGTTTGTTTTACCCCTGTCGCGTCTTACGACACCCACGGCATGATATGGGTTAGAGGATATTCTTAAACCGCCGCTGCACGGTAATTACGTAACCTAACTCTAAATTTACTTTAAATATTAAATGAAACTGATTTCACGGATTTTATCGTGTTTAATTTTTTAAACGACTGCAAAAAGGAGGAGAGATTTACAACTCGTCGGAATCTTTTTTTTTTTTTAATGTATGTGCATCGATTACTCAAAGACGCCTGAACCTATGTAGAAAATTCTTCTTTTGTTTCAAAGGGTATACTTCCCAGGTGGACCCATTTAAATTTTATCGAAATCCGTCGAGCGGTTTTAAAAAAATCAACAATAAGTTATATTTATGTTGAAGTCGATTGTACAAAATTTTTAATTTTACCTCTTGTAACTTTTTTAATTCCCAACGTTTCAATTACGTAAAAGCAATAAAATCCGTAAAATGAATTTCGTTGTGTAGTATTCGCGTAGATATAAGAAATCATCATTAAACATTTAACGGGATGAATGTATCAACATGCCTGACGGCCACGAATTCCTTGTTCAACAGATACAGCTTCGAGTTAAGAATGTCGCGCTGTCCGTCCGTCCGTCTGTCTGTCAGCGGACTATCTCATAATCCGTAATAGGTAGACAGTTGAAATTTTCACTGAATGTGTATTTCTGTTGCCGCTATAAAAACAAATAATATAAATTAAAATAAATTAAAAATTAAGGGGGCTTCCCTACTAGGAACGTGTATTACAATGGTACGAAACCCTTCATGCGGGAGTCCGACTCGCGCATCGCCGTATATTTTTCTTTCTGCTTAAAATTTACTACTTACCTCGTTTACTCTTGGAGCTGTATTCTCATAGGTTTTTTTATCACTAAGCGTTGTGGTGTCGCCAAAGCTCATGCTGCGTATCTAGGCTCGCTTTCGACGTACAAACCCAAATTAATTAAATGACGTTATTGGAACGAAGTTCCTTATCCACTCGGTACGAATTTGGTGGATGGGGGCTAGGCGAGAAAAAGTGTAAGATCTTTTAGTCACGACCCCTTCTGACGTAGTGTAGTCGGCCTTGACGCCTATAAGGAAGGGAGATAGAATAATATACATCTCCCTCGCACTTTTTCTTATCTTGACATGAAAGAAATATTATTTTAAATGACGCTTCATTCTAATAGATGCTAGTAATTCATTTATTTTTTACAACACCCATGGTCACGGGGGGACTGAGGTGTTTGACGTCCCAATGTCATAGTTAACCACTGCTACACCCAGATTGAAAATTATTATTTTTTGTTCCGATCTACGCAGTATGAACATGTATCTTGAAGTCTTGCAGTAGTATGCTTGGGTTGGGATTTAATTTTATTAATTATAGGATCCCAAGCAGATGGTAGCACCCAGCCATCTTCTCTATTGAAATTAGGATATTTATTGATTTAAATAGCCGGGAATCATCCTTGGAAGGAATTGGTGTTCTTTTGCGAAGATTTCTGGTTAATCAAAAATCTAATGTAGTGACGGGGGCGATCCTGTACGTGTTCACAGACTGCAGACTTCCCGGAGCGTCGATTCTTCACATCAGCTATGTATTCGTTAACGCGGGTTTTTATGGATCTTTTAGTTTGTGCTATATAAGAGAGACCACATTCACAATCAAGCTTGTACACTCCTGCATCTTGCAGAGGGACCTTACACTTGACTGATTGTAAAAATTGGCAAATCTTCTTCGGCGGCTTGAATTATGTTCTAATGGAAGCACGCTTCAAGATGTAGCCAATGTTGTCAGTGACACCTCTGACATATGGCATTACAGCAGGCACTCTATCGACTATGACCGGCTTCACTCGTTCAAAGATTATGTTGTGTGAGTTTGACATGTCTGTGTAGTGGCGGTGTAAGAATATCCACTACCCCATGACGTCCCGTGGGTGTCGTAAGAGGCGACAGAAGGAAACTGAAACAGGAGATAGACTGCAGCATCTTCCTGATAACAGCTCTAAATAATACAAAATGCGGTTGGCTAACCCGTCTGCCAAACGTGGCAACTATGACAAACACCCTGTGAGGCAATCTATGGGGGAGGCCTATGTTCAGCAGTGGACTATTATAGGCTGTGGTGGATAGATGGATGAACCGCCTTCGTAGTGTTATCATTACTCAAAGATAGAGACGAATGCTTTTAGCATTAAGTCCACCTTCAGATCCTGTAGTGTTTGTGAGGTTCAATAAAGACGTTTTTTGATTTGCAATTTATCACGTAAAAGGTCTTTATCTTCTATCTCTTAGTTTTGATTCAATAATCTCTATATATAATCTCAATAATAATCTATTTACTGAAACACCATTTACAGTAGGACCTATTTCACGTAAATTATAGATAAATTCTTTATATTAGACTTTTAACCAACTACAAAAAGAAGGTTTTCTCAATTCGAGTGTAATTTTTTGTATGTATGTTACGCGATATCTTCGTAGATTATGAACCAATTTTGATGTTTTTTTTTTATTAAATAGATGTTTATACTTCAAGGATAGTCCCATATAAATTTAGAGAAAAATATCGCGCCCTTAGGGGTAGCAAATAAACTTCTTTTTTAGCAACTTGAAGGTGGTTTTTACTATTTATTAAAAATTAAAATTATTTCAAACACATAATTTTCGAGATTAAAGCAAGAAAAAAAACTCCTCAGTGTTTTTCGTAGTTAAATTATTTGTCCAAAGACCACTATTATAGATCTGAAGGATTTTTTGTTCAATTTCTACACGAACGAAGTCGCTGGAGAAACCTAGTTATTAAATAAGTAAATTGTTGGTGAGGTGCATATTCAACAGCTGGTGAGGAGTTTCATCATAGTATTGTTTACCAGGTGGTGTTCTGCGGGAACTTCTTGCGGGTGAACCCGCTGTCCATGAAGCTTCTATCGTACGCCATGAGCTACTGGTCACGTGGCGCTTTGAAGGCGTTGTTCTTAGAGCACGAAGGGTAAGTTTTAATCATCACGTATTGGTTATACAAACACTACCATTCAATACATTATTTATTATTTAATTATAGTGTTTAGAGCTAAAAAAAAGAAGAAAGACTTGCTTTTCCTTCTTTTTTAGCGTGGATACCCATTGTCATTTATTGGTTTTGCAGTATTAGCCGGTTTTTCTAGTGATATGCTAGTGGGGTTGATATTTGGAGAAAAAATAGCATAAGCCTCTAACATTCTATCATCATCATGATGAATTCCATTTTAGTCCACAGGGGTGACACGCATCTGCATTTTGATTCTTAATCAAGGTTAGATGTAGGTGTCTATGGGCTACAGCATCCACTTACATACGACTATGTGTTCCTTTGTCACCTACTATGAAATATATCATCATCGTCATCATTCTATCCCTTCACAAGTGTACTGCTGAACATAGGTCTCCTTTGAGGAACCCCACAAAGCACTGTCCTTAACCACCTGCATGAGTCGACTTCCTGCATCTCTTACTAGGTAAGCTCTTACCAAAATATCATATCAACTTCATCATCATCACCACCATTACTGAATACAAGTTCACTGCTAAACAAAGGCCTCTCCTAAAGAACTCCACAAAGCACTGTTCTGAGGCTCCTGCATCCATCTATGCAACTATAGCAATATGTCCCCCATGACGAAACTTACAAAGAACATGTCATTTAAGATACAATAATTTTGCAGCTACTTCGGTGCCGTCGGCTGCTTATTGCATCTAGACAGCAATCACAGGCGGGAGAACGTCTCGCGTCACAGTTCGCCCTCGAACATCGAGGCAAGTCGTGCGGATAGGTAAACGTGATCCTTACGCCACACGCCTTACAGTCCACTTTCGCTATTGCATTTACGTCGTTTGTTAATGCAGACTTTCCTGTCATCATATCTAAGAATGTGTACGGGCCTATTATGGATTTTACTAAGTTATTGTCCGTTCGTGAATTTAACCTTTTTGTATTTATACTACTACTACTTATTGCGATGGGTGCGACAATCCAAATATGAACATATCTTTACGTTAGTGTACTTTAAAGTAAACGAACATGTTTGCATGTCAGCGGGATTAGGCAAGATGAGATTATACAACCCTTAACGCTATTGGAAACTATAATAATTATTGAAGTAAAGAAACTTTTATATAACACGTTTTTACTTCTATGTTATATTCTGAACTATGTTCAAAATTTCAAGTCTCTAGCTCATCAGGAAGCTTAAAATTAATTACTAAATTCGACCCGAATACATACATGAAAGCGAGTTAGTAAAAACGTGGTAAAAATAAATTCAATCAGCTAAGTTAGATATGACAACGTTATGTTGCAATATATGATGACATGATTTAATAATGTTCAAACATGACATTTATATTAATTTTTATAGTTTTCTATAATGTAGAAAGTCACGTTGGCTAATACCGCTGGATAACAAATATTATGATATCTACTCCAAACTAATTTTATTCGAATAAATTACATATTTAATACCTCATTATGGTTTGATTAAAATCGATTCTATAGTTTTTATTAACAAAAATATCGTTTTGTAACCTTTTTATATCGATTTGTTAATGGTTTTTACAGATTTTAATAGTTTAATGGTTATGACAATAGCCGAACTGAACAAAATTATAAGGACACTTAAAATTTTATTCAGTTTTATTTATAGCAAACATTTTAGTAGCTATCAAAAGTTCTTTTAATAATTAAAAAACATTTTAAAAAAGAACGACGAATCGATACTACTTTCTAACTTTCTACAGTTGTGTTTTTCCTAAAATCATAGTTTAGTAATAATTAATAAATATAAGCTAGTGCTTGACTAAGTTCCCCCCTGAGGTAAGGAAATGAAATCGAAATCGATTTATCAATGTTAATTAAGCCATCGACCCCGTGAATCGATCTCAGACATTCGATAATCGAGATTTGGATATTTTGCTGTTTGGGTAAAATAGTTACCATAGAAATATTTACAAATAATTGCACGCACTCTGAACATATTTAAAGACTGGTCAGACTTTTCTCAAAAGTTTTTTTTGGACAGTTAGAAACAAAAAAAGCGATTTTGAAGAAATCAATCTTTTTTTCTGAATCCGTTACAAATCTATATTTCTTAGGGAGAATCGCCATCCCTAATCCGATGGTTATAAATAAGGCTATCCAGTTACCAAACAGGTAAGTAAGAACAGCTTTAAAATAGCGCGACCTCTTGGTGTTCGGACGAAAAGACCAGTTGTTGGCAAATCATTCCATTTTTTTGCTGTAGGCATTCTATACGACGAATATTTGGTATGTTCACAAGGAAAGGACCTGTCGTGTGCCTTGATGTTCGATGTCAGAAAGGAAATGGGGAAATTGGATCATGTAATGTAAAATAGTACGACAATAGTAATATTTATAGAGAATATACCCACTAACGATAATGTTACGGCTTAAGTACGAGTAGACAGTTGAACTAATTTGTTAATACTTTCATTATTGTTACTCGAACGACCCTACCATTTTGGTGGGATCATATACATAGAATGGACTGTGCGTTCCGTATTCAGTTGTGCAGTAAATACAGACGGAAAAGTGCGAGAGAGACAAAGCGAATGTACGGCCAGTAGTAGTCTCGTTCTAGAATTCTGATTAGTCCACGTTACTGGCTTGCAGGACGTGGACCAATCAGGCTTGCAGGAATGACACAGGTATTTTCTGCACAGTCGTTTTCTCTCTTTCTAGAGAATGATCACTTGTGAGGCTAACGCTCAGACCATTGTCTATGTCTAAGGGTAGAATTGATGAAATTGACAGTTATTTTCAAATGTCAAGACAATGAGGGCTAAAAATAATATTCTGGTCACCAGATGTCTCTAGTTGATACTGAGGTGATGTTTTTTGTTACACAATGTTATTTAGTTGACAAGTTAGTTTGACATAAAAGTTCATCAGTTTCTAGAGTACTATTACACAAAACAATACCTCAGCTGTTTGCTCTTTTATTTTTTGAACTTTTTTTTTCTACTTTTATGAATATTTGTGATTTGGCTTATTAATATTTAGTCTAATTAATATAAAATATATCTAATAGTACAGGAAGAAACATTAACCTTTACATTTTACGAACAAATTAATTCCCCGCTGTGAAAGCTGTCAAATATTACACCTCATTTTTAAGTGGTGTCGTTTTGGTGGCAGAATAGTCTTGGATGCGCTCATTGACCAAAAGCTGCTGTTTTAGATACTTTATACCATGTTTTGCGGCTTCATAACTGACTTTTATGTCAACTTGGATAACCTTAAAGTGGAAATCTTTTAAGTTTTATTTATTTAATCTTAACAAGTTGTTTCCATTTACTTCCTCCTTCCTCTACTTTAAAAAGCTGACTGAATTTAGTTCTTTAGTTTTTGCTATACCTATATTTTATCATTATCGTTTTCTTTCTACTGGTGCCTACAATAAATTCAAGTTTTTAAACGTCCCAGCTATATTTTACGCTTAAAAGAATTTTACTTTGGGGATTTTTTAAAATAATTTTCCTTGTGTAAGTTGTTATTAACGAAAATTATATTATTAATAGAAGTTTTTTTTATAATTATATTTTATTGTATAAAGTTACAATGCAATGACGTCACATTTGTAAATGTTTTTGACGTATGTCACCACTGACAGCTGTCAATATTGGCTTGAGAATATGGAGTGTAGAGTACAAGGAGAACCATCTTATAAGGGGCGAAAGTTGAAAAAGTGTCCTACTATTTACTGAAAATAGAGGTTCCAAAACCTTCCACAATAGCGCTGGCGTCTGAAAAACTACGATATGAAGATAGCTGTTGTGAACGGAGTGAAGTCAGCTGAATTCAAATATTTAAAAAATTTCATGACTAAAGTAGTTAGTAAAATGCCAGTATACAAAACCTCAACTATTTACGTAGTACAAAACCAAGCGGATTGGTCGGTCCTTGTTTATTTCTCCATCTTATTCTAAATACTTTTGGCGTTTTTTTTTTAAATTTATCCTATGCTACTGCAGCGCCACCCTTATTGGACACGTTTTTAGGGACACTTTTCATATATAGAGATGGTCCTCCTTCTCTTTACACTCCATACTTGAGAATTTGAAGTTGGTTGTAGTTAGTTAATTGAAAATATGGAAGTGACATTTTTTATGTTATTAATACGTCGATGTAAATACATTTGTATACATGTAGCGTTATTTATAAATTGTTTATTAGCACAAAGTTAATTTTAGCGATTTTAATTTAATGTTTTTTTGTTTATTTCTACCGCGACTGTACCGCGTTCGACACGACAATTCACTTTAATTTTGTTGACAAATTACTTAAACTATTTGAGAAGTTGATGATTAATATTAAGTCAAAAAATCATAATTCCATAAGATTGCAAAATGGTTACCTGTGTAATCGTTTACATGAAAGTTTTCCTATTCTATTGTATAAAAAAATGTTTCTATGCAAGTGCTAATCTAGGGTAAGATCATAAGACGTTTTCGCCTTAAAACTACACTTGTAAGTGATTTTTTCATTAGGCGTTTTAAACTTTTCGGAATTTACTCCTTAAGAATCGATGTTCACATATATCCCGCTGTACACAAATTAGATGGGGAGTGAAATCGAGTGTTAACAAAAACTAAAGCATCATGTTGCTTCTTCGCGCAACACATTCGTGCATCTTTGTCATCAACGCTTGTAAAGTAATAGCGCCATCTACTTCAATCCATAGGTCATTTTATTAAGTAAATTGGTTGACTTCACTTTGACTGAGTCACTCACAGAATACCAGCGTAAAATAGTAGCTTAATGCCGCAGTGTTTCGTATGGTGAGTGTGGAGAACCGGAGACCGTTTTTACTGGAAAAGAGGCATTTCATCTTAGTCCTAGATGTTTATGGGCAACAGCATCCACTTACCATTAGGTGGACTGTGTGCTTGTTTGTCACCCTTATTCTGTAAAACAAAATATAAAAAAGAAAACAAAATACTTGTGTTTATTTGCACAAGCTAAAGGAAGGTCCTTTTCACCCTAGATCGGCGTCTGTCATAGTCGGCGCATGATTGCTTGAAAGACATCGATCACTAATAAAAAACTAGATACACGATCCGATGCAAAAGTTCTCTAAAAACTGTCGCCAAATGTTTTGACGTAATTCTAGTTGAAATAAATATACATTAATGTAAATTCAACCTTAAATGCATTGCTTAAAGTTGTATTAATAAAGGTACATACAAATAAAGTGTTCGAGTGGGCGCTCATTCGGTAAGGACATTTTTTGTCACTGATTGTGTATCTAGTTTTTTATTAGTGATCGATGTTTAAAGAGTTTAAAGTTATGGAATGTTATAATCATAGAAAATAGGATTCTAATTAACCGCTTGAAGATGTCCATACATAATATTATATATTATGCTTGCTGCAGCTACATACAGGCATCATATTGTTTGTCGTAAAAAATGTTTTCAACAACAAATCAGACGTTCAAGTATAATGTATGCAGACCTTCTATGATTTTAGAAGCCCCCCACCCCTGTATAAGAAAATCGCGAACTTCCCCTCCTACAAATGATAAGATCAGCCTTGCAAAGCCCGGGCGGTTCGATAGTCTAGCGGTGACAATTATTGCGTAAAAGTCGAAACTAAGGTATCAGGGTACAGGATAGTAAGCAGTTCACGGGGCGGGCGTGCTTCGTCCGCACGCACTGATTGGCTCTACAGTCGCATTCGTGTAATTCAATTCGTGCGCGACAGTACACATGCGCAGCTATCCCCTCCATGTTTCGTTCCGCGCTAGACTTACGTGCCGCGACTTGTAACATAGGTTTGAAAAATGTAACATTGGCCAAACGAAATTTAACTTTTTACTTCGAAGAAATAAATACAAATACTTGACTTCTTAAAGTACAAGTACATTTAACCACATATCAATTGTGAACTTTTAACGGACTAGTTTTTTTTTTCATTTGTTACTGTCCACTGCTGAACTTAGCTCTCCCCCATACGTAGGGGTGGCTAAAGATAAACCACTGCCTTATATTTACTATATATCATTACTACATGCTTACTGGGCGACTCTGGCCACATAATAAAGGTACCATTCCGTAGCCGACCGCAGACAGCAACAGCAGGCGACGTGTCGTCGCGTTGTGTCGCGACGACACGTCGCTGCGGTCATGATTCCGAACCCGCTGCAGGCGGCAGCAGCACGTGTTCCACTCTGTTGCGAAAGTCCTGTGGGTACTCTATTTATGTAAACAAAATAGGTACTATATATATAAAGATATATATATACCCATTTATCGCTTTTATTTAAATCCTTCCTATATTTTTTACAAAAATTTTATTTTGTCACACTGTTTGAATAATTATTGTGAGATGCATCGTACAGTCCGGGATATTGGGCCACCTGGTTTATAAGTTTCTCTTCCACGGAATCGGTGAAACTCATTTTTTTGAGAAAAATTCAACGTGTCGCTCGGCACTACTGATCTGCGGTCGGACGACATGTCGTCTGCCGCTCCTTCAAACGACGTGTCGCTAGCTACGGAAGGTATTTCATAGAACTACATAGAAACCAGTCGTGACGCGACGACACGTCGCCTGCCGCTGCTGCGTGCGGTCGGCTACGGAATTGTACCTTAATGCTTGTAGATCTAAGTTAAAGAAATAATTTTTATTTATTTATATCATCTCATGGGTGCTGTAAGAGCCGATAGAGGGAGTTGAAACAAGAGATAGTAGTAAGGTATGGATTTGACCCATCTAGTTATGTAACTCAATATTGTTATAATGAATGGAGTAAAAATAGCTGAATAACGTGTACTTTATCTAATAAAAGTGGTACTTTTCTAAGCAATACAAAAATAGCTTTAAATGAAAAATGATTGTTCCCGAAAATAATTATATCGGATTAAAAAAAAATTATAACAAAATAAAAATACTGTGACTTATTTTTATTTATAGCTCTCAAGTAATATCAAATGATATAAAACATATGAAAGTAATGAGTACATTGAAAAAAGTCTCGTTCTCTTTTAAGAATTATTTTTAGGGTGTCTGGCAGTTTTTTTCGCCACCGAAATGATCTGCAATCGATATACCGCATCTTCCTGAAAATAATAAAAAGTAAAAACTGCACTTGCCAACCCATCCATCCAGCGTGGAGGTTCAATTACTAGATAGTTAAATTATTAAAAGTTCACAATTAATATGCTATTGGTTGATCTTGTATTACGTTTGATTTGTTGTTGATAACATTTTTAAAAAATCTTGGATAAAGCGGGAAATATATTGTATTCAGAATCAATCTGGTTAAATTCATTAGTAAGTATACAGTATTTAATGCGTGTGCATTTGATTTTTTTCTATATATTAGCGTTATTATCTGTGGAAGTTGTTTAATTGATTTTTTGAACTATTTTTGTTTTTAAAAATAGTATGTTTAGATATTTTTGGTTACGACTGTACTTGAGTTGTGTGATGAGCCAGTTTCTCCAAATTGTAAAAAGGAAAAAGTCAACTTTTTCAGTGGTAAACTGCGTACATTTCAACCGTACTCGAAACCAGGCCAAAACCATACTTTATTTATTGTAAGAACCCGCACACATGTGCATCTAAAACCATTTGCCACCAACAACATGGTTTTAGGTGCATATGATATAGTAGTAGTATAAAGAAAGAAAAGAGAAACATGTGTGCGTGAGTGCGTGTCAAGAAGTTGAACAAGGTTTCGGAGTCACGTGAAATGTACACAGCATTTCGTCCATTTTCTTTGTCGGATGGCAGAAGGAGAAAAGTAAATTATATTTTTTTGTGTTTTAGTGCAGTCTGAGACCACTAGATTCTTTAGAATGACAAATGGAATCACATCATGTAAAGGCATAATAACTATGGCAAGGAAAAGATTTAGTTTTTTTTTTTAACATATAGATTTCCTTGCGGTCAAATGTTTGGACCAACACACAAACTTTATACAAACGGGCCAAAGGTGTACGGTATGGTGTTATAGGAATCTAGTTAGTTGTAAACAAAAGGCAGGGTTGATTATTTGTTTTTATATTTATATTTTTATGTAATTCTGTTGGTATAGTTCAGTTGGTATAGTTAGTTGTCGACTGGTGTACGCGATGTATTGATTCAATAAAAATGGGCTAAAATAAAATGTTTTATATGATTAAAAATAAATAATGTATTACCTAGCTAATATGTCATTTTATTTATAAATCCTATGCCTTTTTAATACAACTTAAATTACGAAATTTAAAAACCATCGAAACAAAAAGAGCTGATGATCTTCAAACTGCTGAACAGATTTTCTTGAAACATAGCTAATAACACTCGATTAAAAGTTAAGACACCTATAAAAAAGACAGATACACATATAGACACTACAAACTTATAACGCCTCTCTGTTTTGTCGTTGTCGGACAATTTTATCCTAGTTCATTAGACGTGGATTTAAATTTATATTCATACAAAAAGTCTGTCTAAATCAAATTTTATTTACTGTGTTTATTATATCCACCGGTGTGGATAAAACTAAGCGAGGGGATAAACATTTTCTCCTTTCCCCGGGGATAAAATGTCTCCTGCCCATGCTAGCCCTGTAGGTGGATACTCTTACCTTTTGCCGTAGCAGCGCGTGTACTGCTGCGGTGCGGTCTGAAGAATACATAGTGAGCCATTATAATAAAGCTGGCTTCACTATGAGATATAATATATCCCGAAATATAAATTATATCCCGCGATTAGCATTCACACTGGGAGATATATCTTTTAACCAGTGTGCGTTCGTCATTGGATTACCCTCTGTACCCCGCACACGGAACACCGCGGGCTACGGGGGGCGAAATATAATATGAAAATATCGCTCGGTCGATCGAAAAAATCCTCCGATGTGACGACGCATCTATATGCATATTTACGTGAAGTTGGCTGCAGATATCCATGGTATGTATTTGCCGCTAATCCTCAGGTGGACTGAAGTTCGTTTGTAACTTCATTTTTATTTTAAAAAAAAAACCCTTTCAAATTGACATGCATGATTCCTCGTTTCCCTGCACCCCCGAGCAAACTAGCTGTACCCGCGACTTCGCCCGCGTGTAATTTAGGGTTTTAATTATATTGCGCGGAACCCTAATTATTTTTGTAAAATACAGGTATCCTAAGTTACTCCTTATAACATTAGCTATCAGCCAGTGTAAGTCCCGTCAAAACCAATCAAACCATTTTGGAGAATAGCCGGAACTAACAGACAATTTTTTTACAATAAATTTTGTTTTGTTATAAATATAATATTGTTGTGTGTTTCCAAGTGTAGTGGTGTTGGGAATAGTGGTGCTGGGATTAGTGCTGACGGGGGCAATGCACGCAGTTGAGGGCGGGCGGGAACCTCCCGCGGAAGGTGCTCTACAAACTCGGTGTGTCTTTCTCTTCAAAAACTTGCAGTGTTACTTACATATGCATTTAGTAAAAACCTGTTATTTTGACATTAGGGTAAGGTGGGGCACAGTGTTACAAAAAAAAATAAACGGCAATGTAGGGACGAAAATATTAATTTAATCAACTTTTAACTGCCATGGATATTAACTTTAATAATCTCTTCTTACTTATAATTATTTAAACTTAACTATTATTAGCAACAACCTACTTAAAATGGCACTTTAATTAGATCAGTCGATTGTAACAACGAGCCCCGCATCTGGGGTACTCTGTTACATGATAAGGGGCACAATGTTACAACATTAAAATAATAGAAAACAATCAATGTCGGTAATTGTTTTCTGGGGAACGCCATTGCCGGAGGTAGTGATGATCCTGTTGCAGATACTGCACAACACGTAGTAACCAGTGTTCCTCTTTCGGCGCGTTTCTTTATTCAGCTGTTTAGCTCTCTTTGCTGGAATATTTTTTTAGCTTTTTGGACAGTACTTGTTCCAGTGTCATCCGAACAGTAAATTCTGCTACCGTCTGCGAAACTAGGGCATCGCCGCATAAGATCTTCCAAATTGCTGAAGAATATATTCACGCTGTGGCGATTGAATGATGTTGCACGGCGTCAAGCTGCAAGGTTGCGGTTTTCTCAACGTTAAATCTGCATGCCGTGTTCTAAACTATAATATAATATAATCCGTATCCATATTACCAATCAACTCCTACCATCTTTTTATCATTTGCTGCCTTTCGAAGACTCATCCCATTTTCAACCATCACAATTGCTTCTCTCGTATCATTTTCAGTATGGAGTCCGTAATCTGTCTTCCTCTTACGATTTCGCACAATTTTTTATAGACCTTAAAAAACAAGAATTAGCTCATTGAGGCTCATTGTTATAGTGTCACACAGTGCCCCGTAACATAGTGCCCCAGGCGAAGCAATCAGAAAAATAAATTCAAATGAGCCTTTTACGTTATATTTATAAAAAACTATATAACGATAATTAGCCGCTAAATATACAATAAACAGAAAAAAATAACAATCACTTACCTAAATGCAAAACCTCAGAGAAAAAATAGAAAACTTTAAAGTGATTTTTTCACGTTTTATCACCCAAATTCAATTTTTGTTAGATAACTCTCCAACGCGGTACATTCTGGGGCAACGACAACTGTATTAAGATTGCTACGTATGCGCTTGTCGAAACTGTATACCAATATTAAAAAAATTAAAGACAGAGACGGAGATATGTGCATTGTAACAGTGTACCCCGTGTAACACTGTGCCCCACCTTACCCTACAAACGGGCACGTCAATTTTATTTATTTGTGTAGATAAATAATGTGCCGGACAGGCGTAACTCTCCGGAGTAAATGTTGTCGAAGATACTCCGCGAGTCGCTCACGTCCTCCACCTATAGGTTCCGGAGGATACTTTCACTGCCGTCGCTGTGTGTGCTGCTGGAAAACTGTGGACTGAGGTTCAAAATTAAAATGCACGATTTATAAATTAAAATAGCAAGGGAGTGGCCAGCGGTTCGACTGATTGATTAGTCGCAAAATTTTATAATTATTATTTATTGACCACGGTTGTTGAACACGGTTGTTCAACTACGGTTGTTCACTATTGGTTGGTCACTATATATTTCAAAAGATTTAATTAAAATGTGCCGTAGTATTAAAATTTCTATAGGTAATTGCTGGTTTTCTAACATTACTGACTAGCAGCTATTAATCAACTAAAACTAGTTGATTTTATCACTTGTGTAACTGCGAATATCAGTTACCACTTTTTTCGGCTAGCTAACACTTTTTCACTATATGTAACTGCGTATTTTCAGTTAGCACTTTTTTCGACTAGCTAACACTTTTTTACTAATGGTGCGAACGGCGAAGGAGGCCGCCGCCCCGTCGCCCCTTCATACCCCGTTGCGCCCCGCGCAGCCAGCACACCGGCAGCAGATCACGCGATGTCGCCGACCAATCAGCGCGCGGCATCGTCTTACGACGCTACTCACATACTGAGACGCTCTCTTGCGGAATATAAGAAGGGCATTTTGGTCTGTGAGGTGTTCATTTCGGAAGCGGCACTCGAAGACAACAAGGGAAGAAACCTCAAGAGAAGACACCTCAAGAGAAATCAAGAGATACTCCTTTGAAGATAGAAGAGTGAAGACTCCCCTCTCTGTATATAGTTTATTAGTGCCGCATTTGTAAATAGTTGAATACAGTATAGTTCTACAGTACCATCTTTTCTTTGAGCAGTAAGCCCCCTAGCGTAGTAATTAATCAGTCAGTCATACAGTCCACTTGCAATAGTTAAATACATACAGTCCACTTCAATCCCTTGTAACTATATGCAACTGTGAATTTTCAGTTGCCACGTTTTTCGGCTAGCTAACACTTTTTTACTATATGCAACTGCGAATTTTCAGTTGCCACTTTTTTCGGCTAGCTAACACTTTTTTACTATATGCACCTGCGAATTTTCAGTTGCCAGTTTTTTCGGCTATGTGTAACCGCGAATTTCAGTTACGACCTTTTTCGGCTAGCTAACACTTTCTAATTCACTATTACTGTTCACTATGTTCTGCTACTAGTCACTTCAGCTACTACCGGATACTACTGCTTGTCACTGGTAGTTCTTCACACTACTACTGGATGCCACTGGTAGTTCTTCACACTACAACGTTATTGGGTTTCGCGCCCATAAGGTAGACTTCGGCTATACTGTATAGTGAGCCGCTTGCCATTTTCCGTTTTGCTTCTTTATTTTACAACATTTTCACTATGTAATTCGCATAATTTACAATATTTTCTATACAAAACTAATTTCTACACTAACATGCTATACATCATTAAATCGGCATTTTGGTCCTTTATCAGTATATGATAAAGGTTATTCAATATATTTACATTTTAAGAAGTTATTATACGAAATGTCCTAAATTTTCATAATAAATGGGTACATTAATTCTTTAATTTTTTTATAACTATCAAATGCGTTTAATTATACAAATTATTTCTTCACTATCGTAATCTATATACCATATGCTAACTAAATGTCATATTTACAACTCTTTTAGAACACAAAAATATTCTCATTATTTTTAGTATAAACTATTGCGCAGTTAATTAAATTTCTAGAAAGTCCTACGATATGACGCGCTGTGATTGGTTGATTTTTTCTTAAATGATTAAAGTTGTTTATATCAACTATTATTAAAACGACATTCTATACAAATATATTAAGAGTTGTAAACACATTGTAAAACCATATTAATACACAATCTGCTCGATTTCGTTGGTAATTACACTTTTTATACAAAACAATATTCTTTCATCACTTTGTTTCTTAAAGTCGGGCCGTAGCGAACAAATAAGGCTTCTACTTTTATTTTGAAATAAAATAAAACAAAAAATGTTATTTATGGGCAACAACTACCGAGTACGCGCGCTCCTCTGTGTGCAATACAATTCACAATGTTTTTGCCGACCGATCAATCCTTTTAAAATAATGTTAATTTTAAATTACCACGCATTTTAAATTAAAAACATAAAAATGACAGTGGACTGTAACCAAATTTGGCAGATTATTGCAAAATAATAAGAATAAGCCTCAGTCTAAGAATATGTCACCATTATCTTATAAAAACATGAATATCCAATTAGATGACGAAGATTAACTTACGGACCAAACACGTGAAAGAATGTTCCCCGTACCCAACCCGCGCCCTTGTACTTCACCAAAGAGATATACGAACTCCCACATATACTTATTGAGGGGTGCGTAGTACTAAATAGTTGGCACTTTTGGCAACGCCAGTATCACAGTGTTATGTTCTATTCTCAGGAAGATGACGATGGGCCATCTTCCTGTATATACTTATTATACTCTTTGGGGCCATCTCCTAGATCAGTTTCCCTCTGTCACCTTTTACGAATGACACGGGATGATATGGGGTTGTATTAGTGGATTCCTTGCGCCGCAATTACGCGGCAATACAAATACATTATATTAATATTATATATTTACAATTAAAAATAAATACAAGTTGTAAAAGAATATATTACACGTGCATATTGAGTTTTTATAAACATGAGGTTATCTTATTTTTATGTAATAATTTATCCCACCAAATCATCAAAATTGAATACACCTTCGAGATTAATAGCACTTCGTTGTGGCGCTAAGTAGTTTTTTTTGTTACGAAGTATTTTTCTTAACTCCCGTTCTGAAAATCTGTCTTCCTCATTTCGTGGCATAGTTAAAAACATCATTCCATTTTCATCAAACAAATTTTCGAACGAGCTCACTTGACGTTCATTTTTTGGCGACAAATATGAACTGTCATCGTTTTTTAAGTCTTTTCGGAAGTTATAGTTGTCGTAAAATGGATTGAACCGCTCTTTTTTATGAAACTGTAGCGGTGTATCACGAAAATTAACTTTTAACGGATAGCCAAGTTTCACTCTATTATATCCTCGTGGCAGAAGACTGGTGTATGTGATGGTTACTGAAATGGTAATAGAAATCACAGATTTTAAAATCGAATACATATTGAAATACTTAATTACAAAAAGATTTGTATGGAATTTTCAAATATACTAAGGTTTATCACTTTCTTTGTTTCTTTCTTTTTTCTCTTTTTTTTAAGTTACCTCTACAATATAATTTTCTCCTTTAGGCCGGCCACATACATACGGAATTCCGTTTCGTGATTCCGTTTCGGAATCCCCAATCGGGATTCCGTGAATACATCACACACACTCATTTTTCCGTAGGTAATTTCTCCGATTCGAGATTCCGTATGACCGCCTGTGCGTTCAGGATCCCGAACGGAAGAAAGCCGCTCCGAACGCACGTCTTCCATAGATTTTGTACGAGTCGCAACACACATACGTAAATTTCGTACGGAATGCGCTCAGTGTTCGTCGCACGACCGAAGCGAGTAGGTGTATATATGTATGTTTTTACATTTAATCTTGGAGGTGTTTAGCTTTTCGTAACCTTTCATCTTATTTTATTTAATAATTCGTTGAAAAAATTTACATACATAAATGTTTAAAAAATATCTCTGGATAGATAGATCTTTTTACATAATATTGACTATATTGCAAGCTTAGGGTGATAAGGGGATGCACCTAGTAAGAATGATACAGCAACAATGGAATCGCAATTAGAAAATCGTCGTCATTATTCGCTGGCAGAATGTCTGGACTCAATGGCTAACGTCTCTCAACTGACCCTTGTTATTCCGAACGGAAAAAAAACGTATGTGTGTGATTAAGGCCGGCCACATACATATGGAATTCCGTTTCGGAATCCCGAATCGGGATTCCGTTAATACATCACACACACACGTTTTTTTCCGTTCGGAATAACAAGGGTCAGTTGAGAGACGTTAGCCATTGAGTCTAGACATTCTGCCAGCGAATACTGATGACGATTTTGTGGTTGCGATTCCATTGTTCTTACTAGGTGCATCCCCTTATCACCCTAAGCTTGCAATATAGTCAATACTATGTAAAAATATCTATCTATCCAGAGATATTTTTTAAATATTTATGTATGTAAATTCTTTCGACGAATTATTAAATAAAATAAGATGAAAGGTTACGAAAAGCTATACACCTACAAGATTAAATGTAAAAACATACATAAACACACCTACTTGCTTCGGTCGTGCGACGAACACTGATCACTGAGCGCGTTCCGTACGGAATTTACGTATGTGTATTGCGACTCGTACAAAGTCTATGGAAGACGTGCGTTTGGAGCGGCTTTTTTCTGTTCGGGATCCCGAACGCACCGGCGGTCATACGGAATCTCGAATCGGAGTAATTCCGTACGGGAAAATAACGTACGTGTGTGGCGGGTCATATATTTTATATGGACTTGCTGCGTTCGAAACGGAATCACGAAACGGAATTCCGTATGTGGCCGGCCGTATTCACGGAATTCCGAATGGGTCGGCCACACACATACGGAATCCCGTTTTGCCCGCAAAATTTCGAACCGAAAACTACCGTACGTGTGTGGCGAGTCATAGATTTTATATGAACTTGCTGCGTTCGGAATCTCGAATCGGAATATCGAAACGGAATTCCGTATGTATGTGGCGGGCCTATAAGGGCAAACATCCAGACCCAGAACAATTATTTGTAGGCACTTGTTTCATACATACATTGGGATTCGAACCCGCGGTCCTTAGGCGCTATAATTCATTGCTAAGCCTGATCTTTGTGTGTTATAAATTTGTAAACTGTACAAATACACCATAAACACGTTTCGTCACACTTGATGCATAGATTGACGATCATATTATTTCTATAGTGTAAGAGTAACAAGCGAGCACACAGTCCACCTGCCAGTGGTTGTTGAGGCATGGGCCATAATGCACCTGATGTTACGATGATGTTGTAGAACTGTTAATCCAGGTTATGCCGAACGTCCAAATCCGTTTGTGTGATTAACATCCAAATATCTTCACAAACGTTTATATAAATAATATTAGTACTCGTATGAATAACAAGATCATTTTGTATAATAAGAAGTATAGTTGGATGAATTCAATATTACCTTCAAGAATACATAATGCAGAGAGTAAAAAAAGTTTAGAGCAGTCCAATAAAATTATAATTTGTACTGTATTTTATTTAATACGGCATCCTTCTCATATTGTGCTGAACGATTATGCATTAAAAATGTTTACATATGATAATATAAGTATGAATTAATTATTTATTACATAGTCTATGCAGCACATTTAATGTGAATTATTCGACCGGATCTATACAGTAACGAAGAATTGGACGTCTTTAGTGACATTTACGATTTTTTTTTATGTCAACTATGAGACTTGGGCAATCTTGTAGAAAATTTATTAATATTAATATTGCCTAAAGACCAAAGCACGCCAATGAAGAAGCCACTTAGGAATCTTCATCATCATCATTCACAAGTCCATTGGTCTTTCTCATAAATTGCCAAATAGGCTGGATATTTGCCGTAATTGTAAATACATTGCCGACTTGATATGCATGCATTTTCTATGCTCTGGCTTTAATGATGACGATATTTTCCTGCGGCTTGTTACGGCGACAGATTCCAGTGGCTTCGCAAATAAACAAACAGTCGCTCTCTGCGCTCTGCGATCTGTGCGATCGTCTTTATATAACTGTATTTGTAGTAACCCTAACTAAGAATTTTATTTATGTTAATAATAATATATATATATAGACATATATATTTTAGGATTAGGGTGACAAACGAGCACACAGTCCACCTGATGGTAAGTAGTTGCTGTGGCCCATAGATATCTTCATCTATCCTCGACTACAAATCAAAATGCAGATGCGTTGTCACCCCTGAGGACTAAGATAGAATGCCTCGTTTTTGGTAAAACGGGTCTCCGGTTCTCTACACTCACCTATATAGGGTATTTTTGGAACGCTCCCGAAAACTAAGACAAGCGACAACACCAAGTATACCTTTGATCATGGGTCACAAATAAATTCGATCCTGATGAAAAAAAAATCATCTTTTTACAACGTTTTATTAGCTTTATTCACGCGCCATCATGTTAGTACAGCTAAATGAAACGATAATTTCATAAAAAATATCATGATAATAATGAAACATAAAACCAGCAGTGGAATTACTGAATTGATATCACCTGATCAAAGGTCAATGTACGCGCGAACGCAAATTCAGTGAGACACAAAAAATAACAACCCGCAACTCTTGAGTAATGATTTTAAAGGGGATATCATACAAGACTTACTACGATAATAATTAAAAATTTAAAATTTTGTACAACCGACTTTAATATAAATAATTAAGGATAACTCAAAAACTATTGGTCTGACCTCGATCAAATTTATATGGGACCACATGTGAAACACCAGCTCTTAATAATAAGATATAAGCTCTTAATAATAAGATATAGAATAATAAGAAAAGAATAATTGAAATTTAAGTAATCGATACAAATATTGTTAAAGATGACGTAGCAACTGGTTAAATAAGTCTTTTCTTTTATGTTGAATTTGTATAAGTCTTTTCTACTAAAAAAATGTCATCTGTGATCAACAGTTACGTCTAAAATTCTTACGATAATTTCTAAAATATTGATATTTAATAATTAAAAAAAAAATTAGTAGATGCGCCTTCTTATCATGAGTCGAATGGTATATTTAACTCATTTATTCAAAAATTGTTAGATGCGCCCTTTTTTCTTATGACCGCAGCATTGTTTCGTACCGAGCTAGATACAGGTCGACAGCGGAGGGAATGTGGGTACAGTCGCGTTCTAAAGTACTACATGGTATTGGGCTCTTGTTTTATAATATTATAGTAATAAATTGTTTTATTGTAGAATCATACTAGGTGTTTTACTTAGAACTTTGGAAGAGGTGGGAATTAAAAATGGTTAATGTTTACTTGAGCATTATTTGTAATTTCTATCGTAAAATATAAAGCAGTTTGTAACAAGAAAACTTAAGCTGTCCATTATGACGTCTTGGGCCACATGGAAGCCAGATGTTGATGGTGTGTTGGTGTTACTGGATGCTACTTCATCATCACTTTCATCTTCGCTTGAGCTTCCGTCATCAGGTCGATCACATGGTAATTTTTCCGGTATTCTTCCTCAACACTTTTAATTTTACTGCACAATTTTTCCCATTCACCTTCTCATTTACCTTTTCGTTCACTAGTTTAGTCATAAAACAATAGATATAAATAATTTTTCTTTCCTTCATTTTTAAAACATCGTCGCGAGTCGCAAAGTAAGCTGTGTATGCGACTGTATTTTCGGAGCGTACAAAGCGCGGGAACCAATAGCATGCAGGCACAGTAATACTGGCGGATTGTTCCCCCGTCGCGCCCCCTTCGTACCAATATGTGATAAATCGCTCAGTGCCCAAGTTCAAGGCCAGCGTTCTTTTTTCACCGTTCGTGCGTACATTAACCTCTAATAGTCAGGTGATATCAATTCAGTTTCCACTGCTGGTTTTATGTTTCAGTATTTTCATAGATTGTTTAATGAAATTATCGTTTCATTTAGCTGTACTAATATGATGGCGCGTGAATAAAGCTAATAAAATGTTGTAAAAATATGATTTTTTTTTCATCAGGATCAAATTTATTTGTGACCCATGATCAAAGGTATACTTGGTGCTGTCGCCTGTCTTAGTTTTCGGGAGCGTTCCAAAAATACCCTGTATGAAACACAGCAGCGATAACCCGCTAATACATATAATCACAATGCAGCTTCATTACGGTTGTAGCACAATTGGGTCGGCTTGGCCGGGGAAGGACCACGCACTCTTACCGGCGTAAAATAGCAGCATAATTCACACGGTACACGGGTAATCTGTATTTTACGGTAGCCAACATAAAAAAACCATACGTATAAAATTAAAAAACATAACTTACTTAAAGAAACCAACAACAATCCCGCCAAAACAACCTCCGCCATTTTCCTTTTTAATCAATACGAACTCATCTCATAAAGCTTGATAAATGGATTGCTTTTTAATTAAAATCGTAATTACAGTATGCTCAATGAAGTCAGAAATAACTTAAGTAATTAAATTGCTTTTAGGTATAATGAAAATGTGACATTGGAATTTTGAACAGTATATATTTTGGTTTATCCAATGTCGAATGAAGTTTAAATGCTATTCAAGCTGGCAGATTTGGTTCTGCGTATCTGTGTGTGTGACTTCTGATCATGTAGTCTCGGGTTCGAATCCCAGGTCGGGTCAAAATCAGTTCTTGGGGTTTTCTGTAAAGAATTTCTCAGTAGTTGCCCGTAGTCAAGAAATTGGCTGTGTTTCACCCCAACGGCAAAAAGTGTAAGATTTTTTCGTCACTACCCCTTGTGTCACAGTGTATTTTATTTTAAATGACGCTTCATTTTAATAGACGCTAGTAATTCATTTATTTGTATTTGTTAATCAATAATATGATACGTTTATCAATAATAAGTTATTAGAAGCATCAGTAGCCTAATTAATGGGGCGCGGACCGCGAAATCGAAAGGTCGGGGGTTCGTTTTCGCCATTCTACTACTGTCGTGAACCACTTTGAACACATGCATTTTAAACTTAGCAGAGGAGGTTTAAGGGAATATTAGTAGCATAACTAATATTTTAAAAAAATCTATGAAAGGAACTTCGTTCCAATTGAGTGTTCCACGACACTTACACATGTTTTATATATCATGCACCAGTATCGCTTAACTACAATCCCATATGATGGTAAGTGGTGATGTAGCCTAAGATTGTGAAGCGCACTGACTTAACAAAAGCCTATTCAGTCTTGCCTTGAAAACACCCACACTGTAACCGGATGGAAAGACAGATGCTGGCAACTTATTTCACTCCTTTGCTGTACGCATGATGAACGATGTAGCAAACCGTTTGGTTCGAATGCGTGATATGTCAACAACGAGACCGGCCGAACGTCTGGTTGTCCGATGGTGGAAGAGAGAGGCAGGAATTAATTATCCATAACATAACAAAGTTATAAATTAAATCACACACTAATAAAATATATTTATATATTTATCTAAATTATTACATGACATTTTTATATTTACTAAAATTCGATAAAATACTTAAAAGAGCTGAATTTCCAATCATCAGACAAAAGTTATCCGTCGAACAAATTATAACCTGACTGAATATAAATGTGCAACAATTAAACCATTTTTTCGCACAACTGTAATTTTTAATTTGTTCATGTTGTATTGAACGTCTCGAATGCGAAACGGAGAGGTAGGAGTTAGTAATAGAAGGAAGTAATATATTGGGAAGCCTTATTGTCGACTTACAAGGTCATGATACACGTTCTCAACAGATTCGGTAATAATTTTTTATACCGCGCCAATACATGAAAATAAGTGCCAAAGCAGCTCAGGGCCTAAGCCTTCGCTCTAAATTTGAAACTCACATAAGAAATTGTTAATTTCAATTTTAAGCGCTGATTTAGCACGTGCTCGTCGGGAAGGAAACATCACGAAAAACGTGCAGTTCGAAGAAATAAGAAAAAAATCGAAGACGTGAAGTTTGCCAACACGCATTGGGGCAGCGCGTCGGACATTTCCTTGGCCTAAAACCCTCTCAGAAGTGAGAGGAGGCTTGTGCCCAGCAGTGGGACGTATATAGGTTGTATAACTAACTCACTTTAACTAATACATTAAATAAAGCACATTAATATTAAGATGAAACTAATGAATAAAAATGATTTATTAAGTCTTGCAATACGTATTTTATTCTTTGAATATAATTTAATCTGAAGATAGATAAATCGGCCCTAAAACATTTTAGCAGTTGCCAACTAGTGACGTCCCAAACACCAGGTAACCGTAACATGTTATTAATGGGCGCCTTTTGTTACAAGAATAACATTCACAAACTGTGAAACTTATGTTAAATAACTTTTTGCATAATTTTTTTTTCATATTTGCTAGTTGTGTCCGCGACACAACAACAAAGAGGTTTTTATGTTACCTTAGAGCTTGCAAACAGCCAACAACAATAATTTTTCGTCTTTTTTTTTCTTTTTTTTTCTTTCAGCTGGACGGTACACTTCTGTTTTGCCTAACATTTTGTAACTAATGGTTTGAACAAATTCAGTCGGCGGCGCCTTGGTTATTGCTCTAATACAAACGAGTGTTTTCTAAAATTATTAATGCAAAGAATCTTTCGTCTTACCTATCAAACTACTATTCTATCATCATCAGCAAGATAACTGTCCGCTTCTGATCATAGGCCAATCCTATCTTAAAGAGAACTATCCTATAGATGAATAAGTAAGAAATATTTACAGTCATTGTCATGCTTGGCATACAAATAGACGATCTTTGATCTTCCTTCATGCGCTGATGTCGACTAAGCCCGGTGTACGAAAGTAAGGCCGGACGGTATTCATAAATAATTTAGAGTTTAAACTCAAATTTCACTATGACAAAATTTAAATCTACACATTGATCATTGTCGCCGTTCGGCTTTTGTTATCTATATATTTAGATCTCCCATGTGCGTCATCTGTCCTAACCTAACTACACGACAGCCACATTAAGGACAGTATTCAGTTAGGACAAAACATTTGCAAATGATTAATATTTACGATGAAGGCAGCGTAAAGTGTGGACGCATCTCTACATAGGTGTTGCTAATGCTAAAAATTAAAACAAATCAAAAATAAACTCTTGTCTGGGGTTTTGGCGGGAACTTCCGACGGCAGATTGCTTGCACCTGTATTATTGCTTAATGAATGGTTTCAAGTGTATGTTTTGATACGTAAAAGTGGTGCGATTTTGTATACATATTAAATGTCTGCGCATGTGAACTATTAGTGGGAACGTTCAATCAAGCTATTTCATGGTGATGTGAACCTCGGGTTATTGTGTCAGCTTATGCACATTGAAATATTATTGTCACCGACTGTCTGCTGGCTCCAATTGCCGTCATAATTTCCCATAAACTTCGTGTGGTGCGTAATCACATATGAAGAGGTTTTTGAACAAATTACTTTAAAAGATATCATCATAATTCTTGACATTGTACAACCGTACGAGTCCATTACTTAAGAAAGAAAAAATATGTGGCCAGTAATATTTAAAATTAACGAAGTTTTTTTTTTGAAGTCTGGGGAATGAAAGCCGGTAGATCAGATCTTCGAACAGAAAGGTTAATGAAAAATATTCTCTCGATAGATTTTTATCAATAAAGAGACAAAAATAGAATAGTATATTTATAACATCATAATATATTTATTTGTAAAATATGAAAGTAATAATTAAATAATATAGTAATGTAACATTAATCAACTTATTTTTACATGTAAGTGAAAATAAGTTTAGTAAAAGAAACTTATATTACCTGACATGATGAAATTTTAAAATTTTTTTTTCAGGTTATAACAAAATGCGTGAGACCGCATAAAGTTAATACCAATTATTGTAATAAAAATAGTTCGTCAAATGCATATATAATTTAAGTGTTTTCTACACACTACAATACGTACTTAATATCTGCTTGAAGAGCGCAATGCGAAGCTAAATTGCCAGTTTTACAGTCCTATGCTCACCGTGCGAGCGTAGTATTTGGGCTAAGTCTAGACTTGATTTGAATAAAAAACACTTTTTCACCACAACGCTTAACATAAAATTTTACTAACAGCCATGTACAAAAGAACTTTACTATAATAAACTACCCTCAAATCTATAAAAATTTTTTTTTTCAAATATACAAATAACTAAATGTATGTTGTATGGTATGCTGCATCAGCTACGTGCGTCGTTGATTGTCTCCGGTACCTTTACCTCAAGACCGTCCAGTTCTTTCGTGAGGGTGATCTGACATCCGAGACGGGAGGTCTCTGTGAGACTGTAGGCCAGATCTAGCATATCTCGTTCTTCGTCGCTGGCTTCCTCGGGAAGTCTGAAATAGAACAAAAAAACGTTCAACTTACTTAATGTGCGTTGCGTTCGTCTTGTAGTTGTTAAAACCGTAGTTAGAAAACAAATTGTACACTTGATGGTAAGTGGCTCCTGCTGTCCATGGATGCATGCAGCCAACTTCAAACAAAACAAGCGACAGATGCGTTGCGTTGTCAATCTGAGCACTTTTATACGTGCTACGTACTTTTGCCTTTGACTTTTATACGTGGCAGAGCCATGCTGCACCTATTATGGTGCCGTATATTATGGTGCCGTATATTATGGTGCCGTATATTATGGTGCCGTATATTATGGTGCCGTATATTATGGTGCCGTATATTATGGTGCCGTATATTATGGTGCCGTATATTATGGTTATAGCACAATGCGTCGGCTGGACCGGGGAAGGACCACACTCTTACAAAATACCAGCGTAAAATAGCAGCTTAATGCTATGGTGAGGGTAAGAGAACTGGAGACCCTTTTTACCGGGGAACGAGGCATTTCATCTTAGTCTTTAGGTATTACCAAGCATCTGGATTTTTATTCTTAATCTAGAATTGATTTATATGTCTTTGAGCCACATCATCTATTTAGAATCAGGTGGACGGTGTGCTCGTCTGTCTTTCTTATTCTATAAAGAAAGGAATAAAATGGGATACCTCACAGACTGTACTTTATACTCGATCCCAGACCATTAAGACCTTAAACACACGAGTGCCAGCACTGCTGTTTGGCGGCAGAAATAGGTGAGACGGTGGTATCTACCCAGGTAGTCTTTTAGGCAGAAAATCATTCCTACGACCTAGTATCGTATCTTATCCATCCATACACTACTGCCTATAAAGTCCACTGCTGAACATAGGTTCTCGTCCAGACGGGGGGGGGGGGGGGGGGGGGATCAGATTTATTATTTTGAGTTGCTATCAGAAAGATGCTGCTGCCCATCTCCTGTTTCAGTTTCCCTCTGTAGCCTCTTACGACGCCCACGGATCGTTGGAGCAATTCTGGCATATGTGACGGCAGATATGTAAGGAATCGTTGGTGCGATTCTGGCCTGTGTTGGTGCACAGAGCCCCTCATGTGTTGTATCATATGTGGCTGTAGATATGTGGAGAGTAGTTGGTGCGATTCTGGCATATGTTTTTTTTTTTATATAGGAGAGGAGGCAAACGAGCGTGCGGCTCACCTGATGGTAAGTGACTACCGCCGCCCATGAACAACTGCAACACCAGGGGAATCGCAGATGCGTTGCCGGCCTTTTGAAAAGGAGTACGCTCTTTTCTTGAAGGTCCCTAAGTCGTATCGGTCCGGAAAAATCGCTGATGGTAATCGATTCCACAAGGAGGTCGTGCGAGGAAGAAAACATCTTCTAAATCGCACAGTGGTGGACCGCCAATCATCCAGATGGTGTGGATGGTATCGGGAGTTCTGCCGCGATGTGCGTTCGTGAAATTTGGCGGCTGAGATTAATCCGAACAATTCCTCAGAGCACTCCCCATGGTAGATGCGAAAGAAAATGCAAAGGGATGCAACATCCTTTCGCAGTGCCAATGAATCGAGCCGATCGGAAAGGGCTCGGTCGTCGACAATTCGAGCCGCTCTGCGTTGGATGCGGTCAAGTGGAAGGAGCTGGCACTGGGGAGCCCCTGCCCAGAGATGGGAACAGTATTCCATGTGAGGCCGAACTTGCGCCTTGTAAAGTAGCAGGCGGTGTGCCGGCATGAAATACTGTCCCGCTCTGCTGAGCACGCCAAGCTTTTTAGAGGCCAATTTGGCCTTCCCTTCCAAGTGACCACGAAACTGCACGTCACTCGATATGTCGACTCCGAGGATACCGATACTGGCTGAGGCAAGAAGGGGAGTGCCTTGAAACTGAGGAGATACGACAAAGGGGTTCTTTTTAGCGGTAAACGCGCAAACTTGTGTCTTCTGAGGATTAAATTGGACTAGATTTAGTCGCCCCCAATCCGAGACTTTGTTCAGCAAAGACTCGACTTCAGACACAAGTTTGTTCCGGTACTCAGCGATGTTTTCCCGAGAAATATTGGCACGACCGGTGTATAGAGCATCACCAGTGCTGTCATCCGCATAGCAATGAATGTTACCAGTTAGCAACATATCATTGATATGCAGAAGAAATAGCGTTGGTGATAGCACACAGCCTTGTGGAACACCAGCGTTAATAGGCTTGTAGTCAGAGCATGCACCGTCTACAACGACCTTGATGCTCCGATCTGCAAGGAAGCTGGTGATCCAATTGCACAATTTCTCGGGAAGCCCATAGGAAGGGAGCTTCGAAAGAAGCGCTTTGTGCCAAACCCGATCGAAGGCCTTCGCAATGTCCAGACTAACGGCCAACGCCTCCCTCTTGGACTCTACTGCCTGCGCCCATCTATGGGTCAGGTAGACCAGAAGATCACCAGCTGATCGACCCCGACGAAAACCGTATTGGCGGTCACTAATCAGCTGGTGATCCTCAAGGTACCGTATGAGCTGGCAGTTAATAATGGATTCCATTATTTTGGAGAACAAGGAGGTGATCGCGATAGGCCTATAGTTGGATGGGTCTGAGCGGTCGCCTTTTTTAGGGATCGGGTGGACAAAAGCTGTCTTCCATGAATTCGGGACTACGCCTTGGGAGTAGGAGTACCGGAAAAGACGCGTTAGGACCGGTGCCAACTCCGGAGCACACGTCCTCAGCACAATTGGGGGGATTCCGTCAGGCCCACTCGACTTCTAGATGTCCAGGGAGAGCAGTGCTTTGCGAACCGAGCGCTGTGAGAACAGCACATCTGGCATGGAGCACTCACACCGCGGGATGGTCGGCGGTGTTTTCCCCCCGTCATCAAGAGTCGAGTTGGACGCAAAAAGGGAGCCTAAAAGGTCGGCTTTGTCTTTTGCGTCATGGGCCAGTGAGTCATCCTCCCTGTGCAGAGATGGTAGTGATGGCTTACAGAAATTCCCTTGGACAGCCTTGGCGAGAGACCAGAATGCACGGGTTCCCGAAGGAAGGCGAACTAGTTTCTCGCCAATTCCGCCTATGTGCTCTGACTTTGCCTTGGCAATAACTCTTTTGAAGGACCTGGAGGCGAAGTTATACTTCTTTTTAAGTGTGCTGGTATTTACATCCCGAGTCGCCGAAGCCGCAGCCCAGGCTTGATAACACTCCTGCTTACTGCGTAATGCAGTCTTACAGGATCGACCAAACCAAGGCTGAGATCTGCCTCCGATGGGTACCACAGATGATGGAATAAATAGTTCCATTCCCTGTAGCACCACATCAGTGACAGAGTCAGCAACAACGCTGGGATCATCCGGCGAGAAGCAAACCCGCCCCCATGGGTAGGATGCAAAGAAGGACCGCATTCCGTCCCAATCCGCCGACCTGTAATGCCAAGCACAGCGGCAATCTGCAGAACGCAACCACACTCCGGATCAGACAATGGTCCGAAGAGCCGAGAGGGGCATCGACGGAAACCTGATATCCGTCCGGATGAGAGGTCAGCAGAAGGTCCAACAGGGAAGGTGTATGATCCTCCACATCTGGAATCCGCGTAGGCGAAGTAACCAGTTGTGTCAGACCATATGCCAAGGCAAAGTCATAAACAGATCTCCCCGCATGATCGGTTAGACGTGAACCGAGCCATTCGGCATGGTGGGCGTTAAAATCGCCAAGGATCACGATCTCTGCGGATGGGACCTGTTGTAGCAAGAAATCTGTAGCCATTTGGACGTGGTCGATGAGTCGGTCTGTTTCGGCATTACCGCTATGGGACCTATAGAGGCACCCGTAGACGCGCGGATGGTCGTCGCTGTCTACGCGTAGCCAAAGGATGGACAGGTCCGAACCTTCAAGATTGCCGAGGCGTCGAGAACAGATGTCCTCTCTGACATACACGCAAACTCCAGCCCGAGGCACAAAGGAATGCTCCAATTTGTACCCCGGGTATGAGAGATACGAAATATCAGCCGGAGAGGAAACCTGCGTCTCGGTCAGAAAGAGCAAGGCCGGCTTCGCCGTCTCGAGATGGTAGTGGACGGCGTTTAGGTTAGAGTGAAGTCCCCTGATGTTGCAGAAATTCACGGATAGCGTGGCAGGGGTCGCCTTGGTGTTCTTGCTCAGTTTGCCCCTAGCAGTAATGCTTTTGAGCGGAATTTTGCCCCCCCCCCCCCCCCAGAATACGCGGGGCAGCCTGAGCACCCACGCTCAGGATCGGAATAACATGGTCGTGGATGCTCAGCGAGGGATTCTCCAGGGGTGCTGGTACCCTCCTGGGGTAGTTCTTCGTGTAATTCCGCTACCATGTTGATGGGGGGGGGGGGGGAATTGGGCCTCCGGCCACCTGCACTCACCAGACGAGACGCAGAAGCAAAGCTTCTACTTCACGCCGGTATTCTGTGAGGTCCTGGTACCAACCCGGCTCGAGCCGGCCCATACATGCAACAGCAAAAACTGCTGCGTGGCTTTACCACCGTGTGACGGCAGATTGTAAAGAATCCTTGGTGCGATTCTGGTCTGTGTTGGTGCACAGATTTCAATGAAAGTTCCACGAGTTGAATATGCATTGCTTATGAATTGTAAAGAGTAAAAAATTGTTAAAATTACTTAAAATTAAAATTACTGTGTGGTAGTGGATATTCTTACACCGCCACTACACGGCAATGTATCTAATGAAGTAATTTAATATTTCAAGGCTGGATATAGATATTTATACATGGTAGAGCCATGCTGTAGCTATATTAGTATTATAGTTGTAGCACGAATGGGTTAGCTAGACAGGGGAAAGACCACGCTATCACAGAATACCAGCGTAAAATAAACGTAAATAATAAACGTAAATACCTACTCAAATGACTAGTATTGTTATCGCCTTGTTTATATGTGTGTGCAACTCCACAGAGTCAGTAATTCATTCTTGGGGCAATCAGATTCAGAAGTAAAATTTATTTTTAAAAAAAAAGTCCCGCTGGGTTTCTTGTTGGTTCTTCCCAGGACAGAGGATGTTTTTCGAACCAGTGGTAAAGTAAAAAATGACTTTCAATAAGAATCACTTGTAATCAATATTAGATAAAAAAAAATATTCTATTCTATCGATACTAACTCATATCGATAATTTTCATTATTTTTATGCGTATGAAGTGTTGCCAAAATATACATATTATTTTACGTCTGGTGTAAAAAGTCTGGATAATTTACGTGTGGTGTAAACCATATGGTTATACCACTATCTATCAGAAGCAATAAGATTTAGCCATAGTCGTCTATTGCACCACCCACGGGAAGAAATGGGGTGGTGGACGATTTACACCGTATAATACATGGGTTGCATGACACTTGCATGAGCATAACATGATGTGATATATTTTGGTGGTAAGACCTCTGTTCTCTGGTGGTAGGGCTCCGTTCCGCCTGGGTGTCTATATGGTTCGATAATTTGTAGAAGCTGATAATATAAAAATAAATTCGCGTCCATTCTGTTCGATGTAACAAATCCCGAGCCAACATAAGAAGTATAACTTCAGAAACTCACCTCTCGAAGTCCTCCGGCTTCAGTATCACGTGGCATGTGGAGCATGTGACGGTGCCTTCACAGGCGCCGAAGCCCTCAATGTTAAGGTCATTGTTCACAACTACGTCCAAAAGAGTGTCACCAACGTTGGCCACAGTCTCAAGACGCTTGCCGTCGTTTAAGACGAACGTAACTTTGACTCTGGTGAAAAAAAAAAGAAATGTATTGGTAACGGAAAGCATCTAAGATCTAAGTGTAAGTATTTAATCAACGGTGAAAGTAGAATTGGGTAATATCGCTTTTTCTGAATATCATATCGAAACTATATATCGATATTTGCTATCGGATTTCGAAACACTATATCTTCTGAAACTATATATTGACGCTATTATGCCGTTCTAGTATACCTCGAGATGAGATGAGTTTTAGTATACCTCGGGGAATCGTGGTCTGGTATTTTTTAAATTTTGTGCAACCTAGGCCCATGAGGGTAGTACTATTTATAGGGCGACGTAATATGAAAAGGGAACTTTTATTACAAAATTGATGAAGTGACAAACGAACTTGCAGACCACCTGATGGGAGTCAGGAAGTTAGCGGTGTCTGACCCCCGTGCCTCGAAAAGCACGTAAAGCAGTTGCTCCTGCGTCTGATCTCTTTTCGGTCGTGTCGGTTTACGGCCCCATCTGTTTATGAGAGTGAGGGAATAGAGAGTGCAACTGAGCTTGCGCATACACTTGGGCACTATAATCTTGTCCTGCGCCGATGCCTAGTCTCCGTTGGAGCTGGCCGCCGTGACCGATATTCGGTATGGAGGGCATTATTATTAAGTGGCCACTGCAGTCCATGGTCCACACCTGCAACCAATTTCAAACAAAAAAGGCTACAGTTGCGCTCACTCTGAGGACTAAGAAGGAATGCCTCACAGCCTGTATGAAGGAACGCCTCAAATGGAAACACAAAAGTGAAGGCACTTTTTGGCGGTAGAAAAAGGTAAGACGGTACCTAGTCGGCCTCATAAAAAGAAAAAGAGTCCTACCATCTAGTTTTATTCCAGAATTATTCCCTATCCATTTTTTTTGAAGGGTTTGCCTATTATGAGAACATGTTTATGACTTAAAGATATACAATAGTACCAGCCTGCCCATAGAATTGACATCAATTTTTTATTCGATTTAAATTAAATCAACGATTGCCAAAACTAACTGTTACAGCCGCATATCGAGTAGGTACGAGTAGTATCCGATATTTCTTATTCAGTTATTCAAACCCAAAAATAAAAACACTGACGAATAGATTGCATAGTTTCAAGTCGAAATGGATAACTTAAATGCTTTTATTTATTTATCTTCTCTTCATAGAATAAAGCAAATTCACTTCCCGCCATCTGTACGCTTAGATTTTTTAAACTACGCAACGGATTTTGATGCTATTTTCATCAATAGACAGAATGATTAAAGAGGAAGGTTTATATGTATAACAAATGCATATTATATATTATATAATTCTGTCCGTGTGTATGTGACTGAACTCCTAAACGGTTTTACCAATTTTGATGAAATTTTGTGTGTGATTGAGTTGGTTAGAGAATGGTTTACATTGACAATTGGACCAGGTAGGTGGCGTTGTTGTCGAGATCCATAAATGAACCGTGCGAAGTCGGGACGGATCGCTCGCTTTTTTTTTTGTAGGATAGGGTGACAAACGAGCACACAGTCCACCTGATGGTAAATGGTTGCTGTGGCCCATAGACATCTACATTTATCCTCAATAAAGAATCAAAATGCAGATACGTCACCCGTGAAGACTAAGATGGAATGCCTCTTTTCCAGTAAAATGGGTCTCCAGTTCTCTACACTCACCATACGAAACACAGCAGTATCAAGCTGCCATTTTACGCTGGTATTCTGTGAGAGCGCGGTCCTTACCCGGTCGAGCCGACCCATTTGTGCTAGAACTATACTACTAATATAGCTGCAGCATGGCTCTACCACGTAAAAATTTATTTATAAAAAGTAAAGTTTTTTTATTTATGAAAACAGCTCACAAATATCCTACTGCTATGTACAGGCTTCCTCTCGTTCGTGAAAAGATTTGGGAACGTTTATGATAATTATAATGTCCTCATGACCGAGTTTTGGAGACGAGCCGTCTGAGCAGGAGAGCATTATTGTACACGCAAGTACAGGTGCACTCTTCGTTCCCTCACTCTCATAGTCCGACGGAACGGCAATCCGACACGACCGGAGAGAACACAGGCGCAGGATAGATGGCATTGTGTGCTTTCCGAAGTACGCAGGTGGAACACCTTCAACCCAACTTCTAGACTCGATGTTACTAATTAGAATTTCTTAACCGAAAAACCCAATGACTGCTTTTGAACCGAATCCCAGTTTCGAACCCTACACCAAGGAAGCTGTTTAAGAAAAATTTGGGCATTTATCGTCACTGCTGGTCTTGGTGCAAGAGATACGGTGTCAGCGAGAGCCGTGATAGCTCAAGAGCTAATCGGTTCCACTGCCTGGCCTACATATGGGACAATTCCATTTTTAGATACGTATAATCAGACCGAGCGGCAAATGTACTCGTATCTCTCGGTCATCTAGCTCGAACGTTCGGGCACAGCGTGACAGCAGTAGATCGTTAAAAATATATGCTTGAAATTTCTCGCAGCTCAGAGTTCATGGTAAATTGGTAGTTACGTCGCTTTTCGCATGAATCGAGAACTATGGGGGGCTACGCCACGTTGAGTGGCGTTGGGCTACCCTCCTCCAACTCTCTGCCCCCAAAAATCAGGTTTATATTTTCAAAAATATTACGAAAACATAACCTCAAAATGAGATTTTTAAAAATAAAACTAAGCACGTCCGGCAGGATATGGAAGTGGGTGGTGACTCTACAACTCCCCTCCCCCTCCCCCACCTCCAAATTCAGGCGACTTGATTCTAAACCTTACCCTCACCCTATCCTATAAATAAAAAAATATATACTACGCAACTTGTGTGACCCTCTTGGTTGGTTGGACGCCCTCCATAAATTTTCATAGATTAGAAACGGTGTCGCAATACCGAGGCGCTGTTTTGTCTACGCATATATTGTACGAGCTATAATCAAGCTTGTATTTTTCCAATCTGATGGTATTGGTACAATTTAAACCCTCATTACAACAGAGTTTTATTTGTACAATATTTTTAATCTAGTAAGTCTCTATGTTGCAATCTATTAACTCCATTTCATTCATCCATTACTGCCTATAAAAGTCCACCCCCATAGATTGGCTTACATGGGAGGATTTTGCCATAGTTGCCACGCTTGGCAAGCGGGTTGGCACCCGTATTTTTTTATTATTTCGAGTTGTTATCAGGAAGACGCTGCTGCCCACCACTTTCCATCAACTTCCCTCTGTCGCGTCTTATGAGACCCACTGGACGATATGGGATAGTAGATATTCTTACAAATTTGCATAGTAGATGTTTATGTAAGTTTGTTGTAATACATACCACAACCAGATATAACAATAAGAATAGAAATCGATTTCGATCGAATAAGAACATAAGAATAGAAATCGATTGCAGATTGTTTAGAATGGACTGAAATGTGATAATTTTATTAATTATGGTTAATTTTATTTATTTAATAAATTTGTTATTTTTTTTAACTGATTATTTTAACAGTTAAAATATATATTAACCATCTTTAATTCAAGGACAAGAGCCGATGAATGCCTCTCTGTAGCTAGCTACCCAAATTACCTAGTAAGTTTACAACAAAACCCTGCTCTCTGCTTAGCCTTTTACCATAATACGCAGTGGCCAATAAATGTATGTAGGTATAGATAAATATTTTATTGCAATACATTAAAATGGTATAATATTATCTTTATGCTATTGACTAGAATGACAGTCCTAAGCCTGTTCAAGTATGAAGGGAAATCAAATTTTATGTCAAATTTTAAGTTTATAATATTTTTTATCACACAACGTTACGACTCGAGCAAATATCGCCCGACTGAGACTGACTGCATTAACCTGTTTAAATTGCATCTATCAGTCTGACTGTTGACTGATTCAGTCAGTGACTGACTGTGATAACCATTCCATAAAGATAGATACAATGTAAACAACTTAGTAGTACTGATGACCGAATTGAACTAATAGAACTAATAGAACGAACTAGTTCACTGTCCGTAATGTACTAGTACAGAATGATCTTTAAAATGACCGACCAGGCACAAGACTACCTTCATAAACTTTATACAATCCAGATACCCAGAGTTTGTGTGCAAATGTGTTACATTGCTGAAATATCTAAAAAAAAAATGGTAAAAACTTCTATAGCCAAATAATACACTTTATTTGAAAACATGCAAAACAAACCAAAATTACAAAGTGCATACTAAAAGTTCTGCACTCTTGACTGACAATAGATATTTGACTTTAGAAAGTCATATTTTTTAAAACTTGGAAAATTCATGTATTAATTAAAATATTTTTGTCGAGAAGTCGCATGTAAATTGTTTATTATCAAAAGTTGATGCTCGTCATCCTTAGCAAATATGGTATTAACGCTATAAGATTTTAGAGTGATGATTTTTTATGATTTTATAAGTCTCTCCGCAAGATTACACTGCTACTTATCTTCACGCACAATCCCTGACGGGGTAGCCAGAGAGAACAGATCGCCAAGTGTCACGATCCTTACATACCTCTTTCACTTCTTTCAGATTCATTATCTTCTTCATGCATGCACGTCTAAGTATCCGAGTACTTTTGACCCTACCCTCTTCGAGCAATTTGCTCACATGGTCTTCGAAAGTTAGTCTCGGTCTACCTCGACACCTTTTAATATTAACTTTCGCGCTATATATTTTCTTCACCATTCGGTCTTCACTCATTCGCTCAACGTGCCCAAACCACCGAAGCACGCCCTTATCAATTTTTGTGATAAGGTCATCTTTCAAACCTGCCATATTGCGAATCTCTTCGTTTCGCTTTCGTTCGGCCATGGTAACGCCGCACATTTTACGAAGAGATCGCATCTCCACTGCATTCAACTTACTTTTATGCTTCTTCTGGCATACCCAGGTTTCGCTGCCATATAACAAAGTCGGTACCAACACTGCGTTATGTATTGCAAGGCGTGCACTCTTCGCTACGCCTTGCCTTTTGACTAACGCAGCCAGGGCACCATTGACTTTGTTCCCGGCAGCGACACGCCTGTCCACATCTAAATCACATCTTCCATCCCGGCTAAAAGCACTCCCCAAGTAAAATAAAAAAAAATAAAATTAAAAATAAAATTAAAATTAAATCTTCAAAATGGTTTTGGGAGGGAAGCACCTTATCAATCAGTAATTTGATTGTGTCCAAGTTTCTCTCCGTGATGAAATTTGTGAAGTTCGACCTTTGAAGAACTGAGAAAAATGTGGTTTCTGTTAGGTCTGTCTGACTATTTAAAAAAAACCAACATATCACCCATGAGGAGACTCGAGGATTTTTGAGAATAGTAATATAATCTTAGAAAGATACAGTGTTACGGTAGCTACATTTCAACTCTATCTATCTCTTTCTAACATAGTTCCTATTTATAATCCCAATTAAGCTCATAACTTTAAAAAGTGATTTCTTGAAATGTACATATTTTCATGTAAAAAGCCACTAAGGTACTAAATCAATCAATGAAATTGTTCTGTGGCATACTAAAGCTTGCTTGGTAGAGAATGTTATAAAACATTAAGTCCATCCTTTATATCCCTTACTAAAAAGTGTAAAATAAATGTTCGCGACGGTTTAAAGACTAAGCGAAAAGTGATGAAAAAATATTAATTTGTTTAGAAAGTGAAATTAGCAACAAAATCGAACAAATTGTGTATTAATATGATTTTTCAATGTGTTTACAACTCTTAATATACTTATATAGAATATCTTTTTTAATAATAGTTGAAACTAGCTGTTCCCCGCGACTTCGTTCGCGTGTTAGGGTTTTTATGTTTCTGCGCGGAACCCTGATTCTTTTTCTATAATAAAAGTAGCCTAAGTTACTCCTTATGAAATCAGCCATCTGCCAGTGAAAGTCCCGTCAAAATCGGTCCAGCCGTTTCGGAGATTACCCGGAACAAACAGACAGACAGACAG
Source organism: Parnassius mnemosyne (assembly GCA_963668995.1). NCBI lineage: Eukaryota > Metazoa > Arthropoda > Insecta > Lepidoptera > Papilionidae > Parnassius > Parnassius mnemosyne. The sequence continues at coordinate 14,143,214 of CAVLGL010000082.1, forward strand.
ACAAAAATTTTAAAAATTGTATTTTAGTTATAGGTATCGTATTTACTTTCATATGCATTTAGTAAAAAACTGTAATTTTGACGTTACAAACAGACACTTCAATTTTATTTATTTGTATAGATAAACAACTTTAATCATTTAATAAAAATTCGACCAATCACAGCGCAGCATATCGTGGAACTTTCTAGAAGTTAATTAACTGCGCAATAGTTTATATGAAAATAATAAGAATATTTTTGTGTTCTGAAAGAGTTGTAAATATGATATTTAGTTAGCATATGGTGTATAGATTGCAATAGTAAAGAGATAATTTGTGTAAATAAACGCATTTGATAAATATAGTAAAATTAAAGATTTAATGTGCACATTTATTATGAAAATTTTGTACATTTTGATTAATAACTTTTTTAAATGTAAATATATTGAGTAACCTTTATCACATACTGTTAAAGGACCAAAATGCCTATTTAATAGTGTATAATGTGTTAGTGTAAAAATTAGCATTATATAGAAAAAATTGCGATTTGTGCTAATTACATAATGAAAATGTTTAAAAATAAAGAGGCGAAACGGAAAATGGCAAGCGGCTCTCTATAGAGTTTAGCCGAAGTCTACCTTATGGGGGCAAATCACAGTAACATTGTAGTAGGAAGAACTACCAGTAACAAGCAGTAGTATCCGGTAGTAGCTGAAGTGACTAGTAGCAGAACACAGTGAAAAGTTATAGTGAAATAGAAAAAGTTTAGCTAGCCAAATCGCAGTTACACATAGTCGAAAAAAGTGGCAACTGAAAATTCTCAGTTGCATATAGTAAAATAGTGTTAACTAGCCGAAAAAAGTGGTAACGGAAATTTCGCCGTTACATATAGTGAAAAGTGTTAGCTAGACGGAAAAAGTGGTAACTGATATTCGCAGTTACAAAAGTGTTAAATTCAACCAATTTTAGTTGATTAATAGCTGCTAGTCAGTAGTGTTAAAAAACCAGCTACTACCAATAGATATTTTTGATACTACCAATAGAAATTTGTTACTTCCAATAGATATTCGAAATTACCAATAGATATATTTGAAATTACCAATAGAAATTTGTTACTGCCAATAGATATTTAATATTACCAATAGATATTTTGAAAATACGAATAGAAATTTTAAAACCAATAGAAATTTGAATATTACCGCATACTTTAATTAAATCTGTGTTTGAAATATTTAGTGACCAACCAATAGTGAACAACCATAGTTGAACAACCGTGTTCAATAAATAAATAGTTATAAAATTTCGCGACTAATTAATCAGTCGAACCGCTGGCCACTCCCTTGCTGTTTTAATTTATAAATCGTGCATTTTTAATTCTGAACCTCAGTCCACAGTTCTCCAACAGTATACACAGAGACGGCAGTGAAAGTATCCTCCGGAACCTATAGGTGTAGGACGTGAGCAGCTCGCGGAGTATCTTCGACAACATTTACTCCGGAGAGTTATGCCTGTCCGGCACAATAAAGATTGAATAAATAATATTAAATTAAAAATATCAAGAACCCCCTAAACAGAAGAAATGATCATCTTCAAACTACTGAAAAGATTTTCTTGAATCATAGCTAAGAACACTTGTGATGAAGTCACCTTCCAAACAAAAAAACCACACCGAAATTGGTTCACACCACTTCACATCTGGTGCCACAGACAGACAGACAGATAGACAGACACACATAGCGGTCAAACGTATAACACCCCTCTTTTTGCAACTGGGGTTAATAAGTAAATACAACCCTATTTGTGTTAGTTTTCTAGCCACAGCCACATTTTTGATGGTACTGAGAGAAAAGACCAACATACTATTACTTATAACTAATAATGACACAGCAAGTAAAGGTCAACATCAATCTTGACTCTTTCACCTTACTGTAGTTGTGCAATTCCCTCCAAAAAGAATATTATTTATGCCTAGTGATGATGCTAATTTTTAACCAAATTTCGTGTGTCAACACATCTTCTGAACTTATTGTTACTGTAAGCTTACAACAAAATGTCTTATTTTTTTATTCAAAAACAACAATTCTATAGAATTCAATTATACATAATTCTTCCTTCTACATTATTACTTTTGATTATTATTACATTTCAAACACTAAGTAATTGCTAATTAACTTTAAATTAATTTATGTAATGACAGAAATTATCATACTTGTTTCCACAGGTTTGTTGCCATGCTGTAACACAGTATTACTTCTGTGTTCCGCATGACAACTCTCACAGAATACAGTTTAATAAAAATATAACAATGCAGTATTTACTGTAATCCAAAATTGGCAATTGAGATTTCGACCTTAGTCCTCAAAGGAAACAACCTACATCTCATCTAAAGGTCACTGTCATCACTCAATGGATTGCATTCTATAGTCAAAAAACATTGAATAAAAACAGCAAAATAATCAGTACTTACTTTTCACTTTCCAGTGCAAGTTTCGATGTTGATAACGACGCAACACTTTTATAATTTACAAAAGTGGACGCTTTAACATTATTATTTAATAAAAACCGAATTCGAGCGCTGGAGAAAATTCTAAGACAGTTTTTAAGAAACATTTTGAATGTGATCAGGTTATAAAAAAGGTGTAAATTATACGCGATTAAGGCGTCAACTATAATTATGCTAAGCTTCGATAAGCGTTTGAGGCTGTAAACGATTAAACTTAATTCTAACTTCTATTTTATCACAGCTCAATCTTTTCTGGTATACTCTTTGGTCTCTACTCTCGTGCTGTCAGAGTCAACTGCTGTCATGGATGTCATACTGAAGCTGTTTTTTTTATATAAATGGCTTTACGGCTCTGGGTTCTAGCCCTTCTGAGCCCGACTGAAGCTGAAGTGAAGAGCAGCTATGAGCATTATAACGTATCTGGCCCAAGACGCAAAAGACAAAGCTGACCTTTTAGGCTCCCTTTTTGCGTCCAACTCGACTCTTGATGACGGGGGGAATACACCGCCGACCATCCCGCGGTGTGAGTGCTCCATGCCGGATGTGCTGTTCTCACAGCGCTCGGTTCGCAAAGCACTTCTCTCCCTGGACATCCAGAAGTCGAGTGGGCCTGACGGAATCCCCCCAATTGTGCTGAGGACGTGTGGTCCGGAGTTGGCACCGGTCCTAACGCGTCTTTTCCGGTACTCCTACTCCCAAGGCGTAGTCCCGAATTTATGGACAGCTTTTGTCCACCCGATCCCTAAAAAAGGCGACCGCTTAGACCCGTCCAACTATAGGCCTAACGCGATCACCTCCTTGTTCTCCAAAATAATGGAATCCATTATTAACTGTCAGCTCATCCGGTACCTTGAGGATCACCAGCTGATTAGTGACCGCCAATACGGTTTTCGTCGGAGTCGATCAGCTGGTGATCTTCTGGTCTACCTGACCCATAGATGGGCGGAGGCAGTAGAGTCCAAGAGGGAGGCGTTGGCCGTTAGTCTGGACATAGCGAAGGCCTTTGATCGGGTTTGGCACAAAGCGCTTCTTTCGAAGCTTCCTTCCTATGGGCTTCCCGAGAAATTGTGCAATTGGATCATCAGCTGCCTTGCAGATCGGAGCATCAAGGTCGTTGTAGACGGTGCATGTTCTGACTACAAGCCTATTAACGCTGGTGTTCCACAAGGCTGTGTGCTATCACCAACGCTGTTTCTTCTGCATATCAATGATATGTTGCTAACTGGTAACATTCATTGCTATGCGGATGACAGCACTGGTGATGCTCTATACACCGGTCATGCCAATATTTCTCGGGAAAACGTCGCCGAGTACCGAAACAAACTTGTGTCTGAAGTCGAGTCTTTGCTGAACAAAGTCTCGGATTGGGGGCGACTAAATCTAGTCCAGTATAATCCTCAGAAGACACAAGTTTGCGCGTTTACCGCTAAAAAGAACCCCTTTGTCGTATCTCCTCAGTTTCAAGGCACCCCCTTCTTGCCTCAGCCAGTATCGGTATCCTCGGAGTCGACATATCGAGTGACGTGCAGTTTCGTGGTCACTTGGAAGAGAAGGCCAAATTGGCCTCTAAAAAGCTTGGCGTGCTCAGCAGAGCGGGACAGTATTTCATGCCGGCACACCGCCTGCAACTTTACAAGGCGCAGGTTCGACCTCACATGGAATACTGTTCCCATCTCTGGGCAGGGGCTCCCCAGTGCCAGCTCCTTCCACTTGACCGCATCCAGCGCAGAGCGGCTCGAATCGTCGACGACCGAGCGCTTTCCGATCGGCTCAATTCATTGGCACTGCGAAGAGATGTTGCATCCCTTTGCATTTTCTTTCGCATCTACCATGGGGAGTGCTCTGAGGAATTGTTCGGATTAATCCCAGCCGCCAAATTTCACGAACGCACATCGCGGCAGAACTCCCGATACCATCCACACCATCTTGATGATTGGCGGTCCACCACTGTGCGATTTAGAAGATGTTTTCTTCCTCGCACGACTTTCTTGTGGAATCGATTACCATCAGCGATTTTTCCGGACCGATACGACTTAGGGACCTTCAAGAAAAGAGCGTACTCCTTTTTAAAAGGCCGGCAACGCATCTGCAACTCCCTCCCTAGTGTTGCTGTTGTTCATGGGCGGCGGTAGTCACATACCATCAGGTGAGCCGCATGCTCGTTTGCCCCCTCTCCTATAAAAAAAAACATAACGCTCATAACTGTCTATTTCTCCCCAGTAGGCAAACTGTTAGCCGCCGACTGAGTTAGCGGCGTATCGGTTTAGTACGCCCTTCCATATATTTCAAATGGAGTGTTCACAGTTTGCTAGTTTTGCGCTCACTGTACGCAGTTTGCAGCGTTACGCGCGCCGACTATCTTAGTGAGCGGCCGACTCCCACCAAAACCGGTTCCAGTCGGCGGCGGCGATTGGTTGTTCGCCGGGCGTAGTGACTCAGTTTGCCGCAAACTGATTATTCGGATAGTTGGAAAAAAGCTATCATCGTGTTAGGACGTGTTTTTTTGCATCGCACCTAACTAATCTCAACGCACACACACATCACTGAAAATCCAAGATGTCCTTTGATACGGAAAGGTTCATTAGTGAAATACAGAATAGACCATGCATATGGAACATGTCGAGTGAAGAATACAGCAAAAGAGTATTTAAGCAGAGCAATTGGAATGAAGTCGCTGATATTATATACGATGATTGGCAAAACTTAGAAGAAAACACTAAACAAAAAAGAAGTAAGTTCCATTCTAATGAATTTATTATTTATTCAACAATATACTTGTATCACTCACTACATAAAACAAAGTATCATAATTTACATAGTATTTACGGCTTTACACACTCCGTTACACTATTTCTTCCTGTAGCTACAACTTACAAATATTTCTCTTGCCAGGGTAGCTTTCCTTCGTTAAGAAAATAGTTTTTAAAGTTTTCTCTTGTTATTTTTCCAGAATTTGATACAGTAATAATTTGGTTCCTTGAACTTGTAAGAGTTATTGAGGTACGTCGCGAAATTTGTGCATATTGTGCTTGTTCTCTTGCTTTGACAAAATTATGTAAAATACAAACAGCTTTTACGATAGCGATGGTTGTATTCACATTAGTAGCGATCGGTGTATGCAGAACTCTCCATTTGCTTGTTAGGATGCCGAATGCACATTCCACGCATCTCCTAGCTCGACTATGACGATAATTGTAAATTCGCTCTTCCTTATTTAAACTTTTATTAGGAAAAGGCCTCAAGATATGCTTTTGTAATCCAAATGCCTCATCTCCAAGAAACACGAAAGGTTGGGGCAATCCATTTGAATCAGGCAATTTAGTTGAGTTAGGAATCTTCAGAGACCCACACGCCAATTTTTTGCCAAAACCACTTTCTTTAAATATATTACTGTCAGCATTTCGTCCGCAAGCACCTACATCAATAGCTATAAAAGAACAGTTTGCATCTGCTACGGCTAACAGAACAATTGAGAAGAACTTCTTATAATTAAAATAGTTAGACCCACTTTTTGGTGGTTTTCTAATACGGATATGCTTGCCATCTTGATAGTTGGTTTTTTTTATAATATCGTTTTGCTATTTCTAGCCACAATTCTTCAGAAGGTTCCGGCATTTCCTGTGGCTGTAAAATATCCCATATAATGCATGCAGTTTCACTTATTATTTTCGATACCGTCGATTTTCCAACAAGAAACTCTTGTGCAATTTTTCTGTAACTTAGTCCACTTGACAGGAATCTGGAAAGAATATTGAACTACCGATTATTTCTGTTTCAGTAAAAGACCTACAAAAAAAATGGAAGGGTTTGCGCGACTATCACACCAGAGAAAAAAATAAGGATTCCTCAGTCAAAAGCGGAAGTGGGGCAACAAAAAAACGCAAGACACCATACTTGGACATGTTACACTTTTTAAATGTTTTCTAGAGTTAGCAACCAGACATCTGGCAATATTAGCGCCGAGACGTCTAGCGACAGTAGCGCTATTTTAGATGAAAATAATTCTACTGACTCGGTAGTTAATGTCAGTAGACCAAAAAAGATGACTGTGTTTCAAGAAGCACTAATTAACTCGATGGAAAAAAAAAGAGAAAACGATCCAGATATGAACTTTCTACTAAATATTTTACCGGAAATGAAGACAATGTCCCCAACACAGAATTTTGAATTTCGGTTCGAAGTGATGAAAATTATTAAAAATATAAAATATAGTGTACATAATAATTATGACGGTGGTATGATGCAAACTGGATGGACGAATGCCTACCAGTACCCACATCAGTATGGCTATGCGAGTGGAAGCAGCAGTACACCAAATGTGCAAAACTACCCTCGAAACAGTCCATGACATAGCTCTACAGGTTCTTCAGCGGAAGTAGAAGACATAGAAGCAATATTGCGAGGCGATTCAAACCACATTGAAGATGAGGAATGACTGGTTACCAACTTAATGTTACCATATTTGTTCCTAATTCAATTTAATAATACAGTAATTTTGAAAAGTGATTGTTAAATTAAAAACTATAAATGCCAAAGTGACTTTGTATTAAAATAAAAATAACATATTTTTTTAAAATCCTAAAGCGTTAATTATTTACTTACCTCAAAGTTATAGTAAGCCATTCTTTGGGACATAATGTATCTCTTGTGATATTATTTTTAGCTATGTACTGGGTTATAGATTTCAACAATTCACCAAATGTATGAGAAGTCATATTGAAATAGTCGTAAAATTTTTCTGGATGTTTCCTTAGTTCTGGGTAAAGAGTGTGAAATTGTCCAATGCTCAACCTTTTCTTGTATAATGGGTGAACCCAGTGCTTCCTTTTATCCTCTTTCAGCGCTTCTAAGATACCAATTACTTCAAAAATATCCATCGTGACCAACACAACCACTCCCTTCGTACAACAAAAGTAAAGTGATAATTCAGTCGGTCGGCTAAATAAGCGGCTAACTCTTAACAGTTTGCTTGCGACGCACGAAAATTGATTTGAGTCTGCAGCTAACTCAAATTTCAGTTCGCTGCAAATTTGCGGCTCACTCAGTCAGCCGCTAACTGTTTGCCTACTGGGGACGCAGCCTAACGATCCGCAACGCACAGAGTACCTTTGAACCTTTGAGTTATTATAATATTAAGGAATTTATGAATGATAATAACCTCTGGGAATGGGGTGATCTCTACCAAGCTATTTCAATTTTTTTTTTATTTGTGTAACATACATATATGATTGTAAGCAGTGGTGTAGCTAGGCGTGGGCGAAGTGGGCCCTCACCCACGGCCTCGCACTAAAGGGGCCTCGCGAGGCCCCCTAAAATGTGATGCCCCCAGAGTTTACCACAGACGATTAATTAATTTTATCACTTTTACGCTCGAAAAAGAAAGTCACAAATTTAAGTGTGTTTGTTTGGGGCCTCGCAAGAAGCTCCACTTAAGTGCGACTGCGAGACCGTTGTAACTACCTTCGATGACCGCGACTGTTACTTTGACGGAATACGAAACTTGTCAGGAATTAATAGATATGAGTAGGTATATATACTACCGTACGTGTGTGACGGGTCATATATTTTATATGGACTTGGTGCGTTCGGAATTCCGAATTGGAATATCGAAACGGAATTCCGTATGTATGTGGCCGGCCTAAGAAGGCCATTAAATAAAAATAGTACGTTTTTTATATGTTGTTTGGCTAATAGCGTGGCGTTGACAATCTCAATAATGAGCCTATTTCGGATTTTCGTTTTGATGATATTTACTGAACTGAAGCACCGTTCACAATCCGCATTAGAGTGAGGAAGGCATAGCAAATCGACAGCAAATTTTGCTATATTCTGAAAGTCATCTAACGCACATATTTCTGCCCGAAATTCGTGAACTTATTAAAGAGCATAGGTAATCTTCTCAACGCATCGTCCACATTTTACATTATTTCTTCATTTACAATCCGAGGCAATGTGAAAACTCGTATGAATTGCGTACGATTTTTGTTTCGATCGTACATGCATATAACTCTTAAAAAAATCGTATGAATACGATTTAAACCATACATCTGGCAACACTGCTGCCAGCTGTCACATTGGCATTGGTGATCAATTTTTTTTCATCATTTATGGCACTGGTATACATTGGCTACAAAGTCTTCAGTCAAAAACAATACGTAAATCGGCATCAACATATAATTTTACACATATAATTATTACAATAATAATAAAGTAATTTATACAAATAACAATATGTTAACAGGTCAAGAGTACCCTAAACCGTAGAGCATGTATGAAGGGAATAATGAAAGTGGACGAAGCAAAACAAGTATGTAAGGATCGTAGCAAGTGGAAAGAACTGGTCTCTGCCTACCCCTACGGGAAAGAGGCGTGATTATATGTATGTATGTATGTATGTACAATATGTTAACTTTCTTGAAAATACCATACGATTTGACGGTAGCCTAAACCAGCAGATAGTCGATGGAAAGTAACTAAAATAGACATAATAACTTGAGACGTACGTATATTACTATTGAAGCACATTTTATATAATATTTATGTAATACCTTACAAGTGCAAATATTTTAACACAAATACAACACCGCTTTTTACGTATCAAAAAATTTATTATTATTAAAAAGTTAAAGTCGCCTTCAAAGAAACTCTCAAAGTCCGATGGGGCAGTGAACCGACATGACCAGAGAGAGATCAAGCACAGGATCAACAACTTGACATGCTTACCAAGGCAAGGGGGTGAAACACCGCCAACTCCCTGACTCTGGGCAGCTACTAAGAATTTCTTGACAAAAAACTCAGTAATTAAATGTTTGATCTGACCCGGAATTTAAATCCGGGACCTCATAATAAGCAGTCGCTTTTACGACCATTAGAGAAACGATGCAGTGTGTAATATTAGTGGAAACGATGAAAAATTACTCTGGTAGTGATGTGAAGTGAACATCAAATTATTGTGTCTGCATATAAATACTCACGCCTGTCACCCAGAGGGGTAGGCAGAGACTACGGACTTCCATTTGGCATGATTCTGACACACATCTCCCGCCTCCTTTACATCCATATATCTACGCATACACGCTCGTCGGTTAAGAATACTCCTTACCTGATCCTTTTTTAATTTTTTCGATTTGGTTTCAATTTGGTCGATAAACCTTCGTCTAGGGCGTCCCTTCCCGACTCTGTCGTTTACTTCTGCAACATAAATTTGCTTTGTTACTCTTTCCTCTTTCATTCTTTCTACATGACCAAACCACCGAAGCATTCCCTTCTTAATCTTGGTCACAACGTCATCTTGCAAACCACACTTTTCTCTTATCACACGATTTCTCACCTGTCATTCGGATTCAAACTTAGCATTCTCCTTAATGACCGGATTTCAAAAGCATTTATTCTACTGTCGTGCTTCGTCTGCCACACCCAACTTTCAATACCATACATTAAAGTAGGAACTAACACAGCATTATGAATTGCCATACGTTCCTTTTTTGACACATTCTGACTTTTCATAATAGCGTGTAGAGCCCCATTCACTCTATTTCCTGCGTTCACTCGTCGTTCTATATCCTTATCAAATCTACCATCCCTGCTAAATACACATCCCAAATATACAAACTCATCTACTTGCTCGACCAACTTCCCTTCTATTCTTATTTCATATAACGTTTTACTTTCTTCTCATTCAAAAACTATCACTTTCGTCTTACTTGCGTTCACTTTTATATCCCTTTCTTTTAATGACCAGTTCATTAATGTTACCATCATTTGCAACTCGGCTGCCGAACGATGCAAATATGACTTGATCATCGGCGTACAAAAGTTATTTGACGGTTAACTCACCAATTCTCAACCCAAATTCTTCATCTTTCAAAGTTTCCAATTAACTGTCCATATTCAGGTATAACAGCCACGGGGAACCTGCACAGCCCTATCTGACACCTTTTTGGGATGCCAAAACATTTGGTCCGAGTAGACCCCGTTGATCCTGACACAAGCACTAGAGTCCCTATAAAGAGCCCTTAATGCCTGTATCAAACCTGCGCTCAATCCGAATGAGTTCAGTATTTGCCATAACACATTACTGTCCACTCTGTCCACAAACTAATAAGAAACTCTGTCATAAGCCTTTTCCAAATCCATGAACGCACAAAAAACTTTCTGAATTTTGGTCAAAAACTTCTCTGCAATCAAGCGCATGGAAAAGACTTAATCTATACCTCCCATCCTCTTTATAAATCCAGCTTTTTCCATTAGTTTCTTCCATAACTCTTTCAATTAACACCTTAGCATACAGTTTACCCACAATGCTAAGCAAGCTGATACCACGGTAGTTTTTACAGTCCTGCTGTGACCTTTTTCTCTTATATATTGGGACGGCTTTGCACCAGTATTCCGGTACCCGCTTCAGTTCCCAACATAAATTAAACATGGTGTACATCAGACCTGCCAATATTCCCTGCATTGAGATACTTACGTAATGGGCTGTCTGCTGGATCAAGCCAAATCAAGTCGAAATATCTCAAAAACTTCTTTATAATATGTTGACGTATCACATTGCGAAGTTTTCAAATAAATTATTCTAAGCAACGAACTATAAAAACTAATTTTAAAAGATAATTTTGTAATACTTGACACTGGCAAAGGCACATAAGAATCTCCGCTACGAGTAATAGTGTTCTGTGATAAAAATCCATTACTAAAAAAATAAGACATAGTTCCGTGTCTGTGGACATGACACCTTGACATTGACACTTGACAGAAAACCTATAATTTGTAGTTTGTAGGTGTGTACTGTGTAGGTATTCTGATTTTCATCTCTTCTTTGAAGATTTCGAATTGTGTTTTAATAAGTGCAGTGATTACATTCTCTTTTTATTAAGTCATATAAACGGCAGATCCGACTTTTAAATCTTTTAAATTTCATAATTTATTTACTATAATGTCAGATCGACTTAAAAGTACAAATAAAGTCTCCAATGAGGAAGTTATAGATGATTTAACAAAGGACCTAGAGGGTTCTTTGAAGACTCAAGATCCGGCACCGGAATATGTGATAAATCCGGGATCCAGCCTGGACGACTACCTTCCACCTACGGAAAACGCACAGAAAAATGCAGGTAAGTCGTGATCTAATGGCATAGGTATTACCACGCGCTGTGGTCAGTAACCGCGCCCATATTCACTTATTCATTTTGCTTTATTGCCGTCAATAAATGCTATGATATAACTCTTTGTTCGACTTTGCTTTGAGGTTAAGTGAGAGATAAAAGTGTCGTATTTTTTTTAGCTTAAATATATTGTTACAGTGCTGTTGAGTCACTATAGTAATTTTTGTTGTCTTGGTGGTGGTTTTAACCTCTGTAGATTAGTAAGTGTTTTTAATTGTGCTGTTTTTATGTAAGTTTTAGTTATAGAAATATAATGGAAGACGAATCTCCTGATCCCGAAAGGGTTCGCAATGACTCCTTTACTTTATCCATTGACAATGTAGAATCTATTAACCGTAAACACGCCCAAATAAGTAATGGGTCTGCCCATCCACAAAAAATAGTTATTACTGATCCAAACCAACAGTTTCCTTCAATACAATCCTCATATACCCATCCTGATTTTATTAATAAGAAAGTAAAGTACTGTCAAGATGATACCGCGCCTTTTCTAGTTCACATAAGTAAAACGTCAAATGATCAAGTGTCCGAAGTAACTCTCAAACCAATTAAATTTGGTCAATTTCTGTATCATAATAACATTAAAAATATAGTTTGTGACGGTGTCAAAAAAGTTTGATGAAACATATTTACTGTTTTTACACCTCTATGCCAGTAGAAAAGTATGTTTTGCCACTCATTCAGTCATAAATGTTGCAGATTTGGCAATGTTACTTCTCAGTGCCGATCATCCCCTCGCTGCTTTATATGTGCACAGAATCAGGAAGGTTTATCATGTACTAGGCAAACTCCTACTTGTCTATTCTGCTCAGCACCCCACACAGTAAAAGACCCTACCTGCCCTGAACATCTAAGGCAAAAATCTATTAAACTAGTTAGTCACAAGAAAATATATCATATTTAGAAGTAGTATGAAGATCCTTTGCTGACACAACAAGAAGTCCGCCTCGTAATTCTTCTCATCAGTCCCCTTATCCCATAAATGACAGTATTTCAGCTCCTTCGGCTCAGCCTTCACAATGTACATCATATAAAAAAACAATCTTTATCCCTCAACACACTTACAACCAATCATCAAATTCTGGATATGATAAGCCAGCCCATCAGGCAATTGTTGAGAATCCTCCTTCTTCCTTTCCAAATGGGTGTGCTTTACTGAGGAATGACAACATCTCTAATAATGATAACTTCTGCGAACTTATGGTATCAATGTTAATTAACACGATTTCCCATTTCAGTGACACAGAACATCCCCTCAGTTTACGTCATAAACTTACTCAGCTTACTTCAATAACTAGCAACATTCACAATTCTACAATGGAATTGTCGGAGCATCAAACAATAAAAGAATGAACTTATTTTTCTTATTAATAAATTTAGTCCACTTGTTCTTGCCATTCAGGAGATGTGGCTTAGACCTGACTCCCAATTTAGGATCTCAGGTTATTCATGTCTTCGGGATGATAGGAGCGATGGATATGCTGGCTCCTCTATTCTGATTTCAAAAAAAATTACATATTCTTCTATACCTCTTCCTTCCCACAGCTCCTCGATTAATGCCGTTGCAGTCAAGGCTCTCAACATATCTTTTCTGTCTGTATACATTCCTGATCCTAATGTTACCATCTTAAATTAACTTTTTAATCTTATTTCTTGTCTAACTTTATTTTAATATTCAAAGTATTTAATATTATATACTTTGATTTTAATATTCACCATACTTCATGGGGCTCACATCACTGCGATTCTTTATCATCTACGTTTTTAGATATGATAGATCTACGTTTTTAGATATGATAGACGACTTAAATCTTTGCATCCTTAATGATGGTTCTCCTACCCACCGTGTTTCATCTTCTCAGAATGTAAGAAGTGTAGTGGACTTGACTCTTTGTTCTCCTGGCTTAGGTTCCCTTCTATCATGGAAAACATTACCAAATTCACATGGTAGTGATCACTATCCAATTTTTATCACATCTGCTCACTCTATAAGTGCAAATTCTTAATTTAACCCGAGGTTAAAATATAATTTATCAAAGGCAGACTGGCATTATTATTCTTCTGTTTTAGATCAAGCAACATCAACAATTCCTTCTTTGCATCATGAAAATGTACATTCAGTCTATACAGAATTCAAAAATATATTATTATCTTTTGCCAATAAGACTATTCCTTTAAAACAACCCTACAGAATCAATTTGGCCTTGGTGGGACCAGAGGACCTTGCAAAAAAAGGAAAAACGCTGAATAAAAATACTCTTTATCAATGACCATGGAAAACTACATTTCCTATAAACAAGTAGCAGCTGAAACAGTGAAATTGCTATCCCAGAAGAAAAAAAACGGCTGGCATAGGTTTTGTTCTACCTTTTCTCCTTCCACACCTCCTTCTCTAGTCTGGAAAAACATTAAAAGATATTGCTGTTCTAATACAGTTGAACAGAATGTGTCTTCCAATGACCCTTCAATTTGGCTTGAAGAATTTGCACTTAACTTGCCCCTCCTTTAGTGCCTACACATGCTGAATGTTTAGTTTTTAATTCTCCTTCTATACAATCTCTAGATGAATTTGATGCCCCCTTTTCTTACGAGGAATTATTTACAGTCCTTCAGGGTCTTAAGGACTCCAGGAGTAGATGGGATTCCTTACTCATTCATTATTAAAAGCAGTAAAAAAACTAAAACTGTATTTCTTGACATTCAGAACCACATTTATGACTCTGGAATTCCACCCAAAGAATGGAAGACACAAATAATACTTCCTATTCTCAAACCGGGTAAACCCAGTGAAGACTTTTCAAGTTACAGACCCATTGCACTGTAGTGTACAATGGCAAAGATATTATAACGTCTGATAAAAAATCGGTTATACCCCATTTAGACTCTCTCCTCGCGCCTCGCCTCGTACCTCGCCTCGCAGCTCGCGTGTTGTTGCGAGGTAACGAGTGCCTGTTTACACTCTCGCGATGCGTTCAGTTTGCGTTGAACCAGCAACGATGGAAGACGTCGAAATAATAGCGGCATCAACCTTATGCCTTAATAAATATTTATCGATGCTTGACCATTTTAAAAAGAAGGAAATTAAAAAAATTCGTAGATTTTTTCAAAGATTTCATAGATTGCTTTTTTCTTCGTAGGTGTTGACGAAAGGTAGCCATAAGCGAATTCTTTTTTACTTTGAGCTCTGCTAGCGGTGTGCACATAACCTCGGAAATTCTATTCCACGCATCATTTACTTTTTGGGTATTTTTATGCATAATATGTTTTGGATCCCAAATTATTCGCTTAGCCTGATAAGAGTTCCAAGAACTGCAGCGTTTCTTCTTGCGGCTAGTCCATTTTTAATTGAAGTCGAACGTGTAAACCCAACAAAACAACACAACCTGCACGGAAGGGCGCCGTAAACAAACTGAAACGAGACGCGAGTGTAACCACCATGCTCGCGTCCCTCGCGAGGCCCTTTGCCTCGTGCCCAAAAACCCGCCTCCGACGCGAGCGCCGCGAGTGGCGAGGCGAGCTGCGAGGCGAGCCACGAGCTAGCGTTTACACTCGTGCCTCGTCGCTCGCGCGAGAGTCTAAATGGGGTATTCGAATGGTTCCTAGAGAGTAAGGATGTTTTACCGAGAGCCAATTTGGCTTTCGAAAAAGCTTAAGCACTATGGATAGCCTCAGTACACTAGTAACTGACATCCGGTTTGCTTTTACTAAAAATGAATACCTTTTTGTAGTCTTTCTCGATATTTCATCCGCATATGACCAATGTTTTTTTTTTTTTTCTTATAGGATACGGGTGACAAACGAGCACACAGTCCACCTGATGGTAAGTATGTGGTTGCAGTGGCCCATAGACATCTACATCTATCGTCTATTACAAATCAAAATGTAGATGCGTTGTCACCCCTGAGGACTAAGATGGAATGCCTCATTTCCAGTAAAAAGGGCCTCCGGCCACCTGCACTCACTAAGCGAAACGCAGAGGTAAACCTTCTTCCTGTACGCAGGCAAAAAATGCTGAAGCTGAGTATACCAGTGAAGATGGTGATTGATGATGGTGTTGCAGATGTTCATGGGCGGCGGTAGTCACTTACCATCAGGTGAGCCACATGCTCGTTTGCCCCCTCTCTTATAAAAAAAAAGATAGTAAACTATATATCAAACTTTTTCTCTTCTCTGTCTATTTTAATAAACTTTCAAAACTCACTACTCCCCCCCCGACATATTTGGAAAGGTCTTCCACAAGACTCAGTCCTCAGTCCTATTCTCTATAACAGAACACATGACAGATGATTTAGCCCTATACATTTCTACAGACAACCTGACTACAGCTAATTCCCGGTTAAATTCTACCATGGAATATTTACAAGGCTGGTTAACTGATCATGGTCTATCCCTCTCTGTTTCCAAAAGCAGTATAGTGACTTTTACTCGCCATAGCAATGTCCCTAATATTCCAGTTTTATATAATGGCTTACCCATTCCTATTCGGGACAAGGTAAAATTTTTAGGTATGCTACTAGATAATAAATTATTCTTTACACAACACATTGAATATATTTCTAAAAAGTGTGAGAAGAGTATAAATATTCTTCGTTCCCTTTCAGGAGTGTGGTGGGGATCTCACCCTTTTTTACAAAAGCTACTATATAATGCTATAATTCGTAGTCATTTAGATTATGGATGCTTTCTTTTAGAGCCATGCAATAAATCGTCACTTAAAACTTTAGACAAAATACAGTATAAATTAGACATGGAGCGAGTAGTGATTCACCGAATACTTGGCTTTAAAAAAACGCGGTAGCGGACGGCATGTGGTTATTTCCCTTACACAGAGTTAGAGATGGAACGATACGAGTAAATACAAGTAGTTACTCGATACTTTTTTTTCTATACTAAGTGCTTTGGGTATCGATACTTTAAAACTTAGTACCAAGTAGTATCGAACGAAAAGTACTTTTATCGGTATTCGATCAGTCACACACCCACAGATACTGTTGATGAGTGATTACTGATTACTTGTCAAATGAGACAACATGAGTTCAAGTTCGAGAGATAGTTTTCGTTATCTGGCGTGAAAATGACTGCTTATAGAAATCGTTTTATCGGAAAACATCTAGAAAAATTATTGATCTTACTCTCTTAAATTTTAAATATTAGTATTAATAATTTCTATTGTAGATTCATATGTACGTTCTAAATATTTCTGCTGCTTCTCATGTTCCTGATGTTTTAATGTGTCTAATATAAAAATAATGATAAAAACTGGCTTTTTGTCTTTATTTTTCTCTGAAATATAATTAAGGCCGAAAACTCGGTACACGCCCGTTAATACTCGGTGTTTGGCCGAACCCTAAAAAAGGCCGAATCTGCCAAGTACCGAATCCAAACCGAGTACTCGTCCCATGTCTAGTATAAATGTCTCCACATTATAATTGGTGCAATGAAATCTTCCCCAATTAATGCCCTTCAGGTAGTGTGTAGATCCTCCTCTCAACATAAGAAGATAATATCTTTCAGACAGATTCTTCTTTAAGATCTGTCAACTCTCTTCTCATCCCCTAATTCCCAGGTTACACCTCCTCTCAGAATTCTTATCTTCAAGTAGGTACTGGCTCCATAAAGATTGTCCACATTTATTTAATAGCTTAGTCTCATTTCTCCAAATTCCTGTGCCCATTTTCTCATGCAATACAAGTCCACTCTTTAATACACCTTTCAAAGCTATTATATATCAACCTAACATTCACCTTGACCTAGATATTAGAAAAGGTTCCCCTGAAGCAGAATTAAAATTAAAAGAAGCCTTAGGGAAAAATTGGAAAAATTGGATGACCACGTATACAGATGCGTCCAAACATACTGATGATGGCTGCACTGGTGCAGCTGTCTGGATCCCCAGGTTTAAAATAATCCTTAGCTTTAAGTGCCCTTCATTATGTTCCATTTTTAACGCTGAGACAATTGCAATCCATGAAGCTCTGCTATATGTTGAATCACATAGCCTAGACAAGACAGTGATCTTTAGCAATTCTAAGAGTTGTTTATCTGCTATTTTGGCTAACCAATTGCAAAGTATATATAAATTTCCCCTAATTCTTGATATAAAAAGCATTCTGTATAGATGTCATTTTAAAGGGATTTCTGTCTGTTTAGCCTGGATACCTAGTCATAGTGGTATTTGTGAAAATGAAAAAGCAGATTTGTGTGCCAAAGAGGCTACTAGAAATGGTACCCCACTAAATGTTATTTATTCCCATGACTTGCTGTCACTTGCTAGGAAAAAGCTTGTTAATACGTGGATTGAGATATGGAAAGCATCACAAATACTAAAAGGCAAGCACTATGCTGCTATACAAGATAATATTCCATCAAGACCTTGGTTTTTCATATTTAATAAAGCAAACAAATGTGCCACCTCTATTGTCAGCCGGTTGAGAATTGGACATGCCTGTACCTATGTCCACCTAGCTAAACTCAGGATTAGGGATAGTTCTCTGTGCGAATGTAGTTTAGATGAGGGAAACACTAATAATATTTTTTTTAACTGCACCAAATTGTCATCATCTCTTTACGATTATCTGCCCCCTGACATCCCTCGTCCCATAGACTTTAACTCCCTTCTAATCTTCACAAATACCTCTTTTGTATATATTTTATGTGATTCAGCAGTTAAGTTGACCAAAATCATTCACATAAAATTCCTTTGTTACCATTTCTTGTATTATCAATTTCCTTTTTTAAGCAGAGTTTGTGTCCCAATTATACCTTCTCACATGTAACATGTCATTGGCGAATTCATCGTAACCGCCATAAAGGAAGAAGAAGAAGAAGAACTCTTTGTTCTTTATCAGCATCTATAAGACCACTACAGAACATATTCCTCTTCCATTGTTAGATGGATTTATTCTAATCACATCTTTTGTGCAGTGCTAGTTTTCGTATTTTATATCTGGCATATTATATGAAATAACTAGCTGATACCCGTGACTTCATCCGCATTGTTTGATATATTAACAAAGTTTTCGTATGTGTGAAGAAAAAATAAATCAAAAGGACAAAATTTCTTTGTATACAATGCTATTTTTTGCTCCGTTTGTAGTTAAAATATATAAATTATCTGGGTTAGTATTGCGAGCAAGCGACATACAGTAAACTGTGTGAAAAACCCTATATAAAAATTGTTGTTGCTTAAAACTTTAATAACTATGTATTAAATGAAGATATCGCAATAATTTTTTTTAGATAAGAGCCAAGTGTGTAAGAAATAAAACTTAGAAAACCTAATTGAAATCTATCCAGTAGTTTTTCAGTGATGCACACACAACTGCAAACCTCTATCATTTTGTTTATATAGATATAAGGCTTAGCTTTCCATTGACGTCCGTCGAGTTAGAGGTTGATTTTTTTTTTACAGTAAGGATACATTATTATAAGCACACAGGCAGTTTCAACATGCGGAAACGTATACTTTTTAAAAAAACATTATTGAAAATCAATTATTTTTGCAATATATATGTCAATTCCTACCGTAAAACTGACGCTATTTTGTATTGTCATTGTCATCGTCAGTAGTGATGTCGATTCTTTCCGAGAAAGATCGATTTTTAAAACGATTCAAATCATATGCTGATGCATCGATTCACAAAAAATCGATTTCTAAAATATCTATATTTTTTCATGTTTACATTTATAATGTAAATATATATCCATTTTATGAAAAACAAGAAAAATACCATAATAAATTATCTCTTATTGAAATTTGTTTTATTTTAACAGTACCTATTAGGGCAGATAACAAATAAAATAGGTTATGTTCAACTTATGTCAAAGAATCGAATTGATTGACCCCGACTCCACCTGGTACGAGTCTGTCCTACCCCTAGAGTGGTTTTATAGAGCCGGAGGCGCGTAGGGGGAGCAGCCTCTGCCTGCTGTAACAAATCGTAGGCATCGGACGAGCCATAGCGGCTGAGGCTGGTGGCCAACAAGCTGAAGCTGCGAAGGCGAGGAACAATGCCTGCGATTTGTTACGGAAAGGCGTAGAGGCTGCTCTTCCCGCAGCGCCGGAGACGTAGCAGTCTCAAAATAGATGCAGAAATCCTTCTGAATCAGTCCCCCTATTTTTTTTTATGATGAAGGGGATTTTTTTCTCAATAAATGGATTTATATTTACATTATAAATCAAACATAAAAAATATAGATATTTAGAAATCGATTTTTTGTTAATCGATACATCAGCTTACAATTCGAATCGATTTAAAAATATCGAACTTTTTCGGAATGAATCGACATCCCTACTGACTACGACAATACAAAATGGAGTCAGTTTTACGTTATAGCAATTGACATAAATATCGCAAAAATAGTTGATTTTCAATTTTTTTTTTCTCAATTACACCTTCTTATTACACCACCACATTGTATATAGTCTGTATTACTCGCTACAATGCATAATTCTAGGCTTATTTCATCCCACTAGCATTTAAAAATTAACTGTTATTATCATTACAGCCCTTCACAAGTTCACTGCTGAACATAGGCCTCCCGCAAGTTGTGCCACAAAGCATGGTCCTGAGCCACATGCATCCATTGACGACTACCTGTATGTCTTACTAGGTCATCATTCCAACTAGTGGGGGGTCACCCTACATTTCGCCTACCGGCACAAGGCTGCCACTCGAGAACCTTTTTCCCCATTAATTGTCGGTCACTCTGGTTCTACTGCAGATATTAACTGTTAATGTAGTACAAACACAAATATACAAGAGCACCACTCTGTTGTATTGTGGCTGTAGCACAATTGGGTCTATTTGACCTGTGACTACCCCCACAGAATACCTATGTGAAAAAGCAACTTAATCCTGCTGCATTTCATATGGTAAGCGTAGAGAACTGAAGACCCTTTTTGCTGGCAATGAGTCTTTTATCTTAGTTCTCAAGTGTAAAAATGCATTTGATAAACAATAATAATGAAAATGCATCACAGGAAACCAAATCAGGAGATAATTAAAAATAAAAAACTATAGTTGCAAACTGTGGAAACCTATGTTTAGCAGTGGATTTGGGTTGGATTTAGAATCGTTTGGCACGAATTTGGCGGAATAAGGTGTTTTATTTGGAAGAGATTTGGTCCCCGATTATAATAATACCACTCACATTAAAAGGTAATGCACCGTTATCGAATAAATAAATAAAAACTATTATAACCTAAAATGTGTAAAACATGGAAAAATTACTGTGAAAGCTGGATAGCATACAGATATTTGTGTAAGTGTGACAAGGACGTAAGACTAGTGTCACATTATTCTACTGTCTATACTCTCTGTCAAGAGATATTTCGCTAAAGACAACTATAATAATAGAAACAATTTTACCAACGTGATATATGAATATTTATGGATAAGAGAAATTATAAGGAATAAAAGAGATCCTTATGAGGAATTAATAAAAAAAATTATGTTTACAGACAATAAGGAAATTATTATAATAAGTATATTTAGATAATAACAATTCAAAAATAAAACAGTAGTTTTATTTCTGAATTGTTTAAAACTGCCCAGAAATACTTGAACACCCAGAAATAATTTCAGTTGTAATAGGTTAGAAGGTGGTGGCGGGAGCAAAGGCAACCTGACTTTATAGATAAGATATCTGATCTGATCGAATCTGTACTGAAATTAAACCAGCACGCCCCGGCTCCACGTAGTCTTGTCTGCCCTACTCCTAGAGTGTTTTTGTAAAGCCGTAGGCGCGGAGGGAGAGCAGCCCCTACCCGCTGTTGCAAATCGCAGGCACCTGTGCGAGCCGTAGCGGCTGAGGCTGGTCGCCGAAGGCGACCAATAAGCCGAAGTTGCGGAGTTGAGTTAGATTCGCTTCGCAAGGCGAAGGGGCTGCACTTCCCGCAGCGCCGAAGCCGTTGTAGAAGTAGCTTTGGATCAATATTCCTGTGTAAAAAGTGAGATTATGATTTTACAAAAAAAAAAAAAACATTACTCAGAAACTATACATTTCCGCAACGAGGGAAAGGTAGAGGGCCTTTCCCTGATAGGGCACACTCTTGCTACCCACTTCCCCCTCCTGCTGATAAATGTTACTTTCAGGTTAGGTCTATGGGTTTTCTTTTTCATTTTTCTCAATAACAGTGTATTACCTTTTAATGGGAGTGGTGTCGGGAGTAAGGGGACGCTCCCCATTCCCCTCCCCTCAACCCCTGTCCCCTCCTCCTGCCAAACGATTGTAAATTTCAACCGTGGATTTTAATAGGCCGTAACGATAACTGTATAAGGGTAAGGCCTCAGTGAAGAGCTTCGCGGGGCGTGTGGTGTGGCTGTGTAATGCCCAAATAATCAAACACTACTCAATTTTAAGATACCATTAAGTCTTATGCTGTCTCTATCGCTTTATATCAAAGTGACTGTAACACTATGAAACTTAACGACATCTTAAAATTGAGTAACATTTGAGTATTTGGCCATAAGAGGCATACACCAATTTTTATTTATTTTATTTTATTAAACTGTAGTAAGATAAAAAGCTGGAAAAAAAATCTGGTTATATACAAAAAACGACAACAGAAACGTATGATAATTAGAGTTTGATTTTCGAAATAATTGCTTAATTTCAAAATATCTAATAATTTTGTGCTCTTTTACAGACATTCCTTTTACAGAAGAAGACTTTGATAAAGAAGATAAAACAGATTATGACAGTGATAAAGTTGAGAGTGACAAAGAGGAAAGTGATACAGACTCCATTGATGTGAACTCTCTTAAAGATGCAGAAATGGATCTCACAGATGACCAAAAGGCAGAGAGGAGGTTGATAGCAGAGGAACTAAAGACAGCTGGAAATGACTCATTTAAAATTGGTGAATATGAGAGGAGTATAGAAAAATACACTGAGGGTAAGTTTTGTTATACCATGTCATCATTCATCAATTACACCATGTTGTCATTAATCCTTTCATGACAGCCTATTATTTTTTTTTTATTTAAACTATTGATGTTAAGAAAACGGCAGACTTATGGGGGATTTCCGTTAAAGTTATTTTATTTATAATAGATATAATAGCACCGTATCTAGCCACTATATTTAATACAAGCGTCGAATCTGGTGTGTTTCCTGATTTAATTAAACGTAGTAAAGTCATACCTTTATTTAAATCTGGTAGTATATTAGACCCCGCCAATTTTATACCAATTTCTGTACTACCAAGGTTTAGTAAAATTTTTGAAAAAATAATTTTGGATCAGATGTTAAGTTTCTTTAATATTAATAATAATAAAATAATCGGTTTTACAAGGGGTCGCTGGACAACTGAAGCTTATTAAACATATTTTTTGTGCATGGGAGAATTCAGAGGATGCTTTGGGTATGTTTTGTGGCCTTTCCAAGGCCTTCAACTGCGTTCACCATGAGACATTGTTCAGGAAGCTACAGTACTATGGTGTCAAGAACACAGCGCTTAAACTTATTATTTCATATTTAAGTAATAGAATGCTGAAAGTTATTATCAATGGTAAAAGTTCTTCCGGGTCAATTGTACTAATGGCTGTCCCTCAGGGCTCCATTCTCGGCCCAGTCCTATTTCTAGTGTATATTAATGACTTACCTTCTCTTGTAGGGGATAATCATGATATAGTATTATTTGCTGATGATACTTCCTTGATTTTTAAACTTAAACGTCAATCATTTAAATGCGACGAAGTGAATAATGATATATCAAAATTAGTGCATTGGTTTAACGTTAATAATCTACATTTAAACGGAAATAAAACTAAATGTATTAAATTTACAACAACGAATGTTAAAAATCTGAGTACCAATGTGTTTTTAAATGGTAAAGAACTGAGCCCTGTTGAATCCACTGTTTTTCTTGGCATCACTCTCGACGCAAAGCTTCAGTGGGGCCCCCATATGTCCAAACTAGCAAGCAGACTAAGTTCTGCAGCCTATGCTGTAAAAAAGATTAGAGGTCTCACTAGTGTCGAGACAGCTAGATTAGTTTATTTCAGTTATTTCCTTAGCATAATGTCTTATGGTATTTTGCTATGAGGAAATGCGGCTGATTCAGAAACTATTTTTGTTTTACAGAAGAGGGCCATTAGAGCTATTTACAACCTAAAACCGAGAGTCTCTAAGAGATAAATTTAAAGAAATAAATATATTAACTTTGGCCTCTCAGTATATTTACGAAAATTTAATGTATGTTCAAAACAAAGGTAGTATTAGTAAAAAATGTGATGTAAACACTAGGAACAAACACAAGCTAGTGATACCAGTTTCTCGACTCCACAGAGTCAGTAATTCATTCATGAGGCAACGTATACGATATTACAACAGGGTGCCGGAAAGTATACAGGCTCTCTCTATTACCAAGTTTAAATGTTTTGTTAAGTTGAAACTGTATAAAAAGGGTTATTATAGTATAAATGAATACATGGTTGATAATAATAACCCGTGGGAATGAGGTGGTCGCTTCCAAGCAGTTTCTAAAATAAATTTTGTATCTACGAATCATTAATGTAAAATATGCTTTTAAAGAAAAATCCCGCTGGGTTTCTTGCTGGTTCTTCTCAGGACAGAGGTTTTTTTTTCGAACCAGTGGTAAAGTAAAAAATGACTCAATAAGAATTACACATGTGATCTATATTGAATAAAAAATTATTCTATTCTATTCTATTCTATTGTAAGACCACTGTTGAACATATAGGCCACATTCGTAGATTGTCTTATAGGGGAGATATTTGCTATAACTGCAATACTTAGCAGGCAGGTTCACAACCGCAGTCCATAGGATGATATAGTATAGTCAATGTCGGCGCCTCTCCGATAGCCTTAGGTTCTCAAAGGAGCAGAAAGAAGCGCAGGAGGCTTATGCTTCATAGGCGACATAAAACATGGTTTTATGTCGCCTATGAAGCATAAGTCACGAAGGCCTAACACGCCATACGTCGATAGTTGCCTACACATCTACACGCTACCAACCTTAAACATAGGCCTCCCCGTAGATTAACTCATAAGGGGGATACTTGCCATAGTTGCCACGCATGACAAGCAGGTTGGTGGCATCTGCAGTTTTTTATTTCATAAGTCGTTAATAGGATGACATTGTTGATCATCTCCTGATTTGTTTCCCTCAGTCACATCTTACAACACTTACGGGATGATATGAGGTAGTGGATATTCTTACACTGCCACTATGTGGTAAATTCCTTTATTATGTGAGAAATATAATATTGTTATTAAAATATAGTTGCTCATTAAATTCTATTCTATTGTGCGAGTCATTT
This sequence comes from Parnassius mnemosyne, assembly GCA_963668995.1. Lineage (NCBI taxonomy): Eukaryota > Metazoa > Arthropoda > Insecta > Lepidoptera > Papilionidae > Parnassius > Parnassius mnemosyne. The sequence continues at coordinate 14,168,147 of CAVLGL010000082.1, forward strand.
ATTTTACATTTCAATGCCGAACAGTGGATTGTTTTAGCACTACTTATCAATCTAGTACTTACAAGTGGTAAAATATGTTTCAGGTCTACGAATTTGCCCTCTACAGTTCACACAGCAAAGATCTGTCCTCTATTGTAACCGAAGTGCTGCAAAAATGAAATTAGAGAAGTACAAGAGAGCTATCAAGGACTGTAGCAAAGCCATCGAGCTGGATGATAAATATCTAAAAGCTTATTATAGGTAAGTTATAATTCTCGACATACTCTAAAGATAGCAATATTATTATTATTATTACTAACCTGAAATGTCCCAGTGCAGGGCAAAGGCCTCCCTACTCTTTTTCCACTTCTCTCTCTCCAGAGACACCATAGACCAATCCTTCATGAAGGAGTCCAGTTCATCCCGCCATCTTCGCCTGGGTCTGCCTCGCTGACATTGCCTTTAATAGGGACTCATTGGATTGTCAATTTGGCCCATTGGTCATTTGGCAATTCAGTCTTCAGCTGATGAGTTGACTCAGATGCTAGATGACCTTAGCAAAACAAGCTGAGGTTGGACTTCTAATGAACATGTCAAAGTAAAAGTTGATGCCAAACAGCACACATCACAAGATTACTGTCGAGGGTGTAGAGATTACATACGTCGATGAGTATCTCTATTTGGGCCAAATAGTCTCTTTCTAGGCAAGACAAGAAAAAGAAATTACAAGACATACCAAAAAAGCCTGGAAGAGCTTATTGGTCTATGAAAGATCTTGTGAGAGGTGGTCTTCCTCTATCCCTGAATAGGTGACTCATGCATACATCCCATCCTCACCTATAGTGCCTAGATATGGTCTTCGACAGTCCAGCAGTGTTCCACACTTTACTTGTAGACCGGATTAGGAATACTGAAATCCCATGAAAGATCTAAATTGCTAATGTCACAAAAAGCTGTTACACTAAAATGGGACTGGACACATCTGCCGAAAAAGAAAGAGGTAGAGCCATGCTGCAGCTATGTTAGTAGTATAGTTGTAGCACGAATGGGTCGGCTCGACCGGGGAAGTACCACACTCACAGCCAGCGTAAAATAGCAGCTTAACACTGCTGTGTTTCGTATGGTGAGTGTAGAGAACCAGATACCCTTTATAACGCATCTGCATTTTATTTTTTATTGAGGATAGATGTAGCTTCACAGAAGCCACTTACTATCAGGTGGACTGTGTGCTCGTTTATCACCCTATACTATAAAATAAAAGATAGTAATAATGGGAACAAAATGTTTTTACGATTCATCTAATATTTAATAACTTAGGTTTATTAGGAATACTAGAGCAGCTTACTAGACTAATTGTTCCAAAACATCCTCGTAGAAGTGAGAAGAGGCCTGTGCCCAACTGTGAGATGTATTATTTAGGCTGTAACTTTACTATAACACCAAGGAAAAAAATGTGGTGATTAAACATAATTATAATTTTTAACCAAAAGTAAAAACCACCTTCAAATTACTAAAAAAGAAGTTATTTATTTGCTACCTTTAGGGCTGAAAGTTTTTCTCCAAATTTATATGGGATCTCCCTCGAAGTAGACCTATTTAAGAAAATACAACAATTATCAAAATTGGTGCACAATCTGTAAAGATACCGCTTTCCACAGATACGAAAAAAAAAACACGAATTGAGTACCTCCTTTTTGAATTCGGTTAAAAAGGTGGTCTTATTTACGTTTTAATTCCACATTTTTACAGGAGAGCACAGTCATATGAAGCAACTGATAAACTAGATGAATGCTTAGCGGATTACAAGAAAATACTGGAACTAGACCCAACGCACAAAGAAGCACAAGTCGCTCTGGTCCGTCTACCTCCACTCATAGAAGAAAAGAATGAAAAACTAAAGAAGGAGATGTTAGGAAAACTGAAAGATCTAGGCAACATGATATTAAAACCGTTCGGCCTCTCTACTGATAATTTCCAACTGGAACAGGACCCCGAATCAAAAGGATATAAGATTAATTTTAAACAATAAATGTATTATTTTGTATAGATTTGTGGTACTGTAATTATATTTATTTGATTAAGAGCTTCTGTAGTTTCTTTTGATCATTCCTTACAGGCCATGACGAGCCAATGTTGAACATAGGTCTACCCTATAGATTAACTAATCTAATATCCCCCATTTGCCATATTTGCCACGATTCCTAATTGAGGATAAATGTAGATGTAGAGTCTATGACCCACAGCATCCACATACCATCAGGTGGACTGTGTGTGCTCGTTTGTCACCCTATTCTAATAAACAATAAAAACTGGTCAAGTGCGTGCGATATTATCAAGGAAGCCCATACGTAAGTCAACAACGAAAGGGTGGCGACTGACCGACCATCTAGTTGTCCGATGGTTGAAGGGAGAGGGAGGAATTAAATTATGCAATTGTAATTTTCGCCTGTGTTCCAGGCTGGTAAGATTGGTTTTAACCAAATTTGGGTCACCAACAAGCCTCTTAGCATGCCTTTCCATTGAGTCCAAAGCTGCTAGGTGGCATTTCGCAGCACCAGGCCATATATGGCAGCAATACTCCATGTACGACCGCACTTGCCTTTATACAATATAAGCATCTGTTTCGGAGTGAAGTATCGCCGCACCTTTGCAAGGACTCCTAGATTCCTTCCAACTGCTTTGGCCTTGGACTCAATGAACCGCCCTGCTGGCTGGTGAGCTGGCTCCTTTTTACAGTGAAGAGACACGCTTGTGTTTTGGAGGCGTTGAAATTCACAAGATTGGCACCGCTCCATTCGGAGACTGCTTGTAGTGCAAGATTCACACCGCTCTATCATAGTTTCTCTTTCGGACTGGATTTGAGCCGGACTGGCCTGAGGACTTGGTTGTTATCTCTCCACAACTGTGTTATCGTCTGCATACACATAGATACCGGACATAAGCAGATCATTAATATGCAGCAGGAAGAGAGTTGCGGAGAGAACGGACTTCTGAGGAACACCGGTGTTAGTCGCCATAGGATCGGATGAGCAGTCATGGACGACGAGCCGGAGAGACTGTTCACTCAAAAAGTCCTTTACCCATTCAATTAGACCAGGGGATAAGCCGCATGCTAGAAGCTTAACCAAAAGGCTAACATGCCGAACTCTGTCAAAGGCCTTCGAGACATCAAGGGAAACAGCAAGTGCTTCTCTACTGTTCTCGAGTATCTCGCCCCATACGTGTGTGGCATACGCTAGAAGGTCCCCAGCTGACTAATTTCGGTGAAACCTATATTGCCGGTCACTAAGGAAGTCATTCTGTTCTAGGTTTTAATATACGCTCCATAATCTTTCAGAGTATGGAGGTAATTATCGGCTCATCGCAATGATGGGCCGATACTTGGCAGGGTCGGCACGGCTGCCTTTTTTTTTGGAACAGGCGGCACCTTGGCCAGCTTTCAGGATTTTGGCACTATTCAGTCTAAAATGAGAGGCGGTACAAGCGCGTCAGTACAGGAGACAACTCAGGTGCATAAGCCTTTAGAACTATAGCTGGTATACCATCTGGTCCACTAGATTTATTCACGTCTAGACACTGAAAGCTTTTAAGAACCTCCTTATTTGTTATACGAACCTCCGACATAGAGGTCCCGCAGTGAGGTAATTTAGGTGGAACGTTGTTGCCGATGTCTAGACGTGAATCGTAGGCAAAGAGAGACACGAACAAGTCGGCTCTCTCTTTAGCCGTATGTACAAGTGTACCATCCGGTTTTACCAGTGGAGGCAGTGTAGGTCGACAAAAGTTTGTCTTGATCGCTTTGGCGAGAGACCAAAAAGGTCTAGTGCCGGATGGTCTGGCAGAGAGTTTTGCGCCAATATGTTTAATGCCATCGAGACTAGCTTTCCGTTTTTGTAGGACTTGGCGGCTTGGTTGAAAGTTCTCTTTTTGGAGCTAATATCCGGGACTTTGCGGTTTCGATCGTCAATCCAGGATGCAGGCGCTTTTCAGCTTGGGCGCATTCAATGTTAAAAATGGGCAAGCTTTGCTAGCGGTGGTAGCATCAGAGAAAGGTATAAAATACTCCATAGCTTGACGCAACACATCGCAACCGCGCAGCTCGATGGATCCGCAGAAGAGAAACAGATCTCCCGCCAAGGATAAAATGCAAAAAAGTGTCTCATCTTATCCCAATCAGTTGACTTGTTCCGCCATATTCGTCGAATACCTTGGGACTCGTAATCAGGTGGAGACTATGACGATACAGATTTCACCAGATAGTGGTCAGATGTACTCAAAGGGGAGGTAACCTGTACTTCATACCTGTCTGATTCGGTAGTTAGCAAAAGGTCCAAGCAATTTGCTGTATGACCATCTACATCGGAGACCCTTTTTACTGGAAAAGAGGCGTTCCAACTTAGTCCTCACGGGTGACAATGCATTTTGATTCACAAACGAGGATAAATGTAGATGTCTATGGGTCACAGCAACCACTTACCATCAGGTGGACTGTGTGCCCGTTTGTCACCCTATTCCTATAAAAAAAAAACTAACAAAACGAGTTAAACGCGGCATACCTTATTCGACTCGTCCAGCAGTTCCAGCAGCACTCACCGAAGTACACTTTCAAGTCATACAAGTAGGTATTCGAATTTCGTATATGAGTATATTTTTATAGGTATGAGAAATGAAAAAAAAAATCAATCTTTCAAAGTATCAAAATGTTTTATGCAAAGATGTTTTGACCTATAAAACATCTTTGGTTTTATGTTTTGTGTGCGTGACCCGTGTCAATGTAATAGTTCGATTATATATCTATCAATTTTGCAAACGCGTCCTTAAGAAGTTTTTAAAAATAGAGAGGGCAGAATTTCTTATTCCGATATTATTCAATTTGTTTACATGAATAGGAGTCGAGACGGTGTCGAATGCTTCGGCTAAATCGAGAAAACCCCTAAATATAGTAATAAGTGACCTTCTAAAGACTTTTGGAAAGCATCCTTGTTCAAAACAGATTTTAAAGAGATTGGTAAGTGACTGTATTGAAAGAGTTGAAGGTAATGTTAGAAGAAAAGATACTTAAAATGAAACTACTTTAGAAAAGAAAATGGATAGACGAAAGCAAAGAATCTGGAGGTTCTGTTTGTTGTCGACGCGACGTTACCTTACAATGCAGCTTCAGCGACTGACCAAGTACTGACTTGGTCGTTTAGTCAATGTTAATATCACTGGCGCGGATGGCGGGGGAGTGGACTGACTTCAAAATATTCAAGCAGGAATGTTGAAGTCAGCACTGGCGCCACAGCGCTGTACTGACTCCAAATCAATTTACACTATGTCAGTATCGGGTCGGCACTGACTTGCCCGGAATTTGGAACCAGTTACTGACGCTGTGTAAATTAGCCATTATGTTACATAGACATACCCAGGCAGTGTCAGCAGGCATTCTGATTTTTGACCGTGGCGGTCATCCAGAACGCACTCGTTCGTGCGTTCACTGCTGTTTCGATGTCTACATCGGAAGGAAGATGGAGACCGCGAAGTCGATTATGTTAGTACGAGAAAGGTGTTTTTATTTGATGTGAAGAATGATGATTAAAAAAACTGAGCAAAAGTAGCAGAAGCGTGGTTAGAAATTGCCAGAAAAATGGGGACGGAAATTTTTTCATCAGTAAGTCATTTATAAAACAGTCTATGTAATTCTCCATCTTGTTCTCTGTTCTTATTTAGTGGGCGCACCAAATGTTTCCTTTTCCTTTTTAATGCTGCTAATGTTCACAATATCAATAATTCGTCTTCCGATGAAGAACTATAGTCAAAAAACTTGGTGACTGTAGACGCACCGCGTAGACCGTACAACAGTGGGATGCGTGAGCAAGTGAACGCTGGAATGAAGAACGCGGAACGCTTGAACGCGTGACCGCTTCCTGTCTCAGAACCCTGTGAAGTTTTCACTGAACATATACACAAACTCTCTCATAATTTACTCTTTTATAAAATATTAAAAGAAATAAATATGTAACGCCACATTTCATAAAAAGAATGTCAAAAGATTTTTCTATATACTATGACAGTAGTATATGTATTTTGGATGTTATTTTATTGATGTATAGAAAAGTAATATTTTTTAATTAATTTAAGACAGTCATTACACGTTTTTTGTTTGTTAACGGAATTATTAAATTTTGTAAGTATTGGACTATTTTTTTTTAAAACAAGTTTTTGAATACTTTAAAGAAATGTTCGTTCTGGCTCTGAGCAGGCCAAGCTGCCTAACCTAATCACCGTCTTACATGCTCGACGACGAATAACATCGGACACAAACCAGCATGGCCGTAAATAAAAAATATTTTGGGGACCACCACTGGGGGTTAGATTAACGCACGCAGCCGACTCTATTCAGCCATTAAGTACTCCTCTCATTTGGTTTTATGATATATTATATCATAAAACCAAAGAGTTCTGTTCGATAGATATTATTATTATAGATTTATTACTATTTCGACTAATGTTTTAACCGGTTAAAATAATTACTTATGTAGTTAAGCATTGTTGAAAATAGTCTTCTTTTTCTGAAGACCTAGGGTCAGCAATCGACTTTATATGGGTTGTAATGAAAGTACAATAATTTGAGAAGTGTTGTTTGTGAATGAAGCGTTTTGTATAACCTTTTTTTATAGAACAAGGGTGACAAACGAGCTCACAGACCACTTGATGGTAAGAATCAAAATGCAGTTACGTTATCACCCCGGAGGAACAAGATGGAGTGCCTCGTTTGCTGTAAAAAAAGATCTCCCGTTATCTACACTCACCATACAAAACACAGCATCGTTAAGAAATTTATTAAACTAATATAATCTTTTTTTAAACATTTCAGATACATTATGGCGAGGTGTCGTCAAAAGCGGTATGCAACACTTTATTTTTTTTTTGCCATGTAGTGACGACATGAAGAATCCCCTACCCCGTGGGTGTCGTAAGAGGCGACAGTGACAATCAGCATCGTCCTGATGACAACTCAAAATAATAATGAATACTGCAGTTGCCAAGCGTGGCGACGATAGTAAACGAATTCCCGGTACGACTTTCCATTGACTCCCGTCGAGTTGGGGGTTGATACGTATTTTTACAGAAAAGTTACACTATTACAAGCACACACACAAAGTTACAACATGCGGAAGCGCGTAATTTTTGAGAAAAAAGTTATATATAAAATCAATTATTTTTGCATTGTTTATGTCTAATCCTACAATAAAACTGACGCCATTTTTTATTGTTATTGTCATATGGATGTCGATTCTTTCCGAAAAAGATCGGTTTTTTAAATAGATTCGAATTGTAAGCTGATGTATCGATTCCCAAAAAATCGATTTCTAAAATATCTATATTTTTTTTCATGTTTGCATTTATAATGTAAATATAAATCCATTTTATGTATAATATCAACCCCCAACTCACGGGAGTCAATGGAAAGCTAAGCTTTATAATTTTTAACGTTTTGTTAAATTTTCATTTTGTATTCGAAACGAGTGAAAAGTGCCTGAAATAAATATATTGGGATTTTTTTAAATTATATTTCACCCACTTTGGAACGCCTAAATTATCTTAAGTTTTCCAGATGTTTTAAGAAAATAGCCTCATGATTTTATGACCTCACTAGATTTCTTTCTCTATTTCTCACTAGATTCATCACAGTTCATGATCAATGCTTGCAAGTTTTTTTTAATCTAATTATTTAATACTCAACTTTTCTTCATTCCAGGAAAAGAGGCAGAACGTAAGTAAAATTTGAGTTCTTAGGAGTACGTCTGAACTGTTGGAACCATCTTATACCAATTCCTGCGACAAAGCATTAATGCACCCACTGCTGTGTTCGGTTCAGTTATTCTCCACGGATGGGGAAAGATGAGAAGTAATTACAGGGGTATTTCACCTTAGTTCTTGATGGTCACAACGCATCTGTGACCTTCGTTTATTTGACAATTGTGTAAGAAATTATAGATGTACCTATATCCCATAAGCCGTTTTAACGACATGCTATGCAAGTAACACAGTTGGCACATTTTTTGTTTGTTGTAATAAGTTCCATGTTTATATGGTTCGAACATGGGGCTGATGAGAATAGAAAAAATTACAAAAAAATTCCTTTAAAAAAGAAATTGGCGAGGTTCTCGTAAGAACGGTTGCTTTTTTTGTACATGTAAGCGTAACAAACGAACATTATGGATTTTCTACTGACTTCAAAAAGGAGCCGGTACTCCATTCGACTGTATGTTTTTTTTTCTTTCTTTATGTGTTACTTTATAACTTTTTTTGGTAAACCGATTTCGATGATTTTTTTATTTGAAAGGTGGTGCTTCTCGTGTGGTCCTATATAAATTTAATCAAGGTCTGACCAATAGTTTTTGAGTTATTCTCAAAAATTTATATTGAAGTCGGGAATTATATAGGGAATGACTGAGTGTCGAGTATCGGAGACACTTTTTATAGGTTAGGAAGCACTCCATCTTAACCCGTAGAATCTAAAAAGCATTTGCATTTTGATTCTTAATAGTGGACAGATGTAAGTGTATGAACAACAGCATCCGCTTGCTTACATGGCGTAGCGGTACCGTATATAAAATATAATATGAGAAATTATAGTTTGTGAGGAATGTTTTCTAAAGTTTTTTATAATGATTTCTATATCTACGCGAACACTACATATTATTATACTAGCTGTGCCCGCGGCGTAGCTCGCGTATATAGGTTTTACTTGGAGAATTTGACATTCAGGTAAGAAAATATTAAACGATTTATATCATTACTGTATCAATATCACTTATTAGACGTCAATGTAACAGACGTCTCTGGTTAGTGCGTATATACACTAAGCGCTCTGTATCTATTTTCGCATACATGTCCACTATAAATTGGTAAAACAACCCCCGAAATCTTTGCAGATACGCAAGAAGATATATGCCTTACATGTAACAGGTGCGAATAAAATTGCAGAGCAAATATTTTTTTTTTAAATTTGCCTCTCTGGTATTAGGATTAACTTGATAAATTCCGAAATTGTACCCATTTTCACCGTGACAATATATTAATGGATATTGTAGAGCTTCATAATATCGATGCGTTTCATAAATCCCTGGCAGTCGATCGTCATGTGTGTGCAACACGATGTCACGTCTATCGCACTCCTGGTCAACTAATACCACTGCCACTTCATCAGTGACAGGAACGTTGCTACCGCGGTGTTCAGTAACTTTTTTTTTAGTAACAGGACGTCTGTCAGCGTTAATAACTATTTTATAATTGTTTATTAAATCTTGACGGATCGATTGCAATGCAACCCTAAAACTATGAACGTATGGATTTATTTCATGCAGCATCCTTTAAAGTTGGGATATGAGTTCGCTATTGACTTGTGGGAAGTTGTGATTTCGGATATTAGTATGTTCATTATAATCTGATACAAAATAAATTAACTATTTTCTTATATATACATATATATTTATAACTCATAATAAACTCATAATATATATCATTTAATTTAATTTATTAAGTTGAAATTGAAATTGAAAATATATAATATCTAAATTGGTTCTGGGTAATGTATGGTTATTTGTGAGACTGTGACTGCACGTCAGTGAGTCTCAATACGATTCGGAGTATCTTAACGCCGCAATTCAGAAAAGAATGTAATTTGTACAATGCCATCTATTACGTTCGTTGTGAGAAAACTTTTTTAATTTAAGGAAAACATCTTTTTTATTGTTTACTTTGTTTTAAGTATAAATATATTATTATAGAACGTTTTTTACACACAAATGTTTTTATTACTTTTTCCGAGGTTTTATGGCGCCATTGAACAAATTAGAACCTACATTTTAAACTAATAACCATAACTTTCGATAGAATTAACCAAATTTAATAAAACAAAAATTAAATGTAACTTGAAGATACGCTTTATGATTTTCTTAACGATTTCTTTTAAAAAAAATGTTTACTTTAGATGTGATGCGTTTATAAACAAACAGACAGACAGACAGACAATTCTAAAAATTATAAAAATGTGTTTACTTAATTATTTTCATTTCCCTATAATGATTTTAGTGACAAATATTCTATACAATTTACAAAAACAGACACAACATGTTATCACCATTTTTATTATAAGTATATATTTAAAGAGAGATGGCGCTGCTAACAGCAATCAATTCTAAAAATAAAAGAGATTAATTGACGCGATTGGTACTTTATTATATATATAAAACATAAAAGAAATTATAAACCAGTGTCTGCAAAGTAAGCAAAACGCCTTTTATATTACATTAGGACTTATTTTTTAATTAGGATTGATCTATCGATGAAATTGGTTTCAAACTATTTCATTTTAGATTTAGATAATAAGGTTATAATATATTTTTGTATATTATTTTATTTAATACGTTCTTTAATACTTTTGTTTACTGCGTTTTAGATATAATTATATCATTATAGAACATTATTTTACCTAATTTAATTATGATTTATGATATAGTATTAGTTTAAAATGCACTTGATGACTCAACCAACGCCACCGTTGAACAAATTCGTACCTATACTTCGTATTCATACTTCAGAATATTTATCATAACTTATGATGGAATGAACTGATTTTAATAAAATAAAGACTAAATGTAACACGAAGATACACTTTATATTTTCCCTAACGATTCTTATGATATAAATTAGTACTTTATACGTGATACGTTAACAAACAAACAGACAGACAGACAGACAGACAGACAGACAGAAAATTCTAAAAATGGTAGAAATGTATTTAGTTACTTATTTTTAGTACCTCTGAATCACTTTTATTACAAAAATATAAAATGTACAGACGTCTGCTTTTTACATTTTTATTATATGTATAGATATACGCGGTAGATCAATGCTTGTTCGTGATAGAGCCATGCTGCAGCTATATTAATAGTATAGTACAACTATACTAATAAAATAGCTAAAATAGCTGCAGCATGCACGGATGGGTCGGCTCAACCGGGTAAGCACCACGCTCTCACAGAATACCAGCGTAAAATAACATCTTAATGCTGCTGTGATTCGTATAGTGCGTGTAGAGAACAGGAGACCCTTTTTACTGGAAATAAGGCATTCTATCTTTGTTTTCACGACTGACAACGCATAGCTGCATTTTAATTCGCAAACGAGAATAGATGTAGATGTCTATGGGCCACAGCAACTACTTGCCATCAAGTTGAAACTAATCTAACGAATGGATTTTATCGCGTTTAATTTAACTTTTTAATACCAGACGTTTCGGGTGCTTTACAGCACAGTTGTACAGCACGTAGCAAGTTTTTTAATTAAAAATAATATAATCTTACAAATCGGTTGACTTGGTAAATAATTATTCGACCATATTATGCTGTGCAGCTGCGTTTGCAAATGGGAAAGTTTGTTTTTCTCATAAATCCCATGTTGTGCGTCACATTGCGAAGTTTTTGGGAGATATTGGCGGCAGCTTGAGCCAACAGAAAGTTGATGGCGATGTCTCAAGGCGCCTAGGCAGACCACATTATCTTATCTTCACATCACCATCGGAGCACTTGTTTCACCGTTTCCACTAATAGTTCATATTCGCAGACATTTTATATGGGAGCACATGAAAAGCAAATTTCAAATTAAAAAGAATCATCAAAATCGTTTCACTTAGGAAAAAGTTCTGAGGTGACACACATAAAAAATACAGTCGAATTGAGAAGATGTAAACTCTGCGATGGCTGACCGCTAAGTGAAAACCACAGAGTACCTTTGTATAAACCGAAAGTAAAAACTTCACTGGGGTAAGTGGTGACGGGGATAGTGCACGCAATTGAGAGAGGGTGGGACGTGCTCTTCAAACTAGGTAAGACACATCATTTTATTTTATCGAGCGGATGTACGCGAGGTAATTTTTACCAACTTTAATATAATGGATGTCCGCAAAGTAACGCCTGATTCTATTGAAAATACAAGAGCAGCAATTCGCCGTTGGTCAAGTTCCAAAAAAAAGAACTTCCTAAAAGAAACTTCTATAACTACATATATATCTAAAACTTGATGTAGGACACAATTGAATTTTATTTTTAATTTTGACAGGGTGTGCCGCAGCAAAACTGGCCGGTTTAAGCGTTGCCGTTATTGTGACCGTCGGTACAAAATGCCACAACGCCAACGTCGACGTAGCCGTTGTCCGTGCCGGCGACGAAAGCGCCGGTACCTTATATTATACTAAGTTTATTGATTTTGAGCGATGCAATAGAATCTTTTTTATTCAATATTAATTAAATGTAATTCTTATTGAAAGTCATTTTAAAGGGTTATACCGTTCGTCCACCCTCAAGAATGCACACTGGGGTAGAGATATTCGGAAACCCGTGTTCATATACAGCCGACTCGCGTTAATTCGAAACTCGAGGGACTTAAAATATTACGAATTCGATATCGAGGTACCGCATGAGCTGGCTGTTAATAATGGTTTCCATTACTTTGGAGAACAAGGAGGTGATAGCAATAGGCCTGTAGTTGGACGGATCTGAGCAGTCGCCTTTTTTAGGGATCGGGTGCACCAAAGCCGTCTTCCATGAGTTCGAGACAACGCCAATGGGGTAGGAGTATCGGAAAAGACGCGTTAAAACCGGTGCCAACTCCGGAGCACACGTCTTCAGCACAATAGGTGGGACTCCATCAGGCCCACTCGACTTGTTGGCGTCCAGGGAGAGGAGTGCTTTACGCACCAAGCGCTGTGTAAACAGCACTTCCTGCATGGAGCACTCACACCGCGGGATGGTCGGCGGTGTGTTCCCCCCGTCATCTAGAGTCGAGTTGGAACCAAAAAGAGAGATTCGAATATCGAGTGTTTGAAATATCAAATGGTTCGAAATTTTTGAGAGAAAATAAATAAAACTTCGAATTATTAAGTGTTTATTAACTGCTATTCTTTAACAACAACAATAGTTTACAGGTACATTCGTGTACATATTCATAATGTGAATTAATAAATTTTTCGAAAGAACTATGTTATGCTATGGTTTGCTTCAAAGCACATTGTTGCTGCTCAGAGTGTCAATCAATAACTTCTGTGTGAAAAGTGCCTTTCTCTCGGCAACTTTGAATTGTCGAGTGTTTGACGCCGATGAGTTCGAATTAAGGCGTCGTTTTATTACGTAGGTATCAATGATATTTTCGTTCGAATTACTAAGTGCATAAAAATGATAAATATTGATTTATTTCGAAATATAAAGAGGTTCGAATTATCGCAGGTTTCAATTAACGAGAGTCGACTGTATCTGTGGATCATTGGAATTTACTTTTATTTGTTCTTCCGACTTTTTACCCCAAGTACAGTTCAATACATCATCATTATCATTATCATCATTACAGCCTTTCATAAGTCCACTGCTGAACATAGGCCTCCGCCAAGGAATGCCACAAAGCACGGTCCTAAGCCACCTGCATTCATCGACTTCCTGCATGTCTTACCAGGTCGTCACTCCATCTAGTGGGGGGGGGGTCGCCCTACACTTGGCCCACCGCCACTTCAGCTTACTAATCCCTTGGGCTATGTCGGTTACTCTGGTTCTACTGCGGATATCCTCATTTCTAAGATTATCACGCAGAGAAACTCCGAGCATAGCCCTCTCCGTAGCTCGCTGAGCGACCTTGAGCTTCCTCATATAGCATACGCGCGCTCCGGGATGGCTCCTGCGTATACGCGCATACTGCCGATACCAGGCCACGCTTACAGCTGGACCTGGCTGTCCGTTCCGACTAGTAAGGCACACGCTCGCGGTCGCGCGCGTATAATCACATTACACGTGCCACTGTAACACATAAAAGAAACATTAAAAAGATTCAGTAGTAACTTTTGGAAGAAAGTTTTTTTTAATGCAGCACTACTCTTGGGTCATTATTCATCTTTCAAGGGCACCATATACTGAGCTGCAGCTACACGACAACCTCTGGTACGGTCCGATCCTCATGTAAACTTAAATACTCTCTTCAATGTTAGAACTAATTTGCTCTACTATAACTTCGTCAGTTATGCTTTGGTTTTCCGACACTTTTCGCAACCAACCCATGTATCAAATGGTGATCGAAAGCAGCGACAGTTAATGTGTCCGTGGCTTCATAAGCCGACAGCTTACTTCCACTCAAGAGCGAGCGCCACAGCACCACGCCTTCCACTAAACCTTCAACATTAAATCTCAATTTTACCGACTACATGATATTCGAAGTAAACTATAACACTTATCAACACATTAGAACACAGAAATACTACTTAGTGTTTTTAATTCATAGCACGTTAAAGTCAAACATTTTTTTCGGTACATCGTTTAAACATTTTGAACTTTAAAATTATCCCATGTAAATCACACCTCGTGTAACAAATTATAACATAACTCGAGCAAGTTAAATTTCCACTGAATGCAAACTATAACTCATTTAGAGGTACCTCCAACATTTCTTTCGACATTTATTATATTTGGGTACGTTTAGAAATAGTGAAAGTACTTGCGGGTAAATTTTATTATAAAACGAACGAAAAGATTTAACTTGTGCCTTCAAAATATTTCACTTTAAACTTTTACTCTACACTTTAATAATTCGTCAGTGTCGTAAATACGACAACAAACTTGATTTAAGAAATTGAACACAAAAACAAAACGCGAGGCGCATCATAGTACCTATTTCACTAACGTAATAACCCTCACACTACTCAAAGATTATAGGTGGGAAGTAACAGGGACTTTATCCCACTTCTGATATCGGAAATGACAACAGGAGATCCCACTTCTGATGTCGGAGAATTACAACAGAGGATCGCAATTTTTGTCTCGAAAATATATCAGGATAGCGTTAATTGTTAAAAATAATAAAAGTGTGAGAGCGGATGTTCAACTTATTCTCTTGCTTACGCAGTTTAATCATTATTAGTAATAAGACAACGTAACGCACTATACATTCAGTATAAGTTTTGCGGAATGTCTGACGAGAAGATGTGTCGTAATTTCCCGAACGCTGCCCAGCCGAGTTGAATCCGTCGATTGACCTCTCGGTCGGAATTGGACTTACCTAGTCGGACTATTTGTCCCAGGTAAACATACTCGTCAACAACTTCGAGCTTAGTGTTCCCAACAACTACCGGCATAGGTGTAACATAGATGTTAAACATGATTTTTGTTTTGTCCATGTTCATCTTAAGACCTATCCGTTGGGAGACACTATTGAGGTCATTGAACATAGTGCTTAGGTCCTCCAGTGGTTCTGCCATAAGGACTATATCGTCGGCAAATCGAAGGTGAGTGATGTACTCGCCATTGATGTTAATACCGCATCATTTCCAGTCCAGTAGCTTGAAAACGTCTTCCAATGCAGTGGTGAAGAGTTTCGGGGATATAACTCACCCTGTCTTACACCTCTCTGCAGTTGGATAGGTTTCGTACTCTGATACTCACCCTGTCTTACACCTCTCTGCAGGTGGATAGGTTTCGTACTCTGATTCTGTACTCGGATAGCCATCGTAGCTGTACTTTACAAGCACTTCAGCACTTCGATATACCGACAATCAACTTGGCACCGCTTGAAGGGACTGCAGCACCACCCAAATTTCGTCGGAATCAAAGACTTTCTCATAGTCTGCATACGCCAGGCATAGTGGCAAATTGTACTCCTCGGACTTGTGTACAACTTGCCGAAGGGTATGTATGTGGTATATGGTGCTAAAACCCTTTCGGAAACTGGCTTGTTCGGGAGGCTGGAAGTCGTCAAGTCTGCGCGCGAGATGATTCGTAATGACTCTCGAAAACAGCACGTAGACGCGGCTCAGAAGGGAAATCGGTCTGTAGTTCTTCAAGAGAGCGTTGTCACCTTTCTTGAAGAACAAGACCACCGCACTTCTGCTCCACGCCTCCGGTGTAATGCCACCATGGAGGACGGAATTAACGAGCTTCTGAAGGACTTCAACTACCGGTTTTCCACCCGCTTTCAGGAGCTCCGCTGTAATTCCATCCTCGCCTGGGGCCTTGCCGTTTTTAAGGTGCTGGAGAGCCATTCTAATCTCGCTCATATTGACGTCCGGGTTATCTTCGGATAGTGTCGGATAAGACTCGCTCTTGGATCGTTACTCACACTTGCGTGTGGCTCCAACGATGACGTGTACAGCTGTCCATAGAACCTCTCAATCTCACTCAAAATCTCAGGTGTCCCGGAAACGACGCTGCCACACTCGGTCTTCAGCTTTGACAGTTGGCTCTTTCTGGCAGACAGATCTCTCGGCAAAGACTTTAGAGCCTTGGTTCCGCTCGTTCGCTTCTTCAATACAAGCTGTATTGAAGTTACGTAAGTCCCGCCGCATGTATTTAGAGATCTGTCTGTTCAGTTGCCTGTATGCTGTCAAATCTGTTGAAAAATGTAGCTTCATCTCCCGTCTAACAGCCATGAGATTAAGAGTGTGATCGGAGAGTTTTTGTGTTCTTCTGCGGCGGGTTTTGCAAAACTTAGCCCCGACCGCATGGGCAGTTTCCACGAGCTTGTCATTTATATCGTCCAATTCATTGCAGTCTTCTAGGCACTGAAAACGGTTTTGTAACTCGTGCTGAAAGGTTTCGGGACTACGGAATACAGCACGAGGGAGACGGATCGTTGACTTCATTAGACGAGATCTCTCCAACTTAACGTTTAGGTTCAGTGTGCCTCTAACCATTCGGTGATCGCTGCCGGTTTTCACCCTCGCGATTACGGAAACATCAATGAACATTTGTCGTCTGGTCGTCATAATGAAGTCAATATCATTTTTTGTCGAACCGTCGGGGCTCGACCAGGTCCATTTCCTGTGGGGCCGCTTCTGGAAGAAAGAGTTCATCATAAAGAATCCCTCTTTCTCCATGAAGTCGGCCAGCTGCTGGCACCTTGGGTTCCGTTGCCCTATTCCAAATTTCCCCACTTTCAGCTCACCTTTCTCTCTTGTGCCTAATTTTGCATTGAAGTCTCCCATTAACACCGTATATTGGGTTTTGGAGGAATGCATGGCTCTAAAGATATCCTCATACATTTCCTCCACCTCCTGATCGGGGTGTGCCGAGGTTGGTGCGTAAACCTGTATGACCTTCAGCGAATACCGTTTGGTGATTCTGAGTATAAGGTACTCAACCCTCGCCGACACACTCTCAATCTTTACAACGTTGTTAACGAGAGACTTGTAGACGATAAATCCGACACCTCCTTGGGACAGATGGTCGCCCTCCCGGTAATAGAGCAAGTTACCGGATTCGAGAGTTACCGTTTCCTGCCTCTCTCTTCGGACTTCGGATAATCCTATAATATGCCAGCGTAACTTGTCTATCTCTTCTTCCAGCTCCACAATCTTCTCGTCAGTCCTCAGGGTGCGTGCGTTGTATGTTGCCAGGTCGAGTCGTCGTAGTTGGCAACCGAACCTCCACCGGAGATTATTAACACCCCCTGCCCCGACGTTACCATGGTCGCCACCGTAGCCAGGAATAGCGGGGCCGCCGGGGACTGGGGGCTGTCTTTTAGTAACTTTATCCATATGGGGGGTATTTGCCATAGTTGCCACGCTTGTCGAGCGGCTTGGCAACTGCAGTTTTTTTATTGTATTTTTGCTGTTATCAAGAAGATGCTGCTGCCCATCTCCTGCCTGTTTCCCTTGGTCGCCTTTTACGACACCCACGGGAAGATATGGGGTAGTGGATATTCTTAACCGCCACTACACGGCTACATCTAATCTCAATAAATAATCAAAATGCAGATCCCTTGAGACCTAAGATGGAATGCCCCTTTTCCAGTAAAAAAAGGGTCTCCGGTTCTCGACACTCACCATACGAAATACAGCAGCCTTAAGCTGCTATTTTACGCTGGTATTCTGTGAGATTTTGCGTAATAATGGTCGCCCTCCCGGTGATAGAGCAAGTAGCCGGATTCGAGGATTACCGTGTCCTCCCCCTCTCTTCGGACCTCGGATAATCCTATAATATGCCAGCGTAACTTGTCTATCTCTTCTTCCAGCTCAACGATCTTCTCGTATTATATATAAATTAAAATAAACTTCCTCGTTTTTATGACTGCGTACTTTATAAATTCTTTCATATGTCCAGATAATTCAAACAAACAATAAGACAAATAATAAAGGTAATGCAAACCTACACTAATTTCAGTAATGAATAGACGTAATTTGATATCCTGGATAAATTCGTCACTTTTAATGTACATTTGCAATCGTTTGATAAATTTCTTTGCTAAAAAAGATTTGTTAGCGAAGAACTGGGCGTTTTTTGCAAGTATTCGAAAAACATTATGTAAAATGCTGTCAAATTCCACTGCTACGAGTGAATAGAGGCGGCCTCCCCATAGATTTCCTCATAGGGGAGATACTTGCCATAGCTTACTTGTCATTGGCAGGCGAGTTGATAACCGCGGTTTTTAATTTTTTTAGTTGTAATTAGAAGAACGCTGCTACCCATCTCCTGGTTTGTTTCCCTCTGTCGCCTCTTACGACACCCACGGGACGATATGGGATCATCGACACCGCCAGTACACGGTTTACCACCACCACCACTAATGTTATATGATACATATTTAACTCTGATATCGTAGAGTCGTCCGACGCTGCCGGTCCCGCTCTGTGACATTCAAGCGCTGCTCACTCTGCGAATGCGGCATGCCCCTGCGACAGCGCTCTCTTTCATAAATTTAAAGGTAAAGTTTTAACGCTTAAAGTAGGAAGTATGTGCCATGAACTTTTTTTATTTATGATTTTAAAAGGCCAGAACATGCCGTCATACCAAAAAAAAAGACTGAAAGGCGTCTTCACATCTGAGATGTAATATACTTTTCCAAGAATCTAACATTGAATTTCTTTTTTTATTAAAGAAGTACCGGTTAAGAACCACCTGAACGTCCAGTCCACCTGAACGGAAATCTCGAATTGGAATCAAAATGCAAAAGCGTTGAGTACAGAGATGGAATGCCTTGTTACCAGTAAAAAGGTTCTCCGATTGTCATCGCTCACTATACAATACACAGTAGTATTAATATTAAGCTGCTATTTACGCTGGTAGAATGTGAGTGCGTGGTCCTTCCCAAGCTAAGCTGACCCATTCGTGCTAGAACACTATAGAACACTGTAGAACACTGTAGTACACTATAGAACACTGTAGAACACTGTAGTGTGGCTACCACGCAAAATAGAATCTACTTTTTGATCAGTTGTATAAATAATTACCCTAAATGTTTGGCAAATCACAAGACAGTCTGTTCTTGTCAGGGTTTTGTACCATAGATGCTGTTTCCGGTTTGGGCATTTTAGTTTTTATATAGAATAACAGTGACAAACGAGCACACTGAATGCTGTGGATGCTGTGGCCCGTAGATACCTACATTTATCCTCGATTAAGAATCAAAATGTGGAACTTAATTAAAATAATTAATTTAGTTATTGACTGAATTAGTAAAAGCATGGACGTATAATAAAAGGTTTTTATACGTTTTTTTTTTAATAATTTCACGTGTAAAAGACACCTCAAATAAGTATAAAACCCGTCTGTAACTGTTACTTCTTTAGATCGTAAATCGTAATCGATCTCTCGACCTAGAAAGATGGCATCGTTTTTAACTGATTTGCTTCGTCTAGTATTTTTCTGGAAAAAAAACGCACCTAGAAATCTTGTTGATTATTTACAATCGTGTCTTTTTAAGGCTTGACTTGTAATATTAAGGAACGCGTCGGATTTCACAAACACATATTGTATCATTTACTGTAAAGACTGTGTAATAATCTCCGAAGGAGGGGGAGTTATAGCCGAAATAAGAATTTTAGATTTTTTGTTTTTTGTCCATTTTGTTCTCTTAGGAGTGTAATGAGAACTTATTTCCCCTATACAACCTTGACCCCCATAACATCCTTTACATGATAGGCTATTCAAACTGACTATGCCTAAAGTTCGAGTCACCCTCCAACTCATTTCTAGTCTTTATAACTTCCAAATATAACAAAACCACAAAATTAAGCGCAATGCAACCGACACTGCTAATAAACTTCCTTCGGGCTGATGATTATGATGATGATGATTAAAATGGTGATGATTATTGTGATCATAAACATATTTATTAATACGAAAGAGATATGATCATTACAGCTTACGTATGTATACGAGTACGCCACAAAAGAAGAACATCTATTCCTGTGATTCGCCAATCATTTAGGTTTTTGTACCCTTAGATGCTGTTTCTGGTCTAGGCGTTTTAGGTTTTTTTTAGAATAACTGTGACAAACGAATACACAGTCCACCTGATGGTAAGTGGATGCTCTGGTCCATTGATATACATTTATCCTCAATTATGAATCCAAATACAGAAGCGTTGTCACTTCTTAGGGCTAATATGGAGTGCCTCGTTTCCAGTAAAAAAGAGTCTCTAGTTCTCTGTATTCACTATATGAAACACAGCAGCATTAAGCTCCTATTTTAAGCTAGTATTCTGTGAGAGCGTGGCCCTACCCCGGTCGAGCCGACTCATTCGTGCTACAACCACAATATAGCTGCTGTGTGGCTCTACCACGTATAAAACGAATATATATCTTGTCTGGTATAGACGAGATTATAATTTTGTATTATTTTATTGTTGATTAATAGCCCCTGGGAATGAGGTTCTCGCTTCCAAGCTGTAGTAGTTTAAATACAACCTGTATTTTATTGTAAAATTTTACTTTGAAAAAAAAAGTCCAGCTGGGTTCCTGTCTGGTTTTTCCCAGGACAGAGAATTTTTCCGAAACAGTGTTATAAGTAAAAAAAAAATACTCAATAAGAATTACTGGTGAGTTTCTAATATATAAAAATTAATATTTGTTTGTTTGTATCTTATGGAGTTCCATACCCTTCATCAGATTGCGGTAAAACTTTGTCAACTTATTGCTTGTACTTGCGCAAAGATTATAGACTTATAGACATAGTACAATTTACTGACAGTGGAGCGCGTATCGTACAGATTATATTACGAGTATATCATGCAATTTCAATGAATGTATTATCATTACTAATTAAACAATATAACTGTTCCAAATTTAAAACGATATTTCTACAATTATTTCTTCTGCGGCAGCAAAGTGCCGCGTACCAGCTAGTATTAAATAAAAATTATTCAATTCTATACCGTTCTATAATCTGAAGCCGTTATAATAGCTATATATTATTTAGGAGTGTTCCATCATCTGACATCCAAGACATCTCTTGACGAGGAGGAGCAGCGTCAGAGATGTTAGCCTTTTGGCTAACAGCATAAATATCACCGAAA
The DNA here is from genome assembly GCA_963668995.1 of Parnassius mnemosyne. Taxonomy (NCBI): domain Eukaryota; kingdom Metazoa; phylum Arthropoda; class Insecta; order Lepidoptera; family Papilionidae; genus Parnassius; species Parnassius mnemosyne. The sequence goes on from CAVLGL010000082.1 coordinate 14,189,441, forward strand.
CCATATAATATATTACCTACGAGGCGTGTGATACTGCGATTTCTAAAAAGGAATAAATACTTAGTAGGTCTGTTGAAATATATTTTTTTTTAATTTTCAGTTGGCGTCTTACCTTGATATATTGGAACAGGAAACATAAGAAAATTTTTGATAGTCTTTGTGAGATGTTTTAAATTATACAATGTTTTTATTTTTAAATGGTTTCTTTTCTTTTCAACGAGTTCTAACCTTACCATACTTACCGTTACAGCTTATCAAAGTCAACTGCTGACCATAGGCCTCCCTCATTGATTACCTGAGCCATATTTGCCATAGCTGCCACGCCAGGCACTCGGGTTAGTAAGTGCAGTTTTTATTTTTAGTTATTAAGATGCTGCTGCTGCCCATCTTCTGGTTTGTTCCCTCTGTCATCTTTATCTCGTATCTTATATTGCAATGACACTAGATAATTTGCTAATGGTATTCTTGATGGCACAAAATTAATTGTTACTAATAAATACTGGTAATATTGTGAAGAAGCTATCACGTCTAACAAAAATGTGACATCTGAACTTTTCGAACCCGCGTTGGGGCAGCGCGGGTGCGGTGTAGAGTACAAATCACAGAATAATCTGCTTCAAATCACAATAAATAATAGTATCCCAACACAGCGGAACTTATATAGGATGTGACTTTGCTTTTTCTGATTAAAAAAAGTAAAATCAAATAAAAAAAGATATTATGTATTAAAATATTTCAAATCTTTCGTTTAAAATCATCAAATTAACTAAACTAACCTCGGAAACATTGTCATACATACGTTTTGATTATAGATAATAACATAAGAATCGATTGTTCAACGTTAGATAACAGTTAATTATCCATCTAATAGATTATAACCTAACAGAATATATAGAGGTCAGTGAACGGAATATAAAAGCAAAAAATGAACAATTTTATTCATACAAGTGTAGTTTATAAGTCGTTTATGTTGCAATTTATCTGAAGAGATAAGAAATCGGCCCTTAGTGGAATTGATAATCCCCTTTTTCAATCGTTCACTCTTTATCCCAAATAAAACCACTCAGAATAAATTTATGCATGTAGACCGATGAGAAAATATTCCTCCCTGGAGAAGATCCTCCTGCGCCAATATTGACGATTAAAGGCATTAAGTGATCCGCTTCACCCGGGGGATGAGAGTCTAAGCCTTGAGGCACTTTGTCCCAATATAAAATCTCTTTTTTTGCGTCTACGTCACCAGTAAGAACTTCATTTAGGAAACTATCGAAAATTTCGTTGACCACAACCCCGTCATTCACTTTTTCTGATTTCCTAAATTCAACCATGTTATGATACGACATTCCCGAACCAAATATCGCGACGCCATCTTTACGAAATTGATACAACACTTTTCCAATGTTTAAATGCTGCTTTGTGTTCTGATTTTTCAAAATTGATACTTGAATAATAGGTATATCCGCACTAGGATTTATTAGCATCATTGGAATAAAAACTCCATGGTCCCAACCTCTTTTTTCGTCTAATGTTGATGGAATCCCTGCTTTCTCGAACGCTTCGTGTATCTTTCCCGCTAGAACTGGATCACCTGGAGCGTCATATGTGAATTTGTAACTTTGAGGCGGGTAATTAGAGTAGTCGTATAACAAGTCATGATGATTTCCCGACGATATCGTAACCATGTCTTCCTCTCGGTGTGCTGTTACTACTATTATAGCTTCCAATCGCTTTAAGTCAACAATTTTCGAAATGTTACGCAGCGATTCTGCGATTTGTAAGTCATCTTCGATTCCCAAAATAGGAGCAGGACCGCCGCCATGGTTGAGGAAAACGGATGGCGCGAAATACACTGAATCATGACAGTCCGTAATTATCACTAACGTTACAAACACACCGATAATTAGCCATATATTAAACTTAACACTGATAAGATGAAACATGGTAATGTTTGTGTTTAAAATATTTAAAAAAATGTTTCATTTATAACTCACGGATACAGAAAATGTTATTTGAATAAATTCTAAACCAACACTAATTTGTTCGGAATCATCCGAAAGCTTGCTGAAAACAGGTTTTAATAACACGTTTTTTATATACTTACCTACATAATTATCAAAAGGTTATCACAGTTGATTTTAATTGTTTATGTGTATTCAATAGGTACCTACCTAACCACATTTTAGTATTAGGAATAATAAACTTTTCTAAAGAAGAGCTGCGCACACGTTACTGGCCAGTAGAAGGCTCTTTCTTGAAGGTCACTAAGATAAGTCTGGTACCGGTAGGATCACTGGTGATAACAGAATCCGCAAGGTAATCATGCGAGTCAGAAAACTTCTGGAATATCGCAATGGCATCTCTCTTTTCATGTGATTACAATATGGGTAATGTAATAATAAGTAATAATAATATAATAATTAATAATTATATGGTGGCGGAGCCTCAGACCAGATCCGCCGATATGGTCAGGAAAGCTGGTGATTCCAAATGCTCGATTATTCCTGGCCCCATGGCTTTCGCGTATCGGGCTCGGGACGTCCGTTGCGCAGTTGAAGTTAGAGGCCGCGCGGAGGAAGGCGCTGCTTGTGTTGCTGGTGCGCCTTAACTGAGAAGGAGAAGCGGGATGAGAAGTCCTTCTTCGAGGAGGGGCTGCCGTGAGACGGCCGACATCGGTGGGGCCTCGGATGTGTGCGAAAGCATTCCCGTGGCCATGCCAATATGCAGCGAAGTTGGAACACCATAGGGTTTTAGTCTGACATAACCCGTCGTTGTTCCTGCGAGGCGTGAATGCGTAGGCATTTCACGTGCAAGGCTCTTATGCAACTCCGGGCACTTTAATCGGCCGTTTAAGAAATCACACAAAAATGTCATATCTAACACTTTAGACGATCCTCAAGTGTAAGGATAACCTCCTATATCATACAGCTGTTTCGATAATTGTTTGTAGATTTACAAATTTTGTAATTTATATGAGTTAAAGAAAATTTGTATGCGTTATAGTCCCCGGGCCCACATACACGGGATTTCAGTGATTAATAACAGGCTGAAAGTTTATACACAGCTTCGTTTTGACGAGACACCCAACTTTTATCATTGAACCAAATTCTGATAGTGGGAGGAAAAAGCGCGATAGGGAGCGAAACACCTCGATTTGATGAGTGTCCCAAATTAAATAATAACAGTTTCTAAAAATCAATACTTCGAGAAAATATGATGGAAAACTGAGAAAATCTTGTGGCATACAAAGCGAATGGTACCTTCCCAGTGACCCCCAGCTCTAACATGTTAGAATGGTGACTTGAAAAAATTTATTAATAACAAGAAAAAAAAAAAAGCTGATTTTTGTTTCGGGGCTTGCAAAATATATATTTTTTATAAAAAATGCATCGGCATACAAATTTGTTGGTAATTTTTTCGAGACATACACTCGAAAGTTGTCAAGATTATGTTAATCTTTTTTTGATTAATAACAACTTCTTTTTTAATTTTCTCTGTTAAGAATCAAACGTATAACACCATGAAACTATTGGCATACAAAAAAAAATGGAAGCGATTAATTACAAATGAACTTTTCTAAATTTTAAAACAAATCAAATCTTGAAAACATAATATGTTGAAGTCCTGTACATAATTTTATATTTACTTAAAAATTAATATAAGTTACAGTTTTTTAATTTCTTTATAATTTGAATCTATTATTTATAATCGAATTAAAAGTAATATCTTTATTTTATTATATTAACAAATTAAAAATATTTACCTAAAATACATATACCTATTACATGTTTGTAGCAATAATTTTTTCCTAATATTTTTTTTGCAGTGCCTTATAAAAAAAATAATATGCTGAACTGTGTGATTTTGCCTCGAGTATAAAATCGTAAGACCTACTATCCCGTGCTCTAACGACTATTTTTCAAAACGCAATTCAAAGCGTTCCATATGGGTTTAGTCAAGCTCTCTTTTCGAAGATGTTAAGAGGATTGTGAAGCTGTAAATTTTCATACAAAAAGCGATAACGTCCCGTCCCCCCCCCCCCCCCTCCGTAAATATAATCCGATTATAATAATTTTTGGAAATGTTGTAGATATGACAAAAAACTAGGCCCGTACGTTTTTATTTTAGAGTAATATTATATAAAATATAAGTTATTAGCATCTAAATATGTATGTTTTTGACTTAAAAACTTCCTCGAGTGTTTTTATTTTTTTTTTAATTAAATTAAAATGATTACTAAAAAAGTACACACACAGGCCTAGATTAAAGTATACTGAATCTAATAAGACCAAAATTGTCTTATTTTGTAAAGTTTTAGGGGGGTAAAAACGTTATAGCCGGAAACAATATTTCAAAAAGAAAATGTAGGCAATTGCCTTCAAGACTTGCAACTCTCTCTATCGCACGATACGGGTCGGGGGCAGGGGCTTATTGTAGTGATGTTAGGGGTGTTGAAGCCGTTGTAGCTCAGATGGTTAGCGCTCGCTATAAGTTTCACAGTAGGTACGCGAGAAACCCGGGTTCGATCCCCGCCGGCACCAATGAAAATGTTAATTGCAATTTTAAGTGCTGATTTACCACGTGCTCGGCGGTGAAGGAAAACATCGTGAGGAATCCTGCATGTCTGACAAGTAAGAAAACAAAATATATTTCGAAGATATGTGAAGTTCGCCAACACGCATTGGGGCAGCACGGCGGACCTTTCCTTGCCCTAAAACCCTCTCAGAAATGAGAGGAGGCTTGTGCCCAGCAGTGGGACGTGTATATAGGCTGTAACTTTTAGAGATGTTATCGATATTATTATCGCCTAGGGAGAAGAAAATAATATCGATAACCTAGAAAGATAATACCTCTCATGAAAATAATGTCTCTGATTATTCAGTGTTTATCGATTATTTAGTTAATAATTTAGTGTTTATTGAATAAGGATTTTAAATTAAAATATTTCGAGTTTACAATAAAGTAGGTAGGCAAATAAATAAAAAGTAACAACTTGAAGAAATTATTATTGTTTATTATTACATATTACTTAATTACACTCTTTCTTGAACTGCCCTTTCTCTAGGAACTCGAGGGTCAATCATTTCAGGTAATAAACATTAAAAATGAAATGAGTAAAGTCTTGGCTGCATTTGTGCTGCCCAAAAGTGATCATAGTATTTATTTTTTTCCTACGCCGAACCACATGGTTTATTAAATTAAGTACGAAAACATGAAAATAGTTGTGTCCATACTACGAAAAAACAAAATTGCCTACCAGTGATATGTAATTATCCCTGGACCTGATAATAGTAATCATGGTTTCTTTTTTCTTTTTGTCCTTCTGGTATCAAACAAAATTTGATCTGTTTTTAATTATGGCCTCCAAATGTAGCATATCAGAATCAGAAATAAGACATTTTCATTTTGTCCCTAAATAATAATCTTCGGAATCAATAAACAGTCCACACTCCCAAACTTTTAGATTGTTTCCTAATCTAGATCCTTTGCAAAATGTTAATTTAATGAAATTGCAATCGAAATATTTTTTTTATTTGCTAAATAATTTATTTGTACAATTCTTCGCCCCTACAACTTATCTGACTCAATCTTGACTAACTCTGGTTCAATAATTAGCTCGACAGTCGAAGACGGTGATGTATGATATATATATTTACACGACTTATTATTATTGTATTCTTTTTGATTCTTTTTGTCAGATTCGATTCCTTCGCCAACTGAAGTACCTACATCGTCCTTGCACATTACTGTCTGGTAATTATTTGTCTATCTCGGAGTCACTGAAAAATAAATAGAAGCATAATAGTTTAAATTATATTTTATGGCTAACTAACGTGGTCGAAGTCGTGGGTGAAAAGCTAGTTTACCTATATAATTCTGTTAAGGCTTTAACTAGCCTAAATGACCTTAACAAAATGGCGATCGCAGAGATTTTAGCCGATGTCAACACCGTCTAGCAACTACGTTCTGTATTACTTATAAAAGTGCAAAGATTAATAGACTACAGAGATGACAATTATATAAGTGACATACTGCCCGTTATGTTTGCGCATCACTGAGAATTATGTCGCGGTTACGCATCTTCAATTACATTGTGCTGTAGCTTTGTCCGGTAGGCGTCACGTGTTCAAGTTTCAAGTACGTAAGAGTTTTTTATTACATATGTTAAATCTTATTTATTTGTATCGTATTAATAGATCTGAGTCAAAGCGTCCGCTGTAAATTTTGCCGCGTTTGATCCCCGACAGCACGAATGAAATTTGTAATTGCAATTTTCGTCAACACGCATTGGGGAAGCACGGTGAGCATTTCCTTGCCCTAAAACCCTCTCAGAAATAAAAAAGAGTCCTTTGCCCAGTAGATGGACTTGTATAGCCTATTACTTTACTTTGTAGCAATATTTATATTCGTTTCAGATATAGAAGGGTACCTTATGCTGACAAAACTATCATGTGGAGGCGATGAAAACGTAAAACATCTTTGTACCTAGATAAAACGTTCGAAAGATTGTCAGTCATGTCATATGCCACATTTTCTATAGAGCGTAGAACACTGCAGATAGAGCAAAATAAAAAATAATCCAAAATATTATGGGAACTATTTATTAATAATATATACATTTATAGGTATTTATAATAAAAATAATAAAGAAGCTGCAAGGTTCAACTAATATTGTATTTTGTAAATACAATCGTAAAATTCCTGTTTTAATTTTTACCAATGGTTAATTGATAAAACGTAGTCAAGATCACTTCATATAAAATATATTTAATTAAAATGATACATGACCTATTTGGCCTTCTACTAACAACTCGGCGGAAATTTGAAAAGAAGATTTTGTCTTTTCACACAAGTATTGTTTACAACTGGCGTGGTTTCGAAAAGCGTGATTAAGTGTCAGCGGTATATAATCAATACTGAACTTTTTTGAAATTTATTTTTGTTATATCTTTTTAAAAACTGACGCCATCTCACTATTTTATTATTTGTTTTTTTTTTTGTAACGATTAAGGATAAGTTAGACTAAGTTAGATTAACTTGGATAAGTTTATAATTTTTTTAATTTTATCACAAAATTTCCGCAATAAATTATTTCCTTTTCTACAGTGATTCTCTCCTCTTAGTTTCGCCGTGACTGTAGGATGTTATAGTGAGTCACCGTCAATTACTAAACGGCCATAAATCATTATATGTATGTATAGACATACATATATACATTTTTTGATTTTTATATTTATGTTTTTTTGAAGTTTGATTGATTTTTTGAAACCTGGTAAAATTATTTTTTTCCATACCAATTGATGGGCCTGAGTATAATGCC